>CM074432.1:14019144-15249144 GCA_037101425.1 Elopichthys bambusa | reverse complement strand
CAATGCCGCTGGACAAGGGGGCGGGCAAACCACACTGATCCAATGGTTCAATCAATTCTTGATGGACAAAATCAAGTCCCACACTAATTTTTTTTTTTTTCTTGTTCAAGAAGCCGCTTTACTTGCATACAGTATGTCACAATAGGTAAGAAATTATTACAATTTCCGTTTCATGCCGACTTTAATTTATTGTTTGGATATTTATTTACTTTTTAAACCACCGTCATTTTCAAGCAAGAAATGTCTATAGCTTATTATTAATATCCCAAAACAAAGATAAAAATATATTTGCAACCTTATTGAAAATAACTGAACACAACATTTGCCATTCCTGCAGAAATCCATAATCCTGGAATTAGAGATACACTGATATATTGGCCAATAATCGGTATCGGCCAATAAAAGCTAATTTTCACACTATCGGCTATCTAATTTAAAAACAGCCTATATTCAGGTCCGATATATCCTGTCAATCAAAAGAGGGCAGAAAATGCACTGCATTTGGGCTTTGTGTAAAGAAAATGCAAACAGAAAGAAAACAGAAGCAAACAGAAAGTAAAGAAAACAGTTTGATGATCATTATTAATAGGAATTATATGAATTAATAACATTCAGAAAGTTAAGAAATATTCATTTAATCTTCAGAATTTAGTTAATGTGTTTTAATATTAATTTGAGTAATGTGTTTATAACTGATACCATTTAATCTAAAACAAGTTGATGAAATGGAGAGAATAACATTTTTATTTGCATTTCTTTCAAAATATAGTAATTAAAAATATAATGATTAATTATTAATTATAATTAAATTATCATTAATTTAAAAGAAGGTATTAAAGGCAGAACCCCTAAACTATTGACTCTAAATAACCTGCTATCGGTATTGGTGGTGAAATTTAGTATCTGTCCATCTCTACCTAGAATGTATTCATAGTATTTAGAAAGTATTCATAAACTTTTCTCACAACTGGATCAGGAACTGTATCTGAATTGTTTTAGCTGAACCCACAGTGTGTAAACTGAAACCTTGCTAATTACTATTATAGTTGTCTTACATATTTATTCCCAATATCTAGTTTGTAACATTTCTCCAGGAGAGGTGAAACTTTTTCCTTGGTTCATTAGAGCGTTCTTACTACTTAGTATAAGTGATCGCACCAACCAAAATAAAATATGGATTAAACTATGGATTAAAGTTTGCAAAAAGATTAGTGTCAAACCGTTGAAACTTTTTTGCCTGTGTATAATGAAATTGAGTGCTTGCATGTGGACAGTGTGAGATTTATTAAAGGCAGAGGAAACTCCGTCGATTTCTCCTTTTTGAGCCTTTTTAGTATCATTTTTTTCTTTTTTTTTTCTTTTTCTTCAGAGTTTGTTGCCTGCTGTTATTTTCTAGCAGCCACTCTCTCATTATGACTGTCCTGCCGCTCTGATACTATCCATCTAAAGCACGCTCATTATTGATCTGTTTTTTCTTCCTTTCTTTTTTTTTCTTTATAAACATCAGCTCTGTTATAACAGCTGTACAGTACAGGCATCGTTCACCTGTGACCCCACACAAGCTGATGTTTCCAACAATGCAGCCATTTGCGGAGGCCTAATCGATGAGATGTTTTCGTGTTTGTTTTTTTAATGATCCTTTTATGGCTGATGCAGTTACCTGGCTAAAAAAAAAAAGAAACAACAAAAACAACAACAAACAATGAAAAGCTATCGCTCTCTTTCTTTGGCTGGTGCGCACTGTTAAAGATTTTTCCTCTTTATGTTCTATCTTTGTTTTTGTGGACAGGACAGGATATTGATCTGTTTGTAGTTGCGTTCTAAACGTTGAGCGATGTGAGGCTGGACGACTACTTAGTATTAGTTGTTGGCAAAATAATTGGAATTTTTCTCAGAAATGACATATCAAGGTCTCTGTGCTCATTTAAAATAATGGGCGCAGAGGGGGTCATAATGGAAATGGAAAGCAGATTCAGAGCTATTACTGGTTTTTACAATTAGGCTGCACTGTCTCATCACTGCCAATCACAATGCAGTAACGAATATTTAAAAAAGGGGTGTTTGCCATTGTTATTTTCCTGCTACTTGACCTGAGCCCAGTGGGACTCAAATTGTTGGGTTTTAGGTCAGGATGAAATTTAACAAGTATAACTTTGGATTTGTGACCAGTTTTAGGTTTGTGTGTTTTTTAATAATAAAAATAATTATTATAAATATTTTGTTTTATATTTATCATAACATATTTTGTTTACACACACAGAGACTCCCCATATTCTGAGTCAGTGCTTAGAGAGCTGTTTGTTAGGGATTTTAGGCCCCATCTTAAAATTTGACACTACCAGATTTGGGCTTCAACTGTTAGAATTTAGGATAGTTTACCCAAAATGGATACCATTCATTTGATCATCTTCATGTCATTCCAAACCTTTATGTCTTTCTGGCATCTGTGGAACAAAAAAGAAGAAATTCAGAGAAATGTGCTAATCGCCCTTTTCCATGCAATACCAATGAATGGGAACTGAAGCTTTTAAGCTTCAAAAAGGATATAGAAGTGCGATTAAACACATCATAAATGGTCAAAATGTCTCAAATCCAACTCTTCTGAAGTCATGATTCCCTTCAGTGAAATGTAAACATTGCAGAACTTGACCAGTTTGATTTGTGATCATGGACTATTTTTATAATACTTTTTATAAAAGCTTTAGTCTCCATACAAAAGTGTGACCAAGAGCGACAGTCTTTAGAATTTCTCCTGTTGTGAACCACAAAAGAAAACCAGTCATACAGGTTGCTGTACCTTTAATGTCCATGAAAAAAAAGCTCATTTGTCTCTTGTCAATAGTGTAGCAATGCATGAAGCACCGCTCAAATAGAAGTCACTTTCAAACCAAGCAGCTTTCTGTTGGTCAACGCAGCGAATTTGTATGATCGATTGAACCTAATGCGAAATCTGTGTAGGGCAATCATTTGTTCTCACACAAATTTCTTGATTGCGTGGATTCCTATTAAAATGACTGGATTTTGCACAGGTGATAAGGAGAATGAGGAGAAAGAAAGCAACGTATTTCTCATACAGTTTTTCCTCAAGGTTTACTTGTATAAGGCTGACACCATTATACTTATGAGTATAACAGCTCACCGTCCCTCCACTGACTAACTTTGCTGGTGTCTTCCATATTCAAAGAACTACCGGTATGTAAAATGTTTGGAGTGATGTACATCAGTGCAGAATTGTGACATAATCTAGATTTAGATTTCTGATATGAATTCTGAATTCTGATAAGACTCTTCAGACTGAGGTCGCACTGCAGAACATCAGACCTGTATCTGATTTAGGACCACATATGGAAGTGGCCCAAATCAGAATGGAAAAGATCAGATTCCATATGTTTTGTGCTGTTTACACTGTTATAAAAAATCAGATCTGAGTCACAAACTAATTTGGGCCACTTTTGCCTGCAGTGTGAACGTAGCCATATAATGTATTCACTTGTTTTCCTTGATTGCCTTTAAAAAATCATGTACTGTAATATTGAATGTGTAATCAGTCTGATAATGTGTTTGTAAGAGTTCTGTATCATTTGTGTCAGTTTCACAGTGGAGTCGGAGCGTGAGCGAGAGGAATGGACAGAGGCAGTTCAGGAGTCCATCGTAGAAACGTTGTGCAATTACGAGGTGCTAGAGAAGGTTTGGTTCAACAAGTCCAACAGGAAGTGTGCCGATTGTCAGGCGCCTGAGCCGGAATGGGCCTCCATCAACCTGTGTGTGGTCATCTGCAAGAATTGTGCTGGTGAGAAGCAATTGTGAACACAAAGAAAAGATCAAGAACAGACACAAGACTGGAACATGAAACAAACAATATCTTAACCACACACATTGTCCTAAAGCATCAAGCAGTAAAAGTTCACTTGGGTTCACTATTTCTACAGTATTGCACTGTGTAGTCCCACCCACTGTGAAATAGTCCTGCCCATTGTGAAATCTTATTGGTCTAAAATTTCACTCCATATACACTACTATTCAAAAGTTTGGGGGCAGTACAATTTTTTTTTTTAAAGAAATGGATAGTTTTATTCAGCAAAGACTAAACTGATCAAAAGTGACAGTCAGTACTTTGGTATTGTTACCAAAAATATTCAAATTTTCAAAATTTTAAAAGTTGATTTAAAATGCTGTTCTTTTGAAATTGCTTTCTTTCAGTGCAAAATCAGCATATTAGAATGATTTCTGAAGGATTATGTGACAATGAAGACTGGAGTAATGATGCTGAAAATTCAGCTTTGTCATCATAGGAATAAATTACTTTTTATAATATATTAAAATAGAAAAAAGTTAGTTATTTTAAATTGTAATAATATTTCACAATATTACTGTTTTACTGTATTTGTAGCATAAGAGATTTCTTTTCAAAAACATCAAAAACATTAAAATCTTACTGACCCCAGAATTTTGAACAGTAGTTTAACTGGACATTAAATATTATGGCTTCAAATCAAATCAAAGTATTTATATTTGCTCCTTACTTGTACTTTACAGGAACAGACTAAATGCTCTTCATAGCATCGTTTTGCATATTTGCATTTTTTTTTCTTAGTATAGTAAGGTACCACATATACGGATATATATATATATATATATATATATATATATATATATATATATATATATAGCTGCCTCTTGCCTTAGCCACTGAATATATTTAATTTCTTACTCTATCTCTCTGTTCCTCTGCTCTTTTTCCTGATATAATGTCCTTTACTTAGATTTTTCTGACCACCCTCCCACACCATAAATTAACACATTATTTCAGATATGCAGCCATTTAGTGTTGCATTAGGTCACGATATAGGAGGAAACACTGGCTGAACGTGTGCAAATGCCTGCTAAATAAGCCATTGAGTGGGGAGGCACTTTCCCTAAATGTGCACCACAGCCTTCATGGAATCTATGGCACAGACACTTTAATTAGCTGCGCTTCTGCCACCGACAGTTAGGCAAGCAAAAGTGTAATACTGGGAATATAACGAACGGCTAACGATTAAATGAGAGCAAATTGTCTTCGATAGGAGATGGAAAGCGTGTGAAAGAGAGAGACAGGTGAACTGATTTCTCTTTCTCACGATCCATCTTCACATTTATAATACTTACCTAGCGTTCCTGCCTGTTTTTTTTTTTTTTTTTTTTTTTTTTCTCATTCACTTCTGTCTCTTTTTTTTTTTTTTTTTTTTCCCCGTCTCTCATACTCTAACACACTCTAACACGCTCTAACACACTCTGATATCAATCAATATCTCTGGCTGTGTGACATATATTCAGGTTTGTCTGTTTCTTTACACGTGTAATTGCAATAAGCTCTTTCAAACGAAGTCCTGATTGGAGACATTCCTCAAGTGAGGCTGCAGTTACCATAGAAACTCTTGGTATGCACATGTTCCACTCTTCCTTTCTTTTATTAGTTTCAAATAAAGTAACAAAGATAAATTTTCCCACCTTTCTGATTTTGTTGATGCAAACCTTCCATGTCTTGGAAGTTTTCTTAGATGGTGCTATAAAACCCTCAGCGAGTGCCCTTAATACTCATACATACACAGACACTGACACGTACACAAAGCATCTTTAGTCCCGTCGGCTCTCAGGCGGTTCTAATGATCTTTGATGGCAAACTGGTACTCTAAAATGCTGCTAATTATGCCGGAAAATCACACACTCCATATTCAAATATGTGTTTCTCCCTGCCATGTTTAATTCATCTGTTTCTTGCATAAACAACAACTACGACAGTGCCTGGAGTTCAGCGAAATAAATGCGCAGACCAACAAACACAATTAATTACTTATGATTCATTAGCAATTAATGGCTTTTTCGCGCCTTTCATTTGCAATTATAGCTGTGGCAGGCTGGAGAAGAGAGTGCCTGGAAAGGATACGATGAAATTTATAATGAGTGTGACTGTCTGTATGTGTGTCGTACAAGTTGTTGCTTTATGCCATTTAGTATGAAGTCATACTTAGCTTTAAGGTTAAGCAGCACACTTTAGGTTAACAGGAAGTTTTAGCATCTGTATATGTGAATTTTACATACTGTAATTGAAGGGGCATTAATTAAAGGGGATATTAAATGCACTTTTAGATCTTTATATTATGTTTCTGGAGGTTAGTTTATAAAGTTAGCAACGTTTTTTACAACATAAAAGTTCAAATATTTGTAAAAATGATAATTTTACTTCCTAATTTTCACTCTCTGTCACAAACACTTCATTTCAAGGGATGTTACCTCTTTCAGAAACACGAGTAAACGGCCATTGCTGTGATTGGCAAACTTCATCACACCATATCCACAGCATGTGTGGCGTGTGTTTTGATGCTTGAGATTGCCTGAGCTGTATATGTTTGAGCCCAAGTCAGATTTAAATGAAACAATGCAACCACAACGATTACCTCTGTGGACAAAATACTTGGCATTGTCATAGCTTTCAATACAAGATATTTAGAAAAACCAGCAGCATGTTGAACATAGTTAAGAAAAGTGTCTTTAAAAACGCTATACATTTCCAGTAGTTTGATTGTTTCCAATATTCTTACTCTACAGCAGTATCGCTGTTGTGATTGATGAATTGACCCGAAATTGAAATTTCTGTTATTTATTACTCACTCTCATGTCGTTCTAAACTTGTAAGACGTTCGTTTATCTTCGGAACACAAATTAAGATATTTTTGATGAAATCTGAGAGGTTTCTGAACCACACATAGGCAGCAACATCATTGCACCTTTCAAGGCCCAGAAAGGTAGTAAAGCCATTGTTAAAATAGTCCATGTCCAATAGTCAGTCTCCTACGCTATTGACGTAGTAAACGCAGTGCAGCACTTCTGGGTTCTACGTCAGAACGCTGGCTCAATATTGGCCAACGCTGAGCAGCACGACGCACACTTGTGATGCTGACGCAGGAGCCGGCCAAATATGAGTCCGCGTTCTGATGTAGAACCCGGAAGTGCTGCACTATGTCAATAGCGTAGGAGACTGACTGGGAAAAGATGAAATTGTTGAATAAAGTCTTTATTTTTGTTTTGTTTTTGCTCACAAAAAAGTATGCTTGTCACTTTATAACATTAAGGTTGAACCACTGCAGTCACATGGACTATTTTAACGATGTCTTTTCTACCTTTCTGGACCTCAAAAGGTGCAATGGCGTTGCTGCCTATGTGTGGTTTGCATACATTTTTTCCCCAAACCAGTTCAGCAGAAATCCCGCCCTGCAACCAATTTCATTGGGTGAGGTTACAGTGACAGATAGGTTTAGGGATCAGTGTTTGGTGTAGGCAATCATTACTGTGATTGACATGGCCAATGAAATCTTTAGAATCAGCTCCAGGGTGGGATTTCTGCTGAACTGGTTTGGGGGGAAAAAATCACTCGTGTGGTTCAGAAACCTTTAGATTTCATCAAAAATTTGTGTTCTGAAGATGAACAAAGGTCTTACGGGTTTGGAATGACATGAGGGTAAGTACTCAATTAATTTTTTTAGATTTTTAAGAGCACACCTCCTTGATTTACATATGTATGTTAAGGGGCACATAGAGGAAAATTGTGGCATCACGAATAGGCCGATTTCAAATTCTGGCATTTCATGGAAAGCAAAAACAGTTAGCTTTGAGTATGCTTTTATTGTAGAGTAACCTCTTATATGTGTAAATATCAAGGACATTTTGATTTTCCATTTCATTACCCCTTTAACACTGCCTGTTTTAGATGTGTATAGTTCAGAGCACTGTCTGTTTCCAGGTCAGCATCGATTCCTGGGTCCTGGTATCTCGAAAGTCCGCAGTATGAAGCTAGACAGCAGCATATGGACCAACGAGCTCATTGAGGTGCAGATCTTTCGTGGCAGTTATTTCTTACTGTGAAATATATTTTCCTCACGTTCTGTTCTTCTCTTTAGCTGTTTTTAGAGGTTGGGAATAAAAATTCCAACAGCTTCTGGGCAGCAAATATTCCCCCAGAGGATGAGCTTTGCAAGCAGTCATCGACGGAGCAGCGTGCATCCTTTATTTGCAGGAAGTACAAAAAGAGGAAGTACAAGAAAGTTCTTGAAGGTCTAAACGCTCAGGAGGAACTCAACAAGGTCTGTGTGAGAGAGTCTGTGCACTAACGTTGGCCCTTTGACTTAGTGTTGTTTTTTTTTCTACCTCGTTAAAAGACCCATTAGGCCTGGAGATGTTGGTGTGTGTGTGTGTGTGTGTGTGTGTGCGTGCGTGCGTGCGTGCGTGCGTGCGTGCGTGCGTGCGTGCGTGCGTGCGTGCGTGCGTGCGTGCGTGCGTGCGTGCGTGCGTGCGTGCGTGCGTGCGTGCGTGCGTGCGTGCGTGCGTGCGTGCGTGTGTACATCTGTTGTTGTTCTGGTTCACCTCATAGCCCAGGTGTAAATTAGGGTTACCATGGTAACTGGCTCTCACCAATTTTCAGAACAGGTTGCCAGGGTTATGTTAACCATGTTAAGATTCTACTTTGAATCTTTTCACGTAGCACAAAATACGGCAACTATAATGCAAGTGCTTAAAATTACAGTCGGAAAACCAACATTTTTGACAAAGGCACGTTAAAGAAATTGAACAGATGATAATGAATGTGTTATGAGTTAACAGGATTTCCTGTGCATAATTCATCATTATGCTGTATTTATGTGTATGTGTGTGTGTTTATTGTTCCTACTGAGTTTGCCCGCATTACTCTTTCCTAAGCCAAAAGATGCTGTTTTTCCTCATCGTCAGCAGTAACACAGATCAAGCCTGCTTTTGTTTTCCGGAGAGGGGGGCAAAAGAGAGGGAACGAGAAGGGGAGAGAGGATTGGAACTGTGGATTAGGCGTGTGTGAGATGAGAGCAGCACTGGGGAGTTTTCAGGGGTTCTTCTGAAAAAGTTATATGATTGCGTGTGTCAGAGAGAGACAAAGAGAGTGAGAGGAAGATAAAGAAAATAGTGAAGGTACATACAGAGGTGAGATTAGATTATAAATGGATGGGTACGTCTGGGACAGACACAAACAAAATGTTCCAGAAAAATCCTCCCTGTTCTCAAAGTTTTTGTTTAAGCCCTGATGTGATATATATGTCTTTAAGTTTTCATTTGAGTTCTTCTCTGATACTTTCATTCAGCCTGAAGTTTTAAGCAGTAGTCATCCTGGTAGACAGTGGTTTTGAGTTCATGAGATATAGCAACAATTCAAAAGAAGTTCTTTGTCGGTCGGGTTTGACCTAGAAAACAGTAAAACCTGAATCACCTACACTGACTACGTTTACATGTGCACCAATAATGCGATTATTTCCAATAATCAGAGTAAGGATGTTTACGTGACATAATCAAACCTCTTCACTCCCGTTTACATACAATTTTCATGTATGTCCGAGCACATTGGTCAAAGTGGTAATACTGCGATTAAGGTGTTTACATGCTTGTTTCTTGCGATTAAAATGGGCGTACGCCACATAGTTTAATGCGAGTATGGTTACTACAATTGTGAGCTTAATCGTATTAGTTTGATCAAAGTATTATGTTTACTGTACACGAGGTAAAGATTAATCGCAATATTTCCAAAATCCCATTACAGTTTGATTGTGAGGGTCCATGTTAACACACTTATTGGTACCAGCCAAAGTTAAATGCCTTAATAAGCATACTAATTAATGTGGTAATGAATATGTTAAATGCAGAAAGGTTTGTGTGAGGGTCAGATTTAGCAGATGGAAAATATAATTTGTTCAGTATGATAGAAGTCCCCACCATGATAGAAAACAAATGGATGTTTATGTGTGCACACATGCAGCTGTGAGTTTTATACAGCAGCTGTATATACTACACCAATTAGATTCAGTGACTTTCAGAGGAAGTCTCTTTAGCAAATGTGACCTAGAGAACATGTAAGGACACCCTTGAGGTTTATGTCATTGGAAGAACATTTTAAGGTCACCCAGACACTGAATGAAATGGAACTGGTGATTTTTTTTTTTTTTTTTTCTTTTTGATGTAATTTGTAAAGTCACATTGAACAATGTAAAACAAATAAAATCCAAAATGCCATACAATTTTCTTTGTTAATTCTGTCACAAATCAAGTAAATGAGTGACGCTGATCATGTGACTATTTGAACATTCATCTATGATCATTCTGGAGAACATGATCATCAGGTTTAACATGAACTTATGGAGTTTATGCAGCTCGTGTGCTGCCGTCATTACAAAAAGTGAGACAAACCAAAATACTATACTATATTCATATTATTTTTTTTCCAGTTAATCTTTTCAATCACATTGTTATGCTAATAACATACATTACCGCTGAATTTTCAGCAGCCATTTCTCCAGTTCTCAGTGTCACATGATCCTTCATTCTAACATGCTAATTTGATGCAAACATTTCTTATTATTATGTTGAAAGAAGTTGCTGCATAAATTCTTTGAACAATAGAGAGTTCACAGCATTTATTTGAAATAGAATGTTTTTGTAACAATGTAAAAGATTTTAATGCATCCTTACGTAATAAAAGTAATTTCTAATTTTAAAAAAATCTTTCTGAACTCGAACTTTTAGACTGTACAGTAATTTATAATGAAAAATGTTACGTTATAAAATAATTTTTGCCAGTTCTCTTAGATGTTTGGATTCCACTGTACTTGGTAGCGATGGGTATCTGCATTGGAGTACATGTGTGTATGTGTGTGGTTTACTGTCTCGGTGTCCTTGTTCTCCAGCGGATCTAGCTTGTTTGAGGGGGATCGATAGCTTGGCTAGATCAGACTGTTTTAGATGAAAGCAGTGTTCGACTGAATTACTCCTGCCAACTCTCTCTCTCTTGCTCTCTCAGAGACACACACTATTGTATTTATTGACTCTTTCTCCCCCCATCTCTTTTTAATTGGACTGACTGCATTTGTTCTTTGGATGCCCCGTTTCCTGTCAATGTCAATGTTATTCCATACCAGGATTCCAAGTAAAGCTGCACGCAACAAATGTTTATTTCTCATAGCTGCAAAGGAGCGGTACTTTTGACAGTGTTGTTAGTTAATTCATCATAAGCTGTCAGTTTCAGTGTAGTCTTTGTGTGCCCGAAAGTGCTGCTGTGCTCTGCCTATCACTGATGCTCTGTTGTGCTTTGTTCCCCTCCCCTCTGTGTGTGTGTGTGTGTGTGTGTGTGAAGGCCCTGTGTGCTGCAGTGGTTCACCCTGACATCCTGCAGACCATGGCCCTTGTTTTCAGTGGGGCAGATGTGATGTGTGCGACGGGCGACCCTGAGCACTCAACGCCATATCTACTGGCTCAGAAAGCAGGTCAGCGGCTACAGATGGAGTTCCTCTACCACAACAAGCTCTCAGGTGTGTGTCACTTCATCATGACGTGTTCAAAGCACTGTCCTTTGCAGAATCCTGTGAAATATGTGCCTTCACACATACACTACTGTTCAAAAGTTTTTTTTTTTTTTTTTCTTATTCAGCAAGGACACATTAAATTCACTAAAAATTATTTCAAACTCAAAAAATGTAACAGTTTCCACAAAAATATTAGGAAGCACTGTTTTCAACATTGATTAATAAGAATACATTGACATATTAGAATGATTTATGAAGGATCATGTGACACTGAAGACTGAAGTAAAGATGCTGAAAATTCAGCTTTGTCATCATAGAAATAAATTACATTTTATAATATATTAAAATAGACAATGGTTATTTTTAATTGTAATAAAATTTCACAATATTACTGTTTTTACTGTATTTTTGATCTAATAAATGCAGCATTGATGATCATAAGCGACTTCTCTTGAAAAACATAAAAAAATCTTACCAACCCCAATATTTTGAAATGGTAGTGAACTGAATAGTAAGACACAAATTAGTAAACTGGTCACTTTTTTTTTTACCTGCATGTCTACATAGTGTAGACATTATTTCGCAAAGTAAACCGTAAGGGTTTTCGATGAAAAACGGGCTGAAGTTGGAGCAGCAGTGAACATGTTATCAAATATGCGTGAAAGAAATAGTGTGTGTAAAACCTTTATTGACATGCTGTACAGACATTCAGAAGTTTGTGGTCCATAAGATTTTTTTTAATGCTTTTTATGCTTAAGAAACATTTCATGTCATTATCAATGTAGAAAACAGTTGTGCTGCTAAATATTTTTGTGGAAACACAAAACACATTTTTTTTTTTTTTTTTTTTTTTTTTTAGGATTCTATAATGAATAGAAAATTTAAAAGAACAGCAGTTTTTTTTTTCTAACATTATAAATGTCTTTATTTGTTACTTCAATTTAATGCATCCCTGCTGAATAAAAGTATAATTTGAAGTGAATTAAAATCTTTCTGACCCCAAACTTTTAAACAGTAGTGTAGATCATAAATAACATTGTACTTTATTGCAAAGTTTTATTGGTGTCCTGCTTTGCATTTTAATACACACTCTTTGTACTGACTGGTGAATTCTAACTGGCACTCCATCAAATTTTCATCACAATCGGCATTTCACACAGGCTAATGGAGGACTTTAACACACACATCCCTACCTCAAGACGACATTGCCCCTGAAAGTGTCTATAATTAGCTGTAGATTGTGTGTGTCATTACACTGCTCATTTGGGGCCTTTACAGGAAGTGTGCCAACGATCCTAATTAAGCAATCCTCCAATCAGCACAGCCACAAATGTTTTACAGTGTTCTGCCAATGTTTTGTTAAGCTTACAAACATCGTAACAACAGCAGGACAACATTTGTGTAACCTCTAAATCTGTGCGGAGATGTAGCCTCATTAACTTAATGGCTTGTAAATGTGATTCTCAGTCGGATAATTCAGTCATCATCTTACACACATGCACACACATTCAACTTGCAACAAGTTCTATTATTTTTCTCGGATTACTATGGCCCAATGGAAAAATACACATTCACATACATCTGAATATATTACTTATGCAGGTTTTCTATTTGCATGTTTGAGGCATGTGTGCAGAGATCGCCAAATTGGACTTTCCTTCATCCTATCTCATTATCACTTTTAATCCTTCTCGTTCGAACAGAGAAGTATCAGTAGCTGGAGGGAAGAGATGATTGGATAGAAAGATCCCTCAATTAAAAGGCTTTTCAATTAAAGTTATTTGAACTTTTTCCATGTTGGCGACTGGAAGTGCATGATAAAATCTTGTCGGTACTGCTGGCCTTCCCGAAGAAAATTGAACCTGAGCATAGTGGCTAATTGAATCATAACGTGATAAGGTAGTAGGCGGAAAAAGGGGTAAAAATTGAAAGAGGCAAATAGGGAGAGCAGATGAAGAGGTAGAGTGGAGAAAGGAAGCAGTCAAATCTTCTAACCTTGAGCTTTAATGTTTGGATGGAAGTTTTACAAGCCTTATAAACAAATAACCTTGGAAAATGAGAAAGAAATATATGAAAATGGATGAAATTTAGCTGTTAAAAGCTGTTTGACACCTTGAATGAAGACTGACTGGTTATCAAGACGCTTCTGAGGTAAATAGTTTTTAAAAACTTTGAATTTCACTTGAAAGAAGCAGGAATATGGAGCTGGGTTTGCGACTGATCTCCATATAAACAGCATTTCTCGTCCTCACCACATTATAGGATTATTCCTAATCAGCTGTTCTTCTTCTTCTTTTTTTTTTAATCTCTCTGTTATTTCCCCTTCCTTTCTCTATAGATTTTCCTAAGCTGGAAACCGTATTTGACAGCAGTTTTCCGGCTGATGTTCCTTCTTTTATGGATGGATTTCTGTACTGCTCTATGAATGCCGGCAAGGCCACTCTGGATAGAAAAGGAAGACCTGGTGAGTCTGTCCATCCTTGCATTTGTCCATCCAAATGCCCACCTCCTCATTTATTCATTCATCCAAGTAATTATGAATATTCATCTGTGCTTCTTGTTTATCCTCACTCATGGCTGGAAATGGTTGCACCAAATTTGTGCAATAGTATTGTCACCCCTAAACTCGAGTACACCATCCTTCTTACACTAAATCCTCTCCAAAGATTTTATTCTTTTAAGTATGTTTCCCCATCGTATCTCTGGCACCCATTGTGCTCACGTTGTTCTCCTCCAAACATCTGGAGAGGGCCACTGGTGGTTAGACAGAAGTTCTCTCTAGGGATGGGGCCAGTAAAGGGCCCTACATTAAGCTGGACTATTGGTGGAGTAACACAAGCATCTGGAGCACATGTTGCACTGTAGGAGCTTGTTTTTTTTTTTTTTTTTCTTTCTTCTCCTTTTTTCTTTTCAGCTCGTCTCTATCTTGTATCCCGAGGGACATCTGTCTCAAGCTGTGGTAGCCCGCTTTGGTCCTTTGCCTGTTTTCCCTGATACCACAGTGTGTGTGCGTGTGTGTTTATGAGCACTGGAAATAAGCAAGCTGTGTTTTAGAATTAGACTCTGATAGTTGAAAATGGTTTAATGCAGTTCTAAGTATCTTAAAAGTAAATGTGATGACTGTTTGAAAGTTTAAAGAATGTCTTTTATGATAATAAACAGATGCCTCATTACTCTTTGCACAAAAGAAACTGTGAATGAGAATCTGCCAGTTGTGCAGTGACAACTTTTTAATATTTTATTTTTCTTCTTTTTTTGGAGAAACGTCTTATATAAACCACAGTAGCTTAAAATGTATAGATAAAATTCATCCCCTTGTGAAAAAAGAAGTGCACTTAATTGTACTGAATATAGTGTACTGTTCTTGAAATATTACAATATTTTTTTAAATTGTACAGACAATATAATATTAATGACATACACTTACACTGTTGTAAGTGTATGTAATTAATTTCTTGTGTGTCTTGACACACTCAAGTACACATTTGATAAAGTGCACTTTGAACTTTAAAGTAAAACTTTTAATTTGACATTCAATTTGAAATCACTATAAATAATATTTTTTTGTGCTTTAAAGAAGTACACTTATTTAGATGTGTTGACTAACATACTAAAGCACATGTAAAGTACTTTATATATGTAAGCAATAAGGTACGAGAAGCTGTGCTGTATCATGAATAAGTCACGGCTGAAGGGTGTTGTTAGCCTCGAGTACCTTATTGCTTTTATAAAACGGTTACCACACAATACAAATATTAAAGCCAAAAATATGTATCAATGCAACTTTTATGAAGTAAACTTTTATTAAAGCCTTCCTTCCGCCAGAAAAAATAGTCCCTGACTGTGAACAGCAACAGAAGCTACATTATTACGCCATTAGATGGCGGCAAAGACTGTCCTTATGAGTGTGTCAATCAGTAGAGAAGATTTTTACATTGAAAAGACTGAATTGTTGTGAACACGGAACAAGACGCAGCTGACAAATGCTTTGACTAACGCTGTCAGTCACGGGAAAACCCCTGTTAAAAAAAACTGTTAAGAGGACAAAATAATACATCGGACATGTTAAACAGATTTTTTTATTATAAACATAGTATTGACCTGAAGGAAAATGCTAAATCTGAATGCAGGTAATAAACTCGCTCACTCAATCTTTTTCTCACAATACTCTTCTACATAGTACAGTAAGCTTCAATAAACAATATCAGTGAGAACAAACATATGTTTACATTGCTGAGAGTGGTTGCTAAGGGTGTTGTGTAGCGATACACAGAAATGTTGGGTGAAGCGGTCATAGCCATGTTTTATCGTGAATAAAACACAGCTATTGACCAATCAGAATCAAGAACAGGAACTAACCATTTTGTAAATATATATATAATTACTTGTGTGTTAATAATTACTAGTAATTATCAATGTGTTGTTTTTACATTTAAAGTTAATATATTCTGAATGTATTAAATTACAACTTCATCATTACAAATGTATAATTATAATTAAGTACGTGACATACAAGTTTAAGTTTATTCAATTTGACATTAAAGTTTATTTTACCATAAATGGTCAGTACTTTAAGCAGCAACCATACTTTAACCATATTTCAAAGACAATATAAGTAATTATCAAATTAAAAATAAAGATTATTTAAAGGTACAGTAAGTGAAGAGAAACGCTGGTAAAAATTTAAATCAACACCTAAACAAACAATTTTGTGAATATTTGCTGTCTGTTTGTGTGTTTTAAAAAAGTGTTTGTACATAGTCCTGGCTGTGTAAATAGGAGAAAAAACAAACGGGATTGAACCGATTCACGGAGCACCTTTAATATAAATTTAATCTATAATGAACATGCAGTTAAGTGTCTGAAAACATTACATACAGTTTGCACTTATATTCTTTTAAGTATATTATTCCTGTAATAAGTACTGTTTAAAGACAAAAACAAAACAAAACAAAAAAACCCCAATGTTTTTCAATGTGGTATTACTTTTCAATGTGATATTACTTTTCAAACAATTTTCACCTGGGAAGTGATAAATCAAAATTCCTATCGCATAAGAGAAGGACATGAGCCATATCAGACAACAGAATGTCATCGTGATGTGGGACTGGCCAGTTATCAACCACCTAGTACCACCCACTCTACAGCTCTACATTCTCAACTTTCAGATCACCTTAGCAACTGCATAACAATGCCCTGGCAACCACCCGCAACACGCTAGCTCTTCAGAAAAACATCTCACTTATCTTCACAAATATATAAAAATCTTTTAATTCTGGTCTGCTTAGAAAAAGATAGTCAAAATAGTTTTTTATTAGTTTTTTTGTCTGATTTCTACTGATTTAAAGAGTCACTGGTTTGCTGCACCCACCTTTTATTGTTTACTGGTTTTAAGGTAACATTGTATAAAATAGTCTTACATGCCTCTATAAAAGAATTGTAATGTCACAGCCGAAAATACCTTATTTCATTTATTATATATATATAAAAACAGTGTGGTGTTATAATAGTAGTCTCTTCTGAAATATTCAAAGGTACTACTTAAACAGTGCATTTGAACTTGTTTAATCAACTGGAAAATGTTGCTTTTGCCACTCCAAAAAAAGGAGTATTTTTTTCAAAGCTATTTCTCTGAGGTTGCCTTAAAACCTTTCACGCTAATGGTCTAAAACGCTCTATATAAAACCTAATGTCAATAATTTATGGTTTTGTCCTGGGGATTTTAATAAAAGCACGGTCTGCTAGATTTGATGCTGTCCGGTTGTTGCACTGACTTCACTTTTAAGTCATAGCAACATGTTTGTGTGCTTTTATCATAACAGAAGCAGACACTACATACTACTAACAAAAAGTAGCCAACTACACTGAACCTATGAGGGGGCAATAACTTTTTAAATAATAATTTAAGTAAGTAATAATTTGTATTTATAATTTAATCTGAGCTGTATTTTTCTGCCACACTGAGATACTATGACGCTATAGAAAATGCTTTTAAAAACGCTATTCACAACATTTCATTGTGTTCATCTCTCTTCTGTTTCTGTCCGTAGCAGTGTACTGTTTCTGTTCTCGTGTACTTACAGGTATACGTTTTTTGTTTTTTTTGACATGACCCAGTCATGTCACTTTTTCTTCACCTGTATCTTTTACACTACTGAAGCTCTCTAAATTATCCTCAAATATCCAACACAAAGATTCCAGACAAAGGCACATCTCCCATTTATTTGGCACTGACATTTTAAAAACAAGGGTCTTACAATTAATTTAGAATCAGAATCAGAATTGCAGTATTCAGAATTGAATTAAGAATTGAATTACACATAACAATAAAATAACAATCAACGATGATTGTTGAATAAATAATGTAAATTGGAGGGAGTTTGTCATCTGACCAATCTTAAGGATTTGTGAGATATCATTAACTTGTATAGCCTCTTCCGTATTATTAATACAAGGAAGACTCAAGTGTAATAAAATAAATTTTATTAACAAAAAGTTAAACAAGAGTAAGTCAAAACAACTAATAAATGAATACCATGAATAATAAAGTGCATACGACACATAAAATACAAGTGATTAAGTTGGGCGTGCATGGCAGAGTTATGTTATCTGTTTTTTCTCTGAAACTAATAAGGTGAAGAACCTTATTTTTTATCAAACAAATCAGTGAAGGATTGTTTATTAACAAGCATCAGCTATATTCTACTGTACATTAGAAAATCATATACTGATAATATACAAAATGCCAAGGTTTCTGGAAAGAGGTTTGGTTAAATGATATTTACATTCCACATGGTCAAGTGAGCAGTCCGATGGCAAGTTGTGCTGGATAACAATGCAGTGTGGAAAGGAGCCAGAATCCATTTCAACAGACTTGAACCTGAAGCTCTGTGGAATGCTGATCTCCTGGACCACCAAAAGGATCCTAAAATCTGGAACACGCAGATGTGGCCCTCAAGTAGGTGCAGAAGGTCCTTAACAATCTAGAACATGCAGACGAAAGGTTAAAGGCTTAAAGGGTTGGTTCACTGAGCTGCCGTTCGGACGTAAACATTGAAGCTCTACAACGAAAATATCGTAGCGGTATAACAGGGGACAGACGAATTTGTTGAATAAAGTAGTTATTTTTGTTTTTACGCACAAAAAACATATTCTCGTTGCTTCATAGTATTAAGGTTGAACCACTGTAGTCACTTCGATGGTCTTTACTACCCTTCTGGACCTCAAAAGGTGCAGTGTCATTGCTGCCTATGTGTGGATCAGATACCTTCGGATTTCATCAGAAATATCTTAATTTGTGTTCCGAAGACAAACGAAATTCTTACGGGTTTGGGACGACATGAGGGTGAGTAATTAATGACAGAAATTTCATTTTTGGATGAAATTAACCTTGTTGCACATGTGTCTGTATGCCTTCTGCCTCTCTGGACCAGACACTCAGAACTTTGTCAATCTGCTTTTCTCTCTCTGGCATGGAGACTTGGGAAAACTATTATTGTTACTATATCGCTGTACGAAGTAGTAGTATGTCTGTTAATACCTCTTTCTTCACAGACTGGATACTCAGAACATGGAATCTGTTTCTTTCTCACCTTTGCAGGCTGGAGACACAGCATATCTGTTACAGTATCTCTTGATGGGAGTCTCAGAACCTGTTGATCTGTTTCTGTCTGAGACTCCGAACATGGGTGTATCTTTTAATGTCTCACTGGATGATCCAGAGACTAAGAACAAGAAGTGTCTGTTGAAAGGAGTGTCTGTTGTGGTCCACCCTTCTTTCCCCTGTGGAACTCATTTGTATGAAGCACATGGAAGTCTTCAAAGTGTATTTAAAGTTTTACCAATGCATTTCTCACTTTCCAAACCACCACCAGAATACCTTTGGCAATGTTCTGAAGAGATAGTCCAAACAAGATGAGAAAAGATTGAACTGTCATGCATGCATTAATTTATACATTAACAGCTGAATTTGTGCAAGATGTTGCACTACAAATAGCTGTCACTGAGAATACTTATTTCTCTGAATAAGTATGAAATGGATGTGTGTAGTTTACATCAGTTTTAAGGTTTCCAAACATAGTTATGAATGGATTGGATGGATCATTGTGGCCTCCATTTGTTTCAGCCACTGCTCTTGCATCCAAAATTCCTAAAGAAGGTAGTTGGTTTAAACTTTATTAGGGATTAGTCTCAAGTTGGGTGCAGGGCAGAAACAGCGGACCAATAAGAAGCCTTGTCCTTCCTGCGCTTGAGGTGTCTGTCAGTTGTCCTAGCATCATTATCTGATGGTGTGCGTTGGACATTTGTTTGTGCTAGTCCACCAAGATCCAATCGAAATGTAGCAAACCGTTCGCCACTGTTGCGAATAGGGCCCTGCCAGTGGAATGTGTTGTTCCCTACATCCTTTTATATCCATAAACATGTTTTTATAAAATCAACGTATGGTATACAGAAACATGAAACATATTTATATAATCTTGTTTGGAAATTAGACCTAAAAATGTATAATTAATGGATATAATTCACTATATTTTAATTAATTAATTTTTATTTTATGAACCATGATGGAAGATTGCTCTTATTGCTCTTAATTTAACAGAATGCCCTAACTTTTTTTTTTCTTCTTCTCTCTCTTTGTTTAAAAATGGAGCCAAAAAACATGTATCATGCTGGAAATGACCTATTCTTGTTGTTGGATGAAATTTGAATTTCAGTTCAGTAAGTTTATCTTCCTTGCATTTAAGTTCCTTTCCACGTCCTTGAACACAATCTTGAATTGAAGGCACATTCTTAAATTCTGAATTTTGCCCAACCCTGATGTGTGTGCGTGTTGTGATAGAGTATGTTTTCGTGTGTGTGTTCACTGAGTTTCCGCTGACACCCGCAGAGGAAGTGTGCTTTTAGGGGAAGAAGAGAAAACAACCACATCTGCCCCTTTATAAATCATGCAGCGGTATTCCTCAGTGTGTGCGTGTACTTGTGAAACGCCCCATCCTCTAAAGGGTATAATGCATCTAAAACAAGCTCCCATTGCTTGTCGCTGCTGGTAGCTGTGTGTCTCAGAGCCGGGGCAACTTCTCAATCGAGGCTTATTCATTTCTTTCATCTGGATCAATGTTGTGACCCTTTCATAGCAAACAATGTCCATCCGCAAATGAAAGAAGTACCCCATGAGGTTTCCGCCTGTGTAAATGATAAAACAAGATTATTTTGAGGCATGTCTATTGATGACAAATCATCTGAACTGTGCTATACTCGGCTCCAGACACCAAACTCACATGAATATTAGGTTACTTTACTCACACATTATAACTAAATGCTCACAGTGATTTGACATTTAGATTTTCTGATATCTCTCAACAGTTTTACACTAAGGTTTGTTTCACACTGCACTTAAAAGCAGCACACATTTATTAATGGATTACAGTATGCACTTTGCGTAGTAGAAGCGTAGGTGCCAGTTTTGGTGCTGAGCCGTTCTTTTTTCAGTTCAGTTCACAAAATGCAATTTAATCCTATTTAACAATCTTTCCAATATAGTTGTATTTTAAGCAATTTGAAAGTCTTCAGTAAACTACTTATCTTTTGTTTGAAGACTTTTTAAACATTTGTTGGGTTTTATGCACAGTGACGGCACAGTTTCTATTCAGTAAATCTATCTGAATCCAGCTGATTTAATTTGTTTATAGCTCTAGTTTGCTGTTTAGTGTTATTTTTGTGTAGATTAATTACCATCAATTACTTGTAGAAGTGTTATTTTGAGTTTATTTTGGTTTAAAGAACACTGCTTTCAGATAGATCTAGCTCTTTTATTTCCATTTGTTTGCAACCCCTTCATGACAGAAGATCAGACCTTTGCCAATGGATCTAGCAGCAGTTCAGATCATCCTCCTCTCCCAGGAGGAGCAGTCAATTGAGGAGCATATGCAGAGGTTTCAAGATCTGGTTGTCTCCTTTGTGCACTACAACGACATCAGCCTCTGGCCCTCGAGGGACATTCTACAAGTAGGTTTTACATCAGTGCGGATCCTCCATCAACAACGATAAGAGTGAGAAAAGTCAAAACCCGTTAGGTGTACATTACCGAGCCCACCACATACTCAGAGCCCGAGTCTGCCACGGATAAAGAGCCAAAGCCCCACGAAGAGATGAAGCCAGAGTTAAGGAAAGTCCAGTCTGACCATGTGCATGAGCTGGCCATCAATCCCTTAAAGGAGCATACCTCCGAGGCTAAGTTCATCCAGGAGCCTAAACCAGAAGTGGAGGCCAGTTTTAAAATTTCTGCCTAGCCTGTATCGGCCAAGGAGGCCGTTTTTGAACTCTCTGTCTGTACCATGTTGGACAAAAAAGGCCACTTTTGAACTGTCTTTTTTTTTTTTTTAAACTCTTTGCCTGTTAATTTTAGTGAATTAATTTAGACATAGGCAAACTGGGTGCCCGTATAGATTCTGGCACAGATGTACCTGCTCGACCACAATTGCTTTGAAGCAGAGCCGCACGCAAAGATACAAAAAAAAAATAAATAAAAATTTGCTTTTCACACCGCCACGCGAAATGGGGTATCATGCACAACTGCCCACACCACAATGACCATTTTTGTGGCGTGCACCTTCGCACTCGTTCAGATGCGACAAGTATAAATCGTATGCAGTTTCTTTTTTTAATGTTTTCTCTGTCTCTGTCTCTTTTCACCTTTTAGTATTTTACCGAATAAAATTATTCTCTCAAGAGCACATCCATCTTTCAGGCCTGTCTACCCATGTAACCTTGGATGATCGCAAGTAAAGACAGCCATGGCCTGAAGAAAATGAGCTTCACATAACAGGAATAATGGAGATTTGCATACCTTTCAGGGATCCTCAAGCCTCCTCAAGATTCAAGCCAATGTTAAATGTGTATAGAGTATCTAAATGTGCAACTTTCTTGTGAAAAGACCATCATATCTCCTTTTTATCATTTTGACTTTTAAGAGGCTTGACCTCAGCAACCCCACCTGAAGCTTGTATTGAGATATTGATGTGAAATTTTATAAATGGTTTCAGTTCACATAAAGACACTGATGAAGTTGAAGTTGACAAAGACCCCTGGCCCACATGCAGTTCAAATTCAAATATAATGACAAATGAAAAGGACACCTCTCTATGGTTCCTGGGAAGCACTGGTTCATAGATTATATATCCATAGCCTTGTAAACAAGAAAATGAAAAGACAGTGACAAAAGGGTTTTCACACACTTATTGTGGTGGCATTTGAGCTGGAGAGGTTCAAACAGATGAGGTGAAGAGGTTTGAGGGAAATAAATACCAGCAATTTATTGTACTACACAACACTCGATACTGAGAGACAGCCGCATTGGGTGGTTGTTGATAGTAAATGCCAGCTGCATCTGGACCCATGTGATATTGCCAAACGGTCACCAAATACCATCTCTGTCACCTGAAGTTTCTCACTGATCAACATTTGTTGTACTCTCACTTTAAAAGTTGAATATCGCACTGCATGTCACATGGATAACCCCTCCTCGCCCATAATTTAGTGTCTCTTAACTCTCGTGCTGAGATTGCAGACAGAACGGTTTGTTTCCCCACAAACCCTTGCTAATATGATTAATGAAGTGCTAGTATTGTAGATGAATCAGGTGAGACATTGTCAGGAACAAAACATTGTGTCTCTGTAACACAAAGTTAGAGTAAATACATTGCTCTGTCTAATAGCACCCCTCCAGAAACATCATACAACCCTTTCCACTCAGAAAAAGACCATCAGCATTTTCACAAGACAAATGACAGTTGTATTACATGTGCATGAAGATGCTTATGCTTTAAATATTTTAGTGTTTGAGTGTTAACAAAGCGCCACAGTATAACTTAACTAACGTAATAGTTGGGAAACGAGTGTAACATCTCAGTTAAATATTTATAATGAATGGAAGCCCTCTCAGATTCGTGAGAATCTATTAGATTGTACTACTTATAGAGGATTTTCAGTGATCTGATATCACAGTTGATACCCTATTACAGCCTTAACATGCCTCGATGTATCTTTGATATATTTAAACTGCACTTTTCTGTGAATCAGGGTTTTAAAAGCTTGTTGGTAGCATTCATACTTTTGTTGAATTTTTAAACACCTCTTTAAAGCAATTTGTACACACAAAATGAATTATCAGTGTTTTTAATAATTCTCATAATGAAATATCAGTTTTGTTTTATTAAATCCTTTTTTTAAATGTATCCTTTGGGAGGACACTGTTACTTGTTGCTTTGGTTTTAATTATTTTATCAGATTTATTTGAATCGTGCTTTGTAACTCAACACACTCTCAGAATTGTTTTGTCCCTCGACATGTACTTTACATGTCACAACCAGTTTTGCACCCAGCAAGTGGTCTGTGTGAGGAAAAGATGGTGTAGTGGGAATGGGGCTCATAATCAGAAAACTGTTGACTGGATGGACTGAACCAGTAGCAAGTGAACAAATAGGACACTAGGGATATAAGTGTCTGCTAAATTATTTATTACTTAAACACAACAATAATGAGCTAGATAAAAGTGGTTTTAAATGAATACATTAGAATAATGTATGGCATATACCACTTGGCAGTTTTAAATGCAATTTATTTTAGGATATCAAAGTCCTGAGTAGATCTTTCTGGTTGATCTTTCTGGATTGTAGGTGGTTTACATTTTTAAGAATTCTTTAAGGATCATTTTAGCTCTTAAGCTCCTTAAAATAGTAGTAGATAAAGTATTTATAACTTGTTTCAAAAAGTACTAATAACTGTGGGTTAATCCATCATATAAGTAGCTGTGAATCTGCTTTCAATTCTTCAGAACAGTGATATAGTATAGCTTTTTATGGAAATTTCATTTATTATTGCCAGTGGACATATAGTTTTAAAGGCCTTCCTCAGAATACCAAGCAGATCCTAAAGTGTACCGAGTGAATGGAGAGGCTACTATAAACATGTTCTGTGAGGTTGGTAATATGTTGCTAGGGTGTTCTGTGTTATTAGGTGCTTGCTTACTGGTCCAAATAAACTTTGACTTTCTGACTTTCTGGTCTTTAAATATTGATTGCAATACTCCTTTAAAGCAGTTGTAAATGTGCAGTCACTTTATCAGAATTTCTGTGAAATTTCACAGGCATTGTCACTAGTGTAGCAATGCATAAAAAGAACACAAACACAGAAGTCACTTTCAAAAACGGGAACTTTTTTGCCGTTATGTAAAACAATTGTGCGGTTTCCTATTGAAATGACTGGATTTCGCCCCATGAAATTTCACTCTCAAGATAAATATTGCTACATTTATGTTGCATGTATTAGTGAATAATACAAGTAGTTCCATCAAACCAAATTTCCATTGTACATTGGATGGACACTTATAAATGCTGCACAATTTGAGGTATCATTCAACAGTGCAGAATTTATGCGCTTAAATTTGTTGAAATACCTAAGTATGAGCAATAACAGAAAGTACCACTAAGAATATGCCATTGAATCTAGTTCTTCTCAGTAGTTACATTTCATGTTTGTGTATTTGTATGTATGTTTCAGACATGGTCCGTCGTTGGTGTACGTTGGAAGGTGGATTTCTTAGTTACTATGACAATGAGAAGATCGCCACTCCCATAGGCCGGGTTGACGTCAGCGACGTAGTGAGCCTGGCCATCAACAACACTGAGAACATCACCGAAACAGGGTACATGTTTCTCTTTCTCTCACACCCTCTTTTATGCTTGACCACTTTTCGTGGGTTAGAGGTTACGGAAAGTGTTTTTGATGCGGCCCCACCTCAGACTTTCCATACACTAACAATCATAAAGAAATGAGAGGAAACCGACATGCTAACCGACCTCTAACCTGATTAGCCTGACTCTCTGGGAAATACCAGTTTTTCTCCAATTCTTTTGCTCTCGCTGCTGTAACAAAAATATCCCCCTGTCTAAAAATGTGGGCCACAAGTCAGAGCTGTTAAAGCCATTAAGAGAATGACCTTTCCACCTGGATTAATCTCCAGTGTTCAGCTGTTTATTGTAAGAGCAAAAGACTAACAGAGATTAATCACCATCCTTTCTGTTTCACAGCTGTGTTCATGTGTGTGTTTCAGTCATTTTGTGTGTGTGTGTTAATTGCTGTTTCACACCTCCCTCAGGCCAGTGTTCACCTTTGAGTTGTACCTGCGCTCTCAGAGAGTGCTGGTGTTCGGAGCAGAGACCTCAGATGCACACCAAGATTGGACGCATGCCATCGCCAAGGTTACACTCACTCTCTAACACACAAGTCTTTAAAGATTTATTGCAACTTTACCGTTGCAGGGATTTAGCATACATGTGGTGTTTCTGTGTTTAAATATGAATTGTCGCACTCTACTGTATACGCCGACTCTTGAAGGTCATTTATTGTGTCTTTGTCTGTGTTGTGTCGGTTTGCGTTAGTGTTTTTCTTGTGCAAGTGGGTGTATGCTATTACTCCTTCAAACAGATCCATCTCACTTGCCTTTCATCCTTCACTTACACACACACACACACACACACACACGCATTCCCATTTAAGTGAAGTGTGGAGGTGCTGCTAGTGTCTAGGCTGAAGTGTTTGTGTAACTCCACGAGCTCAGCTAGGGAATGTTAAAAGAATGTTTGTGTTTGTACTTCTATCTCTATATGCCGATTTAATGCAGCTCGAGGGTTAGCTGTAGTTTCTGTTTGGCAGAAAACACTAGAAACTTATTTGTGTGATCTGCACAAGCCCCTGACTTTTAAATGTTTTCTCTCTGCCTCTCACACGGCTGCTTTGTCTAATATTTTTCTCTTTCTTTCAGTGTTTTGTCCCTGCAAGGGCAGAAGCTCTGCTGAGGCAGGACAGTGAGCTTATTGGCCGACTGCACTATAAAGAGGGTCATGACCTTTATCATTGGCGAATGGGATGGTTTGCTCTGGTGGGCTCAGAACTCTACTTCTGTTCTGGAGATGAAGAGGAGGGAGTTCTTCAACTTAAACGCCTACAGGAACTTAGTGAGGACAAATATGCACACATATCAGTAGAATGAAAGATTCATCCAAAAAAGTTCATCCATGTTTTTCCAAACCCATATGACTTCTGTCGAACACAACAGGCGAGTTTTTGAAGAATTATCATGGCCATTCTTTCAAAATAATGAAGGGACTGGTGCTGTTAATCTCTAAAATGCTCAAAAAACCCACCATAGAAGTATCATGAAAGTGGTCCATGAAACTTGTGTTATATTTCAAGTCTTTTGGAACTATTTGATTGCTTTTCATGAGGAATAATGTTTTTAATTTTAATGTTATTTATATGCTATTAAAATATTTGATATAATATTATAATATTTTGAATTTGCTTTTATTTTTATATATTCAGTTTTCATTTTAATTTCTATATAGCTTTATTTTTATTTCAGTTTTAGTTTTAATAATTTTAGTACTTTAGTACTACTAGAAAATTACAAAATGTTGCTTTGACAATAGTTATATAATATTTAAGCTTTATTGCATTTAAAAAACATTTTAGTTAACAATGACAACAATGGTGAGGAACAGATAAAAATATAATTTAATTTAATTAATTTAAGTTCAGTTATTCACTGAAAATCGTATCTGTCCTTGCTTCTCTTGCCATTTTTGGGAGCTCATCATATAAACTGCAATGTTTTTATTAGTCAGACAATCAATAGTTCTTGTTGTTCAAGTTTACAAAACCAGTTAGAATGGTTTGTTCTCAAATCGGTCTGATTCGATTCTTGAGGTCAGTTTGCTGATTCAGTAATCTGATTGCAGCGGTTAACAGCTCACTGGAGAGGAAGATTAGCGGCGGATAATGACTAACATTTCAATCTGTTCGTCAAAGAAAGAGTTTTATGGACCACTTTTATGATACTCCTATTGTGTAATTGCATCCTTTTTAAAACTTTAAAACTAACTGCATCCAGCACATTCTTCTTCTTTTGTGTTCCACAGAAGAAAAAAATAATACAGGTTTTTAGGGTAAACTAATCCTGAAATTGCTCTCTGAATGTGTGTTTGTATGTGTTTTGTATGCATATCTTCTATTCTTTCAATGTATTAAATCAGCGACGTTTGAGATGAAGTGTCACAGTAATGGCTTGAGACACCTTGAGCCTCACAATCATTTTCTTGAAATCTCATCTGAAATATTAGCCCTAGTCTTCTGTGCCACCTCCTCCATCTCCTCCTCTTGCTAGTATTTCCTCATTCCCAGTGTGCTAATGTTTGACTCGGTTCCCACATCTCTAAAAGACTCGTCTGGTCACACGTCTCGCCTGTCTCCAAGGGAGACCGCAGTTGCCGATGGCAATCGTGTTTGGGCGGGAGGTAGTTGACATGAGCTTGGCACCCATGGACCAGATTTGCAA
Source organism: Elopichthys bambusa (assembly GCA_037101425.1). Lineage (NCBI taxonomy): Eukaryota > Metazoa > Chordata > Actinopteri > Cypriniformes > Xenocyprididae > Elopichthys > Elopichthys bambusa. Next base: position 15,221,397 of record CM074432.1, on the reverse strand, counting down.
CATTTTCAATCAATTGCGCTAGAACGAGGCGGGAAAAATCAATGAATCTCTTTTTTTTTTTTTCCTAATCCGTTCAAGGCCAAAAACAGGATCAAATCCAGAAAGCCAACATACTCAGGGCAGGATTAAGAGGGTGATGCCTCAACAGTTCGTGAAGCCTTGAAATGTAGCGTGGCACGCTAACGAAGCGTCTCCAGTGGTTTAAGATCTCTATAGCGACAGAACATATTGGCCTCAAAGGGCTGCAATTCTGTGAAATTAGATTAGGACACAGACATAGACAGACCAGCAGTTCACTGCTTGCCCTAGCTCACCATCTTTTACTCGCTTCTGCCACAAACAGAAGAGCAATGTCAAATGAATCCATTTAACAATGGAAAAGCTCTTATGTAGAAATGGCATCTGAAAGTCATACATTATATTTTGTCTACAAAGAGGCTTTTTGAAAGAGAATCTCATAGTCTTTTGCAAGCAGATTCTTCAAAGCACCTCAAAATAGTTTCTTTAAGCATCCTGAATGACGCTATGACAATGTTGGGTGAATTCAGGTTGATTGAGACACTTTTTTCCAGTCATCTCAATGGCAAAAAGTGTCACAATCAACCTGAATTCACCCTATTTTTGGAAGAATTTTGCTGTCCATAGTCCTGAAATGTGACATGCAAGTACATGCAGGTCCTCCATAAGGATCTAATATAAGGATCTGATGTTCTTGAATATCACAAAAGGTGCCTCATGTACAGTGGGGTCTAAAAGTGGGACCCATGTTAAAAATCTAGGATGAAACTCAAATTTAAAACTGAAAATATAAAGAAAGAGTTTTGGTATTTTGAAAAACAGACATGTTATGGTGAAGAATAACTGTTTCAGTTTCTGCACATTTCTGTTTCACTAATCAAAGTAAACTGACATTGATCATGTAACTCTTTGTTCAGACAGTCAGATTGAAGCTCAGGATGCTCTTTGGATCATCTTAGATCATGCCGGAGGAAACCTTTTTTCAAACAAACTTGTTAAGTTCATGCAGCTCAAATGTTGCTGACATTAAAGCAAAAGTGAGAGAAAACAAATACTAAGACATTCTAAAAGTCGTGCCCGTCTTTTAGGTCAACATTTGTTGATTGTTGTAATCAAAACTGTTTTCACTAGTAGTCTTAGACTTTTGAGGTACACTGTATGTCAGATGGAAACTTTAAACATAATTACTTTGAAAATGGACTTCTCTTTCATCTGTTAACATTATCTAAACCCTCATTTAATGGAAAAGAAGCTTGCTCACCACCTGTAATCTGAAGTCATTCCTTCTTTGTAAATGATTTCTATATACGTGTAAACAAGAAAAAGAGAGTCGAGAGAGGTGTTATTGGAATCTCAATGTTAGCCCCAGCACAACAACGCTGTTAGTTTAATTTAGGTTTTTTTATATTATTCCTTAATAAAAGTTTTAGTCCGTTAATGTTCAAGGGAGGTTAAAAGGATGAAGTGAATGCTGTTTGTTTTTATCAAACTGTGATAGTGAATGTTTGCTTCTTTTCAGTAATGGCTTTTAATAAAGCTTGTGTGCCCAATAGCACTCTTTTCTTAAAAAAAAAATCATTTTCAATAACATTGGTAAACAAAATTTGCCAACCATGATAATAGCTAAAGTGCAACAATCAAAGTACTTGTTTTTAGCACTTAAGTTATATGTTTTGGTTGATTTTGGTTGAGCATGGCGTTAGAAAATAATTGAGTCATTTTGTTCTCACTTGACCTGTTTTGATTTGGTTTTGTTTTTATTACTCTGAAATGGATTAATCTCAGAAATCTCATGAAGTTATTGAGTCCATGAATTCGATTAATTAATTAAACCTAATACAAAGATTGAAAGAGAGTTTTGGTCATTGAATATGATTTGAAATATTGGTCTGGTACTTGAGGGAAAGAGAGAGAAAAGAGGGAGTGTGAAAAAATACCGAATGTGAGAAAGATTAGTTGAAGAATCAGTGACTCTGAAAGTGTATGTACAACTGTGCATGTGTCTGATGGGTTCAGTAAGGCAGTTTTCTCATGTACGGCTGTAGAAATTAATGACCACCAGCACTCAGCTTTCTGCTCCACTTATTCCAGCTGGAAAGTTTACAAAACACTAAAGCTTTCATGATTTGTTTCACTTTACATTTCTCTGCTTTCTTTCACTCTTAATGCTTTTCATTTAAGTTAATCTAAGAGTGCTTTTATAGGTAATAGTGTGAACATGTTCAGCAAAGGTTTTCCTGTATTTTTTTTCCCTCAGCTGTGTCCACTCATATGGAGGGTGACGAGAAGATTCAGGTCTTACTTATGGTTGAGCGTGGAAGGTACAGTAAACTGGACACCTTACTGAATATCAGCACAGTCTTTTATGTTGCATTATGAGGTTTTAGTAAACATATACTACCATTTAAAAGGGGTGATTTTAAGTTTTTTGTTTTTTTTTTTTGAAAGAAAGAAAGAAATTCAGACACATAAAACTGATTAAACATAGATTGACTGTAAAGATATTTATAATGTTACAAATATTTATATTTCAAATAAATGCTGTTCTTTTGAACTTTCTGTTCAAAACAGAATCATGAAATAAAATGTCACCTTTCCGCAAGATATTAAGCAGCTCAACTCTGTTCATAATTGATGATAAAAAAATCTTTCTGACCTCAAACTTTTGAACGGTAGTGTACAGCGAATGTCACAATGCTGTTATAGCTCTTTTCAGGGATTAATTTTATTATATTTTAATTTGTAAATGTGTGCTTTTGTGTGCTTTTTTAAAAAATACAGAACTGTGTACATACATGGCATAACCAAGCAGGATTTTGCACTATGGCACTCTTCCATTCAGTTGGCAGCTGGGACGGATGGTATGGCTCTCGGCAACCAGCAAATGAATAAAAATGATGTTCCTATCATCGTGGATAGCTGCATTGCTTTTGTCACCCAATATGGTAAGTCGTTTATATTCCTATGAGATCTAATCATCTGTTTTTCATTTTCTAATTTTCGAAAAAGAGTTTATAAAATGTTTATATTGTAAGGAAGGACACTAAAAGCTTTTTACCTTTGACCATTCCCCTCAGGTTTGTGTTATGAGGGAATCTACCAGAAGAACGGTGAGCCGGCGTGTGTGGCCCAGCTCCTGCAGGAGTTTACCAAGGATGCTCGGGTTGTTAAACTACGAGCTCAAGACCACCGGCTAGAGGATGTCACAGACACACTCAAGAGCTTCCTGTCTCACAGTGAAGATGCTCTATTGGCTAAAGAGCTGTACCCTTTTTGGATCTCTGCCCTTGGTAAGTGCTGCCAACCACTTAATCTGTTCCTGTGAATGAGCATTAATTTTTTGTTTAATTATAGATAAAACTACTCTAAAATCCAACAGGCTGTTATTGAAGGTGGATTCAGTAGTTCTTTAGCTAACTTTGCGGTTTTTTGTGTACTTTACTGTAAGTACCAATACCACAATGAGAGTTTTATGTAAATTACACAGATACTATTGAGTTGTAAAGTGCAGACCATACAATAATTAATTCCCATACCAGTCCAATAAAAAAGAATTTTCTCCATCATCAAATCCTTTTACCTTGTTTGTGTCGCACCAATGTTTACTCTCTTTTTTTGTCTTTGTCAGACTTCTGGCTTTAGATCGTTTCTGCTTCTTCAGCCGTATATGTAGTGCTTCTCCTATTGTATCTATTGGTAAAGCATGATGATAAGCGTGTTCCATTGTGTAATTTCGCTCTTTGCATTACTGAACAACACTACGCTACTAGCGTATCTACAGAGGTGGCAGCCAGTGAGTGTGAGGATTATCTGTCATTTAAAAAAAATAAATAAAAATACATAGAGGGGGTGACCCACATCATACATAATTAAAACAATTTTTATAGAAATGCACCTTTAAGGATCTTGTTTAATCATTTTCCAGCATTTTTCAGGTTTCATCTTGTAATTTGTGTAAAGCTAACAAAACTTTGTGTGGAAAAACAGTATTTTTCTATATTAAAGTGTTTATTGTCCATGAATGCAGATGAACAGGATGAGAAGATCAGAGTGCAGAAATACTCATCCTACATTCAGAGTTTACCCAAGGTCAACAGGTCAACTCTTGGTGCCTTGCTGCAGCATTTGTACAGGTAATTTCCTCTTTTCGCAACAATACAATCTGCAATAACATCCTCTCACGCCAGTAACATTTCCAGTTGGTATTGTGTTGATGAATTCTGGTTAAATAGCTCACTGTAAACATGGGCACTCCAAACCCTCACTGGGTATGTCAGATTGCTTGAAATATTCCTGTAATGACTGTAATTGTTTGAAGAAGGCTTAATTGGCCCTTTTGGCATATTTGGAGTGTAGCCTAACATTTCCCCCATGATGTATAATCGTTTTGTTGTCTTCAGGTCTACACAGCGTTTGCACCTGTCTGCTTTGTTTTTGTTGCTTATATATGATTTCATTTAAATCTGCTCACTTCCTGTCATAGCTTTTTGGATAAAACTACCATAAAGTTGTACAAACAATAACACCGTGCCAATAAAAGCTGAGCCTTTTGGAGAATCCAACAGTTTTTACATATAATGAACACAGAGGGCTTATTCAGTGAATTCGGAAGTGTATATATGTGTTTACTTGTATGGACGGTGTGTGTTTACTCATCTATGATTTATGTAGGTCCACCAGTATTCATATATTTATGCACATATATTACGTCTATACAGGATCCAAAGGTGCTCTCACATCAACCAGATGAGCACACCGAAGCTGGCATGTGTTTTCTCCTCATGCCTGTTTCAAACGGAGGGACACACAACTCAGGAGACCTGCGTGGTGGAGGACCTCATCAACAATTACATCCCACTCTTCTCAGTGAGTTAAACGTGTGTCCTCTCTCAGGATTCAGACCTAGTTGATCTCTATCACTTGATTCCCAAGAGCCTGCTAAATGTGAGACTGCTGCAATATTCACTTCCCTCATATTCATAGCATCGTATTCACGGTATGAGAGCCAAAATACATTTTCACAGTGCTGTTCTTATGATTTTGCAGGTGTGTGGTGTTAATTAATTATTTATACCCTTATAACCCTATTGTTAGTACACAGGAGAGTTGATTTAGTTGTTATGGTTCTGCTTCATCAGTAGTCTCTTTGTTACAGAAGAATCTGATGCAAGAAATAGTATCTTGCTTGTATATTGCTCATGAAAATACATAACTGATGAACAACAGGCTTGTCTGTGTTGAACCCCTCATTTGAAGAGGGCTATAACAAACTGGCAAGCTGTGGCTGTTTACCCATTACAGAGTATATGACAAACTTCATGGTGCTACAAACAGTGAAAAGCATTTCCATTCAACACCACGAAATGCGCAGCTCTAGTATAAGTGTGTGAAGAAGGGGATGGTGTTCGTGTTGCACTTGGACGCTTGCCGCTGTAATGGGATTTACAGTGATGCGCTGTGCTAATTCCCCCTCGGCACACTCATACTTTCACACATACACACACTTGTATTTTTAGGGAGAAGGAAAGAAGGAAAGTGTATGAAATGTGAAGTTTAGTATGACAAATAGCTATAATCTAAAGAAAAATATGAGAAACATGTAGCATAACATGATATGCGGGTGTAAATTAAAAGTTTACCATACACATAAACATGTTTTTTTATTTTTTTAATTGTTATTACAAATAAGCCAACTGCTCAGTTTTTTTTTAATACTGCAAAGTAAATATCTAACTTTTCTCAAGCATTTAATAAAATATAACCTTTTTCTCCACAGTCTTAATGTTCTGATCAATTATGTATAGTTCCACCTATAATGTTATACTGCTATATTATACCCTACCATTCAAAAAAGTGGTGTCAATAAGATTTTTTTTTTTTTTAAGAAATGAATATGTTTATTCAGCAAGGACGAGTTAAATTTATTAGTTACAGTAAAGACTTTTACGTTCTTTAAAAAAAAAATCTATTTCAAATAAATTCAGTTCTTTTGAATGTTCTATTCATCAAATAATTCTGAAACAATGTATCATGGTTTCCACAAATAATAAGCAACACAAATGTTCTCGACATTGATAATAAGAAGAAATATTTCTTAAGCACCAATTCAGCATATTAAAATTATTTTTGAAGGATCACGTGACACAGAAGACTGAAGGAATGACTACTGAAAATTCAGCTTTGCCATTACTGGAATAAATTACATTTTCAAAATATATTCACATAGAAAACATTTATGTTAATTTGTAATGGTATTTCAAAATATTACTATTTTTACTTTATTTTTGATCAAATAAATGCAGGCTTGATGCAGCATAAGAGACTTTGGCAACACTTAAAGCCTTTATGTATAATGCATAAAGGTATAAAGGTATTCATAATGTATGTTATAATGCATTATATATTTTTATAAATAGTTGTAACCAAAGTTAAAATACATTTTAATATTCACAGATTCCTTTACATCTGAAATTGGTTGTTTGTTGTGTTTCAATGCATTATACTTTCTAAAGATGTGTATAATAATGTACTATAACTGTGGTTACAATTATTCATGATACCATACAATGCATTATAAGCCATAATTAATGCATTAAAAATAATGCATTATAAGCTTTTATAATGCGTTATACATAAATGCTTTAGGTAAAGTGTTACTGAGACTTTTTTCAAAAACATTAAAAAATCTTACTGACCCCAAACTTTTGAATGGTAGTGTAATTAAATAAAACATTTAAAAAATGGAAATTTGATGGCAAAGGTAATCTAAATGTAAAAAAAATAGGGTAAATGAACTTGTACAGTTAAATATCTTCTTTAACCTTACGTTTTCTGACGTGTCATTTTAACTGGGTCCTCTTATGGGATGCATTTTAAATAGTTTAAATGCTCTGTCTTTGCTGTTGGGGATGTGAGCAGGTCTGTTTACTGTGCACACGGGCTTTAATCTCTGTTTATCTGTGCGGGTCCATTAAAACAGGTCAATGAAGAGCAGGTTAGGCAAATGGAGAAAGAAAACAGCTTTATCACCAGGTGGAAGGACACCACAGTAAGTCACCCCTTTTAACCTTTCTGTTAAATAGGTGTGTGTGTGTGTGTGTGTGTGTGTGTGTGTGTGTGTGTGTGTGTTTGCGAGACAGAGATTTTTATAGAGTATGATGTTACAGTCCATAAATGTGTGCTTTTAACCTGTTTGTGCTTGCATGTATGTGTGTACGTTTATACAGGTCACAGAATTACTTTGACCTGTATTGGTATTGTTTTGAGCAAATTAGAGCAAGCAAGCTCTTTGTGCTAGCTAACCTTTCCATCTCCTGCTTTATACCTTGCTGGCACAATGAACAATTCGTTCAGATAAGCTGAAAAACAAATTAATCTTCCTTTGTTTGCTGCTGCCCAAGTTAAAAAAAAGTTTCTGTGTATGTGTTCAAGTTGGGGCAAGGACAGTGTTTGAACTGGTCCACAGAAAATTCTTGAAGCATTTGAAAATCCTGTATCAGACTGTGAACAGATTCACACACTGAAACACACTACAGTACTAGTCTTTGCATTCTTTTTTATTACTTTTTTATTTCCACATTTTAGAATAGTAGTAATGTCATTTTTTTTTTTTTTACTTTTAGACCCCCAAAAAGTCTCAATCACTTTTAATTCATGAATTTAAATCATCATCATTACAGAAAAGATGTATTTAAAGGGATAGTTCACCCAAAAATGAAAATTCTCTCATTTACTCACACACCTGTATAAATTTCTTTGTTCTGTTGAACACAAAGCAAGATATTTTGAAGAAACTGAACAGTTTTGGGGCCCCATTGACTTCCATAGTTTTTTTTTTTTCTACTATAAAAGTCAATGGTGCCCCAAAGCAGCCTGGTTACAAACTTTCTTCAAAATATCTTCCTTTGTGTTAAACGGAACAAAGAAATTCATACAGGTTTGGAACAACTTGAGGGTGAGTAAATGATAACAAAATTTTTATTTTTGGGTGAACTATCCCTTTAATTCATTTTTGTTTTAAATTGATTTTTATAGTATTTCCACAAATTTAATAGATCTGGACGGTGCATGAATGTTAAGTCATTGGCCCATTTATGTATGAAAAACTCTTTTTAAGCAAAAGCCTTTAGATCAGTGGTTCTCAACAGCCACCCATTGTCCAACACATTATTCAAATACACATTTAATACACATTATCCCTCCATTTTTTCTAAGATATTTTCTCTGGTATTTAATTTGTTTTTGTTTTTTCCCATTTTGTTATTTATGAAGATTCAAGGTTCTGATTCTGTATTTTCTTCAATAAAAAATATATATATATTTTTTAGCATATTAATTAAGTTATCTATCTATCTATCTATATGTAAATAATTTTAACCCCCTCAGAAGTTTGCTTAGGCCCCCCAGTGGGTCCGGGCCCCCTGGTTGGGAACCACTCCTGTGAGAAACATGTATTCAGCTAGTTGTGTCCAAACTTTTGACTGATACTATTCTTTGGGTGCAAAAATAACCATGTTTTGCTGTATGAAACAGAATATCTGAATAAAAGTGTTTATACACTGTTCTTATAGAACGTTACAGTAGCATATGTGTCATTTACGCTACATTTAAATACATTTTGCCAAAAGCAGTTTAGAAAGGAAGCTTTAATCTCTGGTTTACATGAGCTAAGATGTTTGCCAGCTTTTGTTGTGTAATGCGGCTAAATGATGTGTGGGACTCCAGCTGTGTGTCATTTAGTCAGACACACACAGATGCTGGTCTGAACTGAATGGGCTGTTGATTGCTTTTGTGTTTTATCCATAAAGACTGCTGTATACTGTTGGGTGCTTAGTTTCTTAGAAAAGCTGTTCTTTCTTTCTTTCTGTATGTTTATATTAAGTAAGTATTTAAATCTAAGTCATATGTTTTGTCTCTCTGTGTACTTGTGTTAGCAGTTCTCTCCTGCTGGTGACCTGATATTTGAAGTCTACTTGGAAAAAAAGGAGCCAGAGAAGTGTTGTTTAATCAAGGTTTGTTTCCCCTCTCTTTGCTCTCTGTGGTGTGTGTGACTGTCTGGCTGTCTGTGTGTCTGAACCTAGAGGGTATTCTGCCACAGACTAAATCAAACTGCAGTTAATCAAAGGCACGTTTGATTTAATTGTGAGAGTAATTGTGTTTTATCAGTATTCAAGATAAACCTCAGTTAATAGAGGTTGTTTCAGTGTGTTTTTTTTTTCTCTTGACACTTCTTTGATATCTTTTTTCCTATTTCCCATTCAATTTTCCTCCAGCAAAAATAGATAAATCCTTTTGCAGAAGGAAATGAACATTAAAAAAACACTGACAACAGATTGATACTGATGTCTGTCTCTATAAGGTGTCTCCCAGCATGAGGTCAGATGAGTTTGCCATCTGCACTCTGGAGATGAAAGGGGTGGAGGTCAAAGCTCAAGATCTTTGGACCACTTTTGAGGTCATTGAGAATGGAGAGATGGGTAGGGTTACGCTGCAGTTACATTTTTACAAATACACTAAAAACAATTGAAATCAAAACTTAAATTTAACTTATGAATTCTTTTTTTTAGCAAATTATTAGAGCATTTAACGATGTTCCTTCTAAAGCTTACAGACACATTAAAATGCTTCAATAGCTAAGTGAATGTGCATGATTAGTACTATTATTATTTCATGGTGGTTATTATGAGAATCTATTAACAGATTGTGATGGCATTAGTGGGAGGGGGAACACAGGTGGTGCAAGAGTGATTTTTGCCAATAGCGAGCATTGTGTTTTCCTTTTTACAAATTACAACTTGATAATGGATCTATTTTGCACTTGAGTGTGTTTTCTAATCATAGTCAGATTGGCTGGCGATAATTACAAATTTGCACTACATAATTATGCTTGTGTGGAGGACAAACCCAAAGCACAAACAGTTTTTAGGGGGTGGTGATGAGGAGGATTCTTTTTTGTTTGTTTGTTTGTTTTTCCATGTTATCTGTATGTGTTATTTTTAAGTGAAGTGATATAAGAATATACAGTTCGGCCTTTTTGGCCGGAAACATATTCTACACATGCACACAAATGCTTGTCCACCGCATTGCAACATGCGTTCCATTGTATGTACTTGTATGAGTTGTGCCCTGACACATTTTGGAGCACAATGATGTGTGAAATCAAGCTTGCACAGCTAGAAGCGTTTGTTCACATATTTGCATAGCATATGTTTCTGGCCTTTCTATTTCTTGGAGTCTCAATCAGTTGTAAAATAAGTCAGATGAAGATTTGCTTCCACTTATCCTACCTTTCATTTCTTTCTGTGCTCAGAGCGGCCCTTACACTACAAAGAGAAGATTTTGGAGCAGGTATTGGAGTGGAGCTCTCTGGAGGATCCCAGCTCAGCCTTCCTGCTCATTAAGAAATATTCTGGTTCTAAAATGACAGATTCCAACTCAGGTACCAACAATGAATGTCCTAATTCACCCCAGTACATTGCTCCAAACTATGATTCAAAAATGAAACAGCTATATTGTTCTATTACATTTACAGTCATTTAATTGGGGCCACATTCAAAGATCAGCTTCTGGTTATGCTTAGAACTGTTCTTAAAGGGATAGTTCACCCCAAAATGAAAATGTTCTCGTTACTAAGTCAGTGGCTAACCTACTGTCAACTGTCTGGTTACCAACATACTTTAAAATATCTTCTTTTGTGTTCAACTGAAGAAAGAAACTCATACTCATACTGGTTTGGAACATCATAAGGGTGAATTGTCCCTTTAATTTCATTATATATTATATCTCATATTTGTCCAGCCTTCACAATTTCAGCATGTCTCAGTATAGATGTATTCTATTCACTAAATGAACACAAGGAAGAATGATATTGTGTATTTAATAGTTTTAATTTTTATGCATCAATAAAACAGTACAGTTCACATATTTTTAGTAAAATACTAAAATGAACATTGTCAGGTGAGGACCAAAACAAAACGTTGAATTAGAGTTGAAAACAGACAGTTTAAACTGATTCCTGGAAATTAATCAGAATAAACAACGTTAAAGCCGTTTTCGCTAGTGAGGTTTAAATAAGCAATGCTATTAAAACTGGAGACATCTGTCTTATGTTGATTTTAATAATGAAACATCCTACATGGAAACTCCCGTGAACATTTTCCAGTGATGACATCACTGAATTTATTTTTTGTAATCAATTAACTGAATTAACTGTATGGCCATCAAAATCATTGTGAATATATTGTGAATATTTCTAGTTAGAAATATTTCTGGAATAGTCCTAGTTACTACCAGTCAAAAAGTTTTCTGATTCTGGCCTAATTTCAAAACTTTTTACAGTCTCAGTACCAATTTCCTGATCAATTTTTCACTCTTGATGATGAATGGAGTACTTGCAGAAAAGCAATGGAGGGTTTTTTTTAGAGAGTGCACTTACACTCTTTTTGGTTTCCTATTGAAACTATCAGTAATGGCAGAAATCATAATTTTGTACCTGTGCTGAGTAATAGCTTTTCTGGATGCCTCACTAAAGATATTAATATATATTAAGCAGTGCTGTTATGCAAAGGTTTATTCATTTGCCAGGATGTGTAATTGCTAGACTCTCAAATGTGTTAAGCTGGAAATGTGTTGCAGTAGAGATTTCAACTTTAGACATTTTAAAAATGTATGGCACTGCTACAGTTTGAAGCAGTGTGGCCACACTGGTGCAATGCTACAGTATACATATAGTTTGTACTGTATGTTCTGTGTCTCATAAATAGTTCATGGTATGACTCAGTATGTTTTTTTTTGTGTGTGTTTTTCTGTGTTTGTGACAGATAAACTGAAAGATTTCATTAAAGGAGAGCAACTCAAATTTAAAGATGGTTCTTCCAAACTGCTATTGGGCAATAAATTTCAGGACCGATACCTGGTACTACAAGACAAAAAACTGCTGTTATACAAGGACATAAAAGTATGTCTCTTATGTTTTCTTTTTGTAAACAAATCAAATTGTTTGCAGGGTTTTTAAGTATCTCTGCTCATGGTAATATTTAAATAGGCCCATCCCCACTGTTCATCAGGATCAACCTCTGCTCAGTATCGCTGTTCACCAGCAGTCTGTCAGCAGTTGCCAGTTTACCAATTTAGATTTTCCAGCTTGGCATTTCATATTAGCTCTGTTTGTTTTCTTAGCATGCATTGACAGATGAAATAGTAATTAAAAAACACAGCGGATGTGAAATTACCTGCTTTGGGCCAATCACAGGGGTCTGCTTGTAATAAGCGTGGAAGAAAAAAAAAAAAAAAAAAGAAAACAAATAAACTCGTAATGGCTATTTTCATTTTGAATTAAAGTAATGTGGGACTTCTCATACCCCCTGAATTGAGTACAGTGATTTAAACGACTGCAGTCTGTTAGGTTTCTCTCTCTGTAACATCTCCTCATACTTACTTTATTCACTCCGTGCGCACACCGATCTGCTCTTCCTCAGGGGCACACGCTCCATGAGCTAAGACACAGTCTCTTAAAGAGTGCAAGATGTGTTAATAACTGATATTTGAGCAAAGTGTGAGAACGTGTATATGTGTGTGTGTGAGACTGGGAGGGAAATGGAGGGAAGGCGGAGAGGCGAAGACACTCTGAATGAAGGCTGTTCTTTTCTTAATTAGTGTAATTTCTGGCTGCTGCAGAATATTCAGCTAATTATCAAGTGAAGAAGGTGGGAATTGGCTGTGAAGCAGAAATTTAATTGATATTCTGATGCCTTTGTTTTTTGTTCCGTGCATTTTTGTAAGTTAGGTTCCTCATTTTGCCGTCATTGATGTGTTCGCCTATGCCGCTCGTGTTTTGCAGTGCATTACGTACGAAGTACATCCCTTCCAGGCAACAACAACAGTGTTGTCTGCACATGTAGTTTACACAATGCCCTTGGGCTCCCAACAGCTGTAAACAGGAAATTGCTGTTTTTTCCCCCTTTTGATTCAAGTGAATGAGCTGGGGGAAATAAAGCAGTCTTTTTTTTTTTTCTTTCACTCTACTTTTCTGCATACTGTATGTGCATCAGTTTTAGTACCTGGTGACTGTTTGGAAATATTTCTAATAGATATATAGCATTATTAGGTAGCATTTTAAAGGGTTAGTTCACCCAAAAATGAAAATTCTGTCATTAATTACTCGCCCTCATGACATTCCAAACCTGTAAGACTTTCTTCGGAAAAACAAATTAAGATCTTTTTGATGAAATCTGAGAGTTCTCTGCCCCTCCATAGACAGCTATGCGACTACCACTATGATGCTTCAAAAGGTTCATAAAGAGATCGTAAAAATAATCCATATGAATTAAGTGGCTTAGTCCAAATCGCTTATTTTCGCAGATTTAATTTAGGGTTTTATCTAATTTTTTTCATTTAGTACTGCCCATTGGAAGCTACAGAAGATACTCACAAGTTTCCCGGAAGACAAATTACGTAAAATTTATCTTGATGTTCAAATTCAAAAAGTTTTCTTCTGGAGCATCAGTGAATGTTTGAAAACTGAAGAATTTGCAAGACTAAAAATGATACTAATAATAATGGGCAGTTTACCTGTTCAGGACAAACAAGAGACTCATGAACAACCATCACAAAACATAAAAACAGTCGTAAACAGAAGCTCTCAAGCATGTTTGCTTGATGTGCGAGAACCAATGAGGTTCGTTCTCGTGTGTTACGTTTGATCTTCCAGAAGAGGTTTGTTCTTGCGTATCAAGCAGGTTCGGTTGAGCTTTTGTTTGTTTGCTGATCAGTGTTTAAATATGTGAATAAAAGCCTAAATTAAATCTGTTCATCATATAAAGTGATCAAAAATTGAACTAAACCACTCAATTCATATGGATTAGTTCTATGATCTCTTTATAAACTTTTTGAAGCTTTACAGTTTCAGTTGCATAGCTAGGAGGGACAGAAAGCTCTCAGATTTCATCAAAGTGATCTTCATTTGTGTTCCGAAGATGAACGAAAGTCATACGGGTGTGGACGTGAGGGTGAGTAATTAATAACAGAATTTTAATTTTTTGGGTGAACTAACCCTTTAAACCTAATCCTATAGTAAGTACATGTAGTTAATTAATATTACGTACTACTTAAATGTCTAATTACACTGTAACAAGGACCTCAAAATAATGCCTAGTTCACACTACAGGACTTTAAACGTCAGCAGATCACTGTGCAGTTCAGACTACATGACTTGCTGTGGAGTCTTGAAGTCGTTGTGGTGTTCACACTACGTAAATGATCCGCAATAGGGGGTTACCTACTACACGAGCTGACAACAACTCTGTCTCCCAACGACTCTATCTGGTCCCCAAACAAAATTTTGTCTCAAAAATACATGCAAGAAGTGGAATTCCCTTCAAACACACACACACCTAAACACACTTGCAAATACATGACCAACCAAAATAGCATTTTTATTCAGTTTCCATGAGCAAAAGCTGAAATCACATTGAAAATATTTTAACATTCTCATTTTTCCAAGAGTACTGTCGTTTTCTCCATTCGATGATGTGCCTGATGAATTAATTACACAAAAGTTATTTATGTTTCGCGAAGAGTAATGCACAGACTGCAAATACATTACCAACCAAACAAAAACACATTTCATTCATGAGTGTTGTAGGGAGTCACGCTCACATCTGATGATCAGTATCGATTCACTAAATAAATTAATTGATTAAATACCTATTTACAGTAATAAAATAACTAGAGAACTGGATGAATAAAATTAGCTTTAAAATACTATCTCATGTAACAAAGATGAATTTAAAGGTAGGCTATACTGTTATTTCATCAGTCAGTCGTGAAAGTCTGATGGTTAAGCTTTTTCAATTTTAGTGAGCGTGCACACGTAAAATATGAGCGAGAGCAGGGCCATGAGACTACTGTATATTTGTGAGCGCGTCCAGTATTGTGCTAAAGTGAAAGTAATCAGCCTGCAAGCGGAGAGATTTGTTACATGGATGCATTCTCGCATTTCAATAATGCACTCTTGACAACGTTCATTAAAATAATGCCATAAAAATTAACTATTAAAAACGAGAAGAAAGCTGTAATAGTTTTTCTTTATTAATGGTTAAAATGAATGGAGAATATCTCGTGATGGTGCTTTGGATCGGCACTCATTGCTCTCATTGGCTGTAGCTCGTCACGACACGTGACAACACAGGATGTCGAGTTGGCCGAAAGCTCCAGATATTTGGCATGCCAGATATTTGTATGGCGTCGGTGAGGCGTCAGAGAGCGTCTTTGATGCGTTGTTGAGTAGTTCACACATAAAGATTGGCGAGCGCTGATCACTCGCTGATTTACCCCTGATCACAGCCGACCTGTGTAATCCATGCAATAAAGCAGCATTAAAATGAGCTAGGTTGTATATACTGTAAAATATGTGTAGATACAGCATTATTTTAAATAAATGATTTTGATTTTGTTGATTTTGAAACATGTGTCATTGTTTCCACAGAGTACCAAGCCAGAAAGAGAGGCTTCAATAAAGTCTGTTAAATGTTACTTAGGGCTACGAAGGAAGTTGAAACCAACAAGCAGGTAAATGGTCTTAAGTATTTATCTAGTGCTATACCACAAAAATAAATAAATTAATTAATTAAAGCAGTTGTTCTCTTTTTACATTTAGTGTTACCTAATTGCATCTTGCTCAAGTTCATTAACAAACTGGTGCCTTTTGTAACAATTTCTCCAAACCCTCTTTATAATCCTTATTTTAAATCCGGAGCACGTAGAGCCCACAAACAATTTTATGAAACAAATTATTCAGTATTAGTGTGGCCACATTGAAAGACGAGACGTATTAATAATCCTAAACATGTAATTAAGATGGATTCATAAATGTTCTTACATTAACTCTAGGTTCGTGTTCAAATGAGTTCCTAGTTTAGTCTTTATCTTTTGTGCCAAACACGCAGAGCAGCTTGGTTTAGTGCCAAATGCCCCCCTCAGAAACAAGACTATCACAGTCAATCTGAAAGAAGATTTATATCTCACAATTACAAAATTCATTAAACGTAATTTAGCAAATACACTGTACTATGTTTTTCTCTCTCCTGCTGGGAAAATTGTTAACTGTGGATTTGTTTCATTTCAGTAATGTTGTGTTTTTGTAATTTATGGCTGTTGTGTAATTTATGAGTGCGCTGAAGTCTTTTTTGCTAATGATCATTTATTTATAATTTTCCTTGTGAATGTATCCACGGCATGATTCTTACAATAGCATTTTACCCTAATTGACTTCCAATCTTTTCTCGCATGTTATTTTTTCAATGTTACATTGAGGTATCGGCATGAAAACTATTTTGCTGTTTTTTGGGTTTCTTTCTTCAACTATAGGCACTTTTGTTCCTGTGGACTTAACAAAATAAAATTATTTTTGGCCTTTTCCACACTAATATGTTTTTGCTTGAAAATGCTTTTTCTTTTCATTTTGGCTTTCCATCCACATTGAGACAGCTTTTTTGTCAACAAAGCTGAAGCTTTTTGAAAACACTCTCTGTATTTTAAAAAAAATACTCCTACGTTTTCGCATTGCAGTGTGGACTGTGAAAATGCAGGTATTCGAAAACGATGACACGTGTTTAGTCATGTGACACAGATTGTACCCATAGATATATAGGGTTATATCTGCATTGTTGTGCCTGCTATTTACTTTCATAGTGTTGCTAAAGAGAAATTATCTTTGTAGGATCTTCATATTACATTTCTGCAAAGATTCTGCGGCAAAACGTGATGACAGTTATGTTTCAGATTATACAATTTTGAGTGTGACCTGGACACAACCGTGAGAGGTGGGATATTTTGCTAATGAAAGGATTGTGTCAGAAGGATAGCGTGAGGACTTTATTATATCTGGCCTCTTGGTGTCATTGTGAGCTTTTATTACGTTGCAATAAGGTAGTTTAAGAATGTTCAGATGTTACATTGTGGATGAGCAACTTTTGGAAAACACTAGTGTGGACAAGGAGCATTTTGAAACGAAAATGCAGTTTTCAAATGTATCTAAATGTAGATATTAATGTAGACGTAGCCTTAAAAGACATTTTCGCACTCTTACGTCATGTGTTCATTCAGGTAAAAAACCCAAGATAACCTAAGATAACACGCCCAGAAATTCTTAGTTCATTGTAAAGAATTTGTTGTTCATACACTGAATTTTTTATACACACATTTGGGTAATATTTTCACACTTATGGCACAATTACTGTACAGCTTGATTGGAAACTAAATAACATGCAATATGCACATCAGCTGTAATATTTTCCCTGATGTTTGTTTTCTTTATTTTCTTGTCATATCTTCTGTTTCATAATATATCTCAAGCAAGCTCATTGGTACACAGGTACACTAACTGAAATATTAATAGAAGTAGAAGTTCTTATTTTGGTGGAAATTATGTCAAGACAGAAGTAATAATTTATATAAATCATTTGCACATAATAAATATTAATATGGTTTGGTTATTCATTCTTTCTTGATATAATTAGTTTTAAAAAAAGAAATTTGAAAAGTAGCAAAAAGAAAATAAAGTATATATATTTTTTTATTTTATTCAAAAAGCACTAGGGACAAAGTGCCAGAAGTTGAAGAAACACATTATGCTCATTATGTGACCAGTTTTGTGGAAATAACAGCTGTTTTTTTTCAGCCACAATCAACAAAATGCTGTGTGTCAGGTCTGAAAACGTTTCATTTCGACCATTTAGACCATGAACCATGAATTAAATATATTAATGAGAAATAGGTCAGCAAAAATCTGTAAAAGTGTCAAGTACAACAGGGCATGTAACATTGATATAAATCTCTTACACAAGCAAAATAGGTCATCTTTTTTATTGTGCTTGTCTGCTGGCTGCTAAAGTTAAACTGAATTTAATGGTATCTTAGCACTTTAGAGGTTCTTAAAGGGTCAGACGGTGAATATAGTTGATGTGGAGAACCTGAATGAAATGCTGTGAAACTAATGCAAGACTTTCTGTTGTGTTTCTGACTAATTTTCAACAGTTGGGGATTTACTGTTTATACTGAAAAGCAGCAGTGGTAAGTGCAATTAACTCTGTTCCTAATTGCACATTCAATCATATGCTTCAGCACTGGTTTTAGGAAAAATATTTAGCTGGAACTGAATAATATGTGCCTTTTTTAATATATCAGCCTAAAAACGTAGTAAGGTTTTGTACAGCTTAATGCTTGAAGTACAGAACTGCATGACAGAATTTCAAATAGGACACTTGATTGCTTCAGTGTTCTGACTATATGCATTTTCATCCTCCCTGAAAAAGGTATTTCTGCTGTAAAGGGAATGATTCTCAGCAGGACTGGGTCACCTCCATTATCAGAGTGAAGGTGAGCTTTCTTCGTTTTAAGTGCTGATAATGTGCAGTTAACATTGTTACAAATGGGCATGTCAAGAGGTTTTGTAATGCAATTTTTAGATGTGTACTGTTCCACATCTGGAAATGCTTCACTTTTGCAACCAAAATGAGGCAGTTCTCATCAGTTCCCTTCATAAAGTACAATGATATCACCATTTTTCTTTTTTTCCTTTTTTTTTTTTTTTTTTTTTTTTTTGGACATAGAAGGTATTCTGTAAAGCACATTGGAGTGCCTTGTAAATACCATGGTACATGAATATGGCAAATGTGGTATTACCATCTGCTACCATCCCTATACGTGAAAAAGTGTGCTTAATGTTTTGAAAGTGCATTTGTAGTACACTTCAAATCTTAAAAGTGTGTGTGTGTGTGTGTGTGTATGTATGTATATATATATATATATATATATATATATATATATGTATGTATATATATGTATGTATGTATGTGTGTATATATATATATATATATATATATATATATATATATATATGTATGTGTGTGTGTGTGTGTGTACTTAAAGGGATAGTTGACCCAAAAATGAAAATTCTCTCATCATTTTCTCACCCTCAAGTTGTTCCAAACGTGTATGAATTTCTTTCTTACGCTGAACACAAAAGAAGATATTTTCATCAAAGTGAAAAAATGATGCAGCAGGTTAGTCCATTTTGCTGAAATTTCATTGCAGCAACTCAAAATGGTACTCCATTGTTTGTATGGCCTCCACATGCTTGTATGCATGCCTGACAACATTGGGGCATGCTCCTATGAGACGACGGATGGTTTCCTGGGGTATTTTCTCCCAGATCTGGACCAGGGCATCACTGAGCTCCTGGATAGTCTGAGGTGCAACCTGGCGACATGGGATGGACCGAAACATAATGTCCCAGAGGATTTAGGTCAGGCGAGCGTGGGGGCATTAATTCCTTCATCCTCCAGGAACTGCCTGCATACTCTCGCCACATGACACCGGGCATTGTCGTGCACCAGGAGGAACCCAGGACCCACTGCACCAACGTAGGGTCTGACAATGGGTCCAAGGATTTCATCCTGATACCTAATGGCAGTCAGGGTGCCATTGTCTAGCCTGTAGAGGTCTGTGCGTCCCTCCATGGATATGCCTCCCCAGACCATCACTGACACACCACCAAACTGGTCATGCTGAATAATGTTACAGGCAGCATAACGTTCTCCATGGCTTCTTCAGACCCTTTCACATCTGTCACATGTGCACAGAGTGAACCTGCTCTCATCTGTGAAAAGCACAGGGCACCAATGGCAATTCTGGTGTTCAATGGCAAATGCCAATCGATCTCCACGGTGCCGGGTAGTAAGCACAGGACCTACTAGGCCCTCAGGCCACCCTCATGAAGTCTGTTTCTGATTGTTTGGTCAGAGACATTCACACCAGTGGCCTGCTGGAGGTCATTTTGTAGGGCTCTGGCAGTGCTCATCCTGTTCTTCCTTGCACAAAGAAGCAGATATCAGTCCTGCTGATGGGTTAAGGACCTTGTGCGGCCCTGTCCAGCTCTCCTAGAGTAACTGCCTGTCTCCTGGATTCTCCTCAATGCTCTTGAGACTGTGCTGGGAGAAACGGCAAACCTTCTGGCAATGGCATGTATTGATGTGCCATCCTGGAGGAGTTGGACTGCCTGTGCCTCATGCTACCAGTAGTGACACTGACCCTAGCCAACTAGTGAAAAACAGTCAGAAAAGATGAGTAGGGAAAAAAATGTCAGTGGCCTCCACCTGTAAAACCATTCCTGTTTTGGGGGTCGTCTCATTGTTGCCCATCTAGTGCACCTGTTGTTAATTTCAGATTAACAACTCTGCTACTTAACTGACCAGATCAATATCCCAGGAGTTTAACTGACTTGATGCTATTCTCTGATTAAAAAGTGTTCCTTTAATTTTTTTGAGCTGTGTATTTTAAATGTACTAAATTGCAACTTCATCATTAAAAACGTGTTATGACAAATATATTTGAATACAGTACAGACGTGTTTCAATAGAAATTGCAATACAGTCTATTTAGTTTTTCATAAATGCCTGTCAGTGCATTTGGCAGTAAAAACCAATAGAAAAAATAGAAGTACTATAAAGATGTACATAAGAGTTAAAAAAAAAAAAAAAAAAAAAAAAACACTATAAAGATCAGCTAATTGCATTTAATATAAATTTAAACTGTAATCCATTTTCATATAATTTCACTTAACACAGAGTTAAGTGTCCAGAAACATTACACTATTTTGCACTTAAAGGTGCTGTATGCGATTTTCTCAAAATCGTTGTTGAACACTGTTGATATTTGAAATTTACCCAAACAAACCCACCCCTCTCTTCATTGCTCCGCCTCCAAAACTCACACTCCAATCCTAACCACCCTGCTCCAAGTCAGTCTCAAACCCTGGCCTGATTGCTGCTGGCATGCGAGGCGAATGCACTACCATTGACGCTAAACACTGCATTCTCTAGCGGGTGTCAGTGTGCAGTGGTTTAACGGCAAAACTCTCACTATCTGGCCACTGTTACACACGCAATGTGAGTGGATGTCTGTTTATCACAGCTGATGTGCAACAAAGTGCAGATGATGAACGAATGACAAGGATGCACAAAAAATGAACATACAGTACACAAGAGTAAATACAAACAAGAGTTTGTTGTTAATCGCCAACAGCACAGCAGCTCCAGACAATCAAAACCCAGTGTTACTTACATGACAAGGAATCAAAGCAGCCTCCGTGTCTGTTTTCAGGCCTTCCCGCTTAGCCCACTCCAGCACTGGAAAGCTTTTCTAATATTAACGCAGGTCCTAAAGTGCTTGCCCAGTCATGAACCTTCATTCCAGTGATATTCTTTTGAGCTCTTTTGTATTGTGTCCCATCTCTCGTTCTGTAGTTTCTTTTCCTTTTCTTATTTTCAAATCTCCCTCTTGCTCGTTCTCTCTCCTCGAACGTCATACGCCCCCTAATGCTGATTGGTTACACGTTTGTTGTTGGTATCAGCCTGACTAACTTCCAAACAGTCCACCTTTAAGTAATAAGTATAATATTTCTGTAATAAATACTTAATTAAAGCTAAAGTGTACTTATTTCATAAGGTCCATGATATCACACACTCCCTTTTTATAATGCTGCATTTCCTTTTTCCAGAGAAAGTTAGAAGAAAACTAGCCCTAAGATCTGAGGGAATGTTTTCAAGGTCGTCCTCCATGAGTATAAATCATATTATCTGGAAAGGTCTTTTAGCTGAAATAAGGTCATGCAGACTGCCACAATAACACTGGTTCCAGCAGACTCTTCTTTAGACAAGCTGGGCACTGCTACAAGCAGAGGGCCTGACTCAGCTGATTTAGTATTACTAACTTCAACCAAAGGCAAGAGATGGCAGAGAAGGAGTAGATGATTTAGCCATTGTTTAGATCTCCCCTCCAATCCGCTAACCCTCTCAGATTTCTCCTGCCCCTCTCTTCAGTCCTAATGCCTCATCCTTATCTACTTCCTACAGGTTCACTATTTTCATTGTCGAGGTTTATTCTTGCTTTTGTGGTTTTGAACTGATACGAGGAAGAAAAATAAAGCACTTCAGTTCTTAATTTTTTTTTCTTCCCTATTCTGGGGAGGTAGGGCGCAGAGAGGTTTATTTCCCAAGCGGTAGAGTAAACGAGGAGTGGAGGGCATGTACCATAATTCAGTGTACATATTGTTTTGTCTCATTATTACATGCGCCAAAAGCGGTTGTGGAGTCCATGCAGGTAGATTAATTGATACTCTGTGCTCTGAGACTCTTGTAACCTCTCGCTGCTTCCATTTCACCCAGCATTCTGCTTGGCATGGTTTCCATAGAAACTGGAGAGCAGTGCTGGGTTGGTAAAGGAACAGGCAGATGAGACCTTCTGCTGCTAAAATGAGGGTGTAGACGTGAAGAACAACTCAAAGGCCATAAAGTCACCATGGAAAGTATGAGCTGTCTTAGCGAGTGTTCAGCTCAGGAATAGGTCCAGAATGTTCCAGCACATTTGTTCCTACATCATTAAGGTCAGAAAGTTAGTGTTAGTTAGAGCTGCTTGAGAATATATGGAAGTTTTAAGTCTTTTGGTTGCCTGAGACTTAAAGCTTAAAAGTAAGGTATTCATTTTCTGTCTGCAACTTTTTTTCACCTAAGTTCACACTGTCATGGCAAATATCAAAATGTCAGGGAAAATTTGGATTTCCAGGCCTAGAAATGTCATGAAAATGAATAAAATCCTAAAGTAATTTCTATAAGTTGGAAGGCAGTACTATGATTTTCCTCATACATTAATGATGGTGTTTTACTAAACAGTTTCACCACAATGTCACTGTAATATTTTTATACTAAATGATCTATTTGCATGCTTGCACATTGTGATTGGCTTTTCCTTGCGGTGATGCTCAGCTGACAAAATACACTACCGTTAAAAAGCCTAGGGTTCGTAAGATATTTTTAATGTTTTTGAAAGAAGTCCTGTATGCTCATTTATTTGATCAAAAAATGTGAAATATTATTGCAATTTAAAGTAACTGTTCTATGTTAATATATATATAAAAATGTAATTTATTCCAGTCATGGTAAAGCTGAATTTTCAGCATCATTACTCCAGTCTTCATTGTCTCATAATCATTCAGAAATAATTTTGATATGTTGATTTGATGCTCAAGAAACATTTATTATTATTACACTAACATTTATTATATATACCAGTGGTGCTGCTATATATTTTTGTGGAAACAGTGCTACATTTTTTTTTTTCAAGATTCTTTGATGAATTTAAAAAAAAAAAAAAAAAAAAAAAAAAAAACAGCAGTTATTTGAAATGGAAATCTTTTATAACATTATAAATGTCTTTACTGACATTTTTGATCAATTTATGCAACCTTGCTGAATTAATGTATTTATTTATCCCCCCCCCCCCTAAAAAAAACATATTGACCCTAAGCTTTTTGTACAGTAGTGTATTGAGTTTTGATGAGTCATGAGTTCATGAGTTTTGATGATTATGATGAGTTTATATGCTTTTACTGTCTTGCAAACATTGGTATTTTCTTTAGGGAATGAAAAACTATTTTCCTGCTTATTACAGTTACCTGTAAAATAATTGATGGACCCTTTTCACAGAATGTGTTAATGTTTCCACAGCTGTCATCACTGCAAATGTAGAAAAGTTTTTCTATATTTTGATTTAAAAAAAAAAATAAAAAAAAATATTAATTTATTATACTACACTTTGTGTTATATTACCTCGGCAGTAAATTACCAAAAAAAATAAAATAAATTAACACTGCTGCATGTGTGTTTCTAATACAACGGCTGAGGGAGTGATGGCAGATTTCTCATCATTCTCTGACTGCTGTAATCTATTTCTCGATATTTTGTCT
This sequence comes from Elopichthys bambusa, assembly GCA_037101425.1. Lineage (NCBI taxonomy): Eukaryota > Metazoa > Chordata > Actinopteri > Cypriniformes > Xenocyprididae > Elopichthys > Elopichthys bambusa. The sequence goes on along the minus strand of CM074432.1, from coordinate 15,197,579 downwards.
CTCTTTTGGAAAGTCGTGGAAACACTATCATGGATTTTTCCCCTTTGTTGTTGAAGCAAATTGGAAAACGAAAATTATATTTGCTGCCATTCAAGTTTACCCAGTTATGATGACTTCCGCTTCTGAGAACCTCGGAAATGTGAAAAGGGTCCATTGGCTGGAAATTGCTCTTTCGATCCCCTTTAGCTCAAACTGTAAAGCATTGCGCTAGCATTGAGCCAAAATCATCGGGTCGATTCCTGCATAAACTGATAAAATATGATCCTTGAATATAATATTGATTTGGACCATAAACGTAAATGTGCTTGCAGCATGAAGGTGACTTATGGCCTAAAGACCTAAAGCAGAGTGTGTCGTTACCTTATAACCTGAGCAGAGGGAGAACATCCACTTACAGCCCTGCACAGACCAGAACATCCAAACACCAGAGAGAGGTCAGCATTAAACCTGCTCTACACTCACATAAATATCATAAATACTTAACAAACCTTTTCATTTAATGTTGCTTAATGAATTTTTGCTTCAATGAACACCTCTAAAGGCCAGCACAGTTAGTAATCGGACCTGATCTCCATCTTCTTTGTTGACAGTTAAACCATATCCATATCGTCTTGTCCACAAAATGGTTGTAGGATTTGGGCCTCAGGTCTATTCCCTGCCTACAAAACAGCCTTTGACTCATATAGCCATGAATATCCATGCATTTTTTTCCTCTTCTGCAGGTTAAAGGGAAGTCAGTCCTCACTACAAGTATAGAAGGTTCAAATACACAAAACCAAATGACCACAGATGAGGACAACCAGTCAGACTCAATGAATAAATTGGCAAGCGGTGAGGAAACTCCATGTGTCTCCAGGCCTGAAATGGTGATTGATAACACACTCCAGTCTCAGCGAAGAACATCACTTCAACAAGACCCCAGCGCTCTCACCCAGCTATCACAGAGGAAAGCCGTGTTGCCCAGCAGAGCTGTGCAGTTGCCTCAAAACCTCATTAATGAACTAAGTACTGTTCTCAACAAAACAGGACGTGCTCTGAGCAAAGACAATTAAAAGAAACAGAATGACAGGTGACAGGTGTTGTTACTGTCACTTGAAATCAAGTGACAGTTACAACATGGTGAATGTAGTACATCCGAATTTCATTCAAACTAGCCATATTCATACTATATAGAACATACTTTTTTAACGGTCACAAAGTAAGTTCAAATTTAAATAGTACCTACGATTTCGGTATGATCCTTTTGAAAAATTCATCAAAGCTTTCAAAGTTTCTTTTGACCTCGTACTCGAACTTGATATTCTGGTAAATAATTTAAGTAAGTAATTTAAATCTTCTCTCTGGTAATGTAAACCAGACTTCTCCATTTAATCCACTTAAATTCCAAAAAAAAATCTTCCACAGATAATATATGTACATGTTTTAATATATAGATCACTTCTATTGTTGATTGCTATCGGAATGTGAAGAGAGTTTCAACCAGTATAACAAAAGTGTTTATTAAAAATTGCCTACCTTTAATGTTAATTTGTACATATTTTAACATATTTAACATTAGTCTAGTTGGTATTATCAAACATTAACAATAACAATGAACAATTGTATGTTTATAAATCAACACTAATTTAGATTAATAAATTATGTTAAAAAAATACATGATACCTAATGCATTCGGAAATTTAACCTAGTCATTTTACAATAATTTTACAATCCAAAGTCATGTTAGTGTTATGCTGGGTACACACCACAAGATAATCGGGCTGATTTTGGGCAGATTTCTCCCCTTCCGACAATGAATCCTAGGTAATGTTCCGATTATCTTGATGGTTATACAGATTATATTATCAGATTTTTCTGTGGTGTGAGGTGTGTTAAGAGTGACTGAATCTGCTCGGGAGAACATTGGAGCCACGCCCGATCAGAAATCTTGATGTGTGGGGGAAACCCCGATGGGCAAACGCGCACACGCTCTGGAGATTATCACGTGAAACAAAAGAATATTCAATCAGAAAACGAGCTGACAGAAGACGGAAGCATAACAAACGCTGTCATGGCGCAGCACAAAGTAAAGACCATGTTCCTGCCATCTTCGCAACTTCACCCAAACCATTTTCTTTTTTTCCCCCGTGAATTTTCTGTCAAAATCATTCCAAACACTATCATCGCAATTTCTTCCTGCCTATCGTCCGCCATGTTTATTCTGAAGTCTCGAGAGATTTTGCGAGATTTCCTGTGTTCACAGTTGGGACTCTGGTTGAAAATCTGTTTGTGTGCTGTCTTTGTCACATTACGGCACACCCATACACTATAGGAGCAAAATGGTTAAATCTAGGATTTTTTGTTTGTGGTCTCTCACATTTTAAAAATCTTTTAGTGTGTACCCAGCATCAGTTTAGTTCAACTAGTTTTAGTTCAATTTTGACAATTTCAGTACTTGTGCTTCAAGATCTACCAAGCTTTTTTTTTTTGTGTGTTTTTTTGTCTCAAGAGAATTGAGTCCTTTCATAGTTGGATACAAAAATAGCCCTGCTGTTTTCCCTCATTCGCATTCTTCTGTTTTCATGCTAGCCGAGGTTGAAGATACTACCAGACAATGATGCTCCAATTGCATTGATCTGTTTAGAACTTATCAAACCTCCATGTAATGAATCAGAAGTGAGCTTAATTTATCATTACAGTCTCACCACATGTTTTTTCAAGAGAATCTTGTGCCCATTTATAGTTGGATACAAAAATTACCCACCATTTCAAACCCTCCAAAGTTGTTGAATAATGCATAATAGTATGAGAGCATACACATTGAATATTGTCACCCAGTTTGATATTAAATATTTATAGTTGACATTTTATGTAGATTATGAATCACTTAACAGCTGCCTGCATCTCATGGTCGTTTTTAAAATGGTAATCATGCACTCTGCCTGTCGTCAAAACATGTAATATGCTAAAGTCCCATGACATGTGAATAAACATAGTTAAAGTTAAATGGTTCATACTCAACCATTAAAAAGTTTGTGGTTGGTAAGATTATTTAATGATTTTGAAAGAAGTCTCTAATGCTCACCAAATGCATTTACTGTATTTGACCAAATATATTCTGAAATAATATTAGTTTAAATTTATTTTAAAATGTAATCTGTTTCTGTGATGACAAAGCTGAATTTTCAGCATCATTACTCCAGTCTTCAGTGTCACATGATCCTTTAGAAATCATTCTAATATGCTGCTCAGGAAACACTTCTGATTATCAATGTTAAAATGGTTGTGCTGTTTAATATTTTTGTGGAAACCATGATAGATTTTTTCTTCCAGATTCTTTGATCAATAGAAAGTTCAAAATAGCAGCATTTGTTTTAAATAGAAATATTTTATAACATTTATAAAAGTCTTTAACTTTTGATACATTTATTGCATACTTGATAAATAAAAGAAATTCTTACCCCAAACTTTTTAACTGTAGTGTATGTACTGTAAATATACTGTATAGATTGACTGCAATCAAGTAATTCAACACCGCTGATGCAACCTTTTTATGAGTGCTCTCTCAACTCCTTAAGGTCTGTATAAATATACTGTAGAATTGCCCTTGGTTTATTGTCTGCTTGTAAGAGAATGCTGAGTGTTGAGTGTTTCTGTTACTCTTAAAGTGTTAATCAGGTTGTATTCCATGTGTTGTATTGTCTGTCTGATTTACTGTCTGTAATCATCCAGAGGTGTAAGTGACACACCTGCACCATCTCCCTCATTAAAGTTTTTTACGCTTGAATTAATTAGCGTCTTTATAAATGACGACTGTCAGATACTGACACCTTGAGCGTCACCACATGTTAAGGTTTTGATTGAAACATGTCGCTTCTGTGCTCCTGTCACAAGAGCATATGTGTGTTTGTTCTCACCTGTTTTCACAGTGCTTCCCTCCTAAGCATTACTGTTACGCACATGCTGTCGCTTTTCTCTCATCTGAAGGTCACCATATGGCAGGAGTGTTGGGAATGAAGAACCTCAAATAATTGAAAACATTATGCGTGACTTTGACACACCAAGGAAGGTCGCTGTAGTGGTGAAATCCAGGCATTTTGAATGAATTAGTTGGGCTGCATCTGTTACCTGGCAATTATATTGGATACTGTTTTCTGAAAGTTTTATTAAATGTTTTATTTTGCTTATTTTGATCGAGGACATTAATAGCCCTATATTTTTAGTAGCAAACATTGTTAGGGAAGGTTACTTTTAAAAGTAATGCATTACAGTATGCATTACTCCCCAAAAAGGTAACTAATTGCTTTTTATGGAAAGTAGTGTTACATTACTCTTCTGTTAATTTTTCTCACCTGGGCTGGGTTTGTTTTTGTTTTTGTTTTTTTTTTTGTTTTTTTTAATAACAAAAAGGTTCTGTTTTTGGCAAATGTAAAGGCCCTTGCACAGCAAAAGTGAAATGAATCCGTCTCGGGCTGAAGGAAAACAAAATGACTTGCGTTACTTTATTTGAAAAAGTAACTCAGACGTGTAGTTGTAAAGGTAAAAGAAATGCATTACTTTAACTACCCAACTATTCATCGCTTGCCATCTCGTGAGTGCTGTTATCGAGACGGCGGGACTATCCACTGACAGAAGGTGCCGTGAGCGTAAACAAACAATGACTAGAAACGTGTTTTGCTCTGTCTTGTCATCATAAAAGCCCCAAAGTGGACACATCTAGATTAAAAGCATATTTGAATTTCCCCCAAAGAGAACTGAGGTAACGTTTTATTTTCAGATCCAGATTACGTTCTTCACGAAGTAGCGGCGGGCGCGCGACCAAGTGTAGCTGCACAGCCCCCTCTGTTGGTGAACATGATCACTACACAATTGCTTCGATAATCAGCAGGTTGCTGTGTGCTGGTCGGCATTTGCGGGTTGTTTTGAATGAGCTATAAAACGAGGACATTTCCGGTGACAGCTCCAGTCGGGGACAGAACACCAAAAACCGGGACTGTCCCTGGAAAACAGGGGCGTCTGGTCACCTATACTCTTTGGTTTCTGCATGTTTGAAAGCATGCAGGAAGGCGCTTCTGTTGGCCAGTATCACACATGTGACGGAACATGTGACATGGTCGACTGGAAAAAAAAGAAAAAAAGGGATGCTTCAGGAGCTCATGATGTCCTGAAGCATGGCAGACGCGGCATCGGTTGTCGTCCACTATACGACACCCTACACCAGATGAAACGATCGAATCTTGTGTCCCAACGCACATGTCGTTTACGAATCCCGACAACACTCAAGCAGTTTGTGGCAAAATCAGGCTAAAATCGTGTAGTCTGAACCGGGCATTGGGCCTACTCGTTACTTTGATTCTGATTAAGTAACGCAATTTACTTGTAATTTCGTTACTGGTAGTAAATGTTTGCCTTCACACTCGTCCTACTACTAACTTTCTTGGACTGGCCAAACTACAATAATAGTCACGCCAGAAAAAAGCTCCCATATAACCTCAAAATCCATTTTAAAAAGAGATTAAGCTAATATGACACAAACATTTGCTCATAAAAGATGCAGCATGTCCCTTTAGTCCGTTATTTCTCTGAGGCTTTTGTTTTATCAGTACAAAGACTATTCACTGTTAAGACTGAAAAGCAAGCATCCACCAAGCTTCCAGATTTCATCACTAATGCATAACCTTCCCCTCATGCTATTAGTCAGTAAACACTGAGCAGTCCAGGGAGATTACAACAGTCAATAAAGCAAGTTAGGTTTTTAATTTACGCAACAAAATAGGAAAGGTGGGACAGTAAGACACCACAGCCACTGAGTGGCTCTTGTGGGACAATTAATGTTAAACTATTGAAATGATGGACTTAAGAGCTTAATTAAATAAATGATAGTGTGCTTTTTGTAGCAAGAGTGTTAAATAACTGGTGAGGCCGCTTTTTCATGACCTCTTATTTCTGTGTTTCTGCAGTGCATTAATGAACTGATTTTCTGTATACAATACACATGGAATACATATGGAAGTCTATTTCTGATTCACAGTATTCAAAAATATAAATGTAACTGTGACTTTATATCTCAAAATTGTGACATAATTTCTTATAGTTGTCTATATCTCCCAATAGGAGATATAAAGTGATTTGCCTGTTTATTTTTTTGTAATTGTGATTTTATATCTCCCAATTGTGACACTATACAGTATCTCTCAGTGTGATAATGACATAATTGTGAATATATACACACTGAGTTTGGGCTAAGTCAGACTTTTTAAAAAAAAAAAATTTTTTTTTTTAAAGAAATTAATACTTTTTTCAGCAAGGATGATGCATTCAGTTGATCAAAAGTGACAGTAAAGACATTTGCAATGTTATGATTGATTTCTATTTCAAATAAATGCTGTTCTTTTGAACCTTCCACTTTATTTCGATGGTCCACAGACATTCTACTAACTATAAGTAACTTTGCAACTACATGTCAACTAACTCTCATTAGAGTAGTAGTAGACTGTAGACTGTTAGGTTAGGGTTAGCTGTTAGAGTTTGGGTTAGTAGTTGACATGTAGTTGCAAAATAGTCAGTAAAATGTTTGTTAGGGGACCATCAAAATAAACTGTTAGCAGATATTAAGCAGACAGTACTAATACTCTAATGAGAGTTAGATAACATGTAGTTGCGAAGTTAGTAGAATGTTACCGAACCTTCTATTCATCAAAGTATCCTGAAAAAAATGTATCCTGGTTTCAACAAAAATATTGAGCATCCCAAATGTTTTGAACAATGATGATATACACTTAAAAATACAGAGCCCCTATATGGATATGTGAAGAAAAAAAAAAAAAAAAAAAAAAAATGAGATGGGAGGAAAAATGATTTGGCAAATGTTTTGCATTTCCCTAAGAAACTTTGTGTTCGTCTGCAAAACCTTTGCATTTGTTTGCAAAACTTTTGTGTTCTTTGTGAGCGAATGCAAAGTTTCTCGGCGGAACGTAAATGTTTTTGCAAGGGAACGCAGAGTTTCTCGGGGGAATGTAAAAGCATTGGCTTATCATTTTTCCTCCATCTCATTTTCTTCTTCTTCAACGTGTCCCTTTAGGGGCTCCGTAGAAATCAGTTACTTTAAATTAGGGATTCCCGATACCAAGCTCATGTACTTGTACTTGTACTCGTACTCATAAAAATACCCCCGATACCAAAGACCGATACCTCACGTGAAATAACTGACAGAATTTTCTGTGCACAGAGACACTGGCAGCAGCAGCAGAAACAATGTCAGCCTCAGGGATGTGGAAATACTAGAGAATTACTGATGACAACCGACACATTGCGAACTGCATGCAAATCGCGCTGAATGACAGACCAGAAGTGCTCTCTCTCTTTCTTGCGCGCGATCAGTTCTCCTTGCGCCTGAATGGTCAAATGCACAAATAGTTGTCATGGTTATATTGCCCACTCGTCCCGTATTCCACCATGAGAAATCTGGTCACCCTAGGTTGTGTTTACATTGGTTCACAATGTTATGTTATATGTTCTGTAATATTAGTTTAGCACTTTTTAAAAAGCAGGTTAAAAAAGACTTATTATTATTATGACTTTGGTAATTATGCCCTTTGAAGGTTATTGGACATTGTGAAATTTGTGCTTTAAGTTTGTGATAAGTACATCAAAATTATTACTTTTTTCCTTAGAGTAATAATAAAGAAGCTGTCCTACATTCATTAGTCTCACTGTGTTGTACTTGGAAAACTGCCACATCACCAAAAAAGAAAAGAAATTAATAAATGTATAGGCATTGGTATCGGCGAGTACCAATAAAAAAAATATTGGTACTTGTACTCGGCGCTTAAAAAATGGTATCGGTGCATCCCTACTTTAAACTGCAATAATATTTCACAATTTTTGATCAAATAAATGCTGCCTTGATGAGCATATGGTACTTCTTTCAAAAATAATCTTAATGACCCCAAACTTTTGAACTCTAGTGTATATCTCAGTTCTGAATTTGATTTCGCACTGGGACTATTTCTTATTTCAAAGTTTCTCACAATTACAGCTTCTATAGTATTGCTACTGTATACACAAATATCACAGATTAGATTTATTCTTCAGGTCTGTAATTGTAGGTGCTAACTTTTTTCCTGATTGTTCAACAATGCACGTGTGCTGTCCTCCCACTAACATACGTCCACTCCGATGATATCAAATGGAGACAATTGTGCCCACAGCATAAACAAAGACACAGATCTTCATGTGGATATTGGCCACTCCAATTGGACACACAGCAACATTGCTGCCCGCTAGCTAAGAGGAGATGGGCCGATATTACATTCAGGACTGGAAAAACAAGAGGACTCTGTAGACAACGTTTTTAGTGATACAGAAGGCTAGCCGTATAAAAGACCGCAATCTTATCTGCGAATTATGAAAATTGCATTCATCACACTCTGTTTGTTTGTGCACTTCGATTACAGACCATTGCGGCAATTTACTGTATTATTCACACTTCGGCGCATTCGCTGCCTGTGTTCTCCAGCGCCTTCCGCAGGCCTCAGAGGTTAAATACCCATTGTTATGTTATAAGCTACACCTAATCAAGAGAGTCAGAGCATAATGAAAGCCAGGGAACATATGTGTACTACTAACAGATAATAAACTGATATTCCCTCTAAATTATTCATGGATGAGATGAGATTTAGGGGGTTATGAATCATTACAAGCCTTATCTTATCAAAATTAATAACCCTAATGGTATTGCACCAGTTGTTCAGTTGGCACAGGAGCTCAGATTTTGGATCATAATGTGCATCACCACAATCCATCCCATCCCATTATGCCTTTTATCTGATGTAAATAAAGCAACTCTCGTCGGACAGCAAGATCTCTGATTGGCCACCGAACAATAATGGTGGCTAATTAGCAGCTGAAAGACAATGTAGGGCTGATGGGAGATAATACCAGCACCCACATGCTGAAAACGCTCAAAAAAAGCAGATGCCTTCAACACTGCTTGTATGTAAGTGAGAAAATCAGAAAGAGAAAGAGGTAATCAAAGACAAGAGCCTTATTTAGATATTAAAAAAGAACCGTATTATTAAAAGAAAAAAAAAAGTTTGAATTAGACGAAATATATTGCTTTAATATACATAAGCCAACGCTTGTGCATGTACATCTGATTGTTTAACTTTGGAGATCAGTTATTAGTGTTTTTTGTGGCATGCATGACTGTGGGTTGGGTAACTACGGCAACGGTAAATGATTTTTATTATGCTAGCCTCTGACATCAATTTGTCACTGACTGCATCACTGCTGCCCTGTACTTGCATTTCGATAACAAACTTTGGCTGCGTTCATTCTGTCATATTTATGCTGCCAGTGCTACATCCAGCGCAAGCCATAATACTTTAACCTAATTTGTCAGAGCATTTATCATCTTTTTATTCTCTCTCTCTCTCTCAGTCTAGCCCTCAGTTCTACTAAAGACTGAGTCACAGCAGTTTTTTTTTATTTTTTGGTCAGCCATAATTAAAAACCACTCAAAAACATTGTTATAAGATAAAATTGATCTCAGGTTGCAGTGACCAAAAACTTCTGCCTTGTTCAATTGAAACCCTTTTCCCTAAAGGTGCTTTTAGCTGGCAACTTGAACGCCACTCAATCAGTCTCTTTGGGGAGTCGGCTAATTAAACTGGAGTCAGTATTTTACGGGGGGAAAAAAAGAAAAAAAAAGTGGAAATTTTAGTGCTGGCTGACTTTTAGTAACCCTCTCTGTTATGCAGTCACGTTTCTGCTATTTCCAAAACATTATAAAAGGTATAAAAACATTAAAAGGTATAATATATTTTAGGCAATATATAATATATTTTATATAAGTATGTTTTTAATATATTTTACATTTTACAGATAGTTGTCTCCCTGAGTATTGGCTGACGTTTATTATCCTTCTGTTATGTAGTCACAGTTCTGCAATTTTCTAAACTTTTTCTGCTTTCGTTTTCACACTAATAAGTCTTTCTCTCCTATCTTAATTAGCATCATCCACTAGTGTTTACGCAGACAGGCGATTCAGGTCAGACAAACTGGGACGGTAGTGGCTCGCCTGATTATTTTTCTGCATGTGTTTGCAGTCTTGAAGAATAAAAGGTTGGATAAAAACTTCCGTCTGGTTTCTATGTCTTCATTTTCTACATGAACATGGCACAGACAGATGTCCACTAGAATAGGCTCTAAATAATAAATGAACAGAGGAAACCAACCCAATAAGGGTCAACACACTGTTGGTCTACATGACAACACTGAAAGATACAGTGGCCCAATAGTTCACAACACAATGGAAATTTAAAAAAAGCATATATAAGTTAACAACAAGCCACAACACAGAGAAAAATGCTCACATTCCTTTCTCAGCCACCAAAGCTAACAAGTGCTTCATACAGTACTAGAGGTGAACCACTGTACCAATCTGTTTTACATATAGACCCTTCTGCATTTATTGCTTTTGAAATTAGCCAGGTACATGTAAATTTAAAGTCTCAAGGGTCCATAAAGCATTGGTATGGAAAAACTTCAAAATTTGGATTTAGTTACTCCATTGCCTCTAGTATAGAGCTTGTATGTTACCTTTAACACACTCTCTATGTGTTGCATCTGTTTCTGGTTTTGAGTTGTTAGCCTGTTAGTTTTGCACTGATCCCAGTTCAGTTTTCTTTTGTCTCTGTCATTGGTTGCTATAATGTTTGCCATGTGTCTCATGTGTGTCTATGCCGTGGTCCCCCAATATTTATGCCATGGTTAATGGAAACATAGAATTAGGCTATTAAATAATTATATACATCGCACATTCAGAGCTGTTCCCAATCGAATGGACCAATTATCAGCACAATATGACTGAAGCCCAGTTTATTTAATTGTGCATTTGTGGCGCACAAATCACATACTGTGCTCCAAGATTTGTACAAGCTGTTCCTATCGTGTATCGCCTAAAACAGCCACATAAACTAAAAAGACTGATAAAAGAGGAGAAAACGTCATCCTGCATTTTGTAGAATTTATTATAGATAATCTGTTAATGAAATATATTTTCACTCTAGATTTATATTACAACTGTGGCATGTTGTAGCTATAGTTTCTAAAAGTGCAAGTTGCTATTTCTCATAACAAATGCTATAATCAATAAAAAAAGATTCAACATTGGCCTAATGGGGAGCCATCAATGGTCTTACAAGTATAGCCATATTGTAACAAATGCTACAGTTAAACAATTACAAGAATATGTTTTCATAAGGGCAAGTACAAGATTTTGTAAAGTTTTAAAGTCTAGGCCTTCTTGAATTATTAACCAAACAATCAGTTCATGTGTAATATGTGTTCTGTTCTAATGATGACTGATATTAGGAAAAACCTGGCCTTCAGATATTCTGAGAGATGACTTAGCCAAAATCATTAAGAAACTGATAAACTATTAAAGAGTAGGAAATAAATAAGCATGGTTAGGTAAATGTTAAGTAAAGTTAGTTTGACTTCCCATGGCAGTTTGAAGTAGAAAGTTGTGTCAAACTGATAAGGTTCCAGGTGCTTAAATAATATAAAATAAATTATATATCCTATGTAAACAACAAGTAATTGTTAACTAGGCTATTACTTTACTGTAGTTATGTTATCACTTTGAATGCCAACATTGAATGTGTGGATGATAGATAAGATACCACAAAATACCATTTTACAAAAATAAACAAACAAAGAAACAAAAAAAAATAAACAAGTAAATCTCATGAGGGAGAAAAAAAAAAACAAAAAAAAAAAGAGGAGGACTTAGAAACTAAGGAGTGCCGCCATGATGAAACCTCACTTTCCACGGCCAAGACAAATATCCACAGCCATTTATCTGCTGCATTTATCAGACCTGCCGCCTGCTGTTTATCTTAATGAAGGATTCTGTTTACACATGGCTGCCCATGTCAGTCCAGACCTCACCACAGCTCTCGTTTCCTCAGACAGTAAATACTTTGAATAAATGAAACAGGCCGAAAGCTGAAGCAAACAGATACCCGCTACAGAAGGAGATGTGCTACGACCATTTCTCATATCTGCTAGGGCTTGAGAATGGAAGCCATTGTGAGCCTGCCTCTGTAATTTGTCACATCAGCTTAAGTCTGTAGCTTTCATGGGGTTGAAAAACGGAGACGGTCCACACCACAAAGAGCAATCAACCAGGCTTTGTCCTCTGTGTTGCCATGCTTTTCCTCATTGTTTGGTGAACGAGGGTGGCATGTATCGGTCGGTGCAGACACACAGTTCAGGTTTGTCTCATTCCACTCCCTAATTCCCCAGGATGTGCTGCAATATGTTGTGAAAACAAATTTGAGTACTAGGAAGGGTCTTTAACGACTAAACAGTAATGGCTTAATGACCTGTGACATGATTACAAGGTCATGCATTAAAACATAGCTGGTACTGTTTTTTCCAACAAAATCACTATAACACCCCATAATGTCCTTCTGCTATTATTTGCTTTGTTTATCATGCATCTTTATTGTTACAAAAACTTATGAAAAATCGCTCAGCCTCTATTTTGGACTTTATCAAATGAAAAATTCTAGGAGTATATAAAACAAAACATAGTTACATATATATATATATATATATATATATATATATATATATATTTTTTTTTTTTTTTAACACACAGTATTGTGTCAATATACAAAAAAAAAAAAAATTATTTAGTAAAAATAGCTTTTTTTCCCCCAAAATATAAAAAAACCCCCCAATATATTATATACACTCATACATACACTACATGTATGCATCTGTGCATCTGTGACCATTGATCTGTGCATGTGCAAAAAACAAGTTACTCTTGGCCAAAAAGTGAATATGATCACAATAACAGATTAGGTTAAAGAGAGAGAAAGAAAATAAGCAGAAAACAGAGGTGATGGGGTCTATTGAGAAACTAAGTAAATGAGGATTAATTACTGAGATTAGCACATACTTGTGTGCAGAGCAACTCTGAGCTCACAAATTATTGTCTAATTACAATACCCAAACCATTTTCTACATGCATTAGATGTTGAGAGGTTACAGATGAAAAACATGGAACAGGGTGAACTGGATGAATAGCAGGAAATGAACAAATACACAGATGAGTGTCATGGAGTTCAACATGTTACTGCTGAAACCATTAAGCACAATGTTACATCAGATACAAGCCTCACTTTATCTCTAATTTTTTCACGTTTGCCAAGAATGAACCACATGCTTGTTTTTCTGTGCCACAAAACAGATTCAATCAACAGAAGCTTCTAAAACCTAATGGTCTCAATACAATGCTAGTCACAGTCTATCATCTCCATTCAACACGTAGAATCTTTTGCTACATGCTCAAATAAACAGACAGGCTTTCCATATTCACAGCAATTATATTATGTTAGATACAACTGCACATCCTGTCTGACTCTCTTTAAGTCAGTGAAAAGCTGTATGTAGCCTCACGCTAACAGGAAATTGAGTTAGTACGGCAGTATTGATTTGTATTTACTCTAAAGCATCACTCCACAGACTCACTCAGACAGATTGCTTTTAGCTTCCTAATTCTTCAATATAGAGCCAAAAGTATGACTGAGGATGTTAATTGGGAGATTTGTGGTAACATGCAAGCATTTGAAGGCAAAAGACGGGTAGAAATGGTACAGAGTGACAAAGAAAATTACACTGGTGAATAAAGAAAAAAAATGTGAAAAAGCAAACAAACAAAAACTAATAAATTATTGATAACATGCTAAGCATATCTAAGCTCACAAGTCAGTTTATTCATTAAACTTTGTCAGTATTTGCTCTCCCTCATGTAGTTCCAAACTTAAAAGATAAATTTGCAAAAAATGACAAAATAAATGTCATTGTTTTTTATTGTTTATCAAACATTCTGAAAGTGATATTGTTTCTCTGTCTTTATTGTTATAGTTGTGTTGTTGATGTCTCTATTCTCAAAGAATTAGAAAGAATATTTAAAGTTTATAGTTATCTTTATGTTTATTGTCCTTGATGCGAAAGGGCCTTTATTCTTCTGAAGCCATTAAGAAGATTTGTGACCAAAATTAGTGTTATTCACTGAAAACTTGGCAAATCTCTTCTTGGTGATAGCGATGACTGATTCACAAATGAATCATATCTTTTCAATGAATTTGTGTGAATGGTCTATATCATTCATTCACAAAATGGACTGATTTTATTAAGAAGTTGACTCACTGTATTTGGGCTGTATTTGTATAGAACATGGAAAGAGCTGTGCACATTTTCATACATGCTCTCGGTGAGGCTACACTTTTATGTCTGCTGACATCCTCTCTCACAAACACTCACGTCACATCGAATTATGACACATGATAGTTATTTTTCAGGCTTTTTTCTTTTTTTCTTTTCACATGCACCCATTGCCTATCTCCAAAAATCAAACACATCCATTCTCCGGGGTCTTTGTACCATTTCCACTCTCATTTGCCACAGGCTGTTTTTTACTTAAAGGTGACCTATTATGCAAAATTAACTTTTGCATGGTGTTTGGACATAAATGTGTGTTGGCAGTGTGTGTACACAACCACCCTATAATGATAAATATCCAACCACTCCTTTTTTGCAGTGTCTCAGAACAAGCCGTTTCCAGATCCCTGGCAGTGTGGCGGAGCCACAGGCCCCGCCCACGAATGTTGACAGACACTGCCGTTTTAACATAGAACCACCCTGAGCGAGTTCAAAGCCAGTTTACACAGTCCGCCATTACTGCACTGACGAGAATGTCTCCCAAGCGTTTTAGGTGTTCTGTAGCTGGATGGATTAATCCACATAGCTCTCTTAATTTACTCCCTAAATCGGAGGCGCTGAAGACGAGGTGGATTCATTTTGTTTTTTGAAGAAAATGCTTCCTCAACTCTACCTAAATTTGTTTATGTCTGCGCAAATCATTTCACACCAGACTGCTTTGTGAAGAATGTCAATACAAAGGGACAATACAAAACATACAGTCTCCAGAGTGATACTGGATACGGCAGTAATGAAGGTGAGAGCACTTTATTACAGTTCATCAGAGTTGATTTATGGATATAAAGTTTACCAGTTTATTAAGTTTATTACCACCCGAAAAGGCATAATGTCTTTATATATTTGTTTACTGTTAGTTGTAATGAGTGTTTCTGTGTATTTTGATGTGTATCTTGATGATAATGCAAGGGAGAGAGAGAGAGTTAATGGATAATATTTTAATGCACACTTGCACTGTGTTTTATTAAGCTCTTACAGTGAGATCACTCTTAGAGTGAAAACGTACTTGGTTCCGTAAGTAACCTCGGTTCTCTGAGATACGGAACGAGTACTGCGTATGGGGAAAAACTCCTTTTTCAATAACGCAGTGTAACTGCACGGCCATTGGTTCAAACTGGGAAACATTTTTGAACCAATGACGGCGCGGCGGAGCTGCGCGAGCCTATGGCAATGCAGCACGCCAAAGCCCGCCAGAATGGGCGGGGCGTCTGACTATACAAGCAAGCATTTCGCCATAGGATTTCAGGTCAATCGACTGAAGCGACGACACTGAGTCGTACAGCTCCGTGGCACGGCAGCAAACGCAGTACTCATTCCATATCTCAGGTAACCGAGGTTACGTACGTAACTGGGTACGTTCCCTTTCGATACTTCACTCATACTGCGTATGGGGAACGAATACAATCACGCCGTGCCATGGGACGGAATGACTGAACCTATCTTGGGCACCAGAGGGGCCCAGGGGATAAGTAGGGAGGCAAAAGCCGCCGTACCCTCATGGTTACACATGCTAAGAGGGAGATGACAGCAACGTAGAGGCCGTCAAATCACGCTGAAAGGACCCGAGCGTTAAGTTATAGAACCTGACAAAGTGGACGGCGAGGACCAGTCTTTAATGGAGACACCACTAGACCAGGCCCACGAGGAGGCCATACCTCTAGTGGAGTGGGCTCATACTCCTATGGGGCAATCCAGGCCCATAGAGGAGTAACAAAGAGCGATAGCGTCCACAATCCAATGCAAGAGTCTTTGCTTTGTGACCGGAAGCCCCTTGGTGCGGCCGCCAAAGCACGCGAACAGCTGGTCCGACTGCCGAAAAGGCGCGGATCACTCGATGTAAGTCCTCAATGCCCTAACGGGGCAGAGTAAGTCCAACTCACGCTCGTCCCCTGAGGAAGGTAGCGCCAAGAGGGTAATTACCCTAGTCGAGAGCACCTTAGGAACATAGCCGTGCCTGGGTTTCAGGACGACCTTCGAGTCATTAAGCCCAAATTCGAGGCAAGCAGGGCTGACAGAGAGGGCCTGCAGATCTCCTACACACTTTACCGGTGCTAGAGCCAATAGCAGAGCAGTCTTAGGCGATAGGGGTCGAAGGTCAGCTGACCGCAGCGGTTCAAAGGGAGGGCTTTTCCTCCATGGGAATGCTGGTTCCTCCAGAGTGGGGACACCAGGCAAACTTTTGTATTTGTCTTCCCTGATTCGTCTGATGACCTGAGGGATCAGAGTGACTGGGGGAAAAGCATAGGGGAGGAGGCTGGGCTAGTCGTGGGCCAGCGCATCCCTGTCCTTTGAAAAGAAAATTTGGCAGTGAGAGTTTTCTTCTGAGGCGAAGAGGTCGACGCCTGCTTTTCCGAAGAACTCCCAGATTCTGAGAACTGTCCGGGGGTGGAGTGTCCACTCGTCTGAGGGGACATTGCTTCAAGACAGCATGTCTGCTCCCAGGTTAATTTTGTCCGGTATGTGCGATGCTCTCAGCGATCGCAGGTTGGGCAGCGCCCATTCCAAGAGCTGCTTTGCCAGCGCATAGAGGTGTCTGGATGAAAGAACGCCATGGTGATTTATGTAGGACACCACCGTCATGCTGTCTGATAGGACTAAGACGTGGTGTCCCCTCAGGACCGATAGGAAGGTTTGGAGTGCCCGACAAACTGCTAGCATCTCTAGGCAGTTGATGTGCAGCTCACTCTCCTCGCTCGACCATGAGCTGAAGGCCCTCGCACAGAGAACCCCAACACATGCTGGACGCATCTGTTGAGACCACCATCATTCTGGATACCGCCCCTAGGAAAACCCCACGGCTAAACCACTGAGGGTCCTTCCAGGGATTTAGAGCTGTTAAACAGGCCTGATTCATCCTGACATGGAAGCGGCCGTGCCACCAAGCGTGAGGTGGGACTCGAAGGTTCAGCCAGTGCTGCAGAGGCCGCATTTGTAGGGGGCCAAGCTGTAGAACTGGGGAGGCGGAAGCCATCAGGCCTAGCATCCTCTGGAAACGCTTCAGAGGAGAGCGTCATGTCATATTCATATGTCAGAAGTGAGACCGCTCTTCCTCAATGAACGCGGCTTGCGGGGGTGGGACCAGAAAGCGACGTGCTGAGAGATTTGGCATTTACAAACGCCGGAGAAATGTGCTTTTTCAGATTGAATATGTATCATGAGTCTCACCTAAGTCAGGAAAGAGCATCATGTCAAATTCAGCTGATAGTCAGAATAAGCTCGCTCTCGCGCTCTCGTAACGAGAGCGCTCATCCTCGACGAATGCGGTTTGCGGGGGCGGACCCGGCAAATGACGCGTTCAGAGGCATGCCATTTTAAAACAAACGCCAGCGAGAATACATTTAGAAAAATAAGCTCTGCAGGTGGTCAACGAGTCTCAGCTGGTCCGCTGCGTTGCCTCTTCCACGGCGAGCAGGCGAGAGAAGGCGAAGGCGTTCAGTCTCGTTGTTCAGCGAAGAGAAGCAGTGTCATCGCTAGATCTGGAGCTAGATCTGAAATCCTATGGCGAAATACTCGCTTGTATAGCCAGACATATAGCTTTGGCGCACTGCATCGCCATAGGCTCGCGCAGCTCCGCTGCACCGTCATTGGTTCAAAAAAGTTGGCCGTGCAGTTACACTGCGTTATTGAAAAAGGCTTCAGTATTGAGGAAAAAAGGCGTTTTCCCCCATACGCAGTATGAGTGAAGTATTGAAAGAGAACAGACGCTTCATATTTTGTGTGAAGTACAAACATTATAAATCTCATCGGTAAACAGGCATGTACTAATATAGTGGATAAAAACAAGAAGACAATATAAGTTATAACTGTAATTGAACTAAACTATACCTGTTCTATCTCCACGCAGCATATATTCGCAGTTTCTGTCATTATAGTGCGCCCTGACTGACTCCTGACACCGGAAAATTAGCTCTTGAAGCTCCGCCCTCTTAAGCCGAGCGCAGCAGCTCATTTGCATTTAAAGAGCACACACTGAAACGGCATGTTTTTGCTCAACCCCAAAAAGTGTCAATTTTAACATGCTATAAAAAATTATCTGTGGGGTATTTTGAACTAAAACGTCATAAATAAACACTCTGGGGACATCAGAGACTTATTTTACATCTTGTAAATGGGGGCATAATAGGTCCCCTTTAATTTCCCACAAAAAATACGTGTTCTTTTCCGCTCCTTCCTTTTTTAAATATGGAGTTTAGTCACCTCTGCCATCCAGTCATGTGTCAGTTTGCATGAGCCATCTTGAGCTCTGTGCCAGTACACAAATTAAACCAGGACAGTCTGTTCAAACTGAGAAGCATTTGATTACATATTTTTGCATTTGTTTAAGGCACTACAAGCAAAACTATTGCTTTTCATGCACTAGTCAATTTTGAGATTTTAGGCTATTTTGCTTCTAAACCATGTCTTCTTTCAGCCTAGTGGGTAGATAACATCCCTAAAACACATTTAAGTGTTTATTTTATTACACTTTATCTATTTGCATCTTTAGAATTCGATTACAAATACATATCTTTAAAGACTTTTTTTGTCAAAATGAGTTTTTTCTCATGCACTGAACTGGAAAACTCCACTTCAGTAGCACGTATATACACCAAACTCTTCAGTTTTATTCCTATATATATTCTGAAGTTTTCTACTGAGGGATTTGTTCATAGATCATTCACTTGGTTTATATAACATTTTATTCCTAAAAACATGGTGAAATGTTTTTTTTTTGTTTTTTTTTAGGTTGTTGACAGCATTTTATGATTTATGAAATTATAAAAGAGATATACTCCTCTGTAAAAACTCTAATATTTCTATATTTAAACATTCATTTCAACTAAACAATACAAAACAGCTGTCTTATTGCATTGTGAACAATCAACCGTGGAAGTATGGCGATATCTGTCCTAAATATTTACCCTATTCACCTGTGGTGTCTTAATTTGATTGCTGTACATCTTTCATATTCATACTTAACAAAAACATTGTGAGTGAGGTAGTGTTCATTTGAGAAAGTTAGCATTGCATTATGTTTACATACATGTAGTATCACATTATATAATGCTTATTTCAACAGTGGAAGCACAAACTGAGGGTCAAGTTGTTTTTAGCTCAAAACAGACCTTAGGGAGACTTAAGCATCTTTGTGTGTGTGTGTGTGTGTGTGTGTGTATTCGAATGTGTGAAAGTGATCTGAAATGATATCTCTGGAAGCTAAAGAGAGAATGACCCAAATTTCTTTTGACATGTGTTCACAGCTGCCACTTAAATACTCCCTGCTTTCCTTTAAAAAAAAAGCAGAGTTGCCCTCCCTCTGTATCACTCGTTTTTACTGTCCTCTTACAGTCAGCAGTCTTTAACCCTTTAATTGTGGCGACAAGAAATACTGTATTAAGGGGGAAATTCCTTTAAAAAAGTGAATAAAATAATAGATTTGGACACACTTTATTTTAATGTATCCTTACAATGTAATTACACAAACAAGTAATGCATACTATTAATTAACAACATGTACTTATTATAGATTTAGGGTTTGGTTTAGTGTTAGTTACATGTAACGTTCAACAAGGACAAGCATCGTTACTCTGACTTTAAAAAAAAAAAAAAAAAAATTGACCTCAACTAATTCATTGAGATGTCCATAAAACTTAGAAGAAATGCCATCAAATCTCTATGGAACTAATTTAAAATAGCTTCTTTCTTTCTTTTTACAAGAAAATATCTATGTAATGTATTTGAAATGATCAGAAACAAATGCCTATTTCCAGTGGTATTATGCAGCAAAACATTGCTTCTTACTGTTCAGACACAGAAACATCTCACATCTCCATAAGTGATTATATATAGTTATGCTATATATGACATTAATGAACGTTGCTAATTACCTCAGCTGTGATAGTCAGCTTGTATTATCTACAAATTACATTTGGCTTGGTTGAGCAGGGTTTTTTAAAACATATTTTAATGTTTTATTTAACCGCTTTATTTAAAATTTCTATTTTTTGTAAAGACAATCATCCTTGCCTACAAAACATTTGGGCCCTTTTAATGTATTTTCAAGTGAGGAAAGTTGCGGACGCAGCCTGTGAGGCAGACACACGGTGATTATTGAACGAGTCTCTTTATAAACACTCCCCGACCCTTAATGGAGGCTTTTTAGTAGCTTCCTCGCTGCGATCAATTTGGTCCCCACTAACAGTCAGGCTGAATTTGTCAGCGGACGCTAGGCGGTTGGCCTGGTGTGATTGGAGGCCTACATTTCAAGGAGGATTTTGGAAGATGAGGCCAGTTATTGCACAATTAGACAAGCAAATTAAAAGTGGCAGAAACTGTGAGCTTGCCCGAGGGGCTCTTCTACCCTTCACTCCTCCAACTTCCCTCCCCTCTGTTCTTGCGTTTCTTCCAGAGAATTCCTTTCCTCCATTTGTCGTGCTTCGTTTTGCACTGGCACATTTTCTCTCTGTGCAGCTGCCATCACTTTATGTCAGTATTTCTTTCTGTTCTCCGGCTTGTGCGGGTAAACTTTTCTTATAGCCCGTAAGTGTGATGTGTGTATGTGTAGGTGTGTGTTCTTGAGGGAGAATGGTATCTTTTTGAAGGCAAGGTGAACTCTGCTGAATTTCATATTTGGTCTGTGATGCGGAAATACCATGAATATATATCTCTATCTCTACATAGTGTATTGCAACAGAATCACCGTTAAACTTAAGTGAGGAGAGAAGTTTTTTGAATGGAAACCATGCGATTTGGGAATTCATTCCCATTCCTCTCAGTACCCCTGGCAAGTGTTTTTTCCACCATTGCGCTTATTTCTTTGCACTGCTCCCACTTGAGCACCTTCCATCTCTGCAGCTCCAGCATTTGACTATACGTGTTTATGTACAAAATGAAAGAGTATCTTATTTACAATGTTCCGCTGACATTTCAAGATGACCTTTATACTAAAAAATTGGGCAGGGAAAGCAAAGCATCCCATTAACTGCTGGTTTTGTGTGCTCCGCCGATTTTAAAGTCCATTACGTTTGTTAGCCTCCCAGCGCATCAAATCTAGACCATTGTTATAGTCAGACTACCAAAGGCTAATTGCTATTTCGAAGAGGATTCATAGGTATTAAACATACATTTAGAGTGCTGTTTGTCTGGGTTTTGGCCGTGAACAAATGTTGTGTCTCAAATAAATAAGGTAGAAAAGTGTGGAGTAGTTGCGTTTCTCATTGCATTATTGACTCCACAGAGGTTTATTGGATAACAAAAGTAAAATATTGAGTGATCTAATTTAATCAAGTTCTAGCAAGCATTTTCAAATACAGTTTTCAAAGTGTATGCAAATTTAAATGCATATTTCTTCAAATATTTAGCATGTGTGATTGAGAAATTGGTGAATGAATCAGAAAACTGGGGGGAAAATGCTATACTAATTCAACTAAAATAAGGGATTCCTATACCGAGTTCACGGTTGGGCTGACATGGCAGCTGCTTTACTTTGCTGATTGTGCTCACAACAGCTAAAAGAAATGGGAAGAAATAAGCTGTGTTAAGCCATTTTAAAGAACGCCTCCAGCAGCGCAGACACAGAGTAATTGAATGAAACTCTGTCCGTGGTGCTGAAATTAGAGTATTTGGGCATGAGACTTATAATGCAGTGCTGTGAGACAGCAGAGACCAGAACAAAAATAACCTTTTGGGGTTTGTATTATTGAACTGAATACACTTTATATTCAATTGACTTGAGGCATGTTATTATATATGAAACACCTATATGATTTCAGCTTTAAACAGAAGGACATAATAGAGCAAGGACATATCAAATTAAAATTTAATGTATAAAATGTGTACAACAAGACATAATTTAATATAAAAGAATAATATGAAGAACTCTGAATTTGATACAATATCCAAAAATTCTTTTAAAATGGCAACTATTAAGCATGTGGGATTGAGAAACTGAATGAATCAGAAAACTATGTACTGTATGCCCTATAAACCTTCAAAGTTTTGTAAGCATTTTTCCAAAACATTTACTTACAAGACTCAATCAAACTTTGCTTTTCAGGTAAAAAAAAAAAATTGCATTCATATGAATTCCACTGTATTTTAATTATACTTCACTATATTCAAATTCAAACTGCATCCTGTTTGACTGCCTCAACACAAATTTGATTCAAATTCAGTTGGTATTAAAAAGCATTCTCAGTTCACTTCTGAATGAAGCACAGCTCTAGCCTGTGAAACCTCCTGGCTCTTGTATATTTGGACTTGTATATTTTGGATAACTCACTTGTCTTCTGTAGAGTCACAGGGCGTCTATCCCAGTGTAACCCCTTACCCAAGTCCTACTCGCCCCGCTTGAACCTGGGTCTCCGGCATGGGAGTCGGAGGCTCTAACAAGGAGGCTGAAGGCTGCAACCTCTAGTGTCAGTCGCTAGAGCATCTCTTGAGATCAGAGGAGTGAGGTTTACTTGCACAGCGACTACTAGCTGGCCTCCGTTACACTCACCCCCCTAAACCTCACTCCCATCTGGGTCACGACACCAATGTAATCCCTCACCCAGGTCCTACTCACCTCAATCTGTACGGGCCTCGAACCTGGGTCTCTGGCGTGGGAGTCGCTCTAACAAGGAGGCTAAAGGCTAAAGTGAGGTTTACTCATACAGCGACCAGCATGTGTGCACTGTAAGAAAAAATCTGTAGAAAATCAGAAAAGGTACTGGTAATTTTTTGCCAGGACATTATCTGTTAAGTTTATGGATATTTCCCTAAACTCTAAAACACAACGCAATGCATAATTCATACATGCATTTGAACTTCAGGAAGCTCTCGGAAAGTCCTTATCACTAAAATAAGTCTTAAAGGAGGATCTGAAAGGAGGATCATATATTCATATTGCAGATCAGGCAGCAGTAGGCCACTCCTTCCTTCTCCAAAATGACTCGCATGAAATCACATGAATTTCCTGCCAAGAATCACAGGAAATGACTTCACATCTGTTTTTATATAGACTGAGAGAGAGAATCCCAGCATCATCTGGGAGGATGAAGTGGCCTGGCAGCATCTGTACTAGAGTTCAAATGAGCTGTGTAAGTCTGAGCCTGGTGAAAACTACTGGAATGAGATGATGAGCCCATGGAAGTATAGAGGAAGCCGAGCAGTGGGGAGCAGACAGACAGGAAGATGCTGTGAATCAGAGGCAGGAAACTCTGAATCTCAGAATCAGGTAATCTCAATAACGGATGACCGCCTGTGTTCAGGAATTCAATTCACTCTGGAAGCTTCGGTATAAACAAGCGGGGGAAGATCGGGGTGGCTATTCTGTTCTCTCTATAGCTTCCTCTTTTTCACATGGGGATGAATTGATCTGTATGTGGAGATATTAGGGTCTTCCTGTGGTACACAGATAATTCAGTAGCAGCGAGCAATGAGGAGAGACAGAGAGAGAATGTGTCAAGATGCCTTTATAGAGAGAGAGAGAGAGAGAGAGAGAGAGAGACTGCACAGTATAGTGCTCCTTTGTCTCTCTCTTGAGAGAGAACTACATTATCTTATGATGATTGTGGCTTTATTATGATCTAATTATTCAGTCTAATGCCAGCACTGTATGTGATGTCATGCCGTGTCAAGGGATGACAAAAATTATTGAAATGATGTTCTCTATTTCAGTACTCTCTTATTATGACAAATTAATTTCTCTTTATCTACTTGCTATTAGGGCTGGGTATCGATAC
This sequence comes from Elopichthys bambusa, assembly GCA_037101425.1. Lineage (NCBI taxonomy): Eukaryota > Metazoa > Chordata > Actinopteri > Cypriniformes > Xenocyprididae > Elopichthys > Elopichthys bambusa. The sequence continues at coordinate 15,173,598 of CM074432.1, read as the reverse complement.
AAATTTCCTAATTCAGTTAAATTCTCTTGATTCAATTTGATTCAGTTTAGATTTCATCATCCATTTTGCTTATTAGAAATAAATCTCTATTCTGAATATTAGATATTGCTGTAAATTATACAGAGAACCTTCTATCATGGTACATTATGAACATTTTAATTTAAAAAAAATGAACAACAGGGGAATAACTATGCAGTTCAATTGTTATTTATTTAACAGATAAAATATTGAACAAATCCAAAAACTAATCTTTAAACTATAAGCTTAAAATTGCACAAGTGAAAAACTGGTATTATTACAAAGTATACAATTATTAACAATTAAAAACCTCATGAACTTAAGTTATAAACTCCAAAAGTTTGTGATTATAATGAATAGTAATGAATAATTTAATGATTCAATAAAAGAACCTGCTCAAAAGAGTAATTTGTTCCTGAATGAAACTACACTAAGCTGTGTGTTTTTGATTCACTAAAATGTACCAGTTCATAAGAGTCATTTGTTTGTAAATCAGAATACACCAGTTGTCTGTATGTTTTGATTAACTGAAAAGAACCAGTTCATAAGACTCATTTGTTTGTAATTCGGAATTTACTGGTTGTTCTGTATTTTTTTTTATTTCTTTTTTATTGCACTAAAAAGACTTTGTTCATACAGTGAGAGCCATATGTTTTTAGTTCACTAAAAAGAACTCGTTCATACAGTGAGAGTCGTCTTTGTTACTCCCTTTTCCCCAACTCAGAATCATTTTCTACTGTATTAAATGTGAGCTGAAATTCTGAAAACAATAAAGTCAAGTTTATTAGTCACTTGCATTTATTAATGTTTTGTCTCACTAGAAGAGATGGACTGAGCAATGATGGAGAGAGGTGAGAATGAGACAATATGAGAGCGACAGGGAGAGAGGAAAGAAGAAACTCAATAAGATAAAACAAAATCAATGGCTGGATGCTGAGGCTGCATTTTGAGGCTCTGGAGACGATCACATACGCTCATGGATTTGTGCTCTTTAAAAAAGAGCTTTGAGAGTGAAACAGTAAAAAAGTGATATGTTTTCATATTCAGAATGGAAACAAAAAGGAAGCGCAACTTAAAACTAAAATCAATAATTCATTTCAGGGAAAGCGTGTGCAAGAAAGAGAGTGAGAGGAAGATGGAACTGCAAACAAATGTCATGCTTTAAAGGAATGACAATGTTGACAGGCTATTAAATGAGTAAATATTTCATGTGTTTTTAACCTTTAGGGGTGTGTGTGTGTTATTCAGGTATACCCTATGTTATGGGGACAAAATGTCTCCACAAAGATGGCAATATCCAAAATCCTTGTCCTTGTGGGGACATTTTTGGTTCCCATGAGGAAAACAGCTTAAAAACCATATAGAATGTACAGTATAAAAATCATTATGTCTAGGGACATGATGTGTGAGTGTGAAACTTTTTCAAGTGTTTTGCTCTTTTATATGATGAGGTCTATAATTCAGAGTCCCATATATTTACAAAATTACTAGAATTAGTACTGTTCTAACATGTTAAACACTTCAAGAAACCTTAACCCTTTCATAAACAACTCAGGGTGAACAGGTGCATTTGAAGCAGATGAAGGAAGGCTGAGAAAGATAGCAAGTGAGTGCAGTGTAGGAAGGAATGGCTCTAAAAAGCATCTGAAGAGCTTGTCTAATGGACTGCTATTCTCTCAGTCCTTTAGTTATTGTAGTTATTTAAGATAGGAAGTGTTTTTTTTTTCTTCCATACATTGGAACTTGATGTTAACTGAAACTTTTTGGTTACCAACATTCTTCAATATATATTAAGAATGTAAGTTTTATATGTTATTAAAAAAGGCATACAAGTTTGGAATAACCTGAGGATGAGTAAAGCATGACCGATTTTTCATTTTTGTCTGAATGAACCCTTTAAGACAGAATTATATATCATACACAAAACTTCATTCCTGAAAGTAAGGATAATTTACTGTTTACAGAAAGCGAATCAGAAGTTGATCCAGTAACTGCACTGACATGATTAAAGGGTTAGTTCACCCAAAAATGAAAATTCTGTCATTAATTACTCACCCCCATGTCGTTCCACACCTGTAAGACCTTTGTTTGTCTTCAGAACACAAATTAAGATAATTTTGATAAAATCCGATGGCTCAGTGAGGCCTGCTTTGCCAGCAAGATAATTAACACTTTCAGATGCCTAGAAAGCTACTAAAGACATTTTTAAAACAGTTCATGTGTCTACAGTGGTTCAACCTTCATGTTATGAAGCGACAAGAATACTTTTTGTGCGCCCAAAAAACTAAATAACGACTTTATTCAACAATATCTAGTGATGGGCGATTTCAAAACACTGCTTCATGAAGCTTCAAAGCTTTACGAATCTTTTGTTTTGAATCAGAGGTTCGGAGCATGTATCAAACTGCCAAAGTCACGCCCCCCAGTGGTGAACCGTTGAAATTTTGAAACACTTAAGACGTAACGAAGCCTCGTTTACTGAAATCACATGTCTTTGACAGTTTGATACACACTCTGAACCACTCATTCGAAACTAAAGATTTGTAAATCTTCGAAGCTTCATGAAGCAGTGTTTTGAAATCGCCCATCACTAGATATTGTTAAATAAAGTCGTTATTTAGTTTTTTTGGCGCACAAAAAGTATTCTTGTCGCTTCATAACATGAAGGTTGAACCACTGTAGTCACATGAACTGTTTTAAATATGTTTTTAGTAGCTTTCTTGGCATCTGAATGTGTTAATTATCTTGCTGTCAATGGAGCCCTCACTGAGCCATCTGATTTTATCAAAAATATCTTAATTTGTGTTCCAAAGATGAACAAAGGTCTTACGGGTGTGGAACGACATGAGAAATGTTCATTTTTGGGTGAACTAACCCTTTAACTGAGCTTATAAATGAAGTAGACAAACAAAACAAGACAAGCCAATTCAACTGTTAACAGATTTTATCTAAAAAACAAAAAACATTGTGAGTTCATTAGTCTTATTAAATGATTCAGTAAAAGAATTGCCTCGTAAGAGTCATTTGCTTATGAATCGGACTACACTAGCATGAAAGACATTTCCTCACATTTAATTTAGACTGCAAGCTAGAAACTAATTTCTTACATTTACATTTATGCATTTGGCAGACACTTCTGTCCAAAGACACTTTTATTGCATTCAAGCTACACATTTTATCAGTTCATGCATTCCCTGGGAATCAGCAAAATTTCTTTTAAATGAGATTGCACCTTAACAGTACTCATTGTGACAATTTTGCAGTAGGATGGTTATCTTCTAGACATGAGCATTTTAAAGACATTAAGTTAGTCAAGAAATCTGATGCAAATTGCATTTAAGAGTTGGTCACAGTGGAAAAGGTCAGTACCAGGGGAATCTGTGAGATTGTTGTAAGTGGAGGAAATGGAATAAGTATTTGGGACTGAGAGGAATAAAAATGTGAAGTTAATGCAAGTGTCATAAGCCAAGTTTAGAATATCACACAAATGCACACACATAGACACATCACTTTCAGCGGTAATGATCGCAGAGCTGCAAACAAACACTTTTTCCGTTCTGTTTTAGAAGCCGGTCATGTAGGAAGGGCATTGAGGCCTGGTAAGAACCATATCAATATTTGAAACAGGGGTTGGGCTTCACTCAATATTCCTGAGCCTCCTGCTGAAAGAGAGAGAAAGAAACAAAAGAAGGGCTAATTGAAAAGGACAGGCCTACACAGATCATCAAAGGGTCTGTCTTTGTCCGTTTTTAATGTTTTGGCATTGCTTGTCTGGTACTCTTCACAGCTACATAGAGTTTTGCTGAAATTCTTTACTTTGTAAAACACAGAAAGAGCAGCGGGTCAAATGGCGATTGCGCACACACACACGTGCAGGCATTCCTCGCTTGCTTTAGCACGTATAGCTTCAGGATGTAGCTGAAATACACACCGAGCAGACAGGTCTCATCTTCCATTTGGCACATTTGCTGTTTCTTTAGAAAACCAGACGACTGGAAAATAACACAACAGGCGGTACGGTGAAAAAAGCAGGAGGACACAGGTTCAAATCCCACTTGGGCCACCTCCTCTGACCCCTGTCATTGTGCCCTTGACTAGGGAACTCATCCTCCGGCTGCCCTGTGGTTGCAGTCTACTCCATTCCCCTGACTCGGCGGGTCACATGAGAGTTAGCGATACATAAAGAAAATAATCCTATAGCACCTGGTCAACGTAGCAAAGAGTGATAGGTTAGAAGGAGAAGAGTGCAGAGGGAGAAATAGATGGTCAAACTGAGCAAGAGAAAGAGAGAAAGTGATATAATATTGATGAGAAGTGCATTGAGAAGAGAGATTGGAATGCAAGAGATGTCAGACGGGGCAGAGATGGCTGAAGCTACACAGGAGAAGAAAAGCGCCAGAAAGAGAAGGAGAGAGAATAAAGACAGGGAGGGTTTTACTGTGGTGCAGGGTGCTGTGTAGTCTTTTACAAAGCTTTTTGAAGTTGAGCAGTGGGATTATGGGAATGCTTCCTCAGCACCAGCAAGACGGATCGCTCATTCTGTACAGAGGAGAGCCCAAATCCTGCACACACACGCACACACACTTTCCGAGCGCTAACCAGACCCCTTGAATCTGTAGCGTAGAGGGTCTAAATCCTATATGCACACACATTTTGACTTTCTTTATCTCCTTCTCTCACTGTCCAGACTCTGTTGGACTGAAAATATCCACATAAATGGACACAGACGGGATAATATTCCTTCACCTTCCTCTTGCGATTCAATCGGCCATTATTGGCATCCACTATTGCCAAGTACATTAAGAGGAAAGCAATGGATCTTTCCTATCGTCTCTCTCTCTTTCTGTCCGTCCGTCTGTCTATCTCTCTCCCCCTCGGGCCAGATTGCATTGTCATGCTGGCTGTACCTTCGCGAAGCTCTTCTCTCTTTTTCTCTTCTTCAACCCTTCACAAACTCGCACAAACACACGATCTTGCCAGACCGCTTGGGTAAGATGTGTGCAGGCAATTTGCCCGAATCGTGTGGCATCAATCAGTGGGACAGAGAAAGAGAGAGAGACAAAAAGAGGGAGAGAGACTAAAGCAGTGAGTATTGAGAGATTGGACCCATTCATACTGAGGCAGGACGTTCTGCCTACGGGCTCAACACAAAACAATGCATGATGGGAGGAAGTGGCCATCCGTGTCAGGGCGTAACAGCGCTGGGGGAGAGAGCACCATAACTCACACACACCCTGCAGATGTATTTCTGTGAGTGTGTGTGTGCGATAGAATAGGGATGGTCTGATGGACAGGTGGAGAAGATGGTGAGGAAGAGGAGACCCTGAAGGAAAGAAATAGAATAACCGGATAAAATGAGAAAAAACACAAAGTTTGAAGCTGGCCAGAGCTGTGATGGGCTGCTACCTTTATTTCCCCCCAAAAATATATTGAATGTAGTTTTATGTGGCAGTCTTTAGCCATTGCTTATAAAATATTAAAATAATGCAAAATATTGTACAAGCAGAACTGTGTTTTTAATGCAGATACAATAAAACAGTGTTCTCTGCCCTTGGTAGTTCTAATAGTTTGAATAAGGAATGTGTTTAAAAATGAAACTTCTGTCATTATTTACTCATCCTCATGTTGAGCTCTGGGGCTTCCTAGCTCCAAAATGACAAAGAAAAAAGAAACAAAAAAGTAAAAGTATCATAAAAGTGGGCTCAGACACAATATTCCAAGTCTTCTTCCATCATGAGAAGCTAGTCTGATTCCTGAAAAAATCTTTTGATCCTGATGTTATAAACTAACTGGTTCGTCCAATTCACAAAGTAGGTCTAGATTAAAGATATTGAATAGATTCAGAAGACTAGGAATGTAATGTAATACATTAAAGTTGGCATGAAACAGAAGTTGTGTTAGTCCTTTCTTCCCTATTGCGACTTATATCTGAGTGAAACAGCTTCTCAAATAAGAATAATGCAGGGTGGGACTATCTGAAATTCATCGCAGTGTTGCGGTTTGCTATTGCTGTGATGTCATGTGAGTGACAGGTTGTCCTGCCTTCGCGCCAAAAACATATCATCAGAGAAAAGAGCTGCAAGAAGCTATTGTGATTAAAGATTATGAGGGCACATGAATAAAATAATAATAGCCTACTAATAATAATGTTGTGCACAGATCAATAATTTATAATAATTACCGCAATATCCATAAAAAATATCAGTTTTGATTTCATGGCGACTTTAAACTTGGAAACATTTGATACTTTTTTCATAGGCTACATTTTGATACTTTTATGATAGCCTACCTTTATGGAACTTTTTGGTGTTCATTTGGGACCTATAACAGCCCCAGTTCTAACTCATTTTCAGTATATGAAAAACAGCCGCAAAGATATTTGTTAAAAATCATATACAGAAGACAGAAGTGTTGTACAGAAGACAGAAATATGAATAAATGATGACCGAATTTGCATTTTTGGGTGTACTGTTTCTTTAATAGGAAAATGTTATATGACGTTATGTTATGCTTTTATTATAATTCTAAAAGTTAGCATTTATTTGAGAAAAGCAGATGCTAGATAACAGATCACAGATCTTTCATTAGACGTGTTTATCTCAGATTAGAGTCTGCGTTAGTACCTCAAATGTCCACCAGAGGGCGATGACAACACACACTTTCGTCTCCGTAAAGACCCCAAACCAGCAACGCCAGCGTTTTAATAGCAAAAAAAATTATACAGTTTATTGAAAATCGTATGACATAAGTACATATAGAGAAAATGTAATGTCCTATGGCCAATAGGTCTACATTAAATAATATTGTAAATGAATTAATTAGTACCATTTTCATTTCCCCCCACATCCAGGGATGTTTATTCTGAATAAGTGTGCAGCATAAAATGACGCGATTGGCTAACAGCCAGCTCATTATGAACGATGGACGGGAAACATGACAGGAAACTGAATAGAGAGCTTAAGCTATGATAAACACCGCACACACGCAGACGCACACACACTGAGCCACTACATGTCTGCAAGCGGTGGAAGAGTGACATGTTGAGAGGTTCAATAGTGAGACAATGAGATTATGACTGTACAGAGAGAGGAAGCAGTAAAGAGACAGGACATGCTGCACAATGATTCGTGTTCTCTTGGAGAAGCTGAAGGCACCCAAGACAATCCATAATAATCAATACTTATCTAAGTAACAATGCCTTAAAATAAAATGCCGTTACAAGTAGTTAGAAGACTCTTACTAACTTACTAACCCAACTTTATAATAAACTTCTCTTCATGGGCATTACTTGATGCCCCTCTCTCTCTCTCTCTCTCTCTCTCTCTCTCTCTCTCTCTCTCTCTCTCTGTGTGTGTGTGTGTGGTTCAGTAAATTAACAATGCTCATATGCTCAACACAAACCTAGGTACCTGTATGTTACCCTGTTATTGGGGCAAAATGTCCCCACAAAAATATATCTGAAATCCTTGTCCTTGTGGGGATATTTGTGTCCCATGAGGAAAACAGCTTATAAGTCATAGGCTACTATGTGATGTTTTTTTTTTTTTGTTTTTTTTGAAAATGTAAATATGCATAATGTTTTCTGTGATGGGTAGAACTGAATATACAGTTTGTACAGTATAAAAAAATATGTAAAGTCCCCATAAAACATGAAAACCCAACGGGTGTGTGGAACTGCAACCTATGTAAGGCATAATCCACAGCTAGTTGTGCATTAAATGATTTTAATGCACACCTTCCAGCCAATCAGAGTCAAGTTTTCAGACAGACCGTGGTATAAATTATATTAACTATATTACAGCACACTAACAAATTATTTGTGGGTTATTTTGAATTTGAATTCCCTTCATAATTCTCTACTGGCAAAGCTTTTGGAAATCAGGATAAAAAAAAAAGACTGAAATACATATAAATAATCCAGACAGTCGTTTATTAAACATACTGTGTGAATGAATGGCACAGTTTCATTTCTTTTCGTTGCAGGTATAGTGAATGGTGACATTAGTAGAAGAACTGGATGAACACAGTGTAATCTTTATGAATACAGGTAATCTTTACAGACAAAGACGAAGGAGATCATTGGAGAGATGAAGGAAACACAGGGGAAATCAACACAGGATATAAACAAGACTTACTAGCTGAACCACCAAGGTAAGTAGAGCAGGTAAGGAGCCTGTTTCCATTTTCAAGGCCAGACGATAAGTGAGAGGTGCGCACTTTAGTACTGGTGCTGAGGGCTGCGGTGATGAGGAACAGATCATTAGAACTCAGGAGAGAGTGAGCGCTGTGTGTGTGTGTGTGACTGGAGAGCCTGGCGTGACTGTGACAACTGACACTTGCCCTGTCGGACCAGTCCTGCATTGTCACTTAATTTACATTCGTTGATCATACACAGTACTTTTTTTTTTTTTTTACCTTGCAAACTTACATGTTTGATTTTCATATTTGTGTTTGTGTTGAGTATATGAGCACTGTTAATTCTTTCGATTAAAATGTCACCAATGTTGGCTAACATAGATAAAGTTGTGTTGAAATTGGGAGAATGATTTGTGACTATTAGAATCATCAGTTACAACTGATTGAATAAATTCATAATTTTTCTGAAAAAATGTGTTGATAGCTTGTCATCAAGTTACATTATATACATTAAGCACCTTGAAGTCATACATCACAGTGATTTTACCACGGTTAAGGGAGTTTTAGGCACTCTGCATTTGCATTAAGAGGAACACCATATACCTGCAAAATAACTGTAACTTGCCTTATTGCTGTGAAATGCCTTTAGTGCCTTATTGCTTTATTTGAAAACAGACTGCAAATGAACACCAAAACAGCTGTACCACTGACACTGATGGCAAGTTAAGTCAATGGATTCATGTTGTTTACTTCATACCATTTTGTGTGTTGCAGCAAAAATCAAGGATTGGCTTAGTCAAGGTTTTTCTTGTCTTCAGCTGTCTAGTTTTGGTGCTCATGTGCCCATCTTCCTGTTAGTAACTGACAGGTGTGAAACCTGGAGTGGTCTTCTGCAGCTGTTGCCCATTCCACTTCAAGACTCATGCTTAACACATGCTTGATAATGGATGATTTGAGCCACCTCTCTCAAATACTTGATGTTTTATCCACATGTTTTTCTTCTCTTTTCTTCAGCAGTGTTAAAATCCCTAGTTTTCCTTCTTGTGAAAATCTAGACTATATCTGCATATTCTATATAATGTGATGCTCCCACATGGTTTCTCATTTCCATGCTTAATTTGATTAGTATTAATGGGTAATGTTTGCATTTTTGTATGTATGGTTATACCATACTGTATGAATGTAAATAGTGTACATTATGAATTGTACTGACAGCATATAAAACATAAAATGCCTTATGTTTGCAGGTATAGGCCTAGACATTGAACAAATTTAAAGGGGTGGTTGATTATGATTTCACTTTTTTAACTTTAGTTGGTGTGTAATGTTGCTGTTAGAGCACAAACAACATCTGCAAAAGTTAGGACGCTCAAAGTTCAAAGCAAAGGGAGATTTTTTCTTTTAAAGAATTCTCTGTTTAGGACTACAACAAGCTTCTTCCCGGTTCGGTGACATCACTAGCCGTAAAATTTACATAAACCCTGCCCATTAGAACACACAACAAAGGGGTGAGGCCATGTTATTGCAATATAGTATGTAGCACAAATGCAATAGCATGTCATAAAGCAAGATGACCACATAAGTTAACCATAATATAACCATAATTAAACTAAACTATGCCTGTTCTATCTTCATGCAGCATATATTGTCTAGATCTGTAGGCATCTTACAACAGTTCCCACACAAGCGATTTATAGATTATCATAACAGAATATGCTAATCAATGACTTTAAGATAGTTAACTTCACATCAGCTACATGAATTAATCAACTAACCATTTAGAAAGGTCCTGTTGCATTCCACGTTGTCACTTCTTCTTGAGTCTGACACTGGTTTGAACATAAAAGGCTGAACAGTTTCTGACATTTTCAGTGAGTCTTCATGAGGTAATCGTGAGGTAAGCTCCGCCCTCTTCTTGAGAGCAGCAGCTCATTTGCATTTAAAGGGACACACAAAAACAGAGCGTTTTTGCTCACCCTCAAAAAATGACAAATTTAACATGTTATAAAAAATTATCTGTGGGGTATTTTGAGCTAAAACTTCACATACACACTCTGGGGACATCAGAGACATCTTTTAAAAGTTGCATTATATGACCCCATTAATGAATTTTATTGCTTAAATGCATTAAAATCAATCTGTTAATTCAATAGACAAATATTCATGAACAGGTGTATGTCCTTAAAGCTGTTCATATACATTACCATTCATTCTGCATTTCTTTTATTATTATTATCATCAATGTTAAAAACTGCTTAATAGTTTTGTAGAAACCGTGATATATTTTCTTCAGGATTCTCTACTGAATATAAAGTCTTTACTGTCACTTTTGATCAAATTAATGTGCCCTTGCGGAATTAAAGTATGCATTTCTTTAAAAAAAAAAAAAAAAACTTTAACACAAAATAAATATTTTGAATGATAGTGTAAAATGTTGATTCAAGTACATTTATAAAGTACATTTCAGTGTCTATGCAACTACACAAAATTAGATGCTAGAACTACACTTTAGCCATGAATATTTATGATTACTAATGAGATAATGTTAGGTTTTCTGTTTTTAACTTGCATTATTTAGCAAATCTACTAAACTTTGGCCAGTTGTGGTCACCGTGTATTTTGTAATGCGTAAACAGCCATGATAGACCAGTATGCTTATCAGTGTGTGACAGTAATGATAATCACTAAATAGTGAATTTCAAGAGGATGAGGCCTGGGGATAAACCATTTTGAATCTAGTGCTTCTGATGCAGAAGAAACTTTTCATGCTCAATAGGTTGACCGTGTGACTTTGCTGGTTGAGATCTAGTATAAGAAATGTGTAGAAATCACTGATGCCTGCACTCTTAACGTGATGCTAGTGCTGCTTTAGCATTTTGAGATTTATACTGGCTCAGTCAGATTTACAGAACAGATTTCCTGGAACTTTTCCATTGTGCAAACTCTTTCAAACTTTTAAAAATGACTAGCTGTATAGTTTTCAAGATTTCAAAGTGGACTTTAAACTTAAGCAGCTGCTTCTTCACTTCGCTTCCTGTTCTTCACACACAGATTAACATATTGTTCGTTCCTCAGTGAAGACTTATGAGGCTGTAGTAGACAGTGGGTCAAGCCATACGGTGGAGCAGCGATGGCGTCATTCCAGTTTTGAAGATAGAGAGTTATTCATTTCACCATTTAAATCCTGTCCACTTGACTGCTCTCCTGTAAGTTGTTTTTGCATTGGTTTCATTTAACTTTGCTAAAGCAGTTGCATTGCTTGGGGCTGTATGGATCTGTAATTGACTAATATTTGTTAAGCAGAAGAATTTATGAGACACAATGTTGTAATCACCAGAATGATGATGTGTTTTAAAATGATTATGAATAATAACAAAGAATAAAATAATGAAGGTTTTAGCACCCGAGGTGTTTTAATCATTGCTGTATTTTCTCTTAAAATAGGCTCTTACTCTCTCTCAGCTCAATTTTACAATTATTGGCTAATATAATAGCTGAGTAATTTGGCTAAATCAGTTTTTTTAATCGCCTAAAAGTACCAGATTTTGAAGGTCATGATACAGAGTATAGCTAGACAGTTTAAGTGCATCTGAGAAGCCATTTTCAAATTTGTACTCGCTATAGAGAAAAACAACTTCTGTGTTATGATGTGATCTAAAGTGACACGAGTGACTTTCTTTGTTGTTTGTGTCAGCAGACAGATGTTGAAGTGAGACGAGGACAAAGCTCCTACAGTTAGCAAACATTTTCTGATGTCACTCACTATGTTGGAGGTGTGACAGACCTTTCAGCACACACACGCACAGGAAAAAGTTGTTCCGACGTTATCATCCGCAGCTGCCCTCTCTGAGCTAAAGCAAGTAAAGTAGAGGACACACTCACCTGCACTGTCTCACTTTACTGCACACATTTCTGCATCAAATTCACGAGGAGGCGGTAAGTAGTTTGGTGTGCCTGAAGGGCGTAGAAAGGCAGACACACACACATATGCACTGAAGTCCACGGGGGTAAACCACATTTGATGAATGAATTGGCAACACACTCTTGTTTGTTCCCCCCTGGCATCGCTCGTCAGAATGTCATGACTCAGTAAAGGCAGAAGCAGGAAGGTGTTTGTGTGACTTTGTAATGCTGCCGCCATCTCACAGGTCGTTGCCAAGCCACAGGAGGGCTTCCCCTTTGAGAAGGCCACACGTACCTGATTTCTTCCTTTGGTTCGGGTGAAACCCAATGGACCTATAATATCTTATTGTTCTCACAGCTGGAGAAAATGAGGAAGATATGTTAAAACAGAAGGAGGGTCTCTGAGAATAAGAGAGAGGAAGGTTGTCAGGCTGGGAGATGACATTCATGCCATTATTGAATAAAGAGAAGGGTAAATAAAGTGATGGGAGATGAAAAAGATAGACAAGTGAAAAGGGCTATCGGTGCCCAGCAGGTTGTGCAAAAAATGGAGTTCTGCATTTCCATCAGATTCTGAACATGGTGTTAACTTCAATCTCAGGGGGAATTCACTAAGAATGAATTGTGTGTGTGGAAAGCACTTTTGTGTGCTTATAACTGTGCCAGTGTGCCCCAGAAATTGGTGCTGAACTAAGTTTACATGGTGTGATGGATTTTTTAAAAAACTAACCATACTTAACTATCATTACAGGCCTAACATTTAACTCTCGAGAATAGAAAAGTATTTACCAAGGTTGATTGTGTCGAAACAGTGGAAACTTTGAGAAGCTGACAGTATCCAAATATAATAGTTCCATGACATATTGAGTAATCAGTGAACTAATAACCTCATGGTTTTGATGATTTTATGATTCTGATTTAAATTTGCTTTGCTAGTAACACAAAAGTAGGGGGGTCTATGGGGAAAATCCACCACAATGACCTGTTACATGGCTGATCTGTTGTACATATTAAGGAACACTGTGCTGTGGTCCAGACACCTGAATCAGCTATGTTCAATGCTTAAAAATCTTTTATTTTCTTATGTACGCCATCATCTCTTTTTATAGATGCACTACATTAATATGCTTTCGTGCATATCACAGCACAAGCACTATTTGCGCTGAAATACTGTTTCGTGATTTCACCCCAGAGTGTATCTGGACTCATTATAAGTATCATTGCGGTCCATTTAAAGAATGAAAATAAATAAATAGCAGCAGCTCAGGGATGTTGTGCCATGTGCTCTGCTTCCTCATCTTGAGAGCAGCTTGAATTAATGGTGATTCGACAGAAGTGTTTCACTAGTGCACTACAAATCAACATGCTTTTTCGTTATTTTTCCAGATTAAAATGGAAAAACGTAAGTAGACTTTCTCGCATCAAGTCCAAACTTCTGTGAAAAGGCTAAATGCTACTTTGTCTAAAGTGAGTTTTGAATTAATTCTTCAATCTTAAAAATAAAGGTTATTTATTGGCCTCAATGGATCCATGAAGAACCTTTATCATATGTGGAACCTTTACATTGTACAAAAGGTTCTTTGTAGTGGGGAAAGAAAAAAAAAAAAAAAATTGATTATTAAAATGTTTTTTTTTTTTTTTTACACTAAGAAAAAAATTTCTTTTAAGAACTGTTCACTGAAAGGTTCTTTAGGGAACTCAAATGGTGCAATTGCAAATGTTTTTAAGAGTGTTGAACTATACTCGGATTCAAAGATATACCTTCAAAGGGCACTGAAGTGTTTACTCATTATCAACATATATATTTTTAAAATTAACCCTATAAATGATTTCCAAATGACAAATATTGTTGAGCCCCACACTTTTCAGGGCTCCAAAGCTGTAACATTGGATGGTAAAAAGTAAAGACAAAAAGAATAGGGTTATCATTCCTGAATGAAATGCACTCTCTCTCTCTCTTCTCTCTCTCATCCCTCACAGTCACACGTAGGTTACAGCACACATTCTTTCTATTCTGATTAGAAAGAGCCAGAAACTCTGTCAGATGCGGTCTTTGTGAACTGTGACTTGAATGAATGTTTCTGCAGATTTAAACAGTGGCATACTGTATGAACAAGCTCATACTTTTAAAGAACATCAAAAGATGCACTTGAACCGTTCTCCTGGCCATTTTGAACAAGAGCAAAAATTGACTAAAACTTGCTTGACTGTTTTTTTTATTACAATACCGATAGCAGACCAACACTGAATCAACATTGAATAAATGTTGAAATGTAACGTTGATTTTTCATCAGGTTTGCACCCTGAAATGTTATTTCAATTATGAAAAATAGATCAAGATGGTTGTAAAATCAATATTTTTTCAACCTTAATTAAATCACCTATTTAACATTGAATTAACGTGGAAACAATATCAAAACAATCTTGCTTTAAGTACAGCAAGATTCTATGCCAGTTAAATGTCTATTTCTACTCATTTCAAGGGCTGCATTTAATATGGTTTTTAATGAAAAATTCACAACTTCCTTCAGTTTACATACAAATGTATTTATTTATAACCACACACTGTTTGAACAAGAATTAACATCACATTTAGGAAAAAGACCTGGTTTCACAGACAGGGCTTAGGCTAAGCCAGGATCAGACCTTAGTTTAATTATTTAAGTAGCTTTTATAAACATGCCTTTAAACCCCCCCCCCCCCCCCCCCCCCCCCCCAAAAAAAAAAAATGGTGTTTATCTTGAGACAAAACAATGGCAGTAACAGATTTTAAGATATGCTTTCAGTTAAAATAGCTCAGGCATGCATTTTAGTCTGGGACTAAGTTTAGCCTTGTCTGTGAAAACAGTGTCAAGAAGCTTTTCTAAACATGCCTTAGACAAAAAAAACAAAAAAAAAAAAACATTATTGTTCATCTTGAGACAAAACAATAGCAGACAAATTTTACGATGTCAGTGCAAGTTACTTTCAGTTAATACAGCTCAAACATGCATTTTAGTCTTTGGAAAATTCAGGAGAAGAGCCTAGAAAACTGAGACAACAAATGCAACCTGCATCTGTAACATGGAAATAAATACAAATGAAAACTCACCAACAAAGACAGAAACACAGTATTACAGACTGAAACACTACCACAGTTCACTGTTCAGGACTTGAGCTTTTCAAAGATTAAAGCTTCTTTTCTGATGCAAAAAGTATGTTCATATTCATTAAATTGATACTCTGATGAACTCAGGGATTTCCGCCACGAACAATGCCTGCAAGCAGTTCAGGGGCATAACGGAGCCAGTTTTGCAGAAACAGCAAATACAAACTTTGAGGCCTCCTTTTTCTCAGCCTTCACTTGTTGTTGTAAGGCTTTTAAAGAATACAAAAACAAACAGGAAGTTAGAACTGCACAATGTTCTTAAACATTTGATTGGTAGTAGTGTATGACTGACAGAAGGTGGGTCATAAATATTTGGAAATGTGACTGTTACAATGTACCACAAAATTAAGTGCAACTTGAAATATAATTTAAAAAAAAAAAGGTTTAAAGTTAAAACACGCTGAATTCAAGTTTATGACTATTTAATTTAATATAAACCTTTATAGGTTGATGTATATCATACCTAGAAGCAGGGCACAAGCTGATGTGACTGAAGTGAGTTGATTCAAAACTTTAACTTGCTCAATCACAATGCCAATGTCAGCACGTGGTTCATGAAGTTCTCCCCCTCCTTCTGAATAATGAACACCACCATCAAGGTCACCCTCACAATTATCTGTCTTGTTATGCTAAAGTTGTGTACATAAAACAAACCATTTTCATTGCCTTTTGCTAGAATAACTACAAAATAAACTAATTTATACTTTTTCTATAAAATAAATCAGAATATGTTGACGATCAATTCACAAGGTACTCATTGATGAGGTCTTTAAGACTTTCTCTCAGGAAAAAAGGGCCTACACGACACTCTTCTCAGGTGCATGTTTTCAGTCTGTGATAAAGCAATTGTGATTATTTTTCCCATTTAAAAAAAAAAAAAAAAAAAAAAAAAATTCAGAATAATCTGTAATAAGGAATCAAATTATGTGCAGATATGTGATAGCAAAGGATAGGACCTTTTTTTTCTTTTCTTTTTTAACAAAACTAATATAATTTCTATTAATAACTAGCCAGATTTGCAATCAAGAAACGCATCTGAATCAGTCACTGACTGCATTTATAATTTAGTCTAAAAATAAAACCTGCATCAACAAATCAGAAATTATCTTACCCTAATACATATATTTCAACGTTCTTGATTAAAGGGATTGAAAATTTGCTGTTACTCACCTTTAGGCCATCCAAGATGTGTCTTTTTTTTCCTTCAGTAGAAATGTAAAGAAGATATTTAGCTGACACCTTGACGATTCATACACAGTAATGCAAAGAGAGAGAGGAAAAATAAATTATTGAAAGGCAAAACAAAATTATTACAAAACAGATATTTTTCAGAAAAGACAACACAAAAATCACATGCATTTGGGATGGCATAAAAGGTGAGTTAATGAACATCTGGTTTGGATAATTCCAAGTCTAAAGTTTGTTAAAGAGGATAACATGCAAGTCAATAAACAACATGGATTTTACTCAAACATATCCAATATTAGTAATTAATATTAGTAATCTATTAACAACTATATCAGTTTTTATAGAAATTACTTACCAAGTATTGCTAAGTGGCCTCAGTCGTCAAACAACATTGAAAAGTTTTAGGTCCTAAGAGGAGAAACATTTTTGTTGCATTTATTAGTGGTCAAAGTTGTTTGCTAGGTCAATTAATTAGTTGTGCAAATGCTACTACTATAATCTACTATTTCTACTAATAAAAAATCCTAACATTTTTCCCTGGACGAAGCAAGTTAGGCAAATGTAACGTTAGCTCACATTGTCTTTACTTACAGATTTGCATCATCATTTTGGGCAAACATATACATGAAATCAGAGCTAACACGTCAAAGACAAATAAAAGAACAGACAAAATATTAATTTAAAAATTTAATATTATAATTCAGGAATTTCCTCAGCATTTCAAATATCTCCCGCTGCATACACGGCAAAGGAGGCATTTATTTTAAATTTTAATTAATTACGATTCCGTTAGTATTCACGTTCACAAACAACGTTAATCAACTGTAAAACACACGTTCAAACGCTGCATTATCCAATATTTAAAGTAAAACAAATATCCAAGTTCAGTACCTTTCGATTGAGCAGAAAGTTCAAGACGCTCGTGTGCTGTGACGTCAGAAAAAAGTCTGACGCGGTAAAAAGCAGTAGCTGGGTGCAAGTGAGACTTTGAGTAGTTGTGAATTTATTGTTTAATTTGAAAGAGCGTACAATACTCAGTTACAATTCGAAAAGCAGAAAGACAAAGTAAATAGTTATAATAATCAAACATATTTACTTTTTACAGTGTATAGGGGTTGGAGATGTTTTCCATGACCCCATCATGGAAAACATTTACTAATGTTTTTGAGTTTTGAAAACATTTACTAATAATGTCCAGCTGGTTCACTGACTTCCAACTGGTTGGAGTTTATCTACACACTCAGTTGGCAGGATTATTTATTTATTTATTTGTGGGACTACAGGGAAGGGTCATGAGGAGCATGAACACTAATGTGAAAAAAAGTGTTGAATGAGGGGACAGATTGGTTGACATAGCTTAGTCTATGTTCCACCAGTGTAGAAATGAAGCTGACCAAAAATCAACATTGAAAAGCATTGAAATTTCAACATTGTTTCAATATTACTTAGCACTGAAATTTCAATCTCAACCATAATTCTGATGGAAAATTCAGAATAACACTGTTTTCAGTGTTTCAAATTACTGTTATTTATAGTTTGTTCAGTCGTATCACACTCTTGGCTCTCCTATGGGCCATCTCTCACCATGCTTTCCAGTCTTCTGCTTTCTTTTAAAGCTGTCTATGCCTAGACCTGTGTCACTTTTGATGGTGTCGAACCAACATGTTTTTTGGCGGACTCTTTGTCTTGTTCCACGAACTGTGCTAGTTTGGTCATTTTTCCCTCAAGTGACCTCTCTGTTGTAACCCTCAATGTCCATGATATCCTTAAGAGACTTCTCAAGTTCCACAACTAAAAGGCATCAATCCTCCTTCAATCATTTTTCCATAGTCCAGCTATCACATCCACTTGTTGATATAGAAAACACATTTGCCTGGACTAGCCTGCATTTAGTTGTGAAGTTGAGGTCTTTGCTCTTCCAGATCTGGTGCATGCTTAGCATTGTTTTGTTCCATTAAAAGAATTCAGTGATTTTCGGTGTTGTTCAGTTGCAAAATCTCAATTGGTTTCATTTCATTATGAGATTTCAATGACGTTCAGTTTTGTTTTTTTAGAAGATTTCAGTGGCAGTTGGTTTTGTTCAGTCACAAAATTTCAATGACTGTCAGTTTTCAGTGACAATTGGTTTTCTTCTGTTATGAGATCTCAATGACGGTTGGTTTTGTTCTATTAAGAAATCTCAATGATGGTCAATTTTTTTTTTCCATTATGAGAGTTCAATGATGGTTGGTTTTGATTCTTTACAAGATTTCAATGATTGTCAGTTTTCAATGACGATCGGTTTTCTTCTGTTATGAGATCTCAATGACGGTTGGTTTTGTTCTATTAAGAAATCTCAATGATGGTCAGTTTTTTTTCCATTATGAGAGTTCAGTGATGGTTGGTTTTGATTCTTTACAAGATTTCAGTGATTGTCAGTTTTCAATGACGATCGGTTTTTCTTCTGTTATGAGATCTCAATGACGGTTGGTTTTGTTCTATTAAGAAATCTCAATGATGGTCAGTTTTTTTTCCATTATGAGAGTTCAGTGATGGTTGGTTTTGATTCTTTACAAGATTTCAGTGATTGTCAGTTTTCAATGACGATCGGTTTTTCTTCTGTTACGAGAATCCAAAGACAGTCTGTTTTTCCGTTACGAGATTTCAGTGACAGTTGGTTTTGTTTCTTTACGAGATTTTAATGATGGTTGGTTTTGTTCCTTTACGAGATTTCAATGATGGTTGGTTTTGTCCTTTTATGAGGTTACAAAATTTCAATGACTGTCAACTTTCAATGACAGTCAGTTTTGTTGTTTTATGAGATTTCAAACATGGTCAGTTTTGTTTTGTTATGATATTTCTATGATGGTTGGTTTTGTTCCTTTACAAGATTTCAATGACAGCCGGTTTTGTTCTTTTACAAAATTTCAGTGACTATCAGTTTTCAATAGTGGATGATTTTCTTCTGTTACAAGATTCCTTATGAGATTTCAAAAAAAGTAAATTTTTTTTGTTAGGAGATTTCAATGATGGTTGATTTTATTTTCCTTTACGAGATTTCACTGACTGATGGTTTTGTTCGGTTACAAAATTCCAATGACTGTCAGTTTTCAATAACGATTGGTTTTCTTCTGTTAAGAGATTCCAAAGACAGTCCGTTTTTTCGTTACGACATCTCAATGACGGTCAGTTTTGTTCCTTTGTAAGATTTCAATGATGGCTGGTTTTGTTCCTTTACGAGATTTCAATGACATTCAGACTTGTTCCTTTACTAGATCTCAATGAAGGTTGGTTTTGTTCTTTTACAAGATTTCAATGATAGTTGTTTTTATTCAGTTACAAAATTTCAATGACTGTCAGTTTTGCCCTTTTACAAGGTTTCAGTGATGGTTGGTTTTTTTTTGGTTACAAAATTTCAATGACTGTCAGTTTTCTCGTTACGACATCTCAATGACGGTTGCTTGGTTTTGTTCCTTTACAAGATTTCAATGACAACCAGTTTTGTTCCTTTATGAGTTTTGTTCGGTTCCAAAATTTCAATGACTGTCAGTTTTCATTGTCGATCGGTTTTCTTCTGTTACGAGATTCAAAGACAGACAGTTTTTTCGTTACGATATCTCAATGACAGTCAGATTTGCTACTTTGTAATATTTCAATGACGGTTAGTTTTGTCCCTTTATACGATTTCAACGACAGTCGGTTTTGTTCGGTTACAAAATTTCAGTGACTGACAGTTTTCAATGACGATCGGTTTTCTTTTGTTACGACCTCAATGGCGATTGGTTTTGTTCCTTTACAAAATCTCAGTGATGATTGGTTTTGTTCCTTTACAAGATTCCAATGACAGCAAGTTTTGTTCTGTTATATTCCAAAGACAGTTTTTTCATTACAGCACCTCAATGACATTCGGTTTTATTCCTTTATGAGATTTCACTGACTGTCCGTTTCATCTTTTTACGAGTTTTCAGTGATGGTTGGTTGGTTGGTTGGTTGGTTGGTTGGTTGGTTGGTACGGTTATAAAATTTTACTGACTGTCAGTTTTCAATGACAATTGGTTTTCTTCTGTTATGAGATTCCAAAGACAGTAAGATTTTTCGTTACGACATCTCAATGACGGTTGGTTTCGTTCCTTTCCAAGATTTCAATGACAGTCAATTTTGTTTCTTTACGAGATTTCTGTGACGGTCAGCTTTGTACCTTCACGAGGTTTCAATGACAGTCAGTTTTGTTCCTTTATGAGATTTCAACGATGGTTGGTTTTGTTCCTTTACAAGATTTGAATGATAGCCGGTTTTGTTCTTTTACCAGATCTCATTGAAGATCGGTTTTGTCCTTTTACGAGGTTTCAGTGATGGTTGTTTTTTTTCGGTTACGAAATTTCAATGATTGTCAGTTTTAAATGACGATAGCTTTTTTTTTTTGTTATGGGATTCCAAAGAAAATCAGTTTTTTCATTACGACATCTCAGTGACAGTTGGTTTTGTTCCTTTACAAGATCTCAGTGATGAAGTGATGATTGGTTTTGTTCTTTTACAAGATTTCAGACAGTTTTGTTCGGTTATAAAATTTGAACGACTCCGTTTTTAATGACGGTTGGTTTTCTTCTGTTATATTCCAAAGACAGTCAGTTTTTTCGTCACAAAATCTCAGAAAGGATTGGTTTTGTTTCTTTACAAGATTTCAATGACAGTCGGTTTTGTTCGTTTACGCGATTCCAAAGACAGTTTTTTCATTACGACATCTCAATGACAGTTGGTTTTGTTCCCTGACGAGGTTTCAGTAACGGTCGGTTTCATTCCTTTACGAAATTTCAGTGACAGTTGGTTTTGCTCTTTTATGAAATTTCAGTGACAGTTGATTTTGTTCAGTTACAAAATTTCACTGACTGTTAGTTTTCAATGATGATCAGTTTTCCTCTGTTACGAGATTCCAAAGACTTCCGGTTGGTTTTGTTCCTTTACGAGATTTCAATGACAGTCGTTTTTGTTCCTTTACAAGGTTTCAATGAGAGCTGGTTTTGTTCCGTTGCAAAATGTCAATGTCTGTCAGTCTTCAATGACGACCATTTTTTTTCTGTTACGATATTCTAAAGACAATCAGTTCTTTTGTAAGATTTCAGTGATGGTTGGTTTTGCTCTTTTATGAAACTTCAATGACGATCAGTTTTCTTTTGTTATATTCCAAAGGCAGTCAGTTTTTTCGTCACAATATCTCAATGATGGTTGTTTTTTGTTCCTTTACAAGATTCTATGACAGTCGGTTTTGTTCCTTTGTAAGATTTCAATGACAGTTGGTTTTGTTCCTTTACAACATTTCAATGACAGCCAGTTTTGTTTCTTTGTAAGATTTCAATGACATTCGTTTTTATTCTTTTACAAGATTTCAGTGATGTTTGGTTTTATCATTTTACAAAATATCAATGACATTCAGTTTTGTTCTTTTATGAGATTTTAATGACAGCCAATTTTGTTTCTTTACAAGATTTCAATGACAATCAATTTTGTTTTGTTACAAAATTTCAAACACTGTCAGTTTTTTCATTACATCTCAATGACGGTTGGTTTTGTTCCTTTACATGTTTCTTTACAAGATTTCTGTGATGGTCAGTTTTGTTCCTTTACAAAATGTCAATGACTGTCAGTCTTCAATGACAACCATTTTTTTTCTGTTACGATATTCCAAAGACAGTCAGTTCCTTTGTAAGATTTCAAAGACAGTCGGTTTTGTTCCTTTGTAAAATTTCAATGATAGTTGGTTTTGTTCCTTTATGAGACTTCCATGACATTCGGTTTTGTTCCTTTACGAGGTTTCAGGGACGGCCGTTTTTGTTCAGTTACAAAATTTCAATGACAATCAGTTTTCTTTTGTTACCAGACTCCAAAGTTAGCCGATTTTTATAACGAGATCTCAATAACAGTTGGGTTTGTTCTTTTATAAGCTTTCAACGACAGCCGGTTTTGTTCGGTTATACAATTTGAACGATTATCAGTTTTCAACGATGATCAATTTTCTTTTGTTATATTCCATATACAGTCCATTTTTTCGTCATGAGATCTTAGTGATGGTTGGTATTTTTCCTTTGTAAGATTTCAATGATGGTTGGTTTTGTTCTTTTACAAGATTTCAATGACGTTTGGTTTTGTTCCTTTACAAGATTTCAATGACAGCCAATTTTGTTTCTTTATGAGGTTTCAGTGACGGTCAATTTTGCTTGGTTACAAAATTTCAATGACTGTCAGTTTTCAATGATGATCAGTTTTTTTTTTCTGTTACCAGATTCCAAAGACAGTCAGTTTTTTCGTTACGACATCTCAATGACGGTTGGTCTTGTTCTTTTACGAGGTTTCAATGAGAGCTGGTTTTGTTCCGTTACAAAATATCAATGACTGTCAGTCTTCAATGACGACCTTTTTTTTTCTGTTACGATATTCCAAAGACAGTCAGTTCCTTTGTAAGATTTCAGTGACAGTTGTTTTTGTTGCTTTATGAGACTTCCATGACATTCGGTTTTGTTCTTTTACAAGGTTTTAGAAACAGTCGGTTTTGTTCAGTAACAAAATTTCAATGATTATCAATTTTCAATAATGATCAGTTTTCTCTTATTACCAGATTACAAAGACAGTCAGTTTTTTCGTCACGAGATCTCAGTGATGGTTGGTTTTTTTCCTTTACAAGATTTCAATGACAGCCAGTTTTGTTCCTTTGTAAGATTTCAATGACATTCATTTTTATTCTTTTACAAGATTTCAGTGATGGTTGGTTTTGTTATTTTACAAGATATCAATGACATTCGGTTTTGTTCTTTTGCGAGATTTCAATGACAGTCGGTTTTGGACTTTTACGAGATTTCAATGACAGCCAATTTTGTTTCTTTACGAGGTTTCAATGATGGTCAATTTTGTTTCGTAACAAAATTTCAATGACTGTCAGTTTTTAATGTTTTTAATAATCAGTTTTTTTCTGTTACCAGATTCTAAAGACGACTGAGTTTCTTCCTTACAACATCTCAATGACAGTTGGTTTTGTTCATTTACAAGATTTCAATGACAGCTGGTTTTGTTCCTTTACATGTTTTTTTACGGGATTTCTGTGACGGTGAGTTTTGTTCTTTCACGTGATTTCATTGACGGTCAGTTTTGTTCTTTCATGTGATTTCAATGACAGTCAGTTTTGTTTTTTTGTAAGATTTCAATGACGGTTGGTTTTGTTTCTTTACAAGATTTCAATGACATTCAGTTTTGTTCTTTTACCACATCTGAATCGAGATCGATTTAGTTCCTTTACGAGATTTCAGTGACGGTCAGTTTTGTTCGGATACAAAATTTTAAAAACTATCAGTTTTCAATGACGATATGTTTTTTTGGTTGGTTTTGTTCTATTATGAGATTAATGACAATCAGTTGATCCTTTGTAAGATTTCAATGATGGTTGTTTCTTTATGAGATTTCCATGACACTCGGTTTTGTTCTTTTACAAGATTTCAGTGACAGTCAATTTTGTTTGGTTATGAGATTCCAAGACAATCAGTTTTTTTGTTACGACATCTCAATGACGGTTGATTTGGTTCCTTTCCAAGATTTTAATGACAGCCCAGTTTCATTTTTTTACGAGATTTTAGTGACGGTCAGATTTCTTCTGTTCCCAGATTCCAAAGACAATCATTTTTTGTAATTTTTTTTTTTTTACAACATTTCAATAACAGCTGGTTTTGTTTGGTGATAAAACTTGAACGGTTTTGTTTCTTTTGTAAGATTTCAACAACATTCGTTTTTATTCTTTTACAAGATCTCAGTGATGGTTGGTTTTGTTCTTTTTACAAGATTTCAATGACAACCAATTTTGTTTCTTTATGAGATTACAGTGACGGTCAATTTTGTGTTGGTTATAAAATTTCAGCGACTATCAGTTTTCAATGAAGATCAGTTTTTTTTTTCTGTTACCAGATTCCAAAGACAACTGAGTTTTTTCGTTACGACATCTCAATGACGGTTGGTTTTGTTCCTTTACAAGATTTCAATGACATTCGGTTTTGTTCCTTTACATGTTTCTTTACAAGATTTCTGTGATGGTCAGTTTTGTTCTTTCACGTGATTTCAGTGACGGTCAGTATGTTCTGTTACGAGATTTCAAAGACAGTCAGTCTTTTCGTTACGAGATCTCAATGACAATCAGTTTTGTTTCTTTATGAGATTTCAACAATAGTTGGTTTTGTTTCTTTACAGGATTTGAATGACAGCCAGTTTTGTTCTTTTACCACATCTCACTGAAGATCGGTTTTGCCCCTTTTATGAGGTTTCAGTGATGGAAGTTTTTTTTTTGTTGGTTACGAAATTTCTATGACTGTTAGTTTTCAATGACGATCAGTTTTCTTCTGTTATGAGATTCCAAAGATAGTTTTTACGTTGCGACATCTCAATGGCGGTTGGTTTTGTTCCGTTATGACATTTCAATGACAGTCAGTTTTGTTCCTTTATGAGATTTCAACGACGGTTACTTTGTAAGATTTCAATGACAGTTGGTTTTGTTCCTTTATGAGACTCCCTCGACATTCAGTTTTTTTTTAATTACAAAATTTCAATGACGATTGGTTTCCTTCTGTTATATTCTGTTATAAGTTTTTTCATCATGAGACTTCAGTGATGGTTGGCATTTTTCCTTTACAAGATTTCAATAACATTCAGTTTTGTTTCTTTACAAGGTTTCAGTGACAGTCAATTTTGTTTCGTTACAAAATTTCAATGACTGTCAGTTTTTAACAATGATCAGTTTTTTTCTGTTACCTGATTCCAAAGACAACTGAGTTTTTTCGTTACGACATCTCAATGACGGTTGGTTTTGTTCCTTTACAAGATTTCAATGACAGCTGGTTTTGTTCCTTTACGAGATTTTTGTGACGGTCAGTTTTGTTCTTTCACGTGATTTCAGTGACGGTCGGTTTTGTTCTGTTACGAGATTTCAAAGACAGTCCGTCTTTTCATTACGAGATCTCAATGACAATCAGTTTTGTTTCTTTTTGAGATTTCAACAACAGTTGATTTTGACATTCCACAACTTTTACCACATCTCATTAAAGATCGGTTTTGTTCTTTTACAAGGTTTCAGTGATGGATGTTTTTTACCGGTTATGAAATTTCAATGATTATCGGTTTTCTTCTGTTATGAGATTCCAAAGATAGTTTTTACGTTGTGACATCTCAATGGCGGTTGGTTTTGTTCCTTTACAAGATTTCAATGACAGCCAGTTTTGTTCCCTTTATGACATTTCAATGATATTCAATTTTGTTCCTTTATGAGATTTCAATGACAGTTGGTTTTGTTCCTTTATGAGACTTCTACAACATTTGTTTTTTTCAGTTAAAAAATTTCAATGACGATTGGTTTTCTGCTGTTATATTCCAAAGACAGTCAGTTTTTTCGTCATGAGATCTCAGCGATGGTTGGTATTTTTCCTTTACAAGATTTCAACGACAGTCGGTTTTGTTCCTTTGTAAGATTTCAATGACATTCATTTCTATTTCTTTACAAGATCTCAGTGATGGTTGGTTTTGTTCCTTTACAAGATTTCAATGACATTCGGTTTTGCTTTTTTACAAGATTTCAGTGACAGTCAATCTTGTTTCGTTACAAAATTTCAATGACTGTCAGTGTTCAATGACGATCAGTTTTTTTTTTTTGTTACCAGATTCCAAAGACGACTGAATATTTTCTTTACGACATCTCAATGACAGTTGGTTTTGTTCCTTTACAAGAGTTCAATGACAGCCAGTTTTGTTCCTTTATGACATTTGGTTTTGTTCCTTTATGAGATCTCAATTTTGACATTCCACAACTTTTACCACATCTCATTGAAGATCGGTTTTGTCCTCTTACGAGGTTTCAGTGATAGATGGTTTTTACCAGTTATGAAATTTCAGTGATTATCATTTGTCTTTTGTTATGAGATTCCAAAGATAGTTTTTATGTTGCGACATCTCAATGGCGGTTGGTTTTGTTCCTTTACAAGATTTCAATGACGGTTGGTTTTGTTCCTTTATGAGACTTTCACGACATTCGGTTTTGTTACTTTACGAGGTTTCAGGGACAGTCGGTTTTGTTCGGTTACAAAATTTCAATGACGATCAATTTTCTTCCGTTACCAAATTCCAAAGACAGTCAGTTTTTTCATTACGAGATTTCAATGACATTCGGCTTTGTCCGTTTATGAGGTTTCAGGGACAGTCGGTTTTGTTCTGTTACAAAATGTCAATAGCTGTCAGTCTTCAAAGACGACCGTTTTTTTTTTTTCTGTCACGATATTCCAAAGACAGTCAGTTCCTTTGCAAAATTTCAATGATGGTTGGTTTTGTTTCTTCACAAGGTTTCAGTGATGGTCAATTTCGCTTCGTTACAAAATTTCAATGACTGTCAGTTTTCAGTGATGATCAGTTTTTTTTTTCTGTTACCAGATTCCAAAGACGACTGAGTTGTTTCGTTACTACATCTCAATGACGGTTGGTTTTGTTCCTTTACAAGATTTCAATGACATTGAAGTTTTGTTCCTTTATGAGATTTTAACGACGGTTACTTTGTAAGATTTCAATGACAGTTGGTTTTGTTCTTTTATGAAACTTCCACAACATTCAGTTCTGTTCAGTTACAACATTTCAATGACGATCAGTTCTCAACGACAATTGGATTTCTTTTGTTATATTCCAAAGACAGTCAGTTTTTTCGTCATGAGATCTCAGCGATGGTTGGTATTTTTCCTTTACAAGATTTCAATGACAGTCGGTTTTGTTCCTTTGTAAGATTTCAATGACGGTTGGTTTTGTTCCTTTATGAAACTTCCACGACATTTGGTTTTGTTCCTTTATGAGGCTTCAGGGACAGTCGGTTTTGTCCTGTTACAAAATGTCAATAGCTGTCAGTCTTCAAAGACAACCGGTTGGTTTTGTTCCTTTACAAGATTTCAATGACAGCTGGTTTTGTTACTTTACATGTTTCTTTACAAGATTTTTGTGACGGTCAGTTTTGTTCTTTCACGTGATTTCAGTGACGGTCGGTTTTGTTCTTTTACGAGATTTCAAAGACAGTCCGTCTTTTCATTACGAGATCTTAATGACAGTCAGTTTTGTACCTTTATGAGATTTCAACAACAATTGGTTTTGACATTTCACAACTTTTACCACATCTCATTGAAGATCGGTTTTGTTTTCTTACAAGGTTTCAATGATGGATGTTTTTTACTAGTTATGAAATTTCCGTGATTATCAGTTTTCTTCTGTTATGAGATTCCAAAGATAGTTTTTACGTTGCGACATCTCAATGGCGGTTGGTTTTGCTCCTTTACAAGATTTCAATGACAGCCAGTTTTGTTCCTTTATGAGATTTCAATGACATTCGATTTTGTTCTTTTACGAAATCTCAATGACAGTCAGTTTTGTTCCCTTATGATATTTCAATGACAGTTGGTTTTGTTCTTTTACCACATCTGAATCAAGGTCGGTTTAGTTTTTTTATGAGATTTCAGTGACGGTCAGTTTTATTTGGTTACAAAATTTTAATGCCTATCAGTTTTCAATGACGATATGTGTTTTTCTGTTATGAGATTCCAAAGACAGTCAGTTTTTTTGTTATGAACCTCAGTGACGGTTGGTTTTGTTCTATTACAAGATTAATGACAGTCAGTTGATCCTTTGTAAGGTCGGTTTGGTTCTTTTATGAGACTTCAGTGACAGTGGGTTTTGTTTGGTTACAAAATTTTAACGACTATCAGTTTTCAAAAACAATAGATTTTTTTTTTCTGTTATGAGATTCCAAAGACAGTCAGTTTTCTTGTTACGAGATCAATGACAGTTGGTTTTGCTCCTTTTTGAGACTTCCATGATATTCAGTTTCGTTCTTTTACGAGATTTCAATGACAGTCGGTTTTTATTCGGTTACGAGATTCCAAAGGCAGTCAGATTTTTTTCTGTGAGATTTCAATGATAGTTGGTTTTGTTCTTTTACAAGATTTCCATGATTGCCGGTTTTGTCTGGATATGAAATTTTAACAATTATCAGTTTTCAATAATGATTAGTTTTCTTCTGTTATATTCCAAAGAAAGTCAGTTTTTTTGTCACAAGATCTCAGCGATGGTTGGAATTTTTCCTTTACAAGACTTCAATGACAGTTGGTTTTGCTCCTTTGTAAGATTTCAATGACAGTCGGTTTTGTTCCTTTACAAGATTTCAATGACAGCCGGTTTTGTTCTTTTGTAAGATTTCAATGACATTTGTTTTTATTCATTTACAAGATAGCAGTCATGGTTGGTTTTGTTCTTTTGCAAGCTTTCAATGACGATCAGTTTTCTTCTGTTACCAGATTCCAAAGACAGTCAGTTTTTTCTTTACAAGTTTTCAATGTCAGTTGGTTTTGTTCTTTTACAAGTTTTCAATGACGATCATTTTCTTCTGTTATATTCCAAAGACAGTTCATTTTTTTGACATGAGATCTCAGTGATGGTTGCCATTTTTCCTTTACAAGATTTCAATGACAGTCGGTTTCAATGACTGCAAATCTCCAAAGATTTTGTTCGGTTTTGAGATTCCAAAGACAGACAGTTTTTTCATCACATCTCAATGTCAGTTGGTTTTGTTCTTTTACAAGATTTCAATGACTGCCAGTTTTGTCCGGTTATAAAATTTTAACGACTGTCAGTTTTCAATGATATGTTTTTTTTTCCTGTTATGAGATTCCAAAAACAATCAGTTTTTTCATTAGAAGACCTCAATGATGGTTGGTTTTGTTTTATTATGAGATTAATGAAAGTCAGTTTTGACCCTTTGCAAGATTTTTAATTCCTTTATGAGACTTCCGTGACATTCGTTTTCTTACTTTTACAAGATTTCAATGACAGTCGGTTCTGTTCGGTTATGAGATTCCAAAGACAGTCAGTTTTTTCGTTATGACATCTCCGTGACGGTTGGTTTTGTTCCTTTACAAGATCTCAAGATCTCAGTGATGATTGGTTTTGTTCTTTTACAAGATTTCAGTGACAGTCAGTTTTGTTCCTTTACAAGATTTCAATGACATTCGGTTTTGTTCCTTTACAAAGTTTCAGTGACGGTAGGTTTTGTTCGGTTACAAAATTTCAATGACAGTCAGTTTTGTTTATTTGTAAGATTTCAATGACGGTTGTTTCTTTATGAGACTTCCATGACGTTCAGTTTTGTTCTTTTACAAGATTTCAAAGACAGTCAGTTTTTTTGTTACGAGTTTTCAATGTCAGTTGGTTTTGTTCTTTTACAAGTTCTCAATGACAATTATTTTTTTCTGTTATATTCCAAAGACAGTTCATTTTTTTGACATGAGATCTCAATGATGGTTGCCATTTTTCCTTTACAAGATTTCAATGACAGTCGGTTTTGCTTCATTACAAAATATCAATGACTGCAAGTCTCCAAAGATTTTGTTTGGTTATGAGATTCCAAAGACAGTCAGTTTTTTCATCACAACATTTCAATGACGGTTGGTTTTGTTCCTTTCCAAGGTTTCAGTGACGGTCAGTTTTGTTCAGTTACGAAATTTCAAGAACAGTCAGTTTTTTCATTAGAAGACCTCAATGATGGTCAGTTTTGTTTTATTATGAGAATAATGATAATCAGTTTTGATCCTTTGTAAGATTTCAATGATGATTGGTCCTTTATGAGGCTTCCATGGCATTCGGTTTTTTTCTTTTACAAGATTTCAATGACAGTCGGTTTTGTTCGGTTACGAGATTCCAAAGACAGTCAGTTTTTTCTTTACAAGATTTCAACGACAATCAGTTTTTTTTCTGTTACCAGATTCCAAAGACAGTCAGCTTTTTCTTTACAAGTTTTCAATATCAGTTGGTTTTGTTCTTTTACAAGTTTTCAATGACGATCATTTTCTTCTGTTATATTCCAAAGACAGTTCATTTTTTTGACATGAGATCTCAGTGATGGTTGCCATTTTTCCTTTACAAGATTTCAATGACAGTCGGTTTTGTTTCGTTACAAAATATCAATGACTGCAAATCTCCAAAGATTTTGTTCGGTTTTGAGATTCCAAAGACAGTCAGTTTTTTCGTCACATCTCAATGACGGTTGGTTTTGTTCTTTTACAAGATTTCAATGACTGCCAGTTTTGACCGGTTATAAAATTTTAACGACTGTCAGTTTTCAATGATATGTTTTTTTTTTTTTCCTGTTATGAGATTCCAAAAACAATCAGTTTTTTCATTAGAAGACCTCAATGATGGTTGGTTTTGTTTTATTATGAGATTAATGAAAGTCAGTTTTGATCCTTTGTAAGATTTTTAATGACAGTTGTTCCCTTATGAGACTTCCGTGACATTTGTTTTCTTACTTTTACAAGATTTCAATGACAGTCGGTTTTGTTCGGTTATACGATTCCAAAGACAGTCAGTTTTTTCGTTATGACATCTCAATGACGGTTGGTTTTGTTCCTTTACAAGATCTCAAGATCTCAGTGATGATTGGTTTTGTTCTTTTACAAGATTTCAGTGACAGTCAGTTTTGTTCCTTTACAAGATTTCAATGACATTCGGTTTTGTTCCTTTACAAAGTTTCAGTGACGGTCGGTTTTGTTCGGTTACAAAATTTCAATGACAGTCAGTTTTGTTTATTTGTAAGATTTCAATGACGGTTGTTTCTTTATGAGACTTCCATGACATTCAGTTTTGTTCTTTTACAAGATTTCAATGTCAGTCAGTTTTGTTTGGTTACGAGATTCCAAAGACAGTCAGTTTTTTTGTTACGAGTTTTCAATGTCAGTTGGTTTTGTTCTTTTACAAGTTCTCAATGACAATTATTTTTTTCTGTTATATTCCAAAGACAGTTCATTTTTTTGACATGAGATCTCAATGATGGTTGCCATTTTTCCTTTACAAGATTTCAATGACAGTCGGTTTTGCTTCATTACAAAATATCAATGACTGCAAGTCTCCAAAGATTTTGTTTGGTTATGAGATTCCAAAGACAGTCAGTTTTTTCATCACAACATTTCAATGACGGTTGGTTTTGTTCCTTTCCAAGGTTTCAGTGACAGTCAGTTTTGTTCAGTTACGAAATTTCAAGAACAGTCAGTTTTTTCATTAGAAGACCTCAATGATGGTCAGTTTTGTTTTATTATGAGAATAATGATAATCAGTTTTGATCCTTTGTAAGATTTCAATGATGATTGGTCCTTTATGAGGCTTCCATGGCATTCGGTTTTTTTCTTTTACAAGATTTCAATGACAGTCGGTTTTGTTCGGTTACGAGATTCCAAAGACAGTCAGTTTTTTCTTTACAAGATTTCAACGACAATCAGTTTTTTTTCTGTTACCAGATTCCAAAGACAGTCAGCTTTTTCTTTACAAGTTTTCAATATCAGTTGGTTTTGTTCTTTTACAAGTTTTCAATGACGATCATTATCTTCTGTTATATTCCAAAGACAGTTCATTTTTTTGACATGAGATCTCAGTGATGGTTGCCATTTTTCCTTTACAAGATTTCAATGACAGTCGGTTTTGTTTCGTTACAAAATATCAATGACTGCAAATCTCCAAAGATTTTGTTCGGTTTTGAGATTCCAAAGACAGTCAGTTTTTTCGTCACATCTCAATGACGGTTGGTTTTGTTCTTTTACAAGATTTCAATGACTGCCAGTTTTGACCGGTTATAAAATTTTAACGACTGTCAGTTTTCAATGATATGTTTTTTTTTTCCTGTTATGAGATTCCAAAAACAATCAGTTTTTTCATTAGAAGACCTCAATGATGGTTGGTTTTGTTTTATTATGAGATTAATGAAAGTCAGTTTTGATCCTTTGTAAGATTTTTAATGACAGTTGTTCCCTTATGAGACTTCCGTGACATTTGTTTTCTTACTTTTACAAAATTTCAATGACAGTCGGTTTTGTTCGGTTATAAGATTCCAAAGACAGTCAGTTTTTTCGTTATGACATCTCAATGACGGTTGGTTTTGTTCCTTTACAAGATCTCAAGATCTCAGTGATGATTGGTTTTGTTCTTTTACAAGATTTCAGTGACAGTCAGTTTTGTTCCTTTACAAGATTTCAATGACATTCGGTTTTGTTCCTTTACAAAGTTTCAGTGACGGTCGGTTTTGTTCGGTTACAAAATTTCAATGACAGTCAGTTTTGTTTATTTGTAAGATTTCAATGACGGTTGTTTCTTTATGAGACTTCCATGACATTCAGTTTTGTTCTTTTACAAGATTTCAATGTCAGTCAGTTTTGTTTGGTTACGAGATTCCAAAGACAATCAGTTTTTTCATTACGAGTTTTCAATGTCAGTTGGTTTTGTTCTTTTACAAGTTTTCAATGACAAATATTTTTTTTCTGTTACATTCCAAAGACAGTTCATTTTTTTGACATGAGATCTCAGTGATGGTTGCCATTTTTCCTTTACAAGATTTCAATGACAGTCGGTTTTGCTTCATTACAAAATATCAATGACTGCAAGTCTCCAAAGATTTTGTTTGGTTATGAGATTCCAAAGACAGTCAGTTTTTTCATCACAACATTTCAATGACGGTTGGTTTTGTTCCTTTCCAAGGTTTCAGTGACGGTCAGTTTTGTTCAGTTACGAAATTTCAAGAACAGTCAGTTTTTTTATTAGAAGACCTCAATGATGGTCAGTTTTGTTTTATTATGAGAATAAAGACAATCAGTTTTGATCCTTTGTAAGATTTCAATGATGATTGGTCCTTTATGAGGCTTCCATGATATTCGGCTTTTTTCTTTTACAAGATTTCAATGACAGTCGGTTTTGTTCAGTTACGAGATTCCAAAGACAGTCAGTTTTTTCGTTATGACATCTCAATGACGGTTGGTTTTGTTCCTTTACAAGAGCTCAAGATCTCAGTGATGATTGGTTTTGTTCTTTTACAAGATTTCAATGACAGTCAGTTTTGTTCCTTTACAAGATTTCAATGACATTCGGTTTTGTTTCTTTACAAAGTTTCAGTGACGGTCGGTTACGAAATTTCAATGACAGTTAGTTTTGTTTCTTTGGAAGATTTTAATGACTGTTGTTTTTTTATGAGATTTCCATGACATTCAGTTTTGTTCTTTTACAAGATTTTTAATATCAGTCAGTTTTGTTCGGTTATGAAATTTCAAATGACGATCAGATTTCTTCTCTTATATTCCAAAGACAGTCCATTTTTTTGACACAAGATCTCAGTGATGGTTGGCATTTTTCCTTTACAAGATTTCAATGACAGTCGGTTTTGTTCTTTTAAAAGATTTCAATGACTGCTGGTTTTGTCCGGTTATAAAGTTTGAACGACTAACAGTTTTCGATGACGATCGGTTTTCTTCTGTTTTATTCCAAAGACAGTCAGCATTTTCGTCACGAGATCTCAGTGATGGTTGGTATTTTTTCTTTTCAAGATTTCAATGACAGTCAGTTTTGTTCCTTTACAAGATTTCAATGACAGCTGGGTTTGTTCCTTTGTAAGATTACAATGACATTTGTTTTTATTATTTTATGACATCACAGTGATGGTCGGTTTTGTTCCTTTACAAGATTTTAATGACTGTCAGTTTTCAATGACAATCAGTTATCTTCAGTTACCAGATTCCAAAGACAGTCAGTTTTTTCGTTACGACATCTCAATGACGGTTGGTTTTGTTCCTTTACAAGATTTCAATGACATTCGGTTTTGTTCTTTTACGAGGTTTCAATAAAAGTCTGTTTTGTTTGGTTACAAAATTTCAATGACTGTCAGTTTTCAATGACAATATGTTTTTTTCTGTTATGAAATTCCAAAGACAGTCAGTTTTTTCATTATGAGATCTCAATGACGGTTGGTTTTGTTCTTTTATGAAATTAATGACAGTCAGTTTTGTTCCTTTGTAAGATTTCAATGACAGCCAGTTTTGTTCCTTCACGAGGTTTCAGTGAGTCGGTTTTCTTGGGTTATAAAATTTTAATGACTGTCAGTTTTCAATGATGATCAGTTTTGTTTCTTTACAAGATTTCAATGACATTCGGTTTTGTTTTTTTATAAGATCTCAGTGATGGTTGGTTTTGTTCCTTTACAAGATTTTAATGACGGTCCCTTTTTGCTCCTTTGGAAGATTTCAATGACAGTCAGTTTTGTTTCTTCATGAGGTCACAGTGAAAATCAGTTTTTTTTTTGGTTTTAAAATTTCAATGACTGTCAGTTTTCAATTATGATCAGTTTTTTTTTTTGTTACCAGATTCCAGAGACAGTCAGTTTTCTCGTTATGAAATCTCAGTGACGGTTGTTTTTGTTCCTTTACAAGATTTCAATGACATTCGGTTTTGTTCCTTTACGAAATTTCAGTGACGGTCGGTTTTGTTCGGTTACGAAATTTCAATGACTGAGTTTTCATTGACGATCGGTTTTATTCTGTTATGATATATGAGATTCCAAAGACAGCCCGTTTTTCCATTACGAGATCTTAATGACGTTTGGTTTTGTTCCTTTACAAGACTTCAATGACATTCGGCTTTGTTCCTTTACAAGATTTCAATGACCATTAGTTTTGTTCCTTAGTAAGATTTCAACGACAGCCAGTTTTGTTCCTTTACAAAATTTTAATGACAGTCGGTTTTGTTCGGTTTACAAAGTTTCAATGACATTCGGTTTTGTTCTTTTACAAAAACACAGTGATGGTTGGTTTTGTTCTTTTACGAGGAAGGGTCGGTTTTGATCCGTTACAAAATTTCAATGACTGTCAGTTTTCAATGACAATCAGTTTTATTCAGTTACTAGATTCTAAAGACTTTTAAAGTCAGTTTTTTTCATCACGAGATCTCAGTGATGGTTGGTTTTGTTCTTTTTGTAAGATCTCAGTGACAGTTGGTTTTGTTTTTTTTATGAGATTTCTGTGAAGATCAGTTTTGTTTCTTTACAAGGTTTCAGTGATGGTTGGTTTTGTTTGGTTACAAAATTTTAATAGCTGTCAGTTTTCATTGATGATCTCTTAGCAATTACCATACCAAATAAAATAGCTTGTCTTTCATGTATATCAGACATTTCTAGATTAGATTAGATATCCCAAGAATAGCTAAAAGTGGACATGGTTCGAGATTATTTTTAAATGCTTTAGAAAAACAATCAAATATGCTTTCCCAATATTCCTGTAATTTAGGGCATAACCATAGTGTGTGAGTCAAAGATCCCTCTGCTACTTTACATCTATTGCATCTATTGCAGTGGAGGAAAATCTAGAAAAAAAATGCTGTGCAGTTTCACCTTGGATAAATATATTCTATGCAAGGTTTTAAACTGAATTAAATTATGCCTTACATTAATTGAACAAGTGTGTATGTTCTCAAGGCCTTCTT
The DNA here is from genome assembly GCA_037101425.1 of Elopichthys bambusa. NCBI lineage: Eukaryota > Metazoa > Chordata > Actinopteri > Cypriniformes > Xenocyprididae > Elopichthys > Elopichthys bambusa. Next base: position 15,137,894 of record CM074432.1, on the reverse strand, counting down.
CCCAACTGTCTGATCAATCTCAAGACCTAATTCTATCTCCCAGGCCTGTTTGACTGTTTGACTATCTACAGCTTCTTGTTTTAACAGAACACTGTAGAAATATGACATTGCTCTCTGGTGCAAAGGATTGAATTTATTAATTTCTTCAAGTACATCATTCTTAGTCATCACATTTGAATTTGACATCTGTTTTTTTTTTTTTTTTCTTTTTCACAAAATCCACTAACTTGTAGATATTTAAAAAAAATTGAAATATTGATATTTAATGTCTTCTTTAATTGTTCAAATGAGGCAAATGTCCCATATACAAATCTTTTATGCTTTGTATGCCATTCTTCTCCCATTGTGTAAAACCAGAGTCAAGCTGTAACGAAGCGGGACTCAGGGTAGGATCCATTTGCAAGCTTTATTAAACAGAGCTCATAGTCAAACAGGCAATGGTGGAAGAACAGCAAACAGGTATGGCAGAGAGAAGGCAGAATCGTAGTCGAGGAACAAGCAATGGGTCAGGGCTGGCAGATAACAATCGTAAATCCAAAACAGAGCAAATAGTCCAAAGGGCAGGCAGCAGAGAATCGTACACGGGAAAGAGACAGACAATAACCACAGAAAACAAGACCTCACACCGTATGTTAGGATGTGAGTGGCTTAAATAGTCCAGATAATGTGCTGCTGGGTGTGGTGATTACTGATTGGTGAAGTGAGTGCAGGTGATGGCCAAGGAGGATTATGGGAAATGAAGTCTGGGAATGACTGGGAACGTGACACAAGCAAACCAGGAGAAAAAGCATGGTTCTGACATATAGGACTATCTAGGTACATGTCCGGAGCTTTTAAATAGGTTTTGATCCGTTTCCATATTTTCAGCTCATTATTTATAACAAAATGATTATCATATAAGGCCGGATCAATTTTAGTAGGACTATTAAGAAGAGCAGCAAGAAAAGTCTTATTACAAAATGCTTGTTCCATTCTAAGCCAAGATGGATCTCTATCTGCATCAAAGGGCCGCTTTTTCCACCATGCAAAAATACTAAGGTTAGCTGCCCAATAGTAATATTTGAACGGTGGCAGTCCAAACCCTCCCTATTTTTTAATTTTACATAAATGCTTCTTAGATATTCTCACATTCTTATAATCCCACAAAAAATGCACAATTACAGAATCGAATTGTTTAAAAAAACTTTGTGGTATAAAACAGGGGAATGCCTGGAAAATGTACAAAAATCTTGGGAGTACCACCATTCTCCCTGCCATTGACATGGGCAGTGTCCTCCAGAATTCAGTATTTTGTTTTAACTGATCTAACATTCGTTGCCAGTTTGTCCTAAGCAGATCTTTGAGTTCTTTAGTAATTGTAACTCCAAGATATACAAAAAAATTATACGTTTTTTTTAAAAGGTATGGATTTCAGAAATTTTGGATCAATATTTGTTGTAACAGGCATCAATTCACTCTTTTCCCAATTAATTGTGAAGCCTGAAAATGTTCCAAATGTTTTAATTAAAGCCAAAACTGAAGGGACAGACTTTTGAGGGTTGGAAATATATAACAAAATGTCATCTGCATATAATGAAAGATGATGGGGGATACCTTTAATGTTTATAGGACAAATCTCTGGGTGTTCCCTAATACTTACAGCTAGAGGTTCAATAAGAATTGCAAACAAAAAAGGCGAAAGTGGGCATCCCTGACATGTTCCCCTGCATATCTTAAAGGGAGAAGACACTTTTTGGTTATTGATGCAACAGGATGAGCATAAATAGTATTAATCCAGCCCCTAAAGACTGGCCCAAAGCCAAATGCTACTATGGCTGACCTCATATATGACCATTCCACTTGGAGGCGCGTTGTGCATCAAGAGAGATAATAACCGTGTCTGTGTGGTGCTTGGCATATAAAATGTTAAAGAGGCGGCGCAAATTAAAAAACATGTATCTACCAGGCATAAAGCCTGTTTGGTCTGAATGTACAATAGTGCAAATATGACTTTTCAAATGATTTACCAATATTTTTCCGAAAAGTTTTGTTTCTATTGGGATCAACGAAATAGGATGATAAGACGAGACTAATAACGGATCCTGGTTTAGGAATTAGGGTTATATTGGCCCTATATAAAGTAGGAGGCAATTCAGATGTGTCACGACTATATTTATACATGCGTAAAAGAAGGGGGGAAATTATATCACCAAATTTCTTATAGAATTCAATAGTAAACCCATCTGGGTCAGGAGATTTATTGTTTGGAAAAGAAAAAATGGCTTATGTCTGCATCTAGATGTTTAACTGCTTCTTCATTTAATTTAGGAAGATTCAAATTGGCTAGGAAATCTACTGCAGTGTTTGTAGTTGTATTGTCCTGAGACCGGTATACGTCTTTATAAAATTTAGCGAAGCTCCTATTTATATCAGTTTGGTCGTTTATGAGTTTGCCATTACCCAATCTAATTGAATGAATAGCTCGGGACGTTTGAGCCTGCCTCAACTGACAAGGAAACAACTTTTGCGGCTTGTCTCCTAATTCAAAATATTTTTGTTTAACTTGATTTTGCATTTTTGGACATAAATGCATTATACTCATATTTTAATTTTATAATTTTGCTAAGCGTTTCAGCATTTTGAGTGGCTCTATATTCCTTTGCCAACTGTGCTAACGCATCCTCGATTTCCTTCAGTTTACCCTTTTCCTGTTTTCTTTCCGCTGCCTCATATGCCATTATATTTCGTCTAAACACATAGATTCCCATAAAGTTGTATCATGAACATCACCTTTATCATTTGTAGAAATAAAAAAATCAATTTTCTCCATAAGGTAATCACAGAAGCGCGTATCTTTTAATAAATTATTATTCATTCGCCATGTATATTCTCCCTTAATTATACCTAAATTCAAATCCAATGAATGTGGGGAGTGATCCGATATTAACACATTATGATATTTTGAGGCAACATCCCTAGATATTAATTTGGAATCAACTAAAAAATAATAAATTCTTGAATAAGATTTGTGCACAGAAGAGAAAAAAGAATAATCTCTTTCAGAGGGGTGAAGTACTCTCCAAGTACTCACTATATTGAGATGTTTTATATAATTATTAATAGTTGTACAAGACTTTGATACAGTTCAATGACTTGGCTGTCTTTCAAGAGCTGGGCCTAAGACACAGTTAAAATCTCCTCTAATTATGACATTTGTTTCTTGTAAGTTAGGAATAGCTTCCATTACTTTAGTGAAAAATTATGGATCATTGAAATTCGGGCCATATAGATTGACAAGTGTAACTGGAATCTGATTAATCATCCCTTGAACCACAATGTATCTGCCATTTTGATCTGAAATAGTTTGTTTATGTATAAATGGAAAATTCTTCCTAATAAGGATAGCAACTCCCCTAGCCTTTGTTGTAAAATTCGACTGATATACCTGGGAGGCCCAAGCTGGCTTAAGGCATCTCTGAGCTGTTTGTTTCAAATGTGTTTCCTGGAGAAAATGTATATCTGCTCTAAATGTCTTTATGTGCGCAAATACTTTCCCCCTTTTCAATGGGCTATTTAAGAATCTAACCAACCCCTCAGTCGAATTACTCAGCTGTGATCCAGTAAATGTTAATGATAAAGTGCCCTTAGAACAACATAAATTATATAACATAACTTAAGAACGCTGACATAATAATTAATACATAGTCCCTCATAGAACTCAAAGAACATTAATGTAGGTTCCCATTTGTTATATCTTCCGACGCTAAACCAATCAAAGCAGAAACAAATGTATGCTTCATCCAACCTCCCTCTGAACTATTAATATTATATAAAAAAGAAAACCTCACCATATTACCTTAAACAAATCAGTCTGATAACATTTAAAAGTTCAATTTGTCACTCATCTGCATTGTAGGCCATCGAAATAACTGAACACATCGATGATTCAAAACTTCAAAGTTCTTGGCCACTGCTAGACCAGTTCGCCACCTCGTCGCTCAGAAATTCGTTCGCAGATTCTGGGGTCTCGAATGTCGCAGTGATGCCGTCCGCTGTTACAATGAATCTTGCCGGAAAACGAAATCTACACCGTATCTTCATAGCTCTACACTTCTCTCTGATACTGTTGAACACCTGTCGCTTTTTCAAAGTATCCGTTGTCAAATCTGGGTATATTGATACCCGTGCTCCCATATAGATCAGAGGTTGGTTCTGTCTGGCCAAACGTAAGATGAGCTCCTTGGTCTGATAATGGTGAAGACTGGCGATGATTGCTCTCGGCCTGCCGGTTTTAGACTACGGTCAGTTTTTGTTCAAGACCACCTGTACCAGCATTTGAAAAATGTTCCTCTCCCAAGAGCTTTGGAAGCAGCATTTCGACGAACCTGGTAGGTTGTCCTTGCTCCTCTTTTTCTTTTATACCAGTTTTGCATACATTTGTGACGATTCCGTAGTCAACTTTGAACACAGCAGCTCTAAGGCCTCAATACGCTGTTCATGTGCATTCGACGCTTGTTCTATTCCATCCACTCGCACAATGACTTCATCTACTGCATTTTTTTGTGTGGAGAGTGAAGCTGAGATATCGGTAAACCTCTTGTAAATATTTTCGCTAAGAGTGTTAATAGCAACCATTAGGTCATCATCACTAACTGATGGAGCGGAGGAGCTTGTACTAGCATCTGCACCTTTAGTGCCTTTGCTAGCTTTCATCGTCTTTGTTTCTTCCTCCTCTGCGCCTTTATCTCCTTTTTTAAATTTGTTCGGCTTTGTCATTATTCGAAGAACTGTGCGTGACTGAATTGGTATTGTTTTTTCACAAATAAAATGATTTAGGTGATTTAGCCGGTTTTGTTTCTTTACCAGAGTTCTGTGACGGTCGGTTTTGTTCCTTTACGAGGATTCAGTGACGGTCAGTCTCGTTCTGTTACGAGATTCCAAAGACAGTCAGTTTTTTCGTTACAAGATCTCAGTGACAGTCAGTTTTGTTCCTTTGTAAGATTTCAATGATGGTTGGTTTTGTTCCTTTACGAGATTTCACTGATGGTCGGTGTTGTTCTTTTACGAGGTTTCAGTGGTGGTCGGTTTTGTTCGGTTACAAAATTTCAATGACTCCGTTTTCAATGGCGGCCAATTTTCTTCTGTTACAAGATTTCAAAGACAGTCAGTTTTTGTTCATTATAAGATCTCAATGACAGTCAGTTTTGTTGTTTTATGAGATTTCAGTGATGGTCGGTTTTGTTTGGTTACAAGATCTCAATGGTGGTCAGTTTTGTTCTATTAAGACATCTCAATAATGGTCAGTTTTATTCCATTATTAGAGTGCAATGACAGTCGGTTTTGTTCCTTTACGAGATCTCAATGACAGTCAGTTTTGTTGTTTTATGAGATTTCAAACATGGTCAGTTTTGTTCGGTTACGAGACCGCAACGATGGTCGATTTTGTTCAATTACGAGATCTCAATGATGATCAGTTTTGTTCAGTTGTGAGATCTCAATGGTGGTCAGTTTTGTTCTATTAAGAAATCTCAATAATGGTCAGTTTTATTCCATTATTAGAGTTCAATGACGGTCGGTTTTGTTTCTTTACAAGATTTCAATGACAGTCGTTTTGTTCTCTTACGAGCTTTCAAAGACGGTCGGTTTTGCTCCTTTGCAAGATTTCAGTGACGGTCGGTTTTCTTCTGTTACGAGATCTCAATCCTTCACAAGATTTCAGTGACAGTCAGTTTTGTTTTATTATGAGATTTCAAAGACAGTCAGTTTTTGTCCATTATAAGATCTCAGTGACAGTCAGTTTTGTTGTTTTATGAGATTACAAACATGGCCAGTTTTGTTGTTTTATGAGATATCAGTAATGGTCAGTTTTGTTCAATTACGAGATCTTAATGATGATTGGTTTTGTTCAGTTGTCAGATCTCAATGGTGGTCATTTCTATTAAGAAATGTCTCACAGAATCTTTATATATTATTTATAGAATCATCTCAGCATTACCAAGCTTGTTAACAAGCAGAATCACTGAAGAAAAGAAGAAAAGAAGAAATTCATACACTGATATGAATAGGACAGTGATGAATAGAAAATCAAAACTTAACTTCATGCTTGTAAAGAGCATATTTTTCAATTGATGGCCAGTTTGTGTACTCTAACAAAGAATGTGTTTGCATGCAACATATACATTGCAAACATTTCATACATGTCACTTATATATGTTTTATAGTGCCCAAAATTATCCAGAGCCGAACACTAATGAACATTGATAGCAGAATTCCTGTGTCTGCCAAGCAACTGCCTTTGAGATGAATGGCAACGCTAACAGACAGATATTGTAGATGTTTTGCACTTCCCCCACAAATCAATGGACAGTGTTATTCCCTACCACACTTTTACTGAAATGAATATTTCAACTTCAATTCAACTGCTTTTTCATCTCTCTAACTCCTGAGTAAGTATTTTTAAAATGATGAAAAAACTTTGATATTTTGCTCCCTCTGGTTCTTTTTTCTTCTCTTCTCTCTGATCCTCTCCAAGGCCACCTGAAGCTTCCAACTTCCAGTCTGTTCTTTGGGGTTCTTGGATCCTTTACAGTCCCCCCCCCCCACCCCAACCCACCCCACCTCATCCCCCCTACCCCACCCCACCCCACCCCCAATCGCTCTGAGCACACAAACTCTACAAAGACAGAACAAGGCAAACATGGCAGATCTGTAGGAAAGTGTGTTGGAATGTTCTCTGGTCCTATTGAAGTAGTTGTTTTGTTATTTCCACCAGCTGTCAACTGTCCAAAGCCGAGCATGTTAGACATGCATTTCCCCCTGTTTAGCTTCAGCACAACTTCCCATGAGACTGCAGCTCCACCGTACCAAAGCGACATCACTACATCAAAGTCAGGCAGACTTTGTACATCCATCAAATGCTTGTGTTTTTCCACCTGTGATTTGGAACAACGAAACTCATGAAAACAATGTCCCTGTAGAAAACATTAAACTTCCTTAAACTGTTACGCACAGGTGTCCAGAGTTTGCGTTACTGGTAAGTGGAAATTTCACTGGTGTATTCTATAACAAGAAACTTCTTAAACATACAGTTAGCTTAGAAACTTAGAATGCGGAAGGGGCTGAAGGTATTTACATCCTACTGAACGGTATACCATTTTGTTTGGCAGATTGAAATCATGTTAAAGGCACAAAAGACCACTAGAACAATATTATATATTTTGTTGTGTACTTACATTATCCCAAAAGTTTCCAAGAATGTTTAAATCCAGAGAAATAAGCTGTTTTAACCTGGACATGGACCATGTCTGTGTGTTGCCTATCAATGGCATCATACCCATGTTACCCTCACTTTCAGGTTTTATTTTGTAGAAACCATGGAAACACCAAAGATGCTTTATTGTATTATGTGTTTTATTAGAAAGGTAAGAAACTGTTTGGATACTTTCATCAACAGAAATCTAAACATTGTTATATATCTCAACATCTCGACTTATTGTTTAAATCTCATTTTCTTAATTTACCGTGAGTACCATGTACCGTGAGTACCAGGCTCTAAATGGTTTAGCTCCTGTGTACTTAACCGATCTTCTATCGCCATACAATCAATCCTTCACGCTCTTTAAGATCACAAAACTCTGGACTTCTGGTTGTACCAAGAATATCTAAGTCCTCTAAAGGAGGGAGAGTGTTTTCACATTTGGCTCCTAAACTCTGGAATAGCCTTCCTGACAATGTTCGGGGCTCAGACTCAATCTCCCAGTTTAAATCTAGATTAAAGACGCATCTCTTTAGCCAAGCATTCACATAATGCATCTCATATCAGATCAATTGCACATGACTATCTTTGCTTAATGTTATGAACAGCAGCTACGTTAATTATTCTCCATTTGCTTTTCCGTTTTACCTCAGGACGCCCATCCCAAGGTGGCTAGAGAGTACATCAGCTTCAGTTTGGATCCAGCCTCTTAAGAAGACCTCAGATGACCAACACCATTGAAAAGACGGCGTGATTGTAAATAAATTGCCTAAATTATTACATTATTAGCTAACTACATTCTCTAAATTGTAATGTTGACATGCATTCTCTGTAAAGCTGCTTTGAAACGATATGTATTGTGAAAAGCACTATACAAATAAATGTGAATTGAATTGAAAAAAAATGTGAATGTTTTACCATGCCTAATATTGATCTAGCTTACTGAAGTGTGCAACAAGTGTCTCATAGTAGCTGCCGAGTGAACGCACAGGGTAGCATTATCATTATCTCTCATTAGCAATCGCTCCACCGGCCTCGTTCAGCTTCAGTGGCTTTTAGCCACACCCTGCTCCATTCTACAGTAATGTTAATAAATCTTTAATACATTAGCTCATCCATTAATATGATTTCTGCCCGAGTGTTGTCTGTTTCTTTTCCACCGGTTGTAGATGTGAAGACAACACCACCCATAATTTCGCGAAATCAAGGCGTCATCAAGCTACGCCTTTGTTTTGCATAAGCGACCTCTAGTGGCGAAAAACTACATAGTGTGCCTTTAAGAAGTAGGTGAAAATATCTGTCAAAGGAAACTTTGACAATGTCCTAAGTTTCCCCTTGACTTAATTAAACTGCAGTGTAGTGTGACGTTTACTGAGAGGTGAAAAAGAGTAAAAGAAAAAGATTTGAATGAAACATTTTGGAAATATTTATTCAGCGATAAAAGTAAAGAGATAAAAAAAAAATAAAAAAAATAGTGAATAGGCTCCCCTCCTCCCATTACTACATAACGTATTTGATTTTAATTATGTGAAATTGTAATTCTCCAAGCAACAGTAATGTGGTACCTTTTTCTGTGGTGACTTTCAAAAATATCTTGCCATTTCTAAGCGAATAGAAGTGGTACACCTCATTATGTATACAATAATCTCACTAATTAAAATGTGCCTAATTATTACAATGTTAAATTATTTCCTTGCAAGCATAATTAATATAGGCCTCTTAGACTATTATGCATATCAGTAATTACCTTAATATATAAGTTAATTAAATATCATTCATTTTATCAGTTATTGTTGGTACTTTCTTCAAAGGATAGATACAGTTGACACATAGTTTTACTCCTTCTGTAACTACATGTTTTACATTGCAGTATACATGAATACTTAATTGTTTGTCAAGCTAAACTTGGCATTAACTTAGCCTTTTGCCTAAATAGGTGAAAAGGAGAATAGCATCTTGAAGGAAATAGGAACCTATCAACCTCTTTTTTCTCTTCTCAAAATTAGTGTTACTCTGTGATGTGTTTCGTGTTAATTGGTATTGAGGGTGAGATTTGGCTTCTGCTGACAGAGCGGTGGGCCCACATGCTAATTGTGTTATCTTAACAGGAGGGCAGCGAGATGTGCAGTTTGTTAATATTTGCATCGGCAGCATAACTCTCTCAGGAGGACCAGGGCAGCACTGAATGGCCTGACCGAAACATGCGGGAGGGGGTTGGAGGTCGAGGAGATTTTGGACATCTTGTCCCACCCCTGGTGAGAGGGTTGTGGATGAGTAGATGTCTGACAGGGGTTTAGGGATGTGAGCCAAAGTAACAGAGTAAAGCTAGACAGCGAGAAAAAGAACAGAGAGAGATCAGTATCCATTTAAATGCACAAACACGCTCTTGCTCTCTGGCCGTGAATAGGCTCAGGAGTCCTTAACGATTATCTGAAGATTATATGGTTTTAATTGAGGACAGAGTAATTACAGTAACATGTTGGCCAAAAGTAAAATATTATTATTTTCTTAAGGCGGGCGCCCAGCTAGGATATATTCAGTTATAGGCTTCATTTACAAAGTTGCTGGAGAATCAGTGAAGCCAATAAGAATTTTATTTCAAAAACAAAAGTGAAACATGCTATTGTTGTTACAGTAATTTCATGAATTACACAAGGTATATCGGCTATATACACTGAAAAAGTGGAAGAACAGATCGTCTGGTTTACTCAATCATTATTTGTGATCTACACAAATTTTACACACCTCTTTTTTATTGCTTTCAAATAATGTAATTCTTTAAAATGAGAAATGTACTAGATTAAATTATGCAGGGTGGATGTGAACCAATCAAATATTAAAAAAAAAACAAAAACAAAAAACTGATGTTGACATTAATGAAATTGCTTCACAGCATCCGTTCCATGGGACTTTTTCAGGGAAAGTAAAACTGTTGAAATTGTTGAGACTTGATAGTGTTTAATGTTTGATTAGGCTGGGATTTAGAACTATTTCATTCACACAGGGTTTAAAATTGTGGTGAAGAGTGGGGCTTTTCTTTCGGCTTCACATAAAGTGAATGTCTTCGCTGCTTAACTCAAGCATGTTAATATGTGCTATTGTTTGCTAGCATATTCTACTGGCTATATACAGTATATATATATATAGGCTATTTTGTCCTACTTTGTCCACTACTGTACACTGTAAAGATAATGGATTCACTGCACACCCCTACTGCACAACATATACTTTCTATGGCAAGTCTAAGAAGACAAAAAACAGTGGCACACATTCACAGTTACTCCACAAATTGCATCTTAATTCAGTTTATTACAACTCTATGTTTGTGTTGTACTCCTTTTTTATTTTGGCAGACTTCACATTGATTTGCTGACAAAATGAGGCTTTGCAATATGTGACAAGGACTCAGATGTAGTCGTTTAATCTTTTACCTCTCTTTCATTCTCAATCGCCGAGTGTGACAAAACACTGACATACAGGGGCCAGATTTTAGCTAAAACAATGGGTAAAAGTGACACCCTGTAGTAAAACTGGGTTGTTTCGAGTTGGTTTGTGGAACATCGCAACCAGTGGCCACTTACAAGGACACCAGTTGCTGTCTAAAAATCGTGCTTGATGATCACATATAACTGTCAGCAAACTGTCATAAGCTGACAGTAAACATCATTTTTTTCAGTTTAATATTCGGTCCAGTTACAGTCTGATGCATGGCATCTTTTCAGAGTAACTTTGTCAGTCAAGTCAAGTCAAGTCACCTTTATTTATATAGCGCTTTTACAATGCAGATTGTGTCAAAGCAGCTTTACAGTGATAACTGGTATATAATTTTGGCTGCACAGCAGCTCTTAAAGAAAATGGTGTCAATGCAGGCAGATGCAAAGCACTGTTGAATATCAAATGTCAAGTCAAGGTTTAGAGATAGACTTGCTATTTCTAAATCAAAAAGAAAAAGCACTTGGCTGAAACTTTTGCTCTCTGGTCTGTTTTTAATACACTCAATTTTTTTTTTTTTTTTCCCTTTTCACATGCAAAAGAAAAATTAAAGAGCTTTTTTTGATAGACCTTTTTTGGTCTGAATAATTGTATTTATTTTTTTCAGTGTGTGGACAACTTCTGCTACATGGTTTGTTTACAATAAATCAGAAAGAAAACCAACAAGTATCTGTGGTCCTAAAATATGTCTTTTCTGGCATAACTTAAAATGAGTTTTACTTCTATAGACCAGCATGATGGTAGCCGGAGTGGAGTGCTAAACTAAAATATTGCAGGTTCAAATCTAAGCTCTTGCGTAGTCAGATGGTCCTGAACGATGTTTTGGTAATTTGCACACTGTGGATTAAAAAAAATTTGTGGATTTTTGGTTGAAAGTCTTTTCGCATCCTGATAGCATTCAATAATTAAAGTAGACCGAATATTAAAGTGAATATACAGTGGGTACGGAAAGTATTCAGACCCCCTTAAATTTTTCACTCTTCGTTATATTGCAGCCATTTGCTAAAATCATTTAAGTTCATTTTTTTTCCTCATTAATGTACACACAGCACCCCATATTGACAGAAAAACACAGAATTGTTGACATTTTTGCAGATTTATTAAAAAAGAAAAACTGAAATATCACATGGACCTAAGTATTCAGACCCTTTGCTCAGTATTTAGTAGAAGCACCCTTTTGATCTAATACAGCAATGAGTCTTTTTGGGAAAGATGCAACAAGTTTTTGACACCTGGATTTGGGGATCCTCTGGCATTCCTCCTTGCAGATCCTCTCCAGTTCTGTCAGGTTGGATGGTAAAAGTTGGTGGACAGCCATTTTTAGGTCTCTCCAGAGATGCTCAATTGGGTTTAAGTCAGGGCTCTGGCTGGGCCATTCAAGAACAGTCACGGAGTTGTTATAAAAAGCCACTCCTTCGTTATTTTAGCTGTGTGCTTAGGGTCATTTTCTTGTTGGAAGGTAAACCTTCGGCCCAGTCTGAGGTCCTGAGCACTCTGGAGAAGGTTTTCGTCCAGGATATCCCTGTACTTGGCCGCATTCATCTTTCCCTCGATTGCAACCAGTCGTCCTGTCCCTGCAGCTGAAAAACACCCCCACAGCATGATGCTGCCACCACCATGCTTCACTGTTGGGACTGTATTGGACAGGTGATGAGCAGTGCCTGGTTTTCTCCACACATACCGCTTAGAAATAAGGCCAAAACGTTCTATCTTGGTTTCATCAGACCAGAGAATCTTATTTCTCACCATCTTGGAGTCCTTCAAGTGTTTTTTAGCAAACTCCATGTGGGCTTTCATGTGTCTTGCACTGAGGAGAGGCTTCCGTCGGGCCACTCTGCCATAAAGCCCCGACTGGTGGAGGGCTGCAGTGATGGTTGACTTTCTACAACTTTCTCCCATCTCCCGACTGCATCTCTGGAGCTCAGCCACAGTGATCTTTGGGTTCTTCTTTACCTCTCTCACCAAGGCTCTTCTCCCCCGATAGCTCAGTTTGGCCGGACGGCTAGCTCTAGGAAGGGTTCTGGTCGTCCCGAACGTCTTCCATTTAAGGATTATGGAGGCCACTGTGCTCTTAGGAACCTTAAGTGCAGCAGAAATTTTTTTGTAACCTTGGCCAGATCTGTGCCTTGCCACAATTCTGTCTCTGAGCACTTCAGGCAGTTCCTTTGACCTCATGATTCTCATTTGCTCTGACATGCACTGTGAGCTGTAAGGTGTTATATAGACAGGTGTGTGGCTTTCCTAATCAAGTCCAATCAGTATAATCAAACACAGCTGGACTCAAATGAAGGTATAGAACCATCTCAAGGATGATCAGAAGAAATGGACAACACCTGAGTTAAATATATGAGTGTCACAGCAAAGGGTCTGAATACTTAGGACCATGTGATATTTCAGTTTTTCTTTTTTAATAAATCTGCAAAAATGTCAACAATTCTGTCAATATGGGGTGCTGTGTGTACATTAATGAGGAAAAAAAAAAGAACTTAAATGATTTTAGCAAATGGCTGCAATATAACAAAGAGTGAAAAATTTAAGGGGGTCTGAATACTTTCTGTACCCACTGTATCTTCTATGAAAGTCTCAGATCCAAAAATGTTTTTTGTACAATCATAGGATGCCCTACCTGCTTGTCAACCGATGCATTTGTATACCTCATGCAGACATCACACATCATCAATGTGTTCAGTGTTGTAGACGCATTGCTAGTCACCAAGCGAGAAAAATAGAAAAACAGCAGACGCATTTTACAGTTCCTTCTGAACCAAAACAACAAGCTTAAAAATCAGCTTTAAGTTCTAACAATAACTGTAGATAAGTTGTTTCCGTTATTATTGTAATGTTACGTGCTTTGTGCTGTAATGTTGTCTCATATATGTACAGTCGAGTCTGTTTTAATTACAGTTTGTTAATTTTTAGTTACAATTTAGTCAGAAGTCTTTTTGCTTAAAGACTTAAAGGTGCGGTAAGTAGATTTTGAATAACCCAAACAAACACACCCCTCTCTTCATTGCTCCGCCTCGAAAACTCACACTCTAATCCCAACACTTTGCTCCGAATCGGTCTCGATCCCCGACTCAATCGCTGCTGGCATGCAAGGCGAATGCACTAACAATGACACTAAACACTGTATTCTCTAGCGGTCGTCAGTGTGCAGTGGTTTACCTGCACAACTTTCACTATCTGGCCACTGTTGCACACGCAATGTGAGTGGATGTCTGTTTATCACAGTTGACGCGCAACAAAATGCTTCACGAAAAATAAAACGCAGTTGATGACCGAACGACAAGGAAGCACAAAAAAATGAACGTACAGTACACAAGAGTAAATACAAAGCATTCATTGTTAGTTGCAAACAGCACAGCAGCTCCAGACAATCATAACCGTGTTACTCACATGAGAAGTGGGATCAAAGCAGCCTCCGCGTCTGTTTTCAGGCCTACCCGCTTAGCCCTCTCCAGCACTGGAAAGCTTTTCTAATATTAACGTGGGTCCTAAAGCGCTTGCCCAGTCATAAACATTCATTCCAGTGATATTCTTTTGAGCTTTTTTATATTGTATTGTGTATTATCTCTCGTTCTGCAGTTTTTTTTTTTATTATTTTCAAATCTCCCTCTTGCTTGATCTCTTTCCGCTAACCGTCATACACCCCCTAATGCTGATTGGTTACGCGTTTGTTGTTGGTGTCGGCCTGACTAACTTCCAAACAGTGTACTTAAAATTCTACTGAACCCACCTTTAAACACTAAAAATGAATTAATCAATTACATTTCTTTTAATTGGTTACTTTTTATAATAAACAAAAATGTAAAGGCAAATAAAACATCAATAAAGCATAAAATTCAATAATCACACTGGGCTTCTAGGCATCAGGGGTACTCAGCATATCAACTCAGTATCCAAAGAGGCAATTAACTCATCAGTCTTTGATAGTCCTGCTGTTTACCATAGACGCTGAGTCTTCTTCTTAATTTACATAAATTGTAACTTTTCCAAGGCCTCACAGGTGCAAGCTGTATGCCTCTTCATGTCCTTATACTCCAGTAAAATCTACCAAGATGGCTGATGTCCTTTTAAGGTTCTAGGTGTAGAACCACAGTCCTTTGTGTCCTTGAAGTTTGTTTGAGTTTAATGTGAGACCAAATATTCATAGTGTTTCAATCTGGACTCTGACCAGGCTAAAACATGAGTCTGATTGAGTCTTGGTTGTCTTTGCAGTTTGGGCAGGAGCATTGTCTTGTTTAAAAAAAATGACAACTGATCATTCCTCTTTAGATAACGACTTTTCATTTGTGGGAAGCAAGCCATTCTGCAATATTCTCCTGTACACCAAAGTATTAATTGACTTTTAACTCCGTTTAGCTCACCAACACCAGCAGCTAAAAAGGCTCTCCACACAATGACACCTCTTCCTTCATGCTTCATCCTGTCTTTGAATTTTTTTTTTTTTTTTTTTTTTTTTGAGACAGCAATGGCTTTTTAGTGTATTTGCTTAGATTTTACTGACCAATAATTTGTGGTTTAAAAGCTTAGTGTTTAGCCATTTTGAGCTTGCATTTTTAATTTTATTTTTATTTATTTATTTTGGCCAGGAGTGTGTGTGTGTGTGTGTGTGTGTGTGTGTGTGTGTGTGTAAGAGAGTAGCTCAAGATCCTCTCTGCTCTCCTATGGAAGATTGTCATCCAAGCATAAAAAAACAAATCAACACAAATTAGTCTTGTATTGATTTGTTTTAACTGAATGGTTTATGACATGACTTGTGACCTCAACAGAAAATAAGCTAGATTATTCTAGGAAGGCAAGGGTTCCCAACATTTTTTTTTTGTCAGCTGTCTTTTGTCAAGTACTG
Source organism: Elopichthys bambusa (assembly GCA_037101425.1). Classification (NCBI taxonomy): domain Eukaryota; kingdom Metazoa; phylum Chordata; class Actinopteri; order Cypriniformes; family Xenocyprididae; genus Elopichthys; species Elopichthys bambusa. Next base: position 15,122,319 of record CM074432.1, on the reverse strand, counting down.
TAGATTTTAAGTTAATATTTCAATAATTTAACAGCATATCGACATGTTCATGGTTCTCTGGTGTCAGACAATGGTCACATGATATGTAGGTAAGCAAATAAAGCAAATAAATAAAATTTATTTTAATTTATTTGTATTTAAGTAATTATCAACTTTCTCCCATGAACCCCCAGCAGTCCATGAACCCGTTTTGAAAAGCATGAATTAAGATATTGAGCTTAATTAAACAAAAATACACCTTTGATGCATATTATACAAAAAAGACTAAAAGAAAAGACCAAAAAAAAAAAAAAAAAAAAATTATATTATAGTGTCTGTAATACACAATAATATAATATAACAGCAGCAACAATAAGTACCTATTTACATGCTGTTCCCTGATATAATTACATATTTTCACTGTTTTTCACTCATACACTATTTATATCATACTAATGTAAAGTGTGAACAGAATTTTGAGCAACAATGATCATAATAATATATATAAATCATTGGCCTTCCATTCATTTTTACCAAGTGTCAATTGCTAGAACACATACAGGTTGTGCTGGTGTAGTGTGATTATGCCATTGCAGGGTTATTACATGACCTTTTTCTGTGAATGCAATAATTATGAACAAATCCCACTTTTCCACTTTTTCACTTTCTGTCACTGCTTAATGGGTTTTCAATTGCCTTTAAAAAGCTGTTTTTTTTGTTTGTTTTTTTTGCACCCCATGTCCCTTTTTCTCTCTCTTCCTTTTTACCCGAACAGTTATTTTAGCCTTTTTCCCATTCTTTGGCACTTCTACTTTTCTCACCTCAGCTGGAATCATTAAATTTTTTTTTTTTTTTACCTTTTTAGCAAATTAGGATTTTTATGGAAACAGAAGGTCCTTCAATCTTGGATATTTTCCAAATTATGAACTGTAGAGGTTTCTTATTACAGTACTTCATGGTTATTGGTTTATTTTGGGTGCTGTGCTATTGTGGTTATCTGTATATCTAGTAAAAACCAACCTGAAAAAACTCAGCTGGAGTCAAGATAGATAGACATATATGTAGTTTATTGATCTCTGAGGGTGAATCTGCATGCAAGTCCAGCACTCCACCAGCTAAGCTTTCAAACACATCAGTTTAAACAAGCTCCTCTTCACAGTTTTTCCAGTATACTTCAAAGCATTTACAAGGCTAGCTATGACATCTGCCATTTAAACTATAGGTACAATAAATCTATAATGTGTTTAATTATTGTTATTCGTAATAACCTAATATTGCTATGATGTTTACTGGAGACATTTCTTCAGCACTAGACATTTTTAAACTCAATGATGTGTATAAAATTGTGGCATGATATGATAGAATAATATGGCCCTATCTGTCTCATGTCCCTTGTTATATTCATGCTATTTTTAACTGTGCAATACTGGGCATAATCGTTGTGGAGTCCACTGATGTCATTATTTCTGCTTGCTTACTCCCTGTTGACAGTGCTCTCCAACACCTTGGACAGACTGACAAACTCAATCACAAAATGGATTGCTGTGGACTGGAGGCCACTGATGACTTATGTTGGATGGTATGCAAATTAAATAAACACTACATTTATTATGTTTAGTTCTGTAGTTAATACCTCTGGTCTTTAATTTGAGAACTTGATTTGAGTTTGCATGACATATTTCAAACAAATAAAAAACGACCACTTAAACTATTATTACGTGGCTCTCTGGAATACTTTATTTTCATTGGTCACTGAAAAAATAAAATAAAATCAGTTACATAACCTATTATTTAAAATACCTATAGTATTTTAAATAACTTACCCAAACAGCAAACAATTCCAGCAGTAAAGCTTTAGCTTCTATGTTGATGCTGTCATCTAGCAGTGTCACTTAAAGAGTTAGTTCACCCAAAAATGAAAATCCTGTCATTAATTACTTACCCTCATGTTGTTCCTCATCCGTAAGACCTTCGTTCATCTTCGGAACACAGATTAAGATATTTTTGATGAAATCCAAGAGCTCTCTGACTCGTCCATAGACAGCAATTTAACTACTACTTTCAAGGCCCAGAAAGGTATTAAAGATAGTCCTTGTGACTACAGTGGTTCAACCTTAATTCTATTTTTTTTTTGTTTTATTTAAAGGGCTATTAAAGAGTTAGTTTACCCAAAAATGAATTTCTGTCAGTAAGTACTCACCCTCATGTCATCCCAAACTCGTAAGACACATAGGCAGCAATGTCATTGCAACTTTTGACGTCCAGAAAGGTAGTAAAGACAAGAATGCTTTTTGTGCTCAAAAACAAAAATACAGCTTTATTTAACAACTGCTGTCATACGCAGTTGATGTCGTAACCACAGTTCAGCACTTCCGTGTTCTACGCCATGAAATAATTCATTTAAATTGTTCATTACAACCATATCAAAATGCCAAAGAATTTAAAAACATAAAATAGTAAATATGTACAAAAATACACCTTTCATATAAAACACTTAATCAATTTGCTTACAAAGTAGCGAAATGTAAAAAACAGCCCAAATCTCAGTTTAAAAAATTTAGCACTTAAATTTCTAGTCTTTGTAATAAACACTTTGTATATTTTAAGTTGAATGTAAAAATTCAGAACCTGAAAGTTGTCAACTTTCAAAAATACTTAGAAACAAGTAAATCATTTTAGAGTGTGATAGGCCGTTCTATACATTGTAATAGTCTTTCTTCTTTTTTAAATATTTCAAATATTATTTGGTGAATATCTGAGTAAAAAGTTGGTCGATACTGTATGCTTCTTGTCTGCGTCCTGTCAGGGTTTACGGCTGGCTGACTGTACATTATCCTTTACATATCAGTGCCAGCCTATTCTGCAGTACCAAAGATTTTCATTCTAATAGGCCTGGATTGACTATAAACCAATATGTCTCTGACCCACACACCTCTTGGGCTCATGGACAAAAAAAAAAGGAGCACAAGGAAACAGAGAAAAAAAGGCAAAACAATGCACTTTGATCACAGCTGCATTGCATTTCTCTGCCTTTTATCTGTCCAGGGGAATTGATTTTATGGCATCCATAACCTTCAATGGCGTTGAACTTTGAAAAGAACCTTGGAGTGATACTGAGGCTGCTGTCAGGAGAAATCCGAAAGGCTTTACTCTGACATTTTTATTCTTTTCTCTCCTCTCCCTCTTTTCCTCCATCATTCTTTTTTTTTTTTTTCTTTCTGCCCATGGGGGCAAAATGCTAATTCTCTCAGAGGAGTATTTGGAATTCTGCTTGCCTCAGTGACTTTGCTTTGCTACCGGAGTTGGATATTGTCCATATTCAAATGGGGTCCATTGTGAATTTGAGTTACATGGCAGGAGTGACTTTATGCTTGTTTGTGTATGTGTGTGCATACCTTAATGCATAAGGACCATGCGTGCATAATGTAGTGATACAGGTGTCATTCCTGACAGCATGTTTCATGTTCCCTTTCCATTGCAAATGGGCACTTGCCAAGTGAGCTGTGAAGGGCAGTGTGAAGCCTTTGGACAGACAGGCACCGCCTTCTTACTACCACAGTAACAGGAGAAGCATTGAATGAACCAGTGAGTATTCCTCTGTGTGTGTGTGTGTGTGTGTGTCTGTATGTGTTGGAGTGAATCACGTCTGCCCGTGGTGATGCTCCACTTGCCTTCCACTTTCCAATTATGCAGAGAAAAGATGAGAGTGTATGAGTGCATGAAAGTCTGACCCTGATAACTTGGCCATACAAAAGGCCATGTGGCACGATTAGCAGATGCAGGCCTGGGTGCATGAATTTTATTCCCATAACAAACAATAGACAGTGTTCAGTGCCCTTAAAAATTGCAGGTTGTTGCACACATTTACATAACAATATTAAGTAAAATCTACATAACTTTGCAACATAATATTGAGTTATTATTATTGAATATTGAAACTTTTTAGTGAAATTTTTACTTACAAAAATTTCACTAAGCTTTGTAACTATAGGACACATATATTAATATTATTTTAATATATTAATAATATTTATGTTCTTTATTTACATTATAATTATGTAGAACTTTAATTTTTACAAGCCTGAAGTGAGTAGAAAAATGGCTTCTGCTCAATATTTACATTAAAGATATTCATTTACAGACTTAAAAATGAGGAATACAAAAAGCAATACATATTTTCTGCTGTAAATATTGATCAGTGATATTTAATTTCTTCATAATTGCATTATCACTCTTTGGAGTATTTCTCTATTTTTGTTACAGTACATTCTGTATGGTCTACAAAATCAATTGCATGTATTGCTGTGGCTTGTAGGTCATATTTTTGTTCAATGAAATATAACTAAAACAAACACTGGTTTTCAGCATGAAATGTTTTCTCTATAATAGAAAGTCTTGTCCAGTTATTGTCAGGTCTAGAAGAGATTAAACATTTTAAGGTCAAAACCTCACATACACTACTCTTCAAAAGTTTGGTGGGTTTTGTTGTTGTTGTTATTTTTGTTTTTATATTTTAATATTATTTTAATATATTAATATATAGGACAGTAATATCAAAAGATAATAATGACTTTTATAATGTTACAAAAAACGTTTAAATAACTGCTGTTGTTTACTTTACATTAATTAAAGAATCCTGAAAAAATACTGTAATGGTTTCCACATTAATATTAAACACAACTGTTTTCAACATTGATAACTATGTTTTAAGAAATGTTTCTTGAGCACCAAATAAGCATATTAGAATGATTTCTGAAGGATCATGTGACACTGAGGCTGGAGTAATGATGCTGAAAATTGTCACAGAAGTAAATTACATTTTGAAATAGAAAAAGTTATTTTAAATTGTAAATATATTTCACAATATTACTTTTTATTATGATTATTTTTTATCAAATAAGCCTTAGTAAGCATCAGAAACTTCTTTCGGAGGGAAAAAAAAAAATATATATTTTTTTTAAAAAAAATTTAGTTAAACTGTTTAATGTACTGTAGTTAATCAGATTTTACTGTTCTTTTACTGTCCAAGCACCCCAATTCAGTTTGTACCGTGTTGAATTTTGGACTGATTTTTTTATTAATCCTCCCACCATTATTCTCTCTATTCACACTTGTTTTGGGGTGCTGAAACAGTTTATTACAGAAGTAACATGCTTGTGAAAGTCATATAGCATTTCCTTTCTGTCTCTTTTCTCAGACTATCATCTGTCAGTTCATTTAGAGCTGAATATGAATAATCAATACGGGAATCCAATCTGGCAAGTAAAGGCTGCTTAAAAACCTACTTAAAAGCTTGTAAAACTCAACCTACATGGATGAGATAGTAATACTGTAATATATTATATGGTTCGTATTTGAATTTTGGCCTTTGTGTAGGCTTCAAGCGTCTAATTATTGGTCTTCAAAATCATTCTGGGGCTTTGCAGAACTCTTTGAACTCACCTTTGCACAAGGCAACACATAAATCCTGCATTTCCCTTAATAATGAAGAAAGTTTCTCAGCTCAAATGGCTCCCATTCTCTTTTAAGAGGGAGTGAGAGAGCGTAATCGAGGAAGATCAGTGACCAGTCCAGGGCTGGATTTATGCATAGACATTAATAGGCATGTGCCTATGCTCATACCTTTTGCAATTACAGAGAGGAGAAATAATATATATATATATATATATATATATATATATATAATTATTATTATTTCACTATAATGCTAAAACTCTCTCTCTCTCTCTCTCTCTTTCTATATATATACATATACATATACATATACATACACATATATATAAGGCTAATGTTTCATGTATTTGGGGAGTAGAGTTTCAAAAATGTATTTTGCCCATGTTACACCATGACCAGTCCAAATAGAGATGACACTCTGCTGTAAAAAGAGAAATAAACGAAAGAACAGAGAGCAAAAGCAAGTAAAAAGGTAGAGTGCCTGAGAAAAATAGTGTCTAGTTTGCATGTGTTCAGCAGTGATAAGCAAAGACCTATCTATGTTTTGTTTAATGAGCCGGTCTACAGAGTGCACAAAGATTCTCTGCACCGCTGCTGCAGGAGATCTGAGTCACTTTGGAGAAGCCTTGCTTCATCATATCTAATTGGTGTCTTGTAAACTTTGGTCCCAACAGACCGGGACTCTGTGGTTGCCCTTCAGTCCCTTCTTGTTTCTCTGCTTTCCTGCTGGCTCTCCCTGTGTATCTGCACCTTGTTTTCTAATACATCCACAAAAAATATTTGCATCTTCTTTGTATGCTCCTTTTCCCACCATGTCTCTTTCTCAATGATTCCGATTATCATTAATATCATTAAATATAATCTCTCTCTAATTAGCACATACACTGATTAAGCAAAGCCTGTAGAGATTCGTGCACAATTTGTGCTGATAATTATTAATTGTTTTCTTATTTGAATTTTTGCAGATAGTAATGAATAGTAAATATTCTGGAAAATCTATATTTGTATAGATTGTTACTGCATTTTGTAAACACAATATTTTCTTTACATTCTTTTAACAACGTTTATTTTAATACAACATTTAGCAACATTAGATTCAGATCACTTTGCCTTATTGACAAGCAAAGCTGCTCTCCTCAGTTGATCGCTTTGGTCTGTGCTTTAGAACATCAAAGATCTCATTAGGAAGGTTAGCTGCTCTGCTCCTTAACTTCAAGATTGTATCAACATGCCTTTAACAACACACTCTCATAAATAAACGGCAACTCTAGCAACATTTATCCTGCAACTACAAAACGTCACTTTTGTTTTGCATTTCAAATGTCACTCTGGATTCCATGACTTTACCTAAGGATAAACTTAAAAAAGTTCAAATAAATGAAAATTCTGTCATCATTTATTTTTTTATTTTTGGTTTCTGTAAGACGGAAAAGGATTTTTTTTAAATGCATGACCTGCAGCTCCAAAAGTACACTTTTGACTGTTCTCTTTGTGCATGATATTACCAGTTTTCAGAAGATAACTTTGTGAAGAACAGACCCAAATTTAGCACTAAAGTCTGACATTTGTTACAAAATATCTATACTGTATACTGGATATCTAATAGTATAAATTATAATATTTATGTTAATGTATTAATATTATATTAAAATACATAATAATATGCAAATGTTGCTTAGGCTTTGATGTAATCCTTGATGGAGTTAAGGTAACAATGTCACGAGAGTCAAGTTCCCTTTTGAAAGGGAACTCTACACTGCATTTGAAATGCATTTGAGGGAACGTCATCACGTAAACCGGCGTCTGAAAGCAACTTTCAAATCTCACCAATCCTATTGGCCGGCGACAGCCTATGACGTCATTATAGACGTGACTTGGAAGTATAAAGGAGCGCCTAGAGAAGCAAACAGTATCTCATCGTCTTCAGGGACTGTTTTTGTCTGTTTGTGATTACTTTGAATCTGGTAAGAATCTGTGCCTGGTGGTTCTGGACCCGCTCGTGCTGAGTCAGAGCGGCGGTTGAAATCATGGGGCTCGCAGATGCAGCTCTGTGAGGAGTTTGAAAGAGGTGTAAATCTCTTTCAACCCCCGGTGGCTGACGAGGGTGAGCTGCTGGATGATGATGATGTGCTTTCTTTGACATCATCGGATCCAGCAGCGAGTGCTCTCCTGGCGTTAAGCCCAAGAGAGCAGGAGATGGTTGTTGAAGAAGAAGCAGGTGAGCCTGCTGAGCCTGCTTCCCTGCCCTGCTGTATGCGGAGCTGCTTGAAGTTATGGAACGCGTTTCTGGCAGGCTGCAGCTGCCTTGGGAGTGTGTTAATAAAGGGGGCTCATGTGGACGGCTTGACGAGCGGTTCCTTTCTCACCATAACACAACAGCCCCCGTGAGCCTTCCATTCCTTCCTGATCTTCATGTTGAGATCGAGAAGGCATGGAAGAACCCATACTCAGCTCATATTTATCGCATCAGCGTGCCAATTTCGCTGATGTTGAGGGATTAAACCAGCATGGGTATGTGTTGATTCCCTCTATTGATGAGACGTTTGCAAACTATCTCATCACAGGGTGGGCCTGTGAAAGCTCTGGTCCTGCCTTCCAAGCCCCTTAAAGTAACCTCTCGCTTGAATGACAGGGCATACGCGGCAGCGGATCAGGCTGGTGCGGCCTTACACACCATGGCGGTGTTACAGGCCTACCAGGATGATTTGCTGAAGGATCTAGATCAGGGGCAGGGTCTGTCCCCTGAGGCGGTAGAAAACTGCTGCATCGGTGGGAAGATCGATGGCAGCAATAGTGGCCATGGAGAGACACCTGTGGTTGAACATGGCTGACATCGGGGAGAAAGAAAAGGCCTTTCTCCTCGATGCGCCGATTTTGCCCTCTGAACTTTTCAGTACCTCCGTCGAGGCGGTGGTGGGGAAGATCAGAGAGGCGAAGGCGCGCTCAGCAGTGTTTAAAACCTGCATACCGCTCAGATCTGATCCTGGGCCCAGACAGACAGGAGGTCCTGGCCCGTCCTGATTCGAGGATCGGAGACAGGGCAAGAGGTCCAGTGTTGCTTCTCGGGCACCTCCTGCTCCTCGGAGTAAGTCCCAAAGAAGACAGGACTCTAGGAAGAAGAAGCAGGATCTCAGGGACGTAATCAATTACAGATGCCAACAGTGTCGTTAGGTGATTTCCTCTCTGTAAGGGTAGTTTTATCTACCCTCTCCTCTCTTCTTCCACCTCCTGTGTATCTATGAGAATTTTTTCGAAACACGCCCAGGCGCTTCTTACAGTCAGGCTGGGGATGGGCCTATGATGAATATTTCTCTGATGGCTCGCCTTCTGGCTTGACAGTGAAGAAGGCTCTTTTAGGCTTAAAAGTACCATCAATTCCGTCCGTTTCGTGATGAGAGTCTCTGGTCTTCCAGCCGCAGGAAGGTAAGCTTGGTCTATATTTATGTTATAAAATATTTTTTATGTATAAAATATATCCTCTGGTTAGCTAGAGTTTGTTTAGAGATTGGCACTCTCTACTTCAGGATAGATCTAATGTTTGCGTCGGCCTTCGGGCCGCCTGACATTTTTTGACTGGGTTGTGTTTCATTCCTCTGAGCTCTTGTTTTTGAGTTTAATTCAGAGTTGTCTCCTCTTTATTGAGAGTTTAGAGTTTGAGTGTTAGCCCCAGGCAGATCTATGCTTTTATGGCCTCTTAGGCCTGCAGCTTTAGCTGGCCTAGGCTAGAACTAAGGTAGGTGATATACTGTAGTTTTTCACCTCTTTTATTACTATCCCTGTCAGGTTGTGTAGTTTCCTAGTTTTGGCCTCCTCTTTTCACATTTGTCAGGCATAAGCCCATTACCCCTTTGGTGTAGGTGCAAAGATAAATAACGGCTAAGGTAGCAGACTATTGCTAGGTCTCCCTGGTGCCATTGTCTCAGGTGGTAGGCCCCTTTTCACTATGTGAATAAGGAATGCTAGTGTTGCTGTGGCCCCACTTTTCTAGATATTTTCATTCTATACATTGTTATTCTTTTCCCCCGAAACCCCTTGAATTTTTATTCAAGCTTGAGTAAACAGTGTTAGCTTTCTTTAGCTCCTGTTCCCTAGGGTTCAGCGCAGATGTGTCTGTCTTTAGGTGAAAAGTGCTCACCCTTGAAATTCAAACGTTTCAGGGTGGTATGAATGAAAAGTGAAGCATTCCCTTGTTTCTCAGGGTTGTTAATGTTCTAGTTCTATTTTTGCCATGCACAAAGTGAGCCCTTACCTCTATCGCCGCCACAGATTAGCACCTGTTTCTGGAGTAGTAGGCTTTGTGCTAGCCTCCTTCAGAGCATGGTGACTAGGTTGTACTCCCCTTTATATTTAGGGTAAGAAAAACTGTGTTTTTACTGAGTATTTGGCCTGTTGGTATGCATAACTCAGGTTGAGTTTTGGTTAGGATCCTCTCTATTTTAGTTTGGTTCTTATTTGATTCCCTTTAGAGTTTGGACACTGCCACAATTTACGATTGTGTTGTTGGAGTAGTTGGCTTTATTTGCGCCTCCTTCAAGCACAATAGCTTGTTGTATTACAAGTTTTGTTGGTAGATTTTTAGTCAGAGTTTCTGCTCACTCCGTATACTAGGCACTGCCACAGGTTTATGCCCGTGTTTATTTAAAGTAGTAGGCCATTCTTTGGTCCCCTTTCTGTAAAGGTAGGAATTGTCTTACTAGTGCATTGCCTGCTGGAATGTGTAGATTTAAGCTCAGGTTGAGTTAAGCTAGGGAACCTCAGTTGATAGTTTAGTTTCAGATTATGCTCCCTTAGAGCTTGGACACTGCCACCGGCTGACGCGCGTGTCATTCTGGAGTAGTAGGCCCTGTTTTGGGCCTCTGTCAGAGCACAGGGCGTAGTTTGTACTCCTCTTGCTGTAAGAGTTTTTTGGGTACATTGCCTGTTGGAATGTGTTACATTTAATCAGGCTCTGGTTGAGCCAAATAGTTAAACTCTCTGATAGTTTGGTTCTAGTTATGGCTCCCTTAGAGCTGGGAAACTGCCACTAGCTGACGACACATGTCTTTCTGAGTCGCAGTCCCCATTTGGGCCTCCTTCTAGAGCATGATGGTGTAGATTTGTACTCCTCTTGCTTAAAGAGTAAAAGTTATTTTACTGAGTACATTGCTGGGTGGTATGTTTGGTTTGTTTTGGCACTGCCACTGGCTGGCGCCCGTGTTTTCTGGAATGTTAGGTCCTGTTTCGACCTCTTTCAGGGCGTGTCGGTGTAGTTGTTTTTAATGTTTCACTAAGTACATTGCCTGTTGGAATGTGTTGAATAGAATCGAGCTCCCTTAGAGCTTGTAGACTGCCACTAACTGACGCCATGTGTCTCCTAAAGTCGCAGGCTCCATTTGGGCCTCCTTTTGGAGGAACATGGTGGTGTACGTTTGTACTCCTCTTGCTTTAAGAGTAAAAGTTATTTTACTGAGTACATTACAGGGTGGTATGTTGGTATTCCGCCACTGGCTGATGCCACATGTCTTTCTGAGTCGCAGGCCCCATTTAGTATGGAACATGATGGTATAAGTAAAAGGGTTTTACTGAGTTCATTGCCTGGTGGAATGGTGGCTTAGGTTGAGTTAAATTTTTTAACCTCACTGGAGGGTTTGGTTATCATGTTTAGCTCCCTAGAGCTTGGAACACTGCCACAAGCTGATGCTATGTGTCTTTCTGGAAATTGTAGGCCCTTCTTTGGGCCTCCTGCAGAGCGTGATGGCGTATGTTTGTACTCCTCTTGCTTAAAGAGTAAAAAGTGTTTTTACTGAGTACACTGCTTATCGGATTGTGTAAAGGTTGACTATTATGTGGGCACTCTACAGTCTTATCTGCTGTTTGACTCATTTCATTCTAACGAGTTCCATGTTTGTGGGATCTTGCTTATCAGCAAGTGAGCTGTTCTAGGTGTGTGGCCTTTATTGGCCGCCCTTGAAGCTTTCCCTCACCACTTCTGGGTGTTCTCTAGCAGATTTAGCATGTAGTTCACATGTTGGCCTTTTGCAAGGCTGCTGTGATGTATTTCTACCTTCTTGTAGAATTTATGTCATGTTGCAGGCTCTTTGTTTGGGCCTCCGTGATTTGTGCCTATAGTACGGTTAACTGTTAGGTTGAGCCTGTACTCCCCTTGTTGAGGGTTGTCCTGCATAGTACTTAGCTCTCTAAGCTGGTCAATGGTTGAAGGCCTCTCTGAGACATCCCTATTGAGGATCAGCCCCTAGGCTAGTAAATGTACTCCCCTTTGTTGGGTTCCTTTAGAGTGCACAGCCTCCTCAGTGCAAATAATCAAGCGCTGAGTAGATCCTAGGATTGAGCAGAGTGTTACTCCCCTCATTTGTAAGGGTAAAAGGTGCTAAGCTGAGTCCTGTTCTCCGGGATGCCCGTCTCTATGCTCTGGTCTGAGTTAGTTAGACCTATTGCAGTCACTTGTACTGGATATCTTCTCTGAAAAATGTGATTTGAGACTCTGTGATCAGACAGGTTGTTGGCCAAGACTAGGTGCTTTAACTAACCAGGTCTGCCTCCCTGGTGGCATTCAGGGTTAACTTTGTTCCCCTGACAAGTGACTGGCTAGGCTTCCTTCGGGCCCCCTGGCCACATCCCCTTAGAGGTACCCTCTTTTCTGCGGAAAAGAAGTTTGGTCCTGTAGAAGGCCTCTTTGAGGCTTATAGCTTGGGCTGTTGGCCATAGGGAGTGCTGTCACTGACAGCCTATGTTGACCCGTAGGGAGGGTGGCACTTCAGTTGAAGCTGCTAGTTCTGACGTTTCAAACACAGTGTAGAGTTCCCTTTCGAAAGGGAATGTCTCAGGTTATGTATGTAACCATGGTTCCCTTAGAACAGGGAACGAGACACTGCGTTACCTGCCATGCATCGGGGCTGCCTGCTGAACAGTGCTTTTCAGACGATAAGGTACTGACTGCTTCTCTAGGCGCTCCTTTATACTTCCGGGTTGCGTCTATAATGACATCATAGGCTGTCGCCGGCCAATAGGATTGGTGAGATTTGATAGTTGCTTTCAGTCACCGGTTCATGTGATGACGTTCCCCCAAATGCATTTCAAACGCAATGTCTCGTTCCCTGTTCTCAGGGAACCATGGTTACATACGTAACCTGAGACGTTTTGGTGTTGCAGGATAAGACATATGACTAGCAGGAAGGCAAATACTCACTCTTTCTGTGTCTGTATCATGCACACTATTGTTCAAAATTTAGAGTTAGTCTGTAAGATTTTTTGTAATGTTTTTGAAAGAAAACATTATGCTCACCAAGGATACAATAATTTAATTACAAATACAGTAATATGTGAAATATTTTTACAATTTAAAAGAACTGTTTTCTGTTTTAATATAAAAGTGATGGCAAAGCTAAATTTTCAGCATCATTACACCAGTCTTTAGTGTCACATGGTCTTCAGAAATCATTCTAATATGCTGATTCAGTGTGCAAGAAACATTTATTATTATTTTTTAAATGTTTAAAATTGTTGTTCTGCTATTTTACTTTTTATTTTCAAGGTTGTTTGATGAATACAAATTTCAAAAGAACAACATTTATTTGAAATGGAATATTTTTTTATTTTTATATCCACTGACGTTAAGGTGTTCAAAGTGTTTCTAAGGATACTGATTGTTAGAAGGCAGTTGTCTGACTCGCGAACGGGAACATGGTTTGTGTAACAGTAGCAACACATTATTAGCTGTTTGATAATGTAGTCAAGCAAAACGCTAATCATATTAATTACCGTTACGTGTCTGGCATTGTAAAAAGCGATACCATTGTGCAGTGTTTACCTCAGTAAGTTGAGTAAAAGTTAACAGAGTGGATCTCTTTAGCTCATGCGAGTGAGTTGAGGCAGGGCTAATTAACATATTCATAGATCCGCATATAATAAATGAGGCAAGGGTGTAGAGTTACATTCTAGCTATTTTAATGTGTCATTTTGGTAATCAAAGATGAGTTTTAAGGTATACGATTATTGACTACAGGGGGAAAATATAAAGGCTATAAAACATGTTGTGGTTAAACACACTACTGGTTGTGTCATGCAAACATAATAATATGCAAATATTGCTGAGGCTTTGATGGAATTATTATATACTGAAATAAAGGGTGTATATTTATAAAATAAGGGTGTATATTCACTGAATTAAGTCACATGTTGATGGAACAAAATTAGAGTAGATATTACCAGAGGAAAGAATAATACTTAATACTTCTTTCTGCATCTGTATGTATAATGCATATCTTCTACTGTATTCCACTAAAATATTGGCATGCAACAGTAACAAACAGGCATTGCTCAATGTGGCCAAAAACCAATAAATAGCGCAGACCATCAGGCTGGCAGCGGCCTAACCAGCACGGGCATCAGGGAATGGAATGGTATGCAGCCCTGCCAATGCCTTTGTCAGGGGAGGGTGAAGAGAGGACTGACAGGGGTTAGAGAAAAGGGAAAGGACACCAAACAGAACATCCAGGCAAGGGAAGCCCTCTGATTCCTGGCCTGGCACGGGGGAGTCCAGACAAGGGTTGGCTGTAAGAGATGGCGAGAGGGTTTGGCTGTTTCAGCTGTGGCAGGTTCATATCGCAGCAGTCCCAGGTTTTAGCATAGACAATGCATCTGTTATACTGCACTATCAAAGGGCTCATGTGTGACTGCAGAGACATTTCTCTAGGTCAGAGAGAAGTCAAGAGGTTCCTTCAAAGACAAGTCTGCTCAAAGTGTCTCTGTATGATTCAGTTATGTAAATTATTGGAGCAAGTGAAATATCCATCAGAAGACATGTTTAACAGAGTACATTCTGTGCATGTGGGTGTGCATATGCTACACATTCTCACTCCTAACTCATATATTATGCACTCACAACTGAGATTGTGTTTGCTTGCAAAATGTGCCTGTTACTACAGCAAGATAAAATAATGCATGACTATGGCCAAACATGTATGAATCAGTCTAGAATGTGACTCATATGTGCCAAAGGGAGAGATTAACAGATTAACAGTTTAACACTGCACTGATTTATGGTGGTGTGTTTCAGATATCGCAGCATTGTTAATACTGGAAGGGCACGAGGCTCAGTGAGCCGTAAAATTCTCTCGTAAAAGCCTGAATGAATGTATACGGGGGATTCTTCTGCTGGCTGGAGATCTAACGTTTGCTATATATTTTATTTGATATCACAGGCTGCTGTATTCGAAAATAATAATGTAATATAAAAATGAAAATAAAGTGTTTTCTAATTTAAATCTAAATCTAAATGTTTTCTCTCCGCAATGAGCTGTAAGTTTTTAAAAATATATTTCTGATTTTAGTTACTGTAATGGGGCAATTGGTGCTTTTTAAACTGCCCTTGACTACACCATTCCAATTTTATTTAGGTAGGAGATCCCAGATCACATGAGGGCTTCAATGTAATGAATATACTTAAGGTAGAATTACTATAAACAAAGCCTTACTTTTATTAAATACATGGATTTTTGTTTTATTTGATTTCACTCAAAAGCTGGCCTAACTTGCTTATAGAAGACGGAAATACAAATAACTCTAGAGGGTAATATAACACTTTAAAAAAATAAAATAAATACAATAAAAATACAATGAACCCCAGAAAAATACAAATTTCATAAACACCACACTAATGCACACAAAAAAAAAAGCTCAAACACACCGTTTTCTTCTTATTGTGGTATACTGATATCCAATGATATCCAATTTTTGTGCTTTCGCATAAACTGAAGGGCACATTGACCTCATGCAATCTTTTTTCTCATGGCATGGACCTTTGACCAGTCATTATCATAGCTCAATTCAAATCATGCCTAATTAGCTGCACAATCAATTGGCATAAGCACCTCTGTGCTTAATGTGTGATAATCGCATACTGAAGTGTGTGTAGCCGATTTCATTTTCATTCATCTGATAGAATGTCATGTTCTGTGACCTTTATGCTGTTTATGTGTCTGCAGTCTTCCAAATGAGTCAGTAACCAAGCCAAGCCGGACCTTCACTGAAATTCACAATAAACATTTCATTCTTTTCTCTTCTGCCATCTTTTCTAAAAGGTATGTCACCCAAATACCTGTAATTAGATGACTGATTGTGGGCTTCTGTCACTTGTTACCATGAAGTGGCACAATATTATTGGATTTGGTGTATATCACTTTCTGTCATTCATTTGCAGCTTCTATCAGTGACATTCTCACAGGCTAATATCTAGAGCTAACATGATTGCTTGCTTCTTTTTTCTCTGATTCATTTGTTGCTGTGTATTAGCAGGCTGTAGAAACCTGGCTGGATCTTCATCCTTCTAATGTCATTACTGTGATGGAGCCATTCATTTCATGTCACCCTTTATTCAATTGGAACTGGATTGAAATGAGTCAAGATGTAAGTAACTATAGCTGTGAGGCAAAGGCAGAGCATTTTGGACTGAAATGTTGTTTCTTTCTTGAAATGTTGGCCACTTCTCACTTGTAATAAAAAATATCTAAAGAAACTTTAAACACTGATGATCACCGGCAATTTAACTAAATGTTAAAAGGTTAGTTAACCCCAAAATTAGATTTCTGCATTGAGTACTCACCCTCATGTGGTTCCAAACCGTAAGACCTGTGTTCATCTTTGGAACACAAATGAAGATATTTTTGATGAAATCCGAGAGGTTATAGAAACAGGAAGCGCTGCACTGCATCTACAACGTAAACTGCATCTACACTGACGTGTGTCTCATTCTTTAACAGTCCACCTGGAAACAAAGCCGTTATGACGCCCAACCCCCTCACGAAAGAAGAAAGCCATCGTGTTTACAACTGTGACAATGAGCGCTTATCAGGATCAGCTAAATGCTGGATTTTCAAAAGTATGTGAAGTTTGCAACACCATTGTTGCGGTGAACTTGCACAACTTTCTTTAATGAATAATTTATTAGATTCACGCCGGTCTGTTATCGTATGAACATTGACGCGGTACTAGGGGTTTGTAACGACATGAGAGTGAGTAAATGATGACAAACTTTTTTTGGGTGTGAACTATTCCTTTAAGACAAGAATTTCTTTTGCTTGAAAGATAAGATCACATTGTGGAAACACGCCAGCTAACCATAATCGAAACAAAAACTTTTCAAATTTTAATAATAGGGACATGTTTTTCTTTCTACACACATCTGCACATTTTAACACCATTTCAGACTCTTCCAAAGTGACATTAAAGCGTGAT
Organism: Elopichthys bambusa; assembly: GCA_037101425.1. NCBI lineage: Eukaryota > Metazoa > Chordata > Actinopteri > Cypriniformes > Xenocyprididae > Elopichthys > Elopichthys bambusa. Next base: position 15,105,654 of record CM074432.1, on the reverse strand, counting down.
AGCGAGTACAAAAGCTGTCTCTTCTCTGCTGTACCCCTGAAGCATTAGGTAGGGCTGAACAATGACAGCTTGTCCTTGAGTTATTAATATATAATTCTACCTAGGTTGTGTCGGAAGACTGTTTCTTTTGATTGGCTTTTTTCTTAAATAAATCATTCATTATGTCTACCATCAATAATTAATATTCTCAGAAGCCCTAGTCCTTTATGTAAATAATGTCATATGTAGGAAGGTTACCAGCAAAAGCCTGCCAAGAACAGCAGCTTCTGAACTTCTGATTGTGAGTTTACAATGCAGAATTCTCCAAACCTCTCTCTACTATTTCATGTTCTAATTTGCGTTCTCAGTGTTTATACACAATTCCTATCTGTCTGTTCATGCTTTTATAGATTTTCTATAGACAGTTTTATAGATGTGTAGGAACTTCTCTTTGTCTTCTGAACAGCCTCTGTATCTCTCTCTGAAAGGATTTTTCCTCTCTCTTACACACACTTCCTCTCAGTTTACACAGAGAGAATGAATCTGGTATAATATGTAATAGCGTGGTTAAAATGGCCCTGGCTTAGGAAGGAGCCAATTTCCTCAACAAAAGAGTGTCAGTCAGCAAAATTCATGCTGAATTAATCTCATAGTTTTGAAGATGGGCTGCTCTGCCTCTCTGAATAAGAATGAATCCACAAGGGTTTTATTTTTATTTACAAAGGGAAATGTTACAAACGTGAAGCCAACATAAAACAAGTGTGTTACAACAGGTGGGCTAGAGTTAGGGTGTTAATTAACAAGAATAAATTTGTATATAATGCATTTTTATTTCAACCTGTGTATGATAGCTATGCATTCAATGCATTTTCAAAATTTGTAAAAAAAAGAACAAGAAAGTGTTTAGCATGAATACCAATTTTAAAGAAATAATAATAATAATAATAAAAAAATCCTCATTATTTCCTCACTCTCATGTTGTTTCAAATCTGTATGCAGTTTTTTTTTTCTTTTTCCGAAGAACACAAAATAAAAGCTCTGTCCTCACTGGCCACCATTGTTCAGAGCTAGTGTTGTCATTCCATCATGTGTACAAGTGTGTGTGTGTGTGGTGGGGTGGGGTGGGAGACAGAGTAAAAATCAAAGAGGTGGTGTGTTTAGCAGCTAATGGATGGGTGATCATCAGTACACCCGGAGGATGCGAAATATCTATCACAGTCCATTAATGACAGCACCTTAGTGACACACACCAAACACACTGTCACATTACCATATGGCCTCTCTCTAAACACGCAAAGGGCTCCAGTCATCCTCAGCATTGTGAGTGGTTAGTGTGACATTCAGTAGAGCAGGCCCTCTGAGAGAGAGGCCATCTGCTTTGGTGACAGTGGTCTTTGAATGTCACTTGGGTGATGCCAGTAATGCTGTGTGTGTTTCACTCTCACTGTTAGCATTTCTTTGTTGCTTCAAAGCTCTAACTTCATAGAATGTACAGCACATACCTTATATTTAGGTTTAGAATTTTTTAGGGTAAAAACACAACAAGTCACAAAAACTGTTGTTTTATTACGACTCTGAAGTTACAAAGCAAATGAGAAAATCAAGCAACCAAACCAAACAGTTTTGGTTACCATTGACTTCCATTGTATGACAACACAATTTTTCAACATATTCTCTTTGGTGTTCTTCAGAATGAAAGAAGGTTATACAATGACATGAGGGTGAGTAAATTATGTCAAAATTTTCATTTTTGGGTGAACTATCCTTTTAAGTGGTAGGAGGCAGTTGACAGGATTGGATTGCTAGACACTATAATCACCTGGATTCAAACCAGTTGAACTCAAATGCCAATTGCCGCTGAAGCATGTGTTAACCACGAAGCCGTGTAACTTGTTTCCTAGTCACCACACTTATACTGAAAAACTCAAAACTGCAGTATTCAACTGCTTCCACATCAGACTATGCTGAAAGCTGTAATAATACTGTAATCATTTCCATATATATACTGAACTGCAGTTCAACTTATAAATGATGATGCATGTACTTCAGTTTCAAACTTTGTCCAGATTTGTAGTTCCTGCATTCTTGTACTGTTACAGCTGTTATCAAGAACTGCACTATGCACAAGAAATTTTATGTAGATATTGTAGAAAATTAGTTTATGCACAACCTGAACACAACAAATATACCTGAACATAACTACTCAAGCTCTTTGAAATTAATCAACAAAATGGCTTTATTAAAGAATATATAGGTGTGCTTGTGTGTGGTCAAGGTATTCCATAAAATCATTATATCTTTGGAAAGTCCTCATAAAACACGAAATCCCAACATAGGTGTGTGTTCATTTTGCAGATTTGTTCAACTGTACTGCAGTCATACTGTACTGAGTGTAACTTGTATTGCACTAAATAGTAAAGAGAAACCTAAACTGAAAATATACTACACTGAACCATACACTGTACAAAATGTAACATTTATTCACTAGTTTAATTTATGTCAAAATTATTAACATCACTGAATCCACATTAATACATTGCTTTATACCACCAAAATTAATTTTTATAGGTTAAATCAAGGAAATAGCTCTTTATGATAACAATTGCAGGTTACCACTATAGTATTTATAGTGACCTGCTATTATATTATGTGGATGGTAATTAGTCTGCACAATTGGTCTGAACAGCAGCTGTACAGCAGACTACAAATATACTTTACTTAAATGTAGTTTTACTGCAGGATACTAGTTAAGTACAGAAGTTTAAAAGCATTTTAACTGCAGTACAGTTGTATTTTGCAGTACAGCATCATTGTACTCTTCCAGAATGCATTTTTTACTGCATAGTTTGCAGATTTGTTTCAAAGCAGCTTTACAAAGAATAGTGCCCTACAAACCCCCCGCTGAGCAGCAACAGAGGCAATGAAAAAAAAGGATCTTTAAGTAGATGAGAAAGAAACCTTCAGAGAAATCTCTCATCTCTCTCTCTCTCACACATGCACATACTCGGCAATCAGCTGATATCATATGCCCATCTTTTGTAAAGATAGCTAAAAATTTCACATTATGCAAATGAAAGTAAACCCTCAATAACCAGGAAGGCCTATTTTGCTTACTGTTTCCCCAATTAATCTTTGTATTTCTCTCTCTCTCTTTCTGTCTGCACACTGCACGACTCCACAGCAGCCACCACTTTTGTCATGTTAATGTATCGCCGTGTGACGACAGGCGAATAGGATTTACTCTACCAGCTTCTCCGCTGGAATGAAATTGCAGTCTCATAAAACCTACTTTTAAAGGCATTGTGAGAGAGCGCTGAGGGCAGTATATTAAACTGCAGCGGATTAGATTAAGAGGAGGAGAGGGGTGGACGCGGGATTGAAAGTCCGTTGATGGTCCTTTCTGATTTGAGTTTAATGTGATGTCATAAAGGAGATAAATGAGAATGGCAGATGACCGGAGGTGTGTGATGTGAGTATTTGCAAAGCACAGAAACATAATTTACTTGGTGAACAAAAAATTGCTATGCAAAACAAGTGCCATTTGTTTCTCATACTAATCTGACATTAGTAATCACAGCGATTTTTCCATGTCTTCGCCACAATGTAACATATGCAGATTAATGCACGTCAATATCTGTGAATGTTTACCTTGTACATACTTAGACGACAAAACTATCTCACCCCAGGCTTTCCCCTCTTTGCTCCAAAGCCTATTTGCTGTGGCTCACAGTGGTCAGGAATCACTGTAAAAAATGCCTTGAGTTGATTTAGAGCCCAAATCCCTCTCAATCATGTCACATTTTGCACTTAAAGGGCCATTCAGCACTGATTCTCCACACTGCAGTCACTCTCCCATACAGCGGACATTAGCGAGCAGAACCAGGCTTCTATTAGAGATCATTTAAAGGCCATTTTCCCCGCACAGCCACTTGGACAGGCATTGTCAGGGCACCTCAGCGCATCATTTCACAACCTCCACTAGCCCTTGCTCCCAAATCCTCTGCAAGCTATTTTATCATCTTAAAGCTAGCATTTCTGCCAAGGCTAAGCGGTGTTGTCACTTGCCGCAGCGTAAACTAGTGCTGAAAGCTGTTTTAAAGTATGTTGGGTGTAGAATTTCAAACTTGTGCGCAAGTGTTTTACTCGGCCGTCACGCCTTTAATTTTCTAACGCTTTGAAGGTCAAATTTGGTCACAGCAATGTGTCACAGGTTTCAACACTAAGCTTTGGACTTTTCTTGAGATGTAAACAGAGGATTTTGGTTTTAATTGAGCGGCGGAGTTCAATACACCCATGCTGGTTTGCGCTTGAGTTGTGTTGTCTTCAGCCAAAATTTTGCAAGGCAAAATAACTTGTTTCTGAAGATTGTGCCTTTCATACTAATCTGCAAGGAACACAATCAAACATCAAAGCTGTATCAGCGCTTTAGCAAAAGTGACGATAAAATGATAAAACCAAAAAGTTTGGAACATCATTCAAACATGCCCACATGTTCAAGTCATAATGCTTAGGGTATATAAACAGCTACTTACCTCATCCTTTTGACAATTCTTCCACCATTGTCCCCACGCATATGCCGTGAAACTGTCTGCTGTAGCAAAGCCTGCGATCTAAACCTCGGAGGATGAAGTACTCAACCCACCATGTCTCAAAACTCATTCTAGAGAGCCCACGCATCTACGTACCTGACACCCCTGTTACGTGTCGGAGATGCTAGCGTGCTTGTGATTCTCTGACATTCCTCGACATTGCTCCAGGTGCCTCTCCTTTGCACACAAGAACACTTTACAGCTTCTGCCCTTCAAACTCAGTCTCTTGCACCGTTGCTCACAGCGGGTGCTTCCTCAACTGAATCCCAATTCAAGTCCTTCCGTTCCTCCTCGATCCAAGTCAACTACCAATGGACGACTTCTTATCTGAAACTCGCTGTCAAGCTCCTGGCGTCCCACACACCCTTCAGATTAACTGTCCTCATGTGCTAAGAGTCACCACCACCTCTTCTAATTGTGTGCCTGCTCAAACTACAAGGCAAGTGAGGAGTGAGCAGCAACAGCTTCACTCTCAAATTCCCTTTTCCACTCTCTTTTTCAACCTGCAGAGGCCTGCTGTTAGCTACTGCATGTGGCACCTAGTATGTTTCAACAACTTTGAGCTCAACTGTTGTCACACTAACTGTATTGCAGTGACAAAAAGTGCATCTTAAACTTTTGGCATATTTCTAGGCATATGGGCTAGTTAATTTAAGGGAACTCCATGCCCCCCTCTCTCTTTCCAAAGACAAATATAGAATAATTAATGTATTTAAGGTTAACTTATTGACCTTAAGTCATGAAGGTTTGCAAGGGTCCTCTATAATATAATTTACTCTTTTACTTTTACTAAAGTTATGTAAGTTATGTTGCTTGCACCATATTTTTTAGATTGTACATATATTTAAAAAAAACCTTTGTGTAATTACATCTGTGATTAATATTTGTTACATCTTAGTTACCCTTCCCTTAACCAACACATAAACCTAACCATATTATGATACCTGTCTCTAAACTTACCCATAATCCACCTTAATAGCAGTAAAATGTTTTGCAATACATTAGCACAATGAGAACATTGCACCTAACAATTAATTTGTTTGATTAGTGCATGATAGTTAAATATATAATATAAAGTGGCACCAAAATATCAAAATTAATTCAGTTAATTGTTAGATATGACAAAAACGTGTATCATTTACAAACCTTTGGATAAATCTTCCCACAATGCTACACATAGGATCTCTTTTCCCTCTTTGGTCCTCCATGCACAACATATTTGGGTTGCCTTTTCTTCTTGTCTTTTCTCTTGTATTGTTGAATGAGGCAGACTCTCAGACCAATTTACAGCTTGAAATTCATCAAACAGTGGAATCCACAAACTTGTCTGAAAAAATCATATTCACTAATGTAAATGATCAGGACCACTGGTTTGCAGCTACATGTCAAGTCAGTTCAAGGTCTATTGTAACTAAATAATGAGCACTGTGTAAACTGAAATACTTGAAAATGCAGGTGAAATACTAGGCAGACAATGACACAACATTATGCAGAGGGCACATTGCGCAACCAAACAACATGAAATATGATGCAATATACCAGAACATACAGTGTCTGCAGGATATATGGGTAATGTAAGGTCCAATATGATGTAAACAAGAATAACAAGTGTCCTTCCACGTCCAAGCTTTATTATAAATCTCAATAATCTTATGTATCTTTAATGTCCTCCTCATGTGGAATTGTTTCAAAGACCAAACTACCACAAGCATTGAGGCACAAACATTAAGGGAAATTCTGAATGAGGGTCTCCTGTTTTTTTTTATTTTTTATTATTATTTTTTTTAATACCTATTGCCTTGGCATCTATTGCAGAATAAATCTATCATTTGTGACACATACACCTCCGAACAGTCCACTTTAGACATTCTACTTAACTGTATGTAACTTTACAACTACTTGAGATCATTCTATTTATCCGAACCCTAACACCTAACCCTAACAGTCTACTAATACTCTAATGAGATTTAGTTGACATGTAATTGCAAAGTTGCTTGTATTTAGTAGAATGTCTAAAGTGGACCATCAAAATACAGTGTAATCCAGGGTATTTCTACAACATCATTAAAAAAAGGATTTAAAAAAAAAAAAGGAAAAAAGTATGCTACTTCCATGCTGGTAGGTGTCAGTATAACATCCTAAATGACTATCGTATTCACCAGCAAAACATTACTTTCTTTACTTTTAAGTATCTACCTTTTTCCTAATGACCCTACTGTGTTCTAAACAACTTCCGGTTGAGATGACTCAAAGATAAATGAAACAAATAATTTCAAATAATGCTTATCTGAGTCACTGGATGTATTTGTGTGGAACATTTTGTACATTTTGCCAACTGTTTGTTAATTTAGTTCATTAAATCGTTTTGTTGCAGCTACATAGTATAGCCTGCTTGAGCCCCATTGGCAACTGTTTTTTCCTACTGATATTTTCTAAAGTGTGATTTCAGCTGGCAATGTATCTCCTCATGCATGACTTGTGTGACAACATCAGTGAACAGCAGGAGATTGGTTCACATGCAGAGGACAAATGACAGCCCTTCTTCCATATCTGTACAAGGCTAAACACATCTCTGTAGTGACAGGGTTGGGAAGCCATTTTAAAAGCCCTTGCTCTTGGATGTCCCCACAGTTAGATATGTCACAGTACAGTAGAGGACAAAATATGATGGGGACAAACTTAAAACAAGCCTGACTTCCCTCATGTTGATGGCTAATGCAGTATTAGCGAAGGACAATTTCTGATGATGAAGTTAATATGCGCTGCAGGTTCAAAGCCCCCTGTGAAAACTTCTTAGTCTTTTGAGGTGCTAACTAAAACCTTACACTGCAATTTTTTGACATTTCTCAACTCTTGTGATAAAGTATGACATGTAGCAAAGACACCTATCCTCTTGCCTTTCCCTCATTCTTAACTTCAGTTCAATCATGATTTCACATTTTTTGACTTCAGCTCGAGTTCTCACTTTATCACACTTTTGTTCTCTCTTACTTTTGAAAATGTCATTTTTCTTAGTTAGTTTGGCTGTGGTTAGCTCTAACTCTCTCTCTCTCTGTCTTTCTTTAGCTTTCTCTCCTCATTCACTCTCCCACCATTTCATGCATCATTTCCCTGTCTAATTGTAGCTGGCTGAAACCCTTCCGCACACTCCAGGAGTGTCTTTTCCTCTTCAGCCAGCACTATTCAATTAGCTGAGTCTTGCATAGCACCGTGGTTCAGGGAAGAAAGCATATAGTACTCCGTGACCCACCCAGTCCACTACATAACATCACTAACTTTAACAATAGCCCACCTTAAAAAAGGTGTTTGCATGCTGTTTTTTAAAAAAAAAAAAAGTCTTATTTAATGTCCCAACATTAAAATCATCCTACAAAACAAAACACCACTAAGATTCTGCCAGATCATGGGAAGATTATAACTGTCAGCTGTATAACAAATACAGTGCCTAACGTAAATGATTACGCCCCCTTTGAAAAGCAACATTTTAAACAATATCTCAATGAACACAAAAACAATTTCCAAAATGTTGACAAGACTAAGTTTTATATAACATCTGTTTAACTTATAACATGAAAGTAAGGTTAATAATATAACTTAGATTACACATTTTTCAGTTTTACTTAAATTAGGGTGATGCAAAAATGAGTACACCCCACTGAAAGTCTCTGGAGCAAAGCTACATTTTAGACTACGAATGTCTAATTTAACAAGAATTCAACCACAGGTGAGTCTAATTATTCATTACACAGGTGTCTAGCAGACAGTTGACTATAAAAGGTGTTAAAAACCCTTCCCATTTCATGTTGTCAGCAATGACACCGCATAGAAAAGAAATGTCACAAGACCTGAGAAAGAAAATAATTTCTTTACACCAGAAAGGTGAAGGCTACAAGAAGATCAGCAAAGCTTTATTTATCAGTCAGAATACTGTAACAAAAGTGGTACAAAAATTTTGAAAAGATGGAACTTCACCCATCTCACAGAGACGTTCAGGTCGTCCATGGAAGTTAACACCTCGACAGGAGCGTCTTCTGATGAGAAGGGTTGAAGAAAATCAGTATGCAAGTTCAGTGCAGTGAAACATGGTGATGGCAGTGTCCTTATGTGGGGCTGCATGAGTGCTGCTGGTGTCGGGGAGCTGCATTTCATTGATGGCATCATGAATTCACAAATGTACTGCTCTATACTGAAAGAGAAGATGTTACCATCACTCCGTGCCCTTCGTTGTCGTGCACTTTTCCAACATGACAATGATCCTAAACACACATCTAAGGCCGCTGTTGGATTTCTGAAGAAAAACAGGGTGAAAGTGGCTCCTGATCTGAATCCAATCGATCACCTATGGGGAATTCTGAAGAGACAAGTTGAGCATCATTCTCCATCCAGCATCCAGGCTCTAAAAGAGGTCATTCTTGAAGAATGGAAAAAGATAGATGTTGCAAAATGTTGCCAACTTGTTCATTCCATGCTCAGAAGACTTGGTGCTGTCATTAAAAATCATGGAGGCCATACAAAGTACTAGATGTAGTAGTTTTTGTTGTAGGGTGTACTCATTTTTACATCACCCTAATTTTGAGTAAAACTGAAAAATGTGTAATCTAAGTTATATTATTAACCTTACTTTCATGTTATAAGTTAAACAGATGTTATATTAAACTTAGTCTTGTCAACATTTTGGAAATTGTTTTTGTGTTCATTGAGATATTGTTTAAAATATAACAAAAAATCTCTGCAGAACAGCTTGTTATATGCACACTACAAATCATTTAGAGTAATGATTCTTAGCATTTCACGTACAAAACACAATCATGGTGACACTCAGTATTAAATTATTAAGAAAAGAGATGCGCACAACACCAAATGGAACAACAAACACAACAACACAAGTGCAAATAAAAACAGTGAGCAATGAGGTAATCTGCATGATTTGTTTATGCTGCAATGCATGGTAAACAGAGTCTGGCATCCTGCGGAAATCACAAAATTGAGGAAGGTGGGGGTTATGGCAAAGTAATTATCAAGAAAAAAATTAAAATGCCATACTTCATGCTAAAACCCTTGATTTAGGTCATACAGGAACTAAATTCTTGCTAGTCAACTACTTTTCTGGGTGACTAGTTGAGTAGTAAAAATGAGCTGTCATGCAGGCCCTACTACGGAGAAGGAGGAAGAGTGGGAGTGACAGTGAAAATGAGGAAATGAGGGAGAGCTCAGAAATTATGGAACAGAGTTTGAAGAAAGAAAAAAAAAAGAAGATCAGGAGGATGCAAAAACACAGATTATTCCCCTTCCCAAACTCATCAGTGTACCACTGCCTCACACAGCAGGATTTAATACACACACATACACACACACACACACACGCACACACACGGCACTGAGATACCCAATGTAATTATCAGCTACTTAATGATCACTGCACATCAACAGAGGCTCCATCCATTCATTACAAGTGCTGCTGGAGCCCCCCCACCAGGCTCTGGAGACATCTTATCTCAGCACAGACCACTCCATGGGCCTAATTGAACCCTATTAACAAAACAAAAGTGTACCGGCTGCTGCGATTACTCCACAAACTGCAAAGATGGAGGACGTGTTAGTTATTTATTTTTTTATATGTGCACTTTCAATCCCTCGCAGGCTTATGACATTAAGGGGTTCTGTTGTGTACAGTGGAAAGATAACACAGGGAAATGGATTTGAGGGCAAGTGCAATGAGAGGTTTTCAAAGGTTCAGTGTAAAATAGGAATTTCTTTCCTACGTAGAGGAACGGTGTGTGTAGATATTTGTATAAATTAGGGATACCATTTTGATTAGACTTTAATTAGTCTTTGGAAAAATATGAAAAAATAGTCTAACATGGATTTGCTATTTTACTATGGCTTAGTTTAACTCAGTTATAAAGACAGACAGACAGACAGACAGACAGATAGATAGATAGATAGATAGATAGATAGATAGATATTCATTTTAAATAAATAAATAATTTGTTGGGTAGTCTTATTCAGATTGATATGTCTGTCCTCCTTTTACAGTATGACTGCAGAGAGAGAAAAGGTTAAAAGTAAAATGAGATAACATCTCTCCATAGGATGCACTGACATGTTTGACAAGTACCATCGTCCCTGTTAGACAGTGATGCCATTTCTTCTGTTTCTTTACTCCCTTGCCTCCCTCTATATCCCCCCCCCTCCCTTTCCCTCTGCTGTCTGTCTCCCCCTCTAATAAATTCATCCTAGCATTCCACTCTGCTCTTTGACCTGACCCTGAGCAGATCTCTCTTGCCTCATGCTGAGGGAATCAGCAGTACTCTTAAGTGGCCCAGCAGGCACCTGACGATTTGCCCTTATGGCAGGCACACAGTGTCTCTTGCCTGAAACCACCAGGCACAGGAGATTGTGAAGAAGACTTCACTCTCTCTTTAGAATCAGATAAAAGAATTCTGTGGCACTGTAAATCCATGTAATGTTAAAAATAATCCAATATATTTACACTTCAGACAGGATTATTATAGTTATCTAAAACTAAATCTAAAACAAAAAAACTTTTTTACTTGAAATAAAATAAAGCTTAAAGTTTTATGAATAATAAAAGTTTGTTTTTCTATATATTTTGTTTTATTTCAGCTAGTTGCCAAAACATTTCTTCATTTTTTAGTTGAACTTGATTTACCACAATAACTAACATAAAATTTTTTAAATAAAAGTGAATAAAAAGTATATACATAAAAAATATAAATACTTTTTCATTAAATTATTTTCATTAAAACATGTTTCAAATATATGCTACATTTAAATATATATTTATGTCAATATACTCTAGAATTTTTGCATATTTAATTAGGCTATCACAGGCTATTTTTTTTTCTTTCTTTTTTTTTTTTTTTTAAATCCTGCTGTAGCTGAACTGTTTTCATGTCTCTGTGCTTGATTTTCTGCTCACATACTTGCATTCTAGCTCTTGGGAAAGAGAAAGCTTGGTAATTCTATGCTCAGGAAACAGATCAGAACCATTGTTCAGTTTCCAGCAATGCTGGCATATCTTTAACATCTGAACATCTTTAGTATCCATTAAAAAAAAAAGAAAAAAGAAAAAGAGATACCACGCTCTCTGTGCCAAATCTCACCAAACTCCTGGGAACCTAAAGGCTCCCACTTCCAAGACAACAACCCCTTCATGCTCTCAGCTCCCCCATGCCATAAATACCTCTTCATCAGGCAGTCCCATCCCTCCACCACCCCTTTTCCTCTCTCCATGGCAGCTGAGATGAGGTAGAGCGCCCCAGCTGACAGGTCTGAGCGATTGATGTTTGAACAATAGCCGACCTCCTTGAGCAGGGAGGCTGGAGCAAGGGAGAGGCGAGTACATTTTTAAAGAGCCGAAGACGGCTTGATTGATGTGCTCCCCATCCATTGCTCCTGCCTAGGAGCAAGTAATGGAGTTGTGTTTAACCCTGGTCTCCTGGGGAGGCTTTAGGGAGACGTGTGGAGATGGCATTTGTCAAGAGCAGAGAAGGCCTGGCTTAATCCATGGCTGCTGGGCTTTCTTCAAGAGAGCTTCATACTTTTATATAAAACAGAGTTCACTTTAGACCTGTTTCTTGGTCGATTTTTCAACAGTTCTTAGCCATAAGCTGTACTGAACATTCATATTGAAATTGTTGCTGCCTTTAATAGCTTCTTACAACGCATGTACCTATTTGTAATTTGGAGGTTTGGTTTAAAGAAAAGGGTGCTTAGTGTTTAATTTTGCTATAAAAAATTGCCTGCAGCCTAGTTTGAGCAACACACCAAGCTATTAAAATGGCCTGGATGACATTTTTTACATAACCTGGAATTACCACCTCATCAATTTCACAATTAATGTTTAACACAACATTGTTTATCTTGCTGAAAAGGTCTGAAAAGCATATTTGAACAACACCCATCCATTAGCTGTTATTTCACTCATTCTTACTTATAGAGGTATGTGTGAAATACTCTGGTAAAGTGCACAGAGAGCCTATTAATCAAGAGCTGAACCGCCTGTTTCCTTCCACAGTTTGAAAGTAATAGATGTGTATTTCTTTTGCTGTTATATTTTGGAGAAACAAAGAATGCAAATGTTAGTTCTCAGTGGGGGACTATTTCTTGCTGACTGTTTTCTGTTGAAGTTGACTATCATGCTATTGATTTTGGCCCATGGCCCTAATCCACAACTATTCCCTTTGTGTTTGATATGTATCTGAGATGACTGGCACCTTAGAGCTGGCTTCTAGCATCTCTGTCTGTCTTTGAGTGCACAGTGCCCTCAGAAAAGAAAACAAAAAAAGTAAAGATGGACAAGGACATATACCATATGAAATCTTGTATTAAAAAAAAAAAAAAAAAGTAGTAATAATTCAAATAAAAATGAAATATTTTACCAAATAGTGATTTGAGCATTATTTAGGATAATGAAGACAACATAAAAACCTCCAAGACCAAATTATTTGATCCCAGGCTCACAGAAAAAGCTTGTGACAACATTTATGCAAAATTATATTATGTTGCTTCTTGTGTGACACTTACACTTTTAAAATAAATATCCAGTGAGTGGAGCTAAAAATGCATTGTTTTATCCGAAAGAGATCTGGCAAAGTTTAACGTTGGTTGCTGTACTTATTGAGACCGTTAAAAGTGGCGCTAAAAGACTAATCCTCTATTGCGTGAAAATAACACAGCCTTCACTAAAGCCTACCCTAAACCCTAACCAAAAGTGTTAACAAAAACAAATATGAGAAACAACAACAACAACAAAAAAAAACTCATTTGCTAAAGTAACCATGCCATTTTTTCTTGCTTCTACAAGTCTTTGTGCTCTTTTACTAGGTGAGCTACTGAGCAAGTTTATAACATTAAATAAGCTATAAATATGGTAAACATGTTCTGAGGTCATAACATAGTTGTTACATAACACATGGACCGGAGACAGATGGAATGTCAAAGGGTTGTTTATTGAAGACAAACAGAGCGGCAGTGGTGAAGTGATGGTGATGAAGTGGATCTTGGAGAACTTGGTGCTGGGAAAACGATGGCAGGCGTAGGAGAAGACAAGGAGGATGGAAGACACTCACACTTGAACGGAGGAACACTGGAGGGAGGTCGGGATCGCTGGTAACAGGTAAGAGGTTAAGGAGTCCTTCGGGCAAGTCTGAGGTAAGTTCTAGACATGAACGAGACCGGACAATGAGGGTGAGTGTGTGAGTGTCTTTTATGTTGGTGCTGATGAGTGAGCAGATGAGGTGCAGGTGCGCATGATTAGTACTCAGGGGAAGGAGTACGTTGTGATTGGTGGGTGCTGGAGCCTGGCGTGTCTGTGACAGTACCCTCCCCTCCACGGCCCGTTCCTGAGGGCCGGGGACCCCGACGTCGTGGTGGTCTACCTCTTCCGCGAGGAGCAGGTCTGTTGGGATGGGTAGCGTGAAAAGTGTCCAGCAGGCTAGGATCGAGGATGTCATGACGTGGTACCCAAGAGCGTTCCTCGGGACCGTAACCCTCCCAGTCCACCAGGTACTCGAGTTGCCCGCCACGACGTTGGGAGTCCAAGATTTCTAGCACCTTGTATGCAGCTCCGTCATCTAGAAGCAGTGGAAGGGGGGGATCGGTTGAGGTCACACCAGGCTCTGTGGAGAGATGAACAGAAGGGTAGTGAGGCTTTAAGAGGGAGACATGGAAGGTGGGATGAATGCGGTATTCAGGTGGGAGTTGGAGTTTGTAAGTGACCGGGTTGATCTGCTCTAAGATGGTGAATGGGCCAATGAACCTGGGACTCAGCTTACGGCATGGGAGACGCAGTATTACAGCCGATCTTCGTCGTTCAGAAGCCCCAGCCTACCAACCCGGACAGAAGGTCCGGTCTTCTGTTACATAACACATGGACTGGAGACAGATGGAATGTCAAAGGGTTGTTTATTGAACACAAACAGAGCGGCAGTGGTGAAGTGATGGTGATGAAGTGGATCTTGGAGAACTTGGTGCTGGGGAGACGATGGCAGGCGTAGGAGAAGACAAGGAGGATGGAAGACACTCACACACGAACGGAGGAACACTGGAGGGAGGTCGGGATCGCTGGTAACAGGTAAGAGGTTGAGGAGTCCTTCGGGCAAGTCTGAGGTAAGTTCTAGACATGAACGAGACCGGACAATGAGGGTGAGTGTGTGAGTGTCTTTTATGTTGGTGCTGATGAGTGAGCAGATGAGGTGCAGGTGCGTGTGATTAGTACTCAGGGGAAGGAGTACGTTGTGATTGGTGGGTGCTGGAGCCTGGCGTGTCTGTGACAATAGTATTGTGTGAGGAATGATGTGAAAATATGTGTTTATCAATCGATAATTTGCCCCTGTAATTGTAATTTGTGTGAAAAGGAATAACAGTTGTATGTGTTTTACTGCCACTTGTTTTTATTTCAGCTGGAAACTGTGGGGAATTGTATGTATAGGTACATTTTTGGAGTTCTGCAAAAATGTAGGCAGAGGCATGTATTTTCAATTAGCTTAGGTTGAACTATATTTTTCAGTGTATAGTACTCAATATTGAGATGCTTAAAATATCCAGAAATAGTTTTTAAGCACATGTATAGGCCAAAAATACATTGTATTCTTGTTGTATTATGCCAGTAGTACTGTCAGTATTATTACATACTTGACAGTGCCTATTTATTTATTGCACCCCATTATGCACATTATGCTAGCTGTGCCTACTGTCACTGCTTTATGACTAATGTTACTCAGTTACACACATCACTGTGCGTTATATATAGTGTGTTATGGTGTTAAGTCATGATTGACAGTAACATTAGAACCATTTAAGTACTGTTAAGCACATTTGAAATGAGCCGCAACTGGCTCAAGTACTGTGAACATTTTGTAATCACATCTTTATATTGTTTGTATTATTTGTAACCTATTTGATATTGCTTTTTACAACAGTTCAATAAACATGAAGTTATTATTATAACATACATTTTAGATATAGTATTGCCAGTTACTTTTGACTGTTTATTATTCTGTACATTTTGTATATTACCTTCTATGATGCCAGTGTTTTGACCACTTACTCAAGTTTTTCATTTACAATACATTTGTGCATATGGTGGAGTGATTTGAATTGATATGTATGTATTGACCTTTAAATGGAAAGGGAAAAAATAGCCATAAATGAACACTAAACAGTTGAATGCTTTCTAAAAATCTGGTTAGAGAATTCAAGCATTTTGACCAATTCCTGCAAAATGTTTGTTTTCACTGTCAGAAAAAAAGGTACGGTGCTTGTCATTTTTTAAGATACCTTTTTTTTCTGACAGTGTTTTTTTTTTGTTTTTTTTCAAGCAAGTGTTTTACTGGAGGACAGGTATGAGCTTGAAGAGGGAACTAAGAAATATATGACAGAATTTCAGGTTGTTGAAATAAGAGGCAGGTTCTGAGTGGCAGACAAGTAGAGAGGAATGAAGGTGTGTGGGAACATGGGAGAAAGGGAGTAAAGGAGCATGGAAGCAGAGCTAGCAGCCTGAATAGTGAAAGTCACCACTAATAAAATCTCTTTGGTCTGAGGTCAGCTCAGGGCAGCTTCAGATTGGCTCTGTCACAGAGCGGGGAAAACACTCACAAGCCACACTCATGTAGGCCTAAATCTATTTCACTGGCACATTCAACTATTTATCCTCAGAGAGTGACGGATTTGTCTAGGCCTGTTGGTCTTTCCTTCTAATTATCCTCTATGAGTTCACTGTGTATTATTTCACTATTTCATGTCACTTTTAAAATTATGCATCCATTTGCATTTTCAAAGAACAACCTGCAATTAAGCAACATCCCATGAGCAACAGTTCTGTTGTACATAATATTTAGCATTAGCATGATTGTGAGTGTGATATTACTTTCGTACAATGGTTCTATACACTGAAAGTCAGAGTAACCATACTTAAAGGATTAGTTCACTTTCAAATGAAAATTACCTAAAGCTTTAATCACCCTCAAGCCATCCTAGGTGTATATGACTTTCTTTTTTCTGATGAACACAATCTGAGAAATATTAATAAATATTCTGATGCATCCAAGCTTTTTAATGGCAGTAAGTGATACCAAACGAGTATGAGCTAAAGAAAGTGACCTCCATCCACATCCATCCATCATAAACATATTCCACACGGCTCCGGGGGGTTAATAAAGGCCTTCTGAAGCGAAGCGATGCCTTTGTGTACAAAAAAATATCCATATTTAACAAGTTATGAAGTAAAATATGTAGACCGCCTTCCCTATTCTGCTTATGAAGAAAGTTTAAAACTCTACCACAGTGGTCGGCAATAGGCGGCCCGCGGGCCAAAACTGGCCCGCCAGCAATAATATCTGGCCCGCGCCCGCAGTCAGATTATTTTGATAGCGGCTCGTTCTGCAATAGCGAAGATCTTATTCTTATCACAATAGTGAAGATCTTATCCCCGTGTCTACACCAGACGCAACTTTTTCCACGTCGCGTTGCTCCGTGCTGCAAGAGCTCAAAGCTGTCTACAATGAACGCAACAAACCGACTGTTGCAAAGCACTTGGACTACGTCAGAAACAGAACGTGCAATCTGTTCACTGTCGGGAATGTGTTGTGTCGCATGACTCGCATTGCACCACGCCACATCCAGTGTAGACAATATCACTGATTATAAATTTTTATAAATGGAAATTTTTTTTTGGCCCAATGCCAAACTTACAGTACTGGTCAAAAGTTTGGAAACATTATTGTTTTTAATGTTTTGGAAAGAAGTCTCTTATGCTCATCAAGCCTGCAGTTATTTGATTGAAAATACTGAAAAAACTGTAATATTGTGAAATATTTTTACAATTTAAAATAATGGTTTTAATATAATTTATTTCTCTTTCTTCAGCTCGTACTCGACACCCCTGATCACTGCCATTATAAAGCTCAGATGCATCAGGATATTTATTAATATATCTCCAATTGTGTTCTTCAGAAAAAAGAAAGTCATATACACCTAGCTTGAGGGTGAGTAAAGCTCGTGGTAATTTTCATTTGAAAGTGAACTAATCCTTTAACAGAGTAACCGTTAAAGGGTTAGTTCACCCAAAAATGAAATTTCTGTCATTAAGTACTCACCCTCATGTCGTTCCAAACCCCCAAGACCTTCGTTCATCTTCGGAACACAAATTAAGATATTTTTGATTAAGTCAGAGAGTTTTTTTTAAATTTTTTTATCCCCCATTGAAAGCAATGTACAGTAATTACCACATTCAAGTTCCAGAAAAGCAGTAAAGACATTATTAAAATAGTCAACATGACTACAGTGGTTCAACCTTAATGTTATTAAGTGACAAGAATACTTTTTGTGTGCAAAAACAAAACAAAAATAATTACTTTTCATCAAAAAATATCTTAATTTGTGTTTCGAAGATGAACAAAGGTCTTACGGGTTTGGAACAACATGAGGGTGAGTAATTAATGACAGAAATTTAATTTTCGGGTGAACTAACCCTTTAAATTAATTCAGCCAGTTCTTTTTTTTTTTTTTTTTTTCGTCACCAAAAAATATATAAAATAATTCCAAACAAAATCAAAGAGTCAAGTTTTGCCTCTCGCCAAGTAATGCACAGACTGGAAATAAGTATGTTAGTGTAGCAAAACAAGTTTTCCATTTCTTTGAATATCCAACTCTGCCAGTTCCACATCACACAGATTTTCTGGTATATATACAATAACACAATGAACATGGACAAACAAAGTGATACAAACAGTGAAAAGTCCTGTGTAATGATTAGTGCTCTTGGAATGCTGCTCAACCAAGGCTAAAAGCTCAAGGACCAGAACTAGCGAAATGCTACAGAGATGAAATACTAACACAAGACAAGAATCACACAATTTTAATATTGCTTTTTTCATATTGCTGAGATTTTATATAAAGTTATAAACAGTGTTAGTATCTAGATCCGTAGTTATCTTCAACAAACCATTACAAACTACTATCTGGATATTTTGGTTTTAAAAGTGTCAATTAATAAATGTAATTCACCTCACATTTAATATCAGGTGTCTTTACAGAGCTTGCGTACACGGCAGCACTTCATTAGAGAGAATATGCAGTTGCTGATGCCTTTGAAGTGACTTCACAAGAGTAGGTCAGATAGTAGTGTTTAATGAAGTATGCCAAATGATTGCAGAAAGCACATAAAGTCAGCGTTTCTTTTGACATTAAACTTAACAAGGAGCTCACTATCCCTTTGATGCGACAAACCTTTTTCTGGGCAGAGATTTGGTATTTTGTTTAACCGTGCTCATCAAGAACAGACCTTAATATTATGAGGAGATGCATTTGAGATCCAGTAGTATCACAATATGTAGTCTGGTCATAGTTTGCAATGTTATAGTAGTAGCTACAGTAAATGGGATGATAAAAGTATGATAAAAGCTAAGGTTGCTCGCTCAAACCATGTCAGGTCCTTTTATACTATTATGACACTGTCATATCACAGATACTGTAAATATGTCTAATGTAGAACACTTTGATTACATCCAAGACATCTGAATTCATTTTGTTTATATATTTTAATAATACTAGATGAGATACACTGCTAATTGAGCGCTGCAGATAGCAGCATAATGTACCTCATTAACTAGCGCTGACTGAAACGTCCCAGGTATGTCTTGATGGCACATGCTAATAGGTTTCTCAAAGAGAGTATGTTCTAAGAAAAAGTAAGGAGTCTAATTAATTTCCAGATTCTGGCTTTGATGTTGTTAATGGCCTCCAAACTTCATTAGATGAGCAGGTTTGTCAGTGGAGAGTTAAGGAGAGTCCCTGGTTGATGTGAGCTTTGCTCAGGAGATGCTGTACTAATTTTAGACTTGTTGTTCTGAGTGGCTGCAGTGGCTTGAGTTTTCAAAGTGCACCTTACACCCTAAGAAATTTCTATGGGTAAAAATAGAAGCAAACTCTGTAAATAATGCTGATAGAAATACCTTGTTAGTACTTGTCCTTCTGAACCCAGTCAATATTTCACAAACATACATGCCAACGGTCACATGGAATGTGTTTCTCCTCTACTTTTTATTACTATGTGTATTTCATACTGCAATGAAATGATCTTATTTGCCATCATATTACTGACATCTCATTACTTCGAGTGATTCATATTGAGGCAGAAAAACTTTTGGTGATCATTTATTTACCTCAAGAGTGGAAACCAATTAAATTGACTGGAGGCAATAAATGCGTCTGAGCTGAACTGTAAATCTCTAAATGTGTCTTCTTGTCATCAACATGTCTCACTAAGTGTTTGACCCTTGTTACAGTGCTTGCCCTTTAACTAGCAAGGTTACCCCCATATTAAGTTATTGGTATTTATTATGCTGAAAATCATGTAGAGTCAAGGCAGATTGATTGCTAATGAGAGTTAGGGCTGAAGGGGACAAAATCTGAATTATATTTGTTTATGATTAGTGGAGACCTGGGCCTTTTAATTACAGATGAAAGCATTGTGCGGTGCTGTCTATATCATAAAGCTTCCATTATCACATATATGCTTTATTTATACTTTATAGCAAACTTAAAGCTTCTAAGCCTGATCACATACTGCAATCATCTCTTATTCAAGCTAAAGAATGGTTAGAAGAAACAGAAATGAAAAGAAATATAACCTTGTGAAAAAGAAATGCATCTAATTGTACTGAATATGCACTTGTAGAGTATTTCAGATCTTAAAAGTGTATTTATTTATTTATTTTTAAATGTACATGCAGATAACATCTTGGTTAAATATGTAACTCTCGTTCCCTGAAGGAGGGAACGGAGACATACGTCAGTAGTGACCGACGAACTGGGATATAGTCAGAGAGCCCTATCCGCTTCAAGTGAACTAAAATAAGCCAATGGAATTGGCGTGTGATATTTGCATAATGTGCACCGCCCCCGCCAGGTGGATATAAATGCGGAAGCGGATGCAATCGCACTCTGTTTTTCACTGAGGAGACAACCTAAGTCTGCACTACAGCGAGGGCACAGGAACTGTGGCGACGGGATGTACATCTACGTCGGTGATGGACGTTTGGCCTGGCATCAGACACTCCGCAATGTCCGAGCTGCAAGGGGAGGCGGAGGAACTCGATTAGGTTCACCAAGCGGGGAACTCTACTGGAGTAATGAATGCACATATCCGGCCCAGGGGGCGGGAAGGGCGTTGCAAGCTGACACTAGAATGGGTTCTTCGCGTTTACCGGCTACTGGAAGATACCGGTTCCACACGAAGGCTATAGAATCTAGCGAACGTGTTGGGTGTCGCCCAGCCCGCAGCTCTACAGATATCTGTCAGCGAGGTGCCATGCGCCAGCGCCCAGGAAGAACTCCTTTAGTTGAGTGGGCTCTCAACCCAAGCGGGCAAGGCATGACTTGGGACTGATAAGCTAAGGCAATGGCGTCCACTATCCAGTGGGCCATCCTCTGCTTGGAGACAGCCTTTCCCTTCTGCTGGCCTCCATAACAGACAAAGAGCTGATCTGAGGTCCTAAAGCTTCACGTTTTATCCACATACAGGCGCAGAGCGTGGACGGGACAGAGCAAAGCCAGGGCTGGGTCTGCCTCCTCCGAAGGCAGTGCTTACAGGTTCACTACCTGTACTCTAAAGGGAGTCACCGGGCCCGAATTCCAGGCACGATTCGTCGACCGAAAATGCATGCAGGTCCCCTACCCTCTTGACCGAGGCCAATGCAACCAGGAGGACGGCCTTAAGGGGCAGTACTTTCAACTCTACTGACTGCAAAGGCTCGAAGGGAGGACCCCGGAGAGATGTAAGCACCAGGGAGAGATCCCAAGAGGGTATATCCAACCGAGAAGGTTCGGGACACGGTGGAGGATTCCAGACGAGCCCGACCTTCTCGGCGGCCCAGGAAAGCATAGCCGTTAACTCAGGATCAGGTTCGGGTAATGCTGCGATCCCGGAGGGAGGCAACGCAGCCGAATCTTCATCTCTTGAGGACTCTAGCTCACCTTCCGATGCCGCAATCGACATCTGTCTGTCCGCATGCGCGCCGAAGGAAATGGATGGTCGCTCCGTAGAGGGACCAGCACACAGGGAACAGCCGCGATGTGACTGCAGGTACACACTGATCGCCTGACAGTACATACGCAGAGGAACCGGCCCAAATTGCAAACCAAAAGGGCAGAGAAATGCTGTGAAAACAGCAGTTGAGAGCTGTAATATAGCTCAAAGCTTCTCTGGAAGCTCGCAGCCTCGCTGTAAAGTGCCTTCACACCAACACTCAGAAGAGGCTCTTCAAAGGCTTGAGAAAACCCACTCTCAGTCTCGATAGCAGGAACACAAGTTTGGCTCCGAAGCAAAAGACAGAGTGAAGCTGAAAGGGCTCTCTGGCGATATCCCAATTCGTCGGTCACTACTGATGTTCGAACGTGACCGTCTGAAAGGGAACATAATATTAATGATATAAAATGCTCTCTTCAAGATATATAATGAGAGTGAACATTCATTACTGTATTTCTTACCACATTTTTAAAAAGTGCACTTTGAAGTACATTTTAAATCATTCCCCTGGTTTCACAGACAAGGCTTAAACTATAGTCCCAGACTACAATGCATTATTGAGCTGTTTTAACTGCGAGCAACTTGCACTGACATATCTTAAAATATGCCAGTGCCACTGTTTTGTTTCAAGATGCACACCAGTAATGTTGTTTTTTTTTTTCTTCTTTTTTTTCTTCCTAAGGCATGTTTATAAAAGCTACTTAAATGTCCTAATTGAACTAAGGCCTAATCCTGGCTTAATCTGTGAAACCAGGCCATTATGTTCTAATAATCTTTTGTTGTGCATTAAAGTAGTACACTTACATATTTTGAAGTGTTGACTAACATACTAAAGCACATGTAAAGTACTTGATTACAATTGTAGTGTAATTCAATATTTCAGTTAAAATATTTTAAATATAGTAAATTGCAACTTCATTACAAATATATGTAAATACATGACATACAAGTTTTAATAGAAATTACCTTAAAGTATATTTTATTTTACCATAAATGTTTGTCGGTAGATTCTTCAGCACACTTTAACCAAATTTTAAAGACAATAGACATAATTATGAAATGACAAATAAAGATGTACACTAAATTACATTTTAATTTAATGCAATTAACATGCAAACATTACATTCAATTCTTATATAATTGCCAAATCGTGTCACAAATCAAGTCCGAGGACTGGTTTGTCACGATAGATCTGAAAGACGCATACTTTCATATATCCATCCTTCCTCAACACAGGAAGTTCCTGAGGTTCGCTTTTGGGGGCGAGGCGTACCAGTTTCGGGTTCTTCCCTTTGGCCTAGCTTTATCTCCCTGCACCTTCACAAAATGTTAAATTACATAGATGACTGGTTAATTCTAGCTCAGTCAGAAGATTTGGTGGTTCAGCATTTGGTGGTTTGGTGTTCTCGCCCATATGAAGCGTCTGGGGTTACGGCTAAATGCAAAGAAGAGTGTCCTTTCTCCAGTTCAGAGAACCTCTTTTCTAGGCGTAATTTGGGATTCAGTGTCAATGCAAGCACGCCTATTGCCAGCTTGTATAGAGGCCATTCTCATAACCGTGAACAAGCTGAAGCTAGGTCAGTCACACACTGCGAAACAGTTTCAGAGACTGTTAGGTCTGATGGCAGCTGCGTCCAATGTGATACCTTTTGGCCTGCTGTACATGAGACCTTTACAGTTGTGGCTCAAAGGGGTTTTCCCCAAAGGGAAATCTATTTCGAATGATCAAGATCACGCGGCGATGCCTTCGTGCTTGTGTCATGTGGAAAAAACCTTGGTTTCTTTCCCAAGGCCCGGTGCTGGGGGCTCCTTGTCGGTCAGTCAGGGCAGTATACATCCCAGGGCATCTGAATCAGGAAGCAGACATCCTGTCGAGGCAGGGGCTGAGGCCCGGGGAGTGGAGACGCCACCCCGAGGTGGTGGAGCTCCTTTGGGAGCGCTTCGGGAAAGCAGATGTGGACCTGTTTGCGTCTCTGGAAACGACCCAGTGTCCTCTTTATTTCTCCCTCACGCATCCAGCCCCTCTGGGGTTGGACGCCATGGTGCAGATGTGGCCGAGGCTTCATCTGTACGCTTTTCCCCCGATTGCTCTGCTTCCGGGAGTTTTGGAGAGAGTGCGTTAGGACGGGGTCCAGTTGCTATTAGTAGCCCCGTTTTGGCCGGGCCGAGTTTGGTTTTCGGACCTTATGTCTCTCCTCGACGGCTCTCCCCTGGAGATTCCGATCAGGAGCGACCTTCTCTCTCAGGCGGGGGGCTCAATCCTTCACCTCCGCCCGGAGTTGTGGAAGTTGTGGGCGTGGCTTCTGAGGGGGCACAGCTCATAGATTCTGGTCTCCCTACTGAGGTAGTGGAGACCATGCTCCATTCCAGAGCTCCCTCCACGAGGAGGCTTTATTCCTTGAAATGGAACGTTTTCTCTTCTTGGTGTAGAGAACATAATTTTGATCCTGTTAACTGCCCAGCCGGTACAGTTCTGGAGTTCCTTCAAGAAAATTTTTCTTCTGGTTTATCTCCTTCTACACTAAAAGTCTATGTGGCGGCCATTGCGGCTTACCACGTGCCTTTAGAGGGTGCTTCTCTTGGCAGACACCCATGGGTTACTCGCTTCCTTCGTGGTACTCTGAGGTTAAGGCCTGTGGCACGTCGGAGAGTTCCGACCTGGGACGTGGTGTTAGAGGGCCTATCTATTGCTCCATTTGAGCCTATCGAAGAGGTTCATGTAAAGTTCCTCACTCTAAAGACCCTTTTCCTCCCCGCTAAAGAGAATTGGTGACCTACAAGCCCTTTCGGTCTCTCCTTCTTGCTTGGACTTCGCGCCAGGCATGGTCAAAGCCTTCCTCTTTCCTCGCGAAGGTTATGTTCCTAAGGTCCCCACTAATGTGGCGGGCCCTATTATGTTGCAGGCCTTTTGTCCTCCTCCATTTCTGAATCTAGACCAGGAAAGACTTAATTTGCTGTGCCCTGTCAGGGCTTTGGATGCTTACGTCCACAGAGCTGCCCTGTGGCGTAAAACGGATCAACTGTTCGTGTGTTTTGGGGCCCCACGTAAGGGGCACCCAGCATCCAAGCAAACGTTGAGTAAGTGGGTAGTTGAGGCTATCTCGCTTGCGTATGAGTCTGCCGGACATCCTTCACCTATTAAGGTTCGTGCTCACTCTACACGGGGTATGGCGGCCTCTTTGGCCTTATTTTCTGGAGTGTCCCTCCAAGAAGTTTGTGATGCCGCGGGTTGGTCCTCGCTGCACACCTTTGTTAGGTTTTATAACCTAGATGTGGCCTCGACCCTGGGGTCAAGAGTGCTGCTGTCTTATTGTGCACTGGACAGTTTCACACGGACAGGCACTTGGTTTTATGGTGGCGTGGGTATCTCGTTCCCAAAGCGCTTGACGCAGCGCGAGTTCCCTAGAAAGGGAATGTCTCAGGTTACGTATGTAACCATGGTTACTCCCCGCATGCCTGTTATAGACTTACTTCGACTTTTCAGAAGCTAACTCTGTTTGGGTCAGGTGTGCTTTATAGTTTCCTGGTCATGACGTCACCCGCCTATGACGTTCCGTCACGCCATTGGACAGATTTCACATGTGCTTCACGACGCAATTACGCAGAGGCGTTCCCAAAACGCTTGACGCAGCGTCTCGTTCCCTCTCAGGGAACCATGGTTACATACGTAACCAGAGACGTTTTCAGTGCATTAGTTTTTTTCTTATAGCCATTTTTGTTTTCTTTATAGCTATTTTGTGAAGCTCAACAATCTTTTGCTGCAGATCAGAACTATATTCTTTGGTTTTTCTCATTGTGATTAATGATTAAGGGAATTTGGCCTTTGTGTTTTCTCGTGTTTATACTCCTGTGGAACAGGAAGTTATGGCTGGACAATTTCATGCTCCTAGTCACCCTGGTGTGCTAAAAAATATAAATATGAATGGGAATATACTCCAGAGATATTTTCCTCATAAGAATTTCTAGGGGTGCCAATAATTGTGGCCAACATGTGTTGGAGAAAAACATTTATTTCATAATGTGACTTTCCCCCCACTTTCAATTGTTTTACTTCAATGAAAGGTTAGAATTTTGTGAATTTTTTGAATAAAAGATCAATAGGATTAACAATGCAGATTTATTTTCACAGCTGCTCACAACAGAACTACTAGTGATCTGTACCATTATTTTAAAGTGAAAAAGATGTTTTTCACTTTAAAATAATGGTCCTGATCACTAGAAGTTCCTGCATAGTGACTAGGTAACACTTGAGTAATTAATGATGCATTTTATGACCATGTTGAGAGTAAAAAAAAAAAAAAAAGACAATTGCTCACATCTCAGACACTTTAATGTTGTGATTATTAATTAATTAGTAATTCTTTATAATTTGTCATAGTTACCTATTAGTTCTTAATGATGCCAATCTCATTCTCTAATTATTGATTAGCTAATAAGGAACTATCTTAGTCCTAAATTTGATATTACTTACTGATTAGTTAAGCTTGTTTCTATATTAGTTAATAGTAGTTAATATAAGTGTTAATGTAGTACTACTCATTAGTCCTGCATTACTTCCTGCATAGTTACTTATTAATGGCGGACCATTAGTCTAAAGTGTTACCCATATCACAACGATCTTGATTATGTATAGAATGAAAATATGTACAACTAGAATGAGAACGTAAAAAATAAAAAATAAAAAACTGGTATAAAAGTTGTCTCGTCATTAAAAAAACAAGAAAGAAAGAAAGAAAATCCCCTCCGGACATCACTTTTGGCCACTTAAAAATAGCCAATCTACATTAAAATAGGTAAACCAGAGGCTGTTGTTTAGAGAAAGTAGCTAATTACACTACAAACTACATGGAAAAATGGCTTGCTCCTTTCAAGCTGCTTTCTTTTAAAATAATAAATGTTAAAAATTGTAAGCTGTAATTTGATCTAGAGTGAGCTAGTAAGTGAGCCAAATCTGATAAAATCTCACAAAACTATGAAAAGTCCAGAAGTCCCCCTTTAGATATAATATATAAATAATAATAAATAAATACAAGTAAACCTCTGTGTGTGTGTGTGTGTGTGTGTTAATAAGAAAATGAGTGGTTAAAAAAAAAATACACCAGATGCAAGGCGTACACTGCTACCCTGCTTTTTAATCAATAAAACATAGGAACTGAAAAAAAAAAAAGAAAAAAGAAAAAAAATTCTCAGTCAATTTGTTGCTAAGACATGTATCTAGACTAACAGCTTTATAGTGGCACTACTGCCCAACACAGGTAGGTTTAAGAGAACAGGAGGTGTTGGAAACTGCTGCATTTAGCAGTTTCAGAGGGTTAGGTGAGAGATTCAGAGCACTAATGAGTTTGTAGAGTGAACTGTTGGGAGTTCTTGAACTGATCGCTGAGGCACTGGGACATGCTGACACTTCGTTTTGCTTTCTATCATTTCTTTCCTCCCTTGCACCTCTGGATAATCTGGCTGCTGCTACTAGCTTGAAAATTATTGACTATTATCTACAGTTGCAAGAAAAATTATGTGAACCACTTGCAGAGTCTGTGAAAATGTGAATAATTTTAACAAAATAAAGGAGATAATACAAAATGCATGTTATTTTTTATTTAGTACTCTCCTGAGTAAGATATTTTATATAAAAGATGTTTACATATAATCCACAAGACAAATAAATAGCTGAATTTATTAAAATAACCCCATTCATAAGCATGTGAACCACTGATTCTTAATACTGTGTGTGGTTACCTGGATGATCTACGACTGTTTGTTTGTTTTGTGATGGTTCTTCATGAGTCTCTTGTTTGTTCTGAGCAGTTAAACTGAGCTCTGTTCTTCAGAAAAATCCTTCATGTCCTGCAAATTCTTCAGTTTTCCACCATCTTTTGCATATTTGAACCCTTTACAGCAGTGACTGAATGATTTTGAGATCCGTCATTTCACACTGAGGACAACTGAGGGACTCAAACACAACTATTAAAAAAGGTTCAAACATTCACTGATGCTCCAGAAGAAAACACGATGCATTGAGAGTCGGGGGGTGAAAACTTTTGAACAGGATGAAGATGTCCAAATTTTGCTTATTTTATTTAAATATAATTTTTTTTTCATTTAGTACTGCCCTTCAGAAGCAACAGAAGATACTTTCATGTTTCCCGGAAGACAAATTAAATACAATTTACCTTGATCTTCAAATTCCAAAAGTTTTCACCCCCCATCTATTAATGCATCATGTTTCCTTCTGGAGCATCAGTGAATGTTTGAACCTTTTTTAATAGTTGTGTTTGAGTCCCTCAGTTGTCCTCAGTGTGAAAAGACGGATCTCAAAATCATCAAAGTCACTGCTGGTTCAAATATGCAAAAGATGGTGGAAAACTGAAGAATCTGCAGGACCTGGAAAATCTTTCTGAAGAAAACAAGAGACTCATGAAGAACCATCACAAAACAAACAAACAGTCATAGATCATCCAGGTAACCACACACAGTATTAAGAATCAGTGGTTCACATACTTATGAATGGGGTTATTTTAATAAATTCAGCTTTTTTTGTTTTGTTTTGCGGATTATATGTAAACATCTTTTATGTAAAATATCTTACTCAGGAAAGTACTAAATAAAAAATAACATGCATTTTGTATTATCTACTTTATTTTGTTAAAATTATTCACATTTTCACAGATTCTGCAAGTGGTTCACATACTTTTTCTTGCAACTGTATGTGGTAAAATATGACTGGTGTTAGTTATTACTGGATGTGTATGTCATCTACAGTTGAAGACAGACAAAGGGATTGTCAAATATATTTACCAGTTAGTAATCTTGGAAAATAATACCTTACTGCAAAAATGGAGCAATATTAACAAAAAGTCCACTGTGTGAGCCACAATATGCATTTGTACTAGTTTATCTTTTGACAGAGTTATTTGACACACGCTTACACAGTAACCTTTCTTCTGATACATAATTCAACCTCATGTTGATTTACATTTAAACTATCAGATTCTAAAACATGCTGACAAAACCAGAGAGGTCAGTGTGGGAAATTTCAACTCCAAATACTAGCATACGAAACAGCTCATCAAGGTGAAACTTCAGGAATGCTTCAAATGTTGGAAGGAATCCACTAAGAATGAATGGTGTCCAATGATAGCAATGTTTCCAACGTTTTAGAGCTCTATTCACTAAAGGAATTATGTAAATCAGGTAAACACATTATTAGCGCTGAACAATTACCCATTTTGCAGGCCAGTTCTGAGTGCATTGTTGTCAAGGACAAAGCAGTCAACTATGATCTGTGAAAAATATGTGCACATAATTGCATTGAATGTGCAGTGTACTTCAAATCTTAAAAGTATATGTTTTTAAAAATGGCCATTTAAGTGTACTTTTATCTCACTTAAGAGAAATAAAAGGCTACTTTAGTGTATTTAAAGAGAGTGCACTTTTTGACTGTTTCTTAACATCCTTAAAGAGCTAGTACAAACTAAACACTGTGTCATGGAGTTGACGCTATGGGAATTAACTACCCACTATGCTATACTGAACAAATGCCTGTTAGTTTTGCTAAAAAAATACCTGTGAGTATTGCCAAAGATTGCCATACAGTGCACCAAGTGACAATGGGCCTCATTTACAAAACAGAAACTGTCCTAAATTTGATCTTACGATCATGTCTCAAATGTGCGTACGTGTGATTCATAGAATGAACGTACACACAGAAAACGAGCGTATGCCTCTCGTTTAGATGTGCAATCTATAAATCTTGAACTTGCACACAGCTGAATGGTTTCAGTTCTCTGCGTTGTAAACGACACCTAATTAATGTAATTTACATATAAAAGATCAACAGTCATCGTACAAATCCTTAGCGAGCTGCAAGAATAGCTAAGCTTTCCAAAAACCTGCAGTAATCTGACACTGAAAAGTGCATAAGTCAATAAGGAGGGGAAGGCTCGAAGACTGCCGCCCGGACCCTCAGCTATAGTTCCAAATGGACAACCTGCTCCCGGGGAGCAAGTGGTTTTAGCATCCTGCCTTAAAGACTGGGAGAGGCCTCAGGAGATAACCCCATCCTCTCAACTGCTTGCTCTACCTAGGAAACTCCTTACTACAGAGATACAGAGAACTAGGGATGTTGCAATATATACCGGAATTGACGATAACTATGATATTCAAAACATGAAATATCGATATTGTGTTAATTAAGGGTGTGACAATATACCGGTATTGGCGATAACCGTAATATTTAAAATGAGTAGTACGGATTAAGGATGGTAAGATTCACCGATTTGCATCTGTGCATCGGCATAAAAGTTAACTCTCTAAACTGTTTCTCAAGCGCGTTCTCTTATCCCCACTGCTACTACATGAATATGACGTATCACATCATACACTGTAACACTGTAACTGTAATACAAAGCGGGTTGAGAATCAGCAAAGTTATACTAAGTATACTTTCAAAATGTGCATTTTTGTAATAATGTCAAATTAAATGTTTACCATAATAAATGCATGTCAGCAGAAGTTTAACTATATATATATATATATATATATATATATACATACATATACATATAAATAAAAAAAAAGAATTACCAAATTACATATAAAGATGTATTTAAGTCCTACAAAGGACACTTGAAAGTCTGGTGTGTATGCACCAGAAAGAATAACAATTAACTTAAATATGGCGCATCACTATGTCAGCACGTTTAGGGTCTGGCTAAAATGGATTACCAGGATAAGTGAATAAGTCCCCACGCTTAAAAGTAGCACAGCTGTTTAGACCAGTCACCCTTTATTTTATATAGTTGATTCAAATCTGTTGAAAGTGACACCGCAAACATCACAAATGTAAATTAATGTACACACTCACTGTTTGTGCAGACTTAATCTTTGGCACTCACATTACTCTTGTTTATGTTTTATCGCTCTCACTCTCTCTTTCTCCTATAAATAAATCACAAATCTCATCCATCTTTAATTAGCATCAAATCATGCAGAAATTTTCCAGCGATGAATTGACATGACCAATCATGATTACGGCCTGCTTTAAATGGAGGAGAGCTATTTATGTTTCTGGCTTCAGTGCGCGTCTGACTCGCAGTACTGATGTTTATAGGTCTCGCCTTCAAATTATTGAAGATTATGAAGTGTGGGATTGTGACAAGTTTATCAAAAGTCTCTACTTATGAAAGCACAATTTTTTCTGACCTCGCTGTCAAGTTCTCCAGTGAACATAAGAGACAGTGTTGATATGTGAGAAAACTTGCTAAAAAACAAGGCCCTGCATTTACAGTATGTGGGAGTAAAAGCAGACATTTAAATTCATAGAAACAAGACACAGAGGTAAAGAGAGAAAGAGAACCAGCTTCGTATACCTGAGAGAAACTGAACAACAGAAGTGTGTAGGAGAGGTCAAGCCATTTAAATATGCAACTACTGGAGCTCATTAATTACAATTCAGTTAAGTTTTTTTTTTCTTTCTTTTTTCTGTGTGGTTGCAGTGCACTGCTGTGACGCGCCTCACTGAAGCACATCACCGGTGGGACTGCAGAAATGCTGTCTGTATGTCACCTGTGTTCCTGTCAACCTATGTGCTTGTATTAGAATGCTGCTGTCATATATTTGCATTATAATTGCCTGAAATGCTGCATTAATCTGGCTTGACTATGCGGGATGATATTATTATTTGACTTTATTAACGTGTGTATATTTGTGTGTATATATTTGTTTGTGTGCGTTTTGAAGAGACAGGCAGATAAACAAAAAAGCTAAGTCTTTGGATAAAGTAGGGTTTGCAGCATTGCTATTATTATTAATGAAAAATTTACTGCATTTTTTTTTATTTAAAAAGAAATAAAAAAAAAAACACAATTAAATAAAAAGCTAGCAAGCTAGCAAGGAAGCAAGCAAAAACTAAATTACAAAACAAAATTGACAAAATAAAATTATAATAATCCTGGTGTGATTTGTGTGTATATGTACATCAGATTAAATTCTATTTTACGAATAAGAGCATAAACGTGTTGCCCTTTATCACTGTCTTTGACTTTAATTGAACCCTTAGCTTGAAAGTCACATGTGCACAAAGCTTACTATTTAGACACATTTGGAAGATTATTATGCTCAAGTAAGCAGTCCCATTGTTCTCTCTCTCTCTCTCACACACACACACACAGATGTACCCCCAGGGACAGTTCCTGCAGACAGCAGGGAGAGCTTGTTCTCAGAGCTGCTCAAAGTGGCTGCACAAATTGAGCTTGGCACATCCAAGACTTAACATGTACGGTACACAGCAGCTATGGCTGTGTCCACAATCAAAATACGTGATGAAACATTTAAAAGCTACTTCCTCTAACCTTTGCGAGACTGACAATTTATTTAGTAGGCTGTTTAAAATTCTACAAAGCAACAGCAGTAGTCCAGGTGCTTAATAAAAACGGTGCAGGTGGAGGAGTGAGTCTGAGGGCATTTCCTGCAGCAAAGGAAGAACACCACCAACATTTATCACTACTTTTGAGTGGAAATATCCCTCCATGGTATTAATACTTCTCTAGTTTTAGTTTACATTTTAATTTAGACAACTTCAAAGTGGCCAACCTAGGCTCATTGGAAATAAGTGCCACTACCTACATTTTACAAAACTCCAAAAACACACCTATACATGTAATTAACTGCAGTATTCAGCTGAAATGAACACTAGAGGCAGTACAACAGCAATAATTTGTATTCCTTTCAACACAAATTATGATTATGGGGCAGCTTTTTCAACTTTTTTTTTTTTTTTTTTTTCACAGATTCTTGTACAGTACCATGTCATGACCTCAAAACACTTTTATCATACTGCATGATTTGTAAAACTAATGCATTTTTAGGTTAGGTTAAGTCTTTATTGTCATTGCATATGTTTATACAATGAAATTCTGTTGGAGCAATCTGATTTGCAGCATTTAAAATACATTACACAAACAAGGAATTATACATTTCGATGTTTGCATCACATAACCAGCTCCATATTTATGGCTATTCTAACATAGTAAACTTGCTCACCTACTATAACATTGCACTTGTTATGTGGAGAGCTCCGGCATAAGTCCAGTGAAACACGAGTTATGATAAAACAAGATCTCTTTTAGAAGAAACTTTTAGAAGAAAGATAAAAATGTCAAAGCTGCTTCAGCAAATGTTTTTATCTCATATTTGCTTTTGTTAACACTATTGGTTAGGTTCAAATTAATTGTCTTTTTGGTTCGATTGAATCAAACTCAAGTTCGTTTTCCCCCTTGGTGCGGATCTTTTAGGCAGGTGTGAATACAGCAATTGCACTCGGGTGCGGACCAAACAATCGTACCGAGACCCAGCTGAAGAGGTGGTCTCAGTCTGGTTCCAAATTAACTCTGGTACGGTTCTCTGCTTGAGAATTTCTGTCCAATGAATGGATGACCTTAGCACATGTGTGGTTTTGTTTACAAATTTTGGTTCACTTGCAAAAAGGGGCATGTGAAAACGAACCGTACCAAACAAAAAAAAAAAAAAAAAATCAACATCGTATTTGGTCCGGACTAAAGCAAGTTAACTAGCATACTTTCCTGGTGTGAATACACCCTTAATTAAAATGAGCTAAAGCAACACAATTGCTATAAATTTCATTGTGTTCAATCTACTTAAATACATGTAAAATTGAATTTTACTAAATCCATTTGTGTTGGGATTACATGAATGATTTTTTTTTGCATTTAACTGAGAATAGTCTGATGATTTTTAGTTCCCAGCACACTTTACATATGACTGGATCAGGAGAGTAAATATTGAAATTAATTGTGATTTTATGTGTTTTTGAGTGAAGGGAAATACTGTTTAATGTTCAGTTATGTTTTATATTTAAAAGAGTTTCTGTTCTATGTTGAAGTTTTTATGGTTACCATTGTGTTGAAGAGTTGAGCTTATGGTTAGGTTGTGGGTGGCTTGTTGGCATGTTGTCATGATACTGGAATTTCTAACCTCGATATGATATCTTAAAAAATACTGATATTCAATACCATTTTTGATACCATAGACTGCCATACAGACATGTACATTTTTTGATAATTTGGGTAATTTGGTCGTAACAGCTTATACAGCACAGAAAGGCTTTATTTAAATCACTGGACTACAATTACAAAAAAAAAAAACATGGATTTAATTTTTTCAGGTGGCTCTAACAATAATATTCAGGTAAGGAATACTATAGAAATGAAAGTAAAATGAGTGATTTTCTGTTTAGTCTTTTGTTCTTTGATTATCATGACAGGCAGCAGCAGGTGTATTAGGCTGCTGTCACTTTAAGAGCTTATGCACAGATCCAATATACTGTTACATAACATACATTTTCTCTCAACTATGTTCCAAAACTAACTGTGTTCACCTGAATACTTGGCAAGATGAGAATTTTGACATAATTTTGCATGTATTTGACCATTTAAGTGCAATAAGCCATGAAAAAAAAAAGTCAATTTGGTACTCACAACACAAGCTGTTTGAGAGGTGGCTTTATTGGTGCATGCGCTTTTGGTGTAAGTGCGAAACATGCAGGAATTACTAAAATTATGTGCAATATTCAACCGGAGCAAATGAGACGAGTGAGCGAGAGGATGCAGGCTAATAGGCTAATAATTTCATATATAATAAATGCCTCAGAGTGCCTCAGAGCGCGCAGACGAAATTCAATAAAGTTATTAAGCGGATATCTGCTGTGTAAGACAGGTCTGGGACTTAATTATACTGAACCACTTTGACAACAGATTTTGCTGAGCCATTTCAGAACAACCAAGACAGCATTTCAGATGCTTTGCAACGAGATCAGTCTGCTGGTTAGTCCAGTTATATCGCAAAGTCATATGTCTTTTTTGATGCACATTGAGGAATTTATTCGGTAAATGTGTTTTCATCGTAGTT
Organism: Elopichthys bambusa; assembly: GCA_037101425.1. NCBI lineage: Eukaryota > Metazoa > Chordata > Actinopteri > Cypriniformes > Xenocyprididae > Elopichthys > Elopichthys bambusa. The sequence goes on along the minus strand of CM074432.1, from coordinate 15,071,109 downwards.
TATGTGCAGGTTTTCTTATCGGAAAAAAGTTTATCTGTCTCAATTGAGTGCATACGTTTCTTTTAGCACATTTTTATGCGATATACCAAAATGCGCTTAAAATAGGTGAGTGGAAACATAGCTGGCACCACTATCAACGCTTAAATGAATCTGTGGCGGTCAGCTGGTACAGGTTGGAGTTCTCAGAAATATCCCATCTTAAAAGCTGTGATTACTAGCTCAATTAGGACGTGAACGCTTTTTACAAGTTGAAATCTCGTAATTACGATACAACATGGCGTAAACGCACTTTTAACCCCAAAGGAACCCACAGCTTTTCCACATGGTAAAAATGCATTGAATAAACTCAATATAATACTACATAATACAGCTCAACATGGAAAATCTATCAAAATCACACAGGAAATATAGGTGATTGTTTCACATCTCCTAGTTAAGTTACACATGGAAATTGCATCGATTGAATTGCGAATAAAATTATTTTTTTCTAAAAAAAACCTGACAGTTACTTTTAAACTGGACATACATCATCACTGAATGTTTATGAATCTCTCAAGTGTCAATATTGATGGTCCATAAAAACAATTTTACATACCTGTAGAAAATGACGAGATCAATACAAATCAATTGCTTTGATTTTTGCCAGAACATAACTTCATCACTCTAGCGTAATGCGCCACCTACAGGCATCTTATAGAACACACTTAAATTCAAGTAACATTAGAACACCTTTAAAGACTAAGACTTTAAAGAGTATTAAAACTGAACAAAGAAAAGAAAAAGAAAATTGGGGGTGCCTGTTATTACTCAATAATTTCGTCTTTCACACTTAACCTAAATTGCAAAAATAATGATTGTTGTCAAACTGGTTTCCTAAACACACCCATTGCTCGATCAACCAGATGGTCTTGCTCCGTTATTTGTAAGGGTCGGGATGCTCAAACAGTAAATAGTGTCAGAAAGCCACAATGTTTACACTTCATAGGGAAGTCAACCAATGGTTTTTCCCTATAGTTGTCTGTTTGTATTAAGCTATATGAGAAAGTATTTAAACCTGAAATCAGTATCATCACATTTAGGCCCCTATTCTAAGCAGATGAAAGAGCAACATTTCTAACAGGGACAGTTCACAAATGAAAATTCTGTCGTCATCATTGTTTCAAACTTTATTTTCTTCTGCAGAACAGAAAAGAAGATATTTTGAAGAATAATAGTACCCAAATGTTTTGGTGATCATTGACTTCTATTATATGTAAAAAAAAGAAAAAAAAAGAAAAAAAAAAAAGAATTTGAAATACATTTCAGGTTTAGAATTACATCTGGGTGAGTAAATGGTGATATAATTGTCATTTTTTGATGACCTATCTTTTTAAGTGTCATTTTAAAGTCATTAGGCAGGATGAAGGGGGTTTGGAAAGCATGAATGATTTGTGTCCTTATTATGTATTTCACTCCCTGTCAAGCAACAGTGAAATGTAGACAGCCCATTCATATGACGTTCATAGTGTAAATGGGGGTGTTTACAATATACATTATATACATAATACATAATATACAAAACTGTAGAAATACAGATCATGTGTGTGTTATGTCGCATACTAACTCAAAATGGTGATACTCATCAGGACTAATTGGAGGTAGACTTTGTTAAATAATAGAGAGTATAAGTGCAATTAATCATTAATGATAGTAATCGCTACACAAGATGTCTTGGCTAGTGCTAACTGTAACTATCAGGGACATCATTTCACTGTAATTCCAGATTTAGGAATATAAAATTACACATGGTCATAACATGGGTAATAATAATAATAATAATAAGTTTATTTTATATAGCACCTTTCTACAAACTCAAGGTCGCTGTTCGTGGGTACCTTTAAATGTAAATAATGTGTGTGAGCCAAACACTTATTTTCATTCAGTGTTTCTAACCATTAAGGAAATGTATTTCATAAGGAAAGTTTGCCAGCAACAGGTGCCCTGTTGCCATGGTAACTGCAAAAACAACCTAATGAAGGATATCCATGATTGGCTAATTGTGCTGCTTGAAACAGCAGAGACTGAATGAGATTTGGTCCTTTATCTGGAATGTGGCATATGGAATAGTCACCCCTCTCACACACATGAATGTTAATGCTTCAATTATGAAGTGATTATTTCGAGATTGCAACCCACAGAATGTCTCTATCGAGGCCTCTTCAGATTGTTTCATAAAAATGTCTAGGTCAGCAGTGGTTTCCCATATGTACCTCACAGATCATCACTATTCTGCCTGTGCTAAATCCGAACCCTCCTCCTCCATCTTTATAAACAAAACCAGTCCTCCAGTTCCCATTTGTGTTGTCTCTTTGACTCCATGACCCCAACTCCACCCATAATGAGGATGGGGATTCTGAGTCCTATTCTAAATGCATTAGGACAGTAAACACAACACAAAAGCCTAATTGTGTTTATGCCGCTCCGATTTTTTTTTTTTTTTTTTTTTTTGTGCCTTATATTTTTGCAAAGTTTTTATTTGCTGTGACACTAACGTGACCAGTGGCCCATTATGAATTCTGAACAAAACCTCAATAAGGGATCTCACAAAAACCCCCAACACCTTTCTGTGTCACCAGATAATTACAACATAAATGCAACCCTGTCTTTCCAGCTGCACAGTGATTGGTGGTAAAAGGGGGCTAATTAGCATGCGACCACACATTCAACAAAAATTTGTTTTTAACAATTGGCCTCCGTGCGCACGGCCCTCCCATAAGCACTTATGTTATTAATGGAACAAAACTGAATTCAAAGAGGTACACATGTCAGACGCCGCTTTTTGGCCACCACAGTCGCTGCTCTGGAGAGACCACATAAAAGGCAATTATGGTTTTGAGTAAACCGTGGGATATTGGGAAACCAAAAGTTAGCATAACATTAACACTTTTTAATTTGATTTGCATTAGATTGATACCTTTCGAGATCCTTTGTATTCTGGTGTGTATTCCTTGTCTCTTGTCTTTTAAAGAATGAGCCATGTTGATGGACTTTTAATTACCCATGAAGCTTTTCCTTTCAGGGATCACACGACTGGATTCTGAAATAATCAATTCATTTGGGTCCCTTATTACTTTTTAATCTAAAAGAAGAGAGCAAATCATCACACTGAAAATGAGTGAATGGGCTGAATAAACTGTGGTCTCAGTAAGAGGATTTTAAAGAGGCAATGGCTGCCCAAAGGTCTGTGTGTTGTTCATGTGTTTTAGTGTTTAATAATAATTAATAATTTGTTAAATTTGTATAGCTTTTTTCTCTGTACTAAAAGTGCTTTACATATTGAAGGGGGAATCTCCTCAACCACCACCAATGTGCAGCATCCACCTGGATGATGCGACGGTGGCCATTGCACCAGAATGCCCACCTCACACCAGCTTCTTGGTGGATAGGAGACAGATGAAGCCGGTCAGTATATGTGACCCATGCTGGCAAAATGAGAATTTGAGGTTTCACAAAAATGAGTTCATTAAGGCCTCATCTAGCAATCTAAATGCTTCAAGTAGCAATTAAACATCTAAAAGTATCTTCATTTTTTTTATGAACAAAGGAAAGGTACTCTTCTCAGAAAACATACAAATACAGTTTTTCTCTGCTCGCTTCACCACTCGCGCTTCCCCTCAGCAACTTCCTCATTAGTCCAAGTTTGGTTTCGTTTTAAAGCGCAGCATTCCAACTTTGTGAATATTCACAGTGAATTTTTGATGTTATGAGTCTAAACCAATGAAATGTGATTTTTAAAACTCATGCTGATGTAAACAAATCCATCTTACTCGCGCTGACTGACAGACCTGAAGCGTGAGCACAAAGACGTCCTGATCATCCTTACATACACATATACACCGAATTACAGTACTTCAAAATATTGAAGTATTGAAAAAAAAGAAAAGAATATATATATATATATATATATATATATATATTCCTATAGATATTTGGTTTTGACAAGGTGTGTACCAAATTAAGTGTTATTAACAGGGATTTTGTTTTGGAAGATTTTTCTCAAAATTGACTTTGCAGACTCTATCGACTTCAAACAGGTGTAGCTCAGTCATTTGTTCTCTGATTCCAACATATCATACATCATTTTGAAGTTTTTTTTATAGAGATTAAATTGTTGAAAATAACAATAACTCATTTTTGAAAATTTGCTCATTGAGACTCATTTTGCCAGCATGTGTCACACATTTATGGGGATGATTAGGAGGCCAATGGCCAAATTAGGCCAGGATGCCAGGTTTACACCTCTACTCTTTTTTGAAGGACATTCTGGAATTTTTATGACCACTTCTTAACAGAAGTTCTGAAGCACAAAACATCAATCACACGAGCTAACCCAACATAATGACACATGATAGATGTTTTGAAACAGCAAACTGTTATTTAATTATATTTCAGCATTAACATACATCGCTAGGTAACATAAATTGTTTTTCATAAATACCAGTAGTGATGTTGTACAAAGAAGCAGTGTTAGGTGTACATTAAATTACTTATCCACTGAAAAAGTAAAGTAAGGGATTACTGTTTATTTTTAGGTGATTTAATTACAGTTACTTATAATGTACTTGCGTTACATATTGTACATTAGTTCAACAGTTCTGTATAAATCAATATTGAATTTAAAGTCTAAAGGTAAAAGTGAACACTGCCTCATTAGCTGTAGTGCAGATGTGCGTGAGTTCGAAATTTCGCACCAGTTGGCTGTGTAGTCGCTGTCTGAAGATGTCGGCAGAAGCGAGTGGCATTTATCTACTAAATGATAAAAGGGGAATTATACATATATCTTTATGACATGAAAGATTTGTAAATGTTTTACTTTTTTTGCTGTAAAAATGTAAGTATTATTACATTTTAGTGCTATAAATACGTGAAAGTTACGTATTTATAAGTATTAACAATGAGACCAGGCTGGATTGAGATGCACTCAAATGGATTATACTTTCAAAGGCTATGCTTTTTCCTGTACGCATGTAGCATTCGCATTAAATCTAAAGTATACTTTGGGCTTTAAGATGCGTTTGGGCTTTAAGATGCGTCTAACCATTGTTAGGCAAATTTTTACAGGGGAAAACTAGTAATTTTAATAGGAATCCATGCAATTTGGAATTCCGTGTGAGGGCAAAAGATTTCCTCACAAAGATTTTGAAACGGAATCAAGTTGGTTACACATATTCGCCGCATTAACCAACAGAAAGCTGCTTGGTTTGAAATTGACTTTTGAGTGAGCTGTGCTTCATAGAACATTATTGACAGTAGACCTTTGCTAATGTGACTGCACCATTATACATGGTATAAATGGGAATACATTACACTTCAACTGTCATAGAAATACCTCACATATTATTTACTGCCTGTGTATTTAACCAAAACAGATTACAAGGAAGTAAATCCTTCAAAAAAATAAGGAGAAATGGGAAGTGGGAATGAGTAAGATTGTGTGTGAGTGTGCATGTAGAGGGAAAGAGAAATGGGTGAATGTGTGTATCAGAGAGGCTCATCAGCTCAAGACCTCACAAGGATTTATTTGAACTCCATCTCATCCTGACTTGAAGTCCCAATGACACTTCCAGATAATGAGCCTTAAGATATTTCTAAAAGATGTGTGATTTTTCTTCTCTCAGTCTCTCTCTCTCTCTTTCTTTCTGCGCTGTAAGGATTAGGTTGTGCACTAATAACAGATCTTGTCGCTCTTTTTAAATGGGGCATCTGAAGGGCTCTTAAACCTTGGAAGCTTTGATGAAATAATGTAATCTAAACTCCTTGACACAATGATAGACCACAGCTGTGGCTTTGAGCACTGTTTTGACTTCCTCTTGGACATTTTCACAACAAAACACTTAAGTTCTTTAACTGCTTTGCTTCACTGTAATGCCAGAACACTTTTAGTATTCATCAGACTTTCTCTGCATCATATTATCTTGTAAAGTAAAACAGATGGAACTTTAAAGTAAGTCTGAAATATTTATTTATTCAAATAAAAAAATAAATAAAATCAAAGTCTTACCTGGAGAGAGCTACTGCTGTCATTTTTTCATTGACACAGGAAACATTTCAGGCCAATCACCTCAGCTGTAAAGTCATATGACAGACCATGTGACATGTTGCGTAGTTACAGCATCTATTGTACAAGCAGAGACTAACTACAGAAGCTAACTAGTAACACTTTAGAATACTGTTCCGTCATTAATGAATAACTAACTACACAGGAACAAATCAGTAACACACTAATAACATTTTAGTGACTACTATTAACTAACAAGAAACGGATTAACGAATTAGTAAGTAATAGTGCTCAGTTGAATGTGGTAGTTGACTATTAGCTAATCAATAACTACTATTTTTTATCGTACCTCCTGGAGAACTACTAAGAACTACTAAATACAGGTTCATAATTAATGTGAATAATGCATAATGTATAATTAATTCTAAAATGAAGATCATGGTAACCCACTAGTAATGACGTATTACCAAATCCTTCAGAAGGAATTATTAATTATTTGGATCAGTATTCTAAATTAAAAAGCATGATAACTCTTTAATATTGACTGAAGTCATTGTAAACATTTGAGGTTTTTGTAAGGTTTTTAGATAGTAATGTCTCCAGTGTTACTACATCCTTCTAAATGAATTACTAATTTTTGGATCAGTATTCTATGTGAAGATCATGGTAACCCACTAATACTGTTTAATCTAACACTGACTCACTGTTAACAAATCCATTGGAAAGATTACTATCCGAAACCTTAAAAAAAAAAACTCAAAAGCTTACAATGATTTCAGTCATTACTAGAGTTATCATGTTTTTTTATACTGATCCAAATAATTAGTAATTCCTTCTAAAGGACCAGATAACCAGCTAGTCCCTAACCCCCCGGTTTAGTTTGCAACATGTGGAGTGTGTGACATAACCTTGCTAAAATAGTTGTAGTTTGAGTGCAGTCATTTTTCAGGACAACGATGTCACGGTCACACCGGGTTCCCCCTCTCCAAACACAAATCGTTTACTCTCACCTGGATTCTAATTGCACACACCTAGTCATCATTTACCTACTCATCAAGGACAGCATTTATACTCAGCTCACACACACACACACACACACACACACTTACACTTTGTCTGGTCTCGTCATTGTTTACCAAAGACTGTTCAGCTGCTCGTATTGATCTTAACTGTTGGAAATACTTACTTGGATTTTTCTATCGTCGAGTCATTGTTGTTCTCTATCGCCTATCTGCTCCTTTGTTGCTCTGCTGTGCTTACTCCCTCAGGTTGGTCTCCTCGTGTGTTCGTCTCACCTCCAACAAAGAACTGTTCATTTCAAGTTAAGTGTTATCCTTGTTTCATCTATCATCTGTTTACTTACCTGCATTTCCTGACATCCCACAAACCTTTTAAAATCCTGGTTGTTGAGTTAATCTACTGTTTCCACCTCTGAATCCCATGACAAATATAAGGCAACAATGAGAAAGATGAAATAGCTGCAGTCAAGGCCTAAAACTAACTTTTTGCCACACCTGCCAGTAATGAGAGACACCAAAAATTTTAGATACCAATGAAAATTCACAATTCTCAATGATCTATTCCAATTTCAATGCCACTGCTAAAACTACTAGCCTACCTAATATATATATATATATATATATATATATATATATATATATTTAAACATTATTAAAGACAAGTAATTGGTAAATAAAAAAAGGAACAAATAATCAAATTACAACAAGCAATAGCACAAATAAATACAATAGATCAAATATACAAATGAAAAAAGAAAAGGAAAAAAAAGTGCTTTTCAGGTTTTTCAGGTAGGTTTACAGTAGTTTTCAGGTAGAAACTGAATAAAGTAATCAAATGCATAACACTGCATATAGTCTTCACTGTATAAATTAAATATAGATTAATCCTTAATAAAGTTACAAAAGTATTTCTGTTAAGAGCAGTGAAAGATTTTTTAAATTTTTTTATTTGATTAACAATAAAAACACAGGCAGCAGCAGAAATATTAGGACGCTGTCACTTTAAAATAATGCACGTGATCTAATATACTGATACACATGCATTGTCTTTCTTGACTGTTTACGTTCACTTTAGCGATAACCGTCTGTTTACTCGGATACTTGCTGAGACGGGCATTTGTATTTTTTACATAATTTTGTGCCAATTTGTCTGTTCAAGTGCAAGAAGACATGAAAGAGAGCTCAATTCAGTATTCAGTTCCCTTTCCTGTCTTTTTGCAGTTTCATACACTCACCATCACCGATTTTTACTCAGATTTGGCGCTTGGCGAGTGTTACTTTTAGGCCCTGGCTGCAGACAGCTTAAATGTCATGTATATTAACAGTAAACTGCTTTATGTCTGTCTCTACATTGTATTCAAATTTTCTCATGTAAAAAGGATTCACAGCAGCTCGTCCATAGAACACAAACACCCACAATGGATACACAAAGAGCAGGCAGTTTGTGTTTACTAGAGTGTGATGATTGCTAACATGTCACAGCTTGAGGGCAGAGGGGTCATGTCTACGGAGACCGACAGTACCAGTCTCATACTGACTGTCATCATGTTGAAGTTAAAGGTCAAAGTGGTCTGCTTTGATGATATAAGAAGCGGACATATGAGTAATTTTGCCTCTAGAGCTGTTAATGTCCTGGTTTTGGCCTTTGTTTTCATAGCACATGCTATCAAATGCAATGACACAAAAAGCAGCTAAACAGACCAGTGAGTGTTGTAACAGTGCTATTTTATTTGCATTGTATCTCCATCTTTAAAATATACCCATATTTATTTGCAAAAAGACATTTTTACTTCGAAATAGTTTTAAAGCCTTTATATTTTCACATACAGATTTACATTTTATAAATGATATTACCCCATGTGTAACAGAATTATTCTGGCTCAACAAATAATAAATAAAATAAAATAAAATAATCTAAGATAGATTGGAATAAACATGAGAAAAAAGAGAAATGAAGGACTGGGAAGCAACATTCTTTGCTTATGCAACTTATTCGATTTACAATGGTTGATGGTTGCTATGTTTCTTTAAAAGCATTCATAATCACATCAATCCAATAAAACATTGCATTTGATGACTTGAATGAAAAGCATAAGAAAGAACACTTATGTGTAGGAGGAAGGAAATGCAGACATGCATGGCCTTATCACATACATAAAGAACGCAAGCAAATGCGAATGTGCACATCTACACAAACACACTTCTCTCTGATAGCATCAATCATCTGTAGGAATCAGTGTGTTGCATGACTCATTTTACATTTCATAATGCATAAAATAAATCAAAGTTATTGGTTTCTTATCGTACAAAAGGAGGATGTGCAAAATCATGCATTTTCAAACACAAAACATGACATGTTTGTCAAGCAATGCTCACATCAGATTTTCTCCTTCAGAACTATATGCAAATAATGGAGCAGAGTGACCTTGTGAAGCGGGAACAGATGTGGCTCCCAGCGAGCAAGCAAGCACTTCAAGTGCAGATATCCTACAGTGTGAAGTTGCTATAAATGCAGTGCTGGAAGGTGAGAAAAATCATGGCAGAGCTTACATCGCCACAATATCTCTAATAAGTAACACACACACACACACACACACACACACACACACACACACACAGGTTTGTTTTGCTATCTTAATGAGGATATTCCATAGGTGTAATGGTTTGTAAAAACTGTACATTCTATCCCCCTACACTACGCCTACCCATCACAGAAAACATTCTGCATTTTTACATTTTTAATAACATTGTTATTGTGTATGTTTTTAAAGCTATTTTAAATATGAGGACTCATGAAATGTTTCATGTTTACATCATAATACCAGTGTAATACCCATGTCATTATACAAATTTGTGTCCTCATAAATCACAAAAACAAGCACACACACACACACACGCACACACACACACACACACACACACACACACAGACACGTATATCAATCTCTGAGATGAGACACTTGTCAGAGAGGAAATTTTTCCATCTCATGATATTGGAGAAGACCATATCATATTTACTGACTTCCTGTAGTATGAATATTAACTGATGTCTGGGTTTACCTACAGAAATTACAGGATATTAAGGTTCACAGATCAGTCTTGGAAAAAACAAAACAAAACACTAGAAGTTAAGTACATACAAACAACAGCACTAGAAACTACACCAGTTCCAGGAAAAATTAGAGAAATGGAACCTGAGGGAAAAAAATGTAAGCTTCTTAAAAGTATGTGTTTGTACAAAGCTTTTCATCTGTATATAACTTGCTTGCTATAACTTTTTTCAGTAAAAATATATGGAATTCTTGTAGTTTACTTAGGATTAAGGATTAGGATTTTTTGCCAAATCAGCCTTGTTGCAGGTGATATCCAAAGATGTACTCCCATGGCCTTGCAAGAACATTGATCAAACAATAAGAAAACATGTAACATAATACCCAAAACACCTCTCAAACAGCATACACATTGATGTATATCAGACCTAAACATAGTACACATATGTAGATAAAAGATTAAAAGTGTAGAACTGGTGCAATCACTCAGTCCATGTGGATTTTTAGTTGCCATAAAGTAATGACACAAAATTGAAGGTAATATGCAGTGTGTGAATTGTTTTGCAATAAATAATGTTTACAAAATGTTTCATATTTGTCTGGCTCCAAAACAAACTCTGTACAAACTCTGTGAATTATCTGCCAGCTTCTTTGATATGCAAGTAAAGGTGTTGCTTCCCAACATCTGCTGCTTTGGCTGTGGATGATGGATCCCTTGCCCTTGCAAGGGCCGAATTTGTTTTGCTAACAAGCATGTCTATGCAAATGAATTAAATTAGCCAAGTGCTATTTGATACAGTCTATTTGACTGACCAAACATATCACTGTCCCTAAAAGCTCTCACAGTTTCCACTGTTTCCCACTTCTTGCAAAATACCTGAAATGTGTTACTGCCTGTGAGCAAGTGGACTTTCTTTCACGAAAAGATGAAGGAACGCAGCAAAAAAAAAAAAAAAAAAAAAAAAAGCAGTGCAATAGATTCTTTCTCTGCCGGGCAAAACCAAGGGATTCAAACATCAAACCCTGTCAACAAGGCACCTTTTCCCAGTCACTGATTACAGCTGCTCTTCCATCTGTGCTGGGTTTGAAGAGTGCGACTCGCATATGTATGTAAGAGAGTGTGTGGAAACTCAATCAGAACAAAGTGCTTCCCAACAGGTAGAGTTTAGCAGTCAATATGTCTCACCTCTGTGTCCTGCAGTCCACTGGGGGACTCCAAGCTAAAAGCTTTATCAGTATCACAGCCAGAGCTTGGAAAAGTTGAAAAATTGTTTCAGAGGGCCCAGACATTGACAAAAGCCTCATGGCACTTAGGACAGTTTTAAATCAAAACTAACCTCTAAGTCAAATTGATGATTTTCTCTGCGATGTTAAAATATTAATGAGGAGCTTCTCTTACAGTGTTTCTCCTTACAATAGCATGTTGAAATTTAATTTAATTTAATGAAGATTGGTTTCACACAAGTCTGTGACTAACCTTCAGTAAAACTGTTGCATTTTAGTTTTGCCGAGTTACACATTAGTGTAATTTTTTGTGACAGTTCAATGATGTTTCCAAGAACTCATCCAATGTTTTCATCTATATTCTCATAACTGAGAAATGCCATAATTGTTTTTCCTCTTTATTTTTGTGATAGAGCCTTCAAATGAACATGACACTTAATTTCTGTCTCAACAAAGACAAGACGTTACATGGGACTGTACGATACATTTCATCTCATTTTCTGTTTTATGACACCGGAAGACATAAAAGTATATTTTGAAAACTGACACATTTGGCTTCCAAGAAACCGAATGTGAATCTTCAGAGAGCCTGCTTTCAAAGACTCAGGAAACGGAGACAGACAAATGCTTTTTTCATTCTTTCTACATAAACAAATACATACGCACACAGTGGATTTTTAAAAGCCTCTGTGAACTCCAGGTTTTCCACAGAAGTCATGTTTCTACCCTCTGGCAATATCTAAACAGCAGACAATAAGCAGTCAGCATGCACACTTTAGCTATGAGTGCAATCTTTAATCTTCTGTGTTTATGGCACCTGCTATTTGCAGAGAGATGGGATGTGGAAATGTTTCCCTTCTTTCATGGCACACTTGACACTGTCAAATCACAAGGGAGTATTCGACTGAGTAAAATATATGCCATTCACACACATCTCATGGAAAGGAACGTGTTTTCCGTGTGTATTGGTCGCTCAGCAGATGTTTGCTTAACTTCTTGGACTACTTAAGTGGTTTTCTCAAAATGCAAGTAATAACAAAGATCTATTAAGAGAACACTTTCTGGCATAATCATCAAGTTATCGCAGCCCAGGAGATTTATTTATTCATTACCTACATGGAAGATTAGGTTGGAGGCAGAATTGCATTTTAAGAACTGCAACTAAGCAAAAAAATAAAAAATAAATAAAAAATAGAGAAATAGAGAAAATCCCAAAGTTTAAAGAGGATGATACCAAAACAACACCCTATAAATCAATGACCATGGTCACACTACAGAAATAATTAATTTTGTTTATAATTAGTCACAATCATGTTCCATTTCATCTTGTTTAGTTTCTAGTCTTACGATGCGTGTCCACTAGCATGGAGCAAGTAGAGCAGAGCGAGCGTTTTCAATTTCATTCTTATGGAAGTTGAGCTTCACACATGCTGTGTGATTTTGGGATTTACAGCAGACTGGAGAAAGCATTGAGAGCATCAAAAGGTTGGGCAGTTCTCAACTTATATCAAGTGAAAAAACATGGCCAGCATCCAGTTGCTGTGAGGTTCAGGTAGTGACTTTAAAAATATGCAGATTGTACCGGAGTTTATAATGGATTTAGTCCGCTTTCCTCTTTTCAAACTGTACTCACTTGTATCTGTGATGATTATTTTGCCCGTGTGTTGAAATAAACATAGATTAAACAGATTTTTCATCTGAGTAAAAGACACACCTGAAAGCAGAGGCATTTTAGCGTTGTCAGCAGCACTGAGCAAAGTTGTCACTGTATTGGACATTCACTGTTAGTTTTCATTGCCTTAGTTCTAGTAATTCATTAGTTGCCTCCATCCAAAGGAGGACATTATAATGGAGCCAGGGGGTACCATTCCTGGAACGACCACACACTTAAGATTTGCTTCTTGGGCTTGATGACCACTTCCTCATATTGCTGCCAGCGGGGAACTCCAGCTGCACGCTGCAGCAATACACTGATTACGCACTGTGGCTCGTGGGTTCCCCCATGATAGTGGGAGTGGTCAAAGAGGACTTTGACATCACCACCTGCATGCCCACTTCTCTTGTTCAAGGGTACATCCACCCAGATGTCCCCCCGAGCACACATCAGAGCCAGAATCCAAGCAGCCTTCTGCAATGCCCATTACGGTCATCCTGCCAGAGCCCACCACAGACACAGAGCTTGAGCCCGCCTCAAAGGCAGTGCCAGAGCCAATGCCAAAGCCCGGAGCCTGGAAAGTCTGACCAGGTGCGTGAGCTCTACATCGTCTGTCTCTGTGGGCATCCTAGTGGAGTACGAAGGGATGGATTGGAGCCCCGCCCATACTCTCGCTGCTGAGGGTCGGCTGTGCCTGGCTTCTGTGCTGTTTAATAATGATTTAGAAGAGGTAATCCCCCAAAGACTCATGTGTCTGCTGGTCCCACCGTCCTTGTGGCTCCACCGGGCTCCCTTGTCCCTCCGGCTCTGCCTTGGTCAGTTGTTGCTCTGCCTGCGCCACAGACTTTCGGTTGCTTCCGCCCCACCACCCCTTCGGCTCTGTCGGGCTCCACCTTTCATACAGCTTCACCTTTGTCCTTGGTCCCACCGGCTGCTCCTTAGTCCTCCAGCACCCTACAGTATCTCCTCTGCTCTACCTGGGTCTCCTGGCTCCACTGCTGATGGTCTGATCTCTGACTCTAAACTGGCTCCTCCCCCCATTGCCATGGGCCTTCATCATAACTGTGCTTGGGGTTGTCATTTGGATCCTTCTTTCATCAGCATCTCCCTGGGTCCTTCCTCCATAATCCCCGCTGTGGTGTTTCCATCTACCGGCTCCTCCCAGTTCCAGTCTGTCTCTAGTCCCACGTCATCCTCCAGAGCCATGAATAATTTGTGAATAATAATTATATATATAAAACATAATATTATTCAATATAATTGTAATAATAAAACATTTGTATAACTAATTTAAAAATTAATTACTTTCCTTATCAGTAGCTGTATAGTGGGAGGTTGTTTTGTAGGTAATCACTTTACGTTTATTTTATTTGAAGGGACCCAGGTCTACATATACAGTGCTCAGCGTAAATGAGCACATCCCCTTTGAAAAGTAACATTTTAAACAATCTCTCAATGAACACAAAAACAATTTCCAAAATGCTGACAAGACTAAGTTTAATAACATCTGTTTAACTTATAATGTGAAAGTACACCCCACTGAAAGTCTCGGGAGCAAAGCTAAATTTTAGACTACAAATGTCTAATTTAACAAGAATTCAACCACAGGTGAGTCCAATTATTCATTACACAGGTGTCCAGCAGACAGTTGACTATAAAAGGGTTTTAAAACCCTTCCTATTCCATGTTGTCAGCAATGGCACCACATGTAAGAGAAATGTCACAAGCTACAAGAAGATCAGCAAAGCTTTACTTATCAGTCAGAATACTGTAGCAAAAGTGGTACAAGAATTTTTAAAAGATGGAATTTCAACCATCTCACAGAGATGTCCAGGTCTTCCAAGGAAGTTAATACCACGACAGGAGAGTCTTCTGATGAGAAGTGTTGATGAAAATCTCCTAAAGCCCAGGCACAAAAAATCCCCCCTAGTTTGCCAGGGCCCATGCTGACAAAGATATGGACTACTGTGACCACTGGGCTTCAAAACTGTATGGCGTCGCAAAGGTGAGGAATACAAAGAAAAATGCATGGTGCCTACAGTGAAATATGGTGGTGGCAGTGTCCTTATGTGGGGCTGCATGAGTGCTGCTGGTGTCGGGGAGCTGCATTTCATTGATGGCGTCATAAATTCACAAATGTACTGCTCTATACTGAAAGAGAAGATGCTACCATCACTCCGTGCTCTTGGTCGTCATGCACTTTTCCAACATGACAATGATCCTAAACACACATCTAAGGCCACTGTTGGATTTCTGAAGAAAAACAGGGTGAAAGTGATTCAGTGGCTCATGATCTGAATCCAATCGATCACCTATGGGGAATTCTGAAGAGACAAGTTGAGCATCATTCTCCATCCAGCATCCAGTCTCTAAAAGAGGTCATTCTTAAAGAATGGAAAAAGATAGATGTTGCAAAATGTCGCCAACTTGTTCATTCCAAGTTATATTATTACCCTTACTTTCATGTTATAAGTTAAACAGATGTTATATTAAACTTAGTCTTGTCAACATTTTGGAAATTGTTTTTGTGTTCATTGAGTGATTGTTTAAAATGTTACTTTTCAAAGAGGGTGTACTCATTTATGCTGAGCACTGTATAATACAGAACTAAGATGGCTTCCAGCAACACATTATTTACCTTAAATAATAAATTAATTGGAAAGGGTTGGCTCACCAGAGAGACATATTCCTCTCCTCTGAAGAGGATCAAAGGGAAAGCTTTGACTGTTTGCATAGTGCTGTATCTGTAAATGAATCTGAGCCTTTTTTCAACCATAGCTGACACAGACAGAGGCCAACTCATCACATGACAGCAGTGATGGCAAGTATGAGGCTGCCAAAGCTCTTATGGGGATTTCTGGGACTTACAAATGAGTGCCACTTCTGCCCCTTTTGTTCAGTTCTCTATTTGATGGTTTTGAGTGATTCATGAAAATGTAAAAAAAAATAAAAATAAAAATAATAATAATAAAAATAATCAACATTCTGAGAGGTGTTCAGTTAGTATTTACTTCATCACAGTGTAAATTAGGAGATAAAAGATTTTAATCCTGTCAAAATCTACCCAATATGAAGTCCTCTGCATCATAATTTGAATTGGTTCTTCTCATTAGCCTCACTGACGTCCTCGAACTAGCCACATAGCTGATTCATATTCTACAATTGGATTAATGCATATTCAGATAAGCTTCAAATAGTATTATGAGCTGATTTCCAGTCTGCCTTGCACTTCCAAAAGAGCAAAATTAAACATTGCATTTTTGCAGCCCTTGGGTTTGCAGAACAGACAAACATGGAAAATTCTTAATGTCAAATTTCACACAACAGTAAGCTGCTTTCTGAGCATTTTCTAAAGAATCGTGTACAAAATAGGAAAATCGTATTGCTCAGAGGTTGTTCTTTTCATAGCTCGGGAGACTTATATTTCATATAAGTATCACCTTTGTCTCAAATGTTTCTAATTCCTTATTAAATTTAAATATAGACACTTGTAGACATACATATAGAGCTATAAAATGAAGGTACATAACATAGCTCAGATAACATGATCTTGCAAGAAATTAATGAGAAATGTTTGAGTTCTACTCGCAGACTTCTGTATATATTAGCAAATTAAAAAAAACAGTTTGAGACATTCTTGAGATCTCTTTTGAAACTCTAGAGACACATGTGAGATTACTAGGGTCTTTTACTTAGATGAAAAATCAAACTCGATCTCATGAGAAAACACCTATAAACCTGACCATCAGTGGGGTGTAAGCAGATGATTTCAGAAATTAGATCATACAAATTCATAGGAATCAAACGTGCAAATTGCCAAGGGAGTGTGTTGGAATAATGGAAGCCTCCATTCTCTCCATGTCATGTCATTGTTGTCTATAAAAAACAACTGAAATATTAAAGAGATCTCATTTGTTATTTACACTTTTTGGAGTAACACTTTCCTACTCAAGAATTCCTTAATTTTGTTGATAAAGTGATACATCTCAATGCTGAACATCAGAATGTTGATAATGTATGGTAGTCCATTATTTAAAAAAAACAAAAAAACAAAAAAAAAAACAGTGGCCTACAAGAACTAAGTCTTCATTTGTAGTTACTAAAGATTCTAAAGACTAAAGAAGTCATATTTTCAATACATGCCCCTAGTGCTCTAATTCCTGCGAGCAGTTTGACTGTACTACAAGTTCACTTGTCAAATCTCCTGCCTTGCAGTTCAATTGTAAAATTACCATACTATGAGCAACAGGATCCAACAATGTTAATTGCCTTTGACAGATATTTGTGGTACCGCCCCACTTTCAAATGAACACAAAGAATGGGCTGTAAAATCAAAAATGCATTTGAAAGAAGTCTTAAGTATGTGTCTGTGTGGGGATGGGGGACTGAAAGTAATGTGGATGTATTGGTGCATTACAGTAAATAATGCAGTGTGGAGAAATACAACAGCACTCTGTCTGAAGTGTCTGCTATTTTTCAGCAGCTGACAGACTACTTTTTCAGGTCAATGTAAAAAAAAAAAAAAAAAACGTCTTAACCTAGATCATTGCTAGAACACAATTTACAAAGCACTCAAAGCAATGGCAATGCAATGTATAAAATGCAAGCACAGCACTTTCCTAATTTGCTTTTTCCTTTATAGAGGAAGCAAGAGAGAGAGAGTTTGCCATCAACATAACATTTGTACTTGTGCTCATAAAGGCGTTTTACTTAGCAGCTCTCTGCAAGTCCATTAAAGCCCTCGACACAGCTAGTCTGCTGATGAAGAGAGGCAGTTTTAGGTCCATGATTATCTCTGCAGCACCGACCAACACTTAAAGCTTATGGAGATGTCTCTGATAATCATTTCATGTTCCTTATTTGTTTTCCCCTGATTTAAATATTAATACTGAGAAAAATGTATAGGTTTCCATGCATATGATATACCCTAACTGAAAATGTTTTTTTTTGTTTTTTTTTTCCTAAAATAAGCTTCTTATGCTCACAGATGCTGTATTTATTTGAACAAAATGCAGTAACCTGTAATATTGTGAAATATTACACATTAAAATAGCAGCATTATTTGATGAATAAAGTAAAAAACAAAATTATCCAGTGGGGTCCAAAAGTTTGAGACCACACTGAAAACCTTTTTAGGCTTTATGGCAGCAAAAAATTAAAATGAAGAATAAGTGTGTGAATCTTTGTATAGATGGTCAGATTGAGACTCAAGATGCCCATTGGATCTCAAATCATGCTGGAGAAAATGATCAAGTTTGACAAAAGCTGCTGTCAAAGAGACACACCAAATACAAAGATATACTGAATTTTATATATATATATATATATATATATATATACACACACACACCAGTTCTTTCTGGTTCTCCAATCTGATTGGCTGATAGCTGTGTGATATTCTAGTGACAACAGCACTCTTACCTTTTCATTTTGAAAGCGACCGTCATGGCGGCCAAGCAAATCCACCGTAAATTTTGCGAATACTACACTTGTTACCACGAACTGTAGTTTTAAGAGTTTTTTAGGCGAGAATGTAGTTGTTTAGACCTGAATTATGTGACTTAGCACCTATTTTACAATTTGTTTAGATGTTTTTGGAGATGCAAGCTCTCCAGGCCGTCGAGCTCCAGCCTTTACAGTGTTTCTTGAGCAAAGAAAACGCTTTACATATATATATATATATATATTTTTTTTTCAAACATCAGATCTTTATTTACCTTTGCATTGCAAAGAAGCAGAGATCTCATTCACGATAGAGGTGGGGCGGATTTATAAGGTTTGACTGACAGTTTGAGGATCCAATGGAGTTACAAGGTTTTGCCATAAGCTCTTTAAAATCCTTTTCATTCATTAAATATTTGTAAAAACCCACATACAGGCGTAAAGGGTGACCAATAGAATTGCTTTTTAATGTATAATGGCTAGTTTTGCATCAAATTACAAAAATCTAATTAACGCTGCTGTGAGGGTGTTTCTAATACAGCGGCTATGGGAGCGATAGTAAAAATGACATCTTTCTCTCTTCTGACTACCGTTATCAATCGCTCTTTATTTTTTTCCTCTTTTTTAAAGTTGTGAAAACACTGTTGTGGAGTTTTTCTTTTGCTATTTGAGCAAATGGAAACACAAAAAAATATATTTAATGTATTCTGTCATTCACCGCTATACAACTATGACGACTTCCGCTTCGCTCCGCCAGACTGTAAACTTGAGATTTGAATCCATGGCGGAAGGAAGTAGTTCTATACTAAAGAGGGTTTTAAAGACACTCCGTTGTTATTTCTTATTTATTTACACACTGTCAAATTGTTGTATAAACATAATATCACACTCGTAGCCGTGCTGATATACGGCCAATATTGCACGGTTACTCATGTGATATTGCTCATACACACACACACAACAGTTCTTTCTGGTTCTCGAATGTGATTGGCTGATCGCCAAGCAATATTTTAGTGATAACAGCACACTTCACTTGAAGGGACTGTTATGGCAGCCGAGCAAATCCACCATAATTTTTGCAAATTCTATACTTGCTGTACTATGAACTATATATCGTTTTTTTTTTTAAATTTAGATTAAAAAAGCTTACGCTGTTTGTCCTACGCCTTCACTATTCTACTTACGGAAAAAACAGAAATGGTGCCGCGTTCATTCCGTAAGTTGAATAAGGAAGGCGTAGGACATACAGCGTAAGCTGTTTGGAGAATACAGAAAGCGGAAGCACGTGCAAGGCGATCATTTGTGTTTATAAAGCATATACATTTGTATTTTTTAAGAAAATGACAGATCGTTTCACTAGATAAGACCTTTATAGGTATGGTTTAAAGCCCTTTGAAGCTGCACTAATTTTGACCTTCAACCGTTTGGAGAGACCATTGAAGTCCACTATAAGGAGAATAATCCTGGAATGTTTTCATCAAAAAGCTTAATTTCTTTTTTCAACCGAAGAAAGAAAGACATGAACATCTTGGATGACATGGGGGTGAGTAAATTATCAGGAAAATTTTATTTGAAAGTGGACTAATCCTTTAAACTACGCCAGAGCTCGTACACACCTCACGCACCGGATGCCGTGCGCGCAATCAAGGCAGTTGGACATAGTGGTGTATTAGAGGTAAAACATGATATAAATGCTGTTCAGTTTCTCGCACAAACCGATCGTTTCGTGTCTTAGGACATCAATGTGTCATCACGAGCCGCAGGGTTCCATTTGGATTTGTCTGTGCATGTTTTTTTTTACTCTCATAGATTTTGTTACCATTGACATGCATTATACGACTGACAGACTGCAACGGTTGGAGTTAAAAATCATCATTTGTGTTCTACTGAAGATGCCCTGGGGGTAAGCAGATAAACATAAATTTCTATTTTGGGGTGAACTATCCCTTTAAATGTGTAGCATTTATTTTATTTATTTATTTATTTTTTGGCATTTGGTAATTATCTGCTTTTGTACGTTTGACTGAATTGTACAATTGTGTTTATTTCCTACTGTAATTTATAATGGCTGTTGTTGTTAATTTAAATATTGTTGTTCAATAAATATTTTATATAAATATGTTGTATTTGGTATTGAGAAATGGTCCATTAGAGCGTAATGTGGATTGAGTGAAATGTACATTAATACGGCGGCAAAACTTTACAAGTGAATAAGACTCATTCAATGAGTCAGTCACAAGAGACTTTTAAATTGAAAGGAACTTTTGCAAAGTACTTGTTTTAGCGCTGTTATGGAAAATTTCCTTAGCTGTAAAAAGGACAAATACAAAGATCGCTTTCCTCAGCGGACATTCAAACAGATTTTTATAATGGATATAATATTATGGACATCGGCCTATGGAGTGAATGTTATATCAGACACAGGTAGGCCTAATGCTCGCTCAGGCAATCTCTCTCTCACACAGCATTTTTCACTTTTGGATTTATAATAAAGAAAAACTTAATCATTATGTAACTCATTAATCAATGTCATTGCAAATGCCATATCCACAGGTGTATTTGCCTCCATGACTAATTTACTCCACAACTAAAAGTGTCTCATAATATGTATTAAAAATGAGTAGTACTCTGCTTCAGTTTATCTCAACATAGTGACCACCATAAAGGGGCTTAAAATAGCTTTATATGGTACTATGACTGGAGTCTTCATCTCATATAAGAGTGCATCATTTGACACATGCTATTCATATCCTAAGGTGAAATCTAAGTGGAAAATATAACTTTGCACATTAGAGCCTTTTTTTAATCTGATGAGTGAGAAGCACTGCAAGCTTCAAAGTCTCACCTTTTTAAAATGCAAATCTACATATATGTGACATTACCAAACACCTGAAGCATTTATGAAAAGCTTTTCTAATATGGTCAAACAGCTTTGTATGTACTTAGTACTGTCCGATTGCACCTTGAGCTCTGGTGGTATCTTATCACTTCAAAGGTTTTTTAGTAGAGATGGCTTAAAGTCAAGTCTGCGATGTCAGATCAAATATGGGTAATGATATCTGAATGTTATGGAGTAAAGCCCTTAGCTGATGAATGAAGAAACTGAAGAATCTGTGCGCATACATGTGAGAGACCATGAGGCTTTATGGTGAAGTGTGCACAAAAAAAAGTCTGAGAGAAAATAAATCCTTGTCCCTCCTCGCTTCCCCCTCTTCACTTACTTTGTAGTTGAGAGCACCTTTGCAGCCCAGACACTAGATACTCAAGTGTTCTTATGAACCTCAAAGAGAAGGACAGACGTAACAGGGATTTCATGAGAGTGAGTGATCGAGAGAGAGAAATAGAAAGAGCTCAAGGTGAATGGCTTGAGAATGCACATTGAGTGGCTTAGGCAAAAAGAAAGAAAGAGCGAGCAATGGGGAAGGTTAAGAGAGAGAGAGAACAGCAAAAATATAATAGTGTTGCAGAAGAATGATACATTTCAGGCTTTAGTGGGAGCCTGACAGGAGAGTATGAGGGATAGAGAAAGAGAGAGAGAGGGAGCGGATAAAGGAATGGATGTCACTAGCCGTAGGCCGGGTGAAAAGGTGTCAGTCTCTCAAGTTGGACATGTCACTAGGAGTCTGGACATGAATCTTCCAGCTTAGGACAGACCTACCTGACAAGACAAGCATAGATATACTAACATTAGCAAGGATGATACACACACACACAATGATTTTTATATTGTACAAACTGTATACTATCCCCTAATCCTACCCCTAAACACAGCCATCACAGAAAACTAATGTAATATAATTATAATATTTAACATATAATATATATAATAATAATAGGCTTTAGTTACTCAAGTACTTTACACTCCTACAGTTTTACACACATATTTAGCCATTTTCTACGGAGCCCCGGACATGACATGCAAGGAAAAAAAATAGTAGGCTAAATCGTGTGCACAATTTACTAATTCGTTCCCTTGATTTATTAAAACGTGCACACAATTTATTATTTTTTTTTTTGCATGTCATGTGCAGAGCTCAGTAGTTCTTTACAATGAATTTTCAGACTTTCAGATGATTAGAACACACATAGATTATCAAACCCATGCTGGGGCTGTCGTGGTACATGACAGACACATTTGCAGCCACTTCCATAGTGTATTGTGTGTAATATGCAGCTGAACGAGTGCTTAGGAGTCATTTTAGTAAATCCCCTTCCACCATCCGGCTTCCGCGCACCCCCTGCGTTTCAGGAGGAAATGCCTCTGCTTGAGTCTGTCAGTTTAAGGGCTTCTGAAGGGTGTAAATGTTTGGGTGTGCATGTTATCGGGAGCCTAGCATATGTGCTTGCATGAATGAGAGGCATGTTGGTGCAGAGGGAAATTAGTGTTTGGCTTTAAATAGATGATTACTGAAATTCTGAAAGAAGACTCATTTGTTCTTGTCTCAACATTTCTGCTTCTGATAGAAATGCCACACTAGAGCCACCTGCCTCTCCAGTAACTTCTTAATAAAACTAAATAAATAAATAAATAAATATATAAATGAATAAACCCTGCAGTGTATGTGTGTGGCCTCCTGTTTGGCCTTCTGTTGTGTCTCCCCACAGAGATACCAAATGACTGCTGTAGTGTCAGTCAAAAATGTGTGCATTTGATAGAAAAGAAGAAAATCAACCTGAAAGTCAATCCTGAACAAGTACAAGTACACTTTAGGATGATTGTAAAATATTAATCTGCAGTTGTTATGGGAAAAATATAAAGCAGAAATAGTGGTATCTTATTGTCATATCTGATTGCAGTAGTCCAGATTCCACTTAAGAAAAAAATGTACCTTGGTACCAGTGTTGGGTAAGTTCAAAAAAGTAATTAATCACTAATTACATCATCAAAGTTGTATTTAAAATACTTTTCTAAGTACTCTGTCTGAAAAGTAATTTAATTACTCAATAAGTAATTCAACTCATTACTAATTAATTCTTAAAATCCCTATAAAGCTTGACTGGATAGACAATAGAAAGGAAACTCTTTTAATAATTTAAACATGAGTCAAACATGGAATAGTTTAGCCTTTTATAGCTTTTTAAAACATTTTAGCTTTATTAAAACATACTATAATACTTTTTTTTAGTAATAAATAGGGATGTCACGATACCAAAAATCTAATAGTTGGCACCGCTACCACCAAAAGTGCACAATACTCAATACCAAAGTCGATACCGCTGTAAAAATATTTAAATATACAAATAAAAAAATGCTATATATTTTTTTTTCAGGTAGGTCTAATAGTAGTAAGTAAATATACCACAGAAATGGAATAATCAAATATAAAATACCTCTGCATAGTCATAACTGTAGAGATTAAATATAGATTAATCGTTATTAAAGCTTTTCTTTTGTTGTTTGATTATCATTTATAATACAGACAGCCAATAGTAGACAGTAGCATGTTTTAAAGGCTGCTTTCACGAAGACCTAATGGACGGAGACAATACGCTGTTTACACATGCTGTTCACATTCACATAACCGACGCGAATATACGCCAAGGCGGGCATTTTGACGTAACTGTGTGTGTATTTGAACGTGTATGTGTAATAAACCGCGAAAATCTGACACTCACGAGAGGCGGCTATGTGTGTGTGCTTTGGTTGAGAGTGCACTGACTGAAGACCGTCTCTCAGAGAGCGCGCACAGTTTTTTCTCCCTAGGACATAGCTTACATTTTACCATAACGTTCTTGCCTACCTGTGTCAAAAAAGTGAAGTAATTGGACTAAGCTTCTGCCGACATCTTCAGACAGCGACTACACAGCCAACTGGTGCGAAATTGCGAACTCACGCGCAACTGCACTACAGCTAATGATTTTAAAGAGGCAGTGTTCACTTTTACCTTTAGACGACAAATTTAGACTTTAAATTCAATATTGATTTATACAGAACTGTTGAACTAATTTACAGTATGTAACGCAAGTACATTATAAGTAACTGTAATTAAATTACCTAAAAATGAACAGTAATCCCTTACTTTACTTTTTCAGTGGATATGTAATTTAATTACAGTAACGTTTTACTTAGTAACGCGTTACACCCAACGCTACTTGGTACTACCTTTTTTTTTTTTAGATAGATAGATAGATAGATAGATAGATAGATACGGGTACAGAAAGTATTCAGACCCCCTTAAATTTTTCACTCTTTTTTATATTGCAGCCATTTGCTAAAATCATTTAAGTTCATTTTTTTTCCTCATTAATGTACACACAGCACCCCATATTGACAGAAAAACACAGAATTGTTGACATTTTTGCAGATTTATTAAAAAAGAAAAACTGAAATATCACATGGTCCTAAGTATTCAGACCCTTTGCTGTGACACTCATATATTTAACTCAGGTGTTGTCCATTTCTTCTGATCATCCTTGAGATGGTTCTATACCTTCATTTGAGTCCAGCTGTGTTTGATTATACTGATTGGACTTGATTAGGAAAGCCACACACCTGTCTATATAAGACCTTACAGCTCACAGTGCATGTCAGAGCAAATGAGAATCATGAAGAGCTCAGAGACAGAATTGTGGCAAGGCACAGATTCATTCAGAAATCATTCTAATATGCTGATTTGATGCTCAAGAAACATTTATGATTATTATCAATGTTGAAAACAGTTGTGTACTGTTTTTTGTTTTTTGTTTTTTTTTCTCAGGATTCCTTGACGTTCCTAGAAAGTTAAAAAGAACAGCATTTATTTGAAATATAATCTTTTGTGACATTATAAATGTCTTTACTGTCACTTTTGATCGATTTAATGCATAATGCTCAATAAAAGTATTAATTTCTTTAAATTCTTTTCAAAAAGTAAAAATAAAATTTTTTGAATGGTAGTGTATAATGTTAAAAAAACTGCTTTAAAAAAGCTATTCGTCAAGGAATCCTGAAAAAAAAAAAAAAAGTACACAACTGTTTTCAACATTGATAATAATCATAAATGTTTCTTGAGCATCAAATCAGCATATTAGAATGATTTCTAAAGGATCATGTGACACTGAAGACTGGAGTAATGATGCTGAAAATTCAGCTTTGCCATCATAGAAATAAATTACTTTATAAAATATATTCAAACAGAAAACAGTTATTTTAAATTGTAATAATATTTCACAATATTACTGTTTTTACTGTATTTTTAATTAAATAAATGCAGCCTTGGTGAGCAGACAAAACTTCTTTTAAAAATAATAAAAATCTTACTGTTTGTATATATATATATATATATATATATATATATATATATATATATATATATATATATATGTATGAAAGTGATCCTGGGGAACATTGCATTCCCAAATGCATGTTATAAGCAATTTACAGCAGATGCAGAGATTGAGTTCTGCAGGTTTACTGTAAACCAAGCCGCTCTGAGATGCAGAAGCGTGCACCACACTTCAGTCTGAAACATGCAGCATATCACATTAAATCGTAGGCTTTTGTGATTTTATAATAGAAAAGTCATATCACAAATTCAGTTTTATTTCCATTAATCATGTCAACCTTGGTACACATGGAGAACTAGTCCAGAGAGTGTGAGTAAACAAAAACAACAACAACAACAAAAAAAACATTTCTAATGCAAATAATAAATATTCAGCCATTTATATGTACCTGTGAATGACAGATAAAAGCTGTAATATTAATTTTGCCCTCATGTTAAGAAATCAATTCTAATTTTTTTCAGTAACAGTGAGTTGCCGAATAACTTAACATATCATACATTAATGCATAAATCCATCTGTAGGACCAAGGTACACTGAAAATATCTCATAGCCATTTCTAGCTATATTGTTATTTTCTTTTTGTTGATGATATGGTGGCAAATACCACAGTGAACTCTCTTATCTTTTTCTTTGCTACTATTTCCTCCCCTTTGTATTTTCTTTGTGCCTTCAAAATGGATAACATGCTGGCAATTATTAACTATTTAATTAAAAAAAAAAAAAAAAAGATTTAGAATAAGAGTCAGAGAACTAGTCCCAGATAGTCTTTCAACATGCCAGAGGAACACGGGCGTGTATTCAAGGTCTCCGCCTTCGGCCCAGTTCGTCTCGTCCAACCCCACCTATGTAAAATTGACTTGTGAGTGGCAAAACATTCACATTCTGCTTGTTGGCATAGGTGAAGGGGCACTCACATCCTGCAGATTGTGCTTCAAACCCCTGGAGTGAGTGGCAGTTTGAGAGGACGGCCATCTTGGAGTGCCCTACAGTCACGAACAGATGGAGGTGGTGGCATTTTCTGCTAAGCTCTGCCAGCAGCATGTAAGTCTCTGTCATTACTACCCATTTGTCCACCTTGTTCTCCTGCTTCTCTAAAAGCACGTATACCAATATTGGCTTGTGGGCCAGCAGTAATCGAATCATAACCGTAAAGAGTTATCTCTAGCTTGTTAAGTGTGAATTTATGCTTAGGGTAGGTGTGGAAAGTTTGGATGTGAACATATTTAAATTTTCCATTCATTTCGGAAGGAAGGGTGTCCTGGAGAAAACATATTTTCCTAAATGTTGTACTGGCATTTCATGCACCGATATAGCTGTGATATCTAAGTACGCTATAAACCCTGACTATGTCAGTACTTTTTGATCTTTACTCACGTCTGGAACAATTTAAGATCTGCTACCTTGAATGTGACTGAGGTTGTCAAACTTCCTGGGTTTCTCAAAATGATTTCCTTTCCTGTATACATTTCATCATAGGTTTCATTCATATTTTCTTATTTAGGGTTGGTGTGAGTCATTTTGTGCATAGCAGATTGCCTGTCACGCTGCTGAAATCTCTCTTTACCAAAGCAGAAACCGCTAGAAGGAGAGAGGTCTCATTATAGTCAGTTCACACTGTTCATCTGTTGGCTAATCATTAAAAATTGCAATAATAATAAAGTTATTGTTCTGAAAATGAAACTATTAACGGCCATTTTACTTTCCGGTGCTACAGAGACATTGTGGGCCAGGCAACTCTTATCTGTCCTGGCCACACCAGTTAGTCTCAATGGACCAGAGACGTTTTTGAAAATAAGATTCCACCCTGCCAAACGCATGGCTATATTGGGACTGCAGGATGGGACAGAGCTAGATTTTAAGTGCTATTTACTCTGAAAGGAGAGTAAATCCCTCACCATAATGAGCTGTCAAATTCTGGCAGTAGAATTTTGCTGCAAAGAGTTGTCACACAGTTCATAGGAAGATTCGAGACATGCTAGGTGTATATGTGTGTCCATGGAGGTACATTTACAGCTTTGCTGCATATGTAAGCGCATATCCGTGGAGTGACACTGATAGAGACAGTTGATTTAAAAAAAGAAAAAAACTTTAGATATTTTAATATTACTTTACTACTTTTTCATTATTTTTTTTTTTTCTGCATCGCTTTAAAGATATGTTTGGTTATCTTCACAAAGTACATCAGACTCAAAGATTATTAACCAGGTGTAGAAACAAACAAAGCAAAAATGAAGAAAAGAAAGAAAAAGCGATAAGTGTTAAAATGATTTGAACGGCACTCTTTTTAGTCATGCTCTTTCAGATTGTCATTTGCATTACTTTAATCCTGCGACTTCAAACAAGTCCAGAGAGGCTTTGGAGCATAGCTGAAATTGAGTTGACCCTCTGAGTCCAGGGTACAACGCAAAATACCCATACTCTCAGTCTGTCAAGATTTACTAATTAAACTTGTCAGTCAACAGACACGCATGACATTGCAATCGCTTAAAGGGATAGTTCACCCCAAAATTAATATTCTGTCATCATTTACTTACCCTCATGTTGTTCCAAACCCTTAAGAATCTTTGAAACACAAATGAAGATATTTTTATTGAAACCTGAGATTTCTGTCCCTCCATCAAAAGTCTTTGGTGCTTCAAAAAGTTCATAAAGAATAGTAAAATAAATCCATATGAATTTAGTGGTTTAACCCATGTCTCCTGAACGTCACTTTATATAATGGACAGATTTAAGGCATTTATTCACATATAAACAATATTGAAAACACCACATATGGTAAGCAGAAGCTCAATCATACTTGTTTGACACGTGAGAACAAACCATGTTGGTTCTCGTACGTTTGAGCTTCCGTTTGCCTTATTTGATAAACTCTGTGGGTGCTTCTCAAATGTAAGACTGCATTCGAGTAAAACTGTGTCCTTCCTAGTTCAGTCCTTTGGAGGCTTGTAGGCTAGAGACCTTCTCAGCATTAAACACTAGAATGAGACGGTCTAGTAAGTGCGCATCTAGTAAGGCTACATCACACATGGTCACGGTACAAAAATTACTATTTTAACTTAATTCAGGAAAAATTCTTTGCATTAATAGAAAGCCAATTAATAGAAAGATTTTTTTTATACAATTTATAGTTTTCACATGACGTCACACATTTATAGGAACGCCCACATGGAGGGCAAAAAAAGGCTTTCCTCCATTGCCCGCCAGTGATTTTTACCAGGTTTATACAAAGTACTAATGAAGTAAGACAGTCATATTAAAAGACCAAATTCAATATACACCTTATTGATGATGCATACTATGTACAGGCAAGCTAATGAACCCAAATATAAATGGAACACACAATTTCTCGTTAAGCATTTTTCCATAGAAAACCATTATAAAGAAAACACTTAACCTTTTAACATTGTATTCTGGGCTCATCTCACCTGTATATAGTATTCATCATCAATAAGGTGTATGCTGAGTTTGGTCTTTAATATCACTGATTTAGGACATTAAGGCACTTTAAGGGTTTTAGAGTATCTCACTGTTTTTAGTGACTGAAATACTGCAGCAGGTGCTGGATATGCGTTTTTACGTCAGTTCAATTGGAATGTGTGCAAAATATTGTGGGTGATTGAAGGACGTGAAGGATAGACTTGATGCATCCTTCAAAATGAGCTGAATGAAGTAAGCGAAACGAAGGCTGCCTTCCAGTTCCAAGGAATCTTCAAATTGAAATGGGCTTCAGCAGCACTTGATTATGTGGCAGCTGAGATATGCAGCCTTAGTAGGACACAGCCTTCCATTTTAGAAGCACCCCATGTACGTGTATTGATCAAAGTTTCTATGTGAATAAAAGCCTAAATTAAATCTATTCATCATATCAAGCAATTGTGTCTCTTCAGAAGACTGGGATTAAACCACTTGATTTATATAGATTATTTTTAATATGTTTTATGAACTTTTTGATCTATCAAAATTTTGGTGGAATGGCCTTTCAATGGAGGGACAGAAATCTCTCAGATGTCATTAACAATATGTACATCTGTTTTTTCTTTTTCTTTTTTTTTTTTTGTGAAAATGATCTTAGGTCTTTTTGGTTTGGAATGAATTTTCATTTTTGGATGAACTATCCCTTTAATATACTATACTGGGCTATAAATTGCTACTTTATTGTACAGGGAAAGTGGACAAGGCAAATTGGATGCTTTATTATGATGAGACATCATTAGATAAAGAGAAGGGACAATAATCTGAAAGCTAAGATGAGAAAGTTTGCATTACTTCCGGAAATAATTATGATTAATTATAAATAGGCAACGGAACAGGTTGTTAGATAATATAAAAGGTTGCTCTTAGCAGGCTAATATAATCAGTCATATATGTATACATTACCAACCTTAAACAAACTCTGACCCTCACTGAAAATGAAAGTAAGGATTTCTCTGTGAATGCCAGTTTAATTTGTCAGCGTGGGTTGGCAGACAATTAAATAATCCCTGCTCGCAAGCAGCAAATTCTAAGTGGTGTTGGGCCAGTAATTGCTGAGCCATGTAATGACAGTATGGGTGCCGCAGCGGTGCAGCTGGTGCATTAAAGCTGAACGGGAGCTTGAAAATAAACCAGTCTCTTGTAATGTTCCCTTCAAAACTGCATATCTGTTACGTCAGGGAGGAATCAGCTCACAACAAGGTGGGGCAAAATGACAAAGCAAGAATCAGCGAACTAAGATTGCAAGTACATAGTGCCAATTCCAGCTGTCATGCGTTCTGAAGTGACCGTGATTTTCCGGAAATTGAAGCAAGGATCCATCTAATGCGATACACTGCTGAGTGACTGGTTCGCTTGAGGACTGCAGGGCTACTTCAGTGAAGCCCAACCATATATTTTCAGAGAGAAGGAGAGAGTGGGTTCGGAAAAGGATGAACAGATGGAGTACAAGTAACTGCACCAGCTCTTGAGAATTAATTCACTCCAGAACGTATAAAAGTGATTTTATTAAATTGATAAAAATAACAACAGCATCTGATTGGGGAGACATATACTGAAGAACTGAATCATCTCTGATTAAAAAGAAAAAAAAGAAAACAGCCAACAAGCACAATGATGGCTTTCTTCATTGTTTAGCAGTGCATTTGGGTAACTGTTATGGCACATTTTCAAAAACTGCAAAACAAGATATAAACAGCTTATAATACATCTATTAGCAAATGCTCATTTTATTGTTACAACTCAGCAATAAACACTGATTGATGGATATACTATGTAACACACCATTGTCAGTATTCAATGTGAGCCACAATCTGTAGTTATTGATCATGTGAGTGTCAGGCCACTTTGTGACACACATCATGCAAAACCTGTGTAGATAAGGTCAAGGACACATCAAGTTTGTGCTTTAAATGCATGAAACTGAAATGCACAGAAATGTATTGTGCTTTTTTTTGTTAGTAATCACTGCTCTGGGACCGGCAGTGGTTTGATAAAAGAAGAACAGAAAGGGAACCGGTTAATTCTGCAGTTAGAGAGGGCACAGCAAGCGCACGTGCTGCAATTCCACTTCCCATTCATTTGACCTCTGAGTCTTTATACTGGGAACCTCTTTTGGGAGATAAGCAAATGCAAAATCGGGTTAGTAAAAAATGCATTTTCCCCTGTTACATTACACGTCAAAGAAGAGACAAAAACGGCTCTCTTTTACAGAAAAAAAAGACAGTGGCTTGAATAAAAAAAATATAAAAGTGTAACAGAATTTATTGTTGTGAATAAAAGAATAAAAGCAATTTATCACATCTAATAATATACATTTAATATATTTTTTGATTAGCATCTAAAATTTACTTGGACATTTCTACATGAGTGAAAGGACACTGAAGAAAGGTCTTAGTGTCTCGCTTTTTTTAATTAATGTTCTGGCACTCTAACTTATGGCAGACATGTACAGAGCATTGATCTATACAAATATTGCTGTCTCCTCAATCAGCTGGGTAATGTGCATTAGTGCTTTCACCTGTATCTACACATTTACAGTATTAGTTAATAAAAAAAAAAACAAAATAAAAAAAAACAGTGGTGCAATTAGAGGGAGTGCAGGTTCTAAAAATAATTTTAATTTAATTTTGTTTAGCATTTTTTCCCTACTATAACCCCTATATGAGGCTAAGAGACAGCACTTGGTTTGCAGCTTGGGTTGCAGTGTGCTCAAAAATGTAGTCTTGCATTCTGTCTATCTTTGTCTTTTTAGCCACGTGACACGTGTCGCTCCGCCTACACTCAATTTCATTGGTTTATAATACAGCAGAGCTTATTGGTGTAGACGCTTGGGGCATGGGCATGCACATTCCTTTTTGTGCGACTTTATGAATGATCTAGGCTGTTTGACCGTACTACATAAATATTAACTGCTAACCATGCCGATTTCATTTACAACCAGTTGGCTAATGTTTTGATGATCTTAAGACGAACCAAGTTAGATGAAGTTACTGTACTGTTAGCTTGGTACAGCATCTGCAAATTCCACTCACAGTTTAAAAATATAAACGTCCAATCATTCAGTACACAATTATTTTTAGACAAAAATTACTGGGTCTCCTGGGTTTTTTGATGTTCCAAAGCTTGCAGTACATTCCTAGTGACCAGCAGACTTACTACAGGTAATAATGCAAAATCTCACCTGTATTATGTCAGTCTAGCCACTAGGAACGTACTACAACCACTGGAACATGAAAAAACACAGATGAATTAGGCTTACAGTCATTTTTTTCTCAAAATAAATGTGTACTGTACATATATTAAGGTATGTATTTGCAAAATTTCACCTGTAGTAAGTCACGAGGAATGTACAACCACCTTTGGAACATAAAAAAACACCTTTAGGTGAATTACAGTATTCACCTGTACAGTATTCAGTTTTTTTCCCCAAGAAATAATCATGTACTGTACAAACGAGATATTGGCAGAAGCTCATATTCAGTAAGCCAGTCTGCCCACTAGCCATTTACTATAATCTTGTAAATATTGTTCATTCATTTGAATGAGTGATTGGACGTTTATATATTTGGATTGTGAGTGGAATTTAGAGACGGTCCCTTTAGCAGCCTAGGCGAATATCAAATCAAAAACTAACTTTACTGCGCGATAAATTTTAAGCAGACAAATGGCAAATGGATCTACAGCTACATCAAATGTAGCTAAAGCGTGTATAGATGAATCTACTCTGAAGAGAATATAATCAGCAGATAGCACTTCAACAGTGTCAGCCAGTGGTGCTTTTACAATGATCAGCTAATGTCGGCATAGAGACCGCCTTCTGATATTTGATTGACACCCTCTTATTAGCATGTTGTGCCAAGGAAAAATAAATACAAAGCTACATTAAAAAATTAATAAATGGTTTAAAGTAAAAAAAGTCAACTTGCAGCTCAGCATTTCCTTTAACATTTTTTTTTTTATTATTATTTCACGCAACATTCATTTTATTTAGTTAATTAATTATCTCTTCGCACATTTAATTACTTATATATTTATTTATGCAGGAATATGTGGATTTGTATATTTATTTATGTATTTATTTGCATATTTATTTATGTATAATTTTATGTATTTATTTATTTATTTATTTCCATATTTATTGTTTTTGCAAGTTTGGTCCTCCATAATCATCTCTTTAAAAAAACCCAAACAAAACAACAACAAATAACGGTTGTGCTTTAAAATGTAAATCAAATCAGCCGTTTGCATTCTGGTTTGTCCAATGTTTTAGGCCTATTTAATTACATATGGAAATATGAAGAAGTCAAATGAATAAAGCGCTAAATGTAAAACAGCTCTATTCAGCCTGAAGTACCTGGAGGTGCTGCCATGCATTCGTTTGTAAACAATAACTTAATCTATTCTGTATCCTAACTAATTCCTAACTAAAATACTATACATATAATAAGATACAATTAGAGTTAGCACCTAATATTTCTGTATACACCAAATCATTCACAAAATCGTACGTAAAGGAATGTGCATGCTCAGGCTTGTTTGAAGTATCTACCAATAAGATTTGCTGTATTACAAACCAGTGAAATTGGGGCGGGCGGGGCGACATGTGTCGCTCCGCCCCATCGTCCAGACTGCACCCTGGGGTACTTGCTTAAGTTTGCATAGAAGAATAAAACATCATCAGCATGCGCTAGTGGTAAACAAATAGGGGTTATGCACAATCTAACTTCTGTATTCTGTAAAACAAATCAGATCGCTTCCGGTTTAGGTCTTTTGTATGTGCTTCATGGAAAAAAATTGCTGTTTTATTCCAGATAACTTAAAAGGAGCGAGCAAATATGAGCATAACTGATGTCACCCGCATATGCAGATTGATATTTAAAAGCTTTTTTTTTTTTTTCATTTTCTTCTTCACATAGATATTTAATAGAATAAAACACCTATAACAATGTGAACTAGGTAGTTTCGCTGATTACCTTAAAAGTCCATAGATATATGCCGTCAGTTCATACTGCTGTTAACACTTTCTCTGACAAGCGGATGCAATGAGACCAGTTTTCCGGTTCGGTCATTTGATGTTCGACATATACCCTATAGAGCAAGATGAATCGCTGTCACATCCACCAGTTAGAGTGCCCTTGATCTCCACCAGTGGGCACTTCTCCCTAGTCCATTGCCATTTCATCATAAACTGCATTTCCCATATCCCTTTACATGGACTCATTATGCTTCATTACTTTCAGCTGTGTCTCCTTACCTTGTTAACTCCTTGTTTACCTTGTATCCCTGGATTTCCTTGTTTTGTGTCTTGGACTGTGTTTGCCTTGGTTTTGACCCTCTGCCTGTTAGTGATGCAAAGTCCAATTCATTTCCGCAAACCTGGTCTTTTCAGACAGTTCGGCACAATGAACCAGTTCAAAAAGCCGATTCATAGGTTACTGACATCATCATGCAATGATTTCACTATGCATTTCTTTTCTAACAACTCAGTGTCATGTTATATCAATGAAACATTCAAATAAAGATCCTTTATGTTGGATACGACTTATCAATATTAAGTAGACTACATCTTAGATAAGATTCGCATCTACAGCACACATATGATGCACAAATGAGGATATGTTCTACATGTACATCTTAAAATATAATCTGCATGTACAGTAAACCATAATAAAATGTATTTACATCTCTCAACAAAAAGGTTTTTGCAGGTTTTAATAAAATGTTATTTAATAACAGCAGTCATAAGCATATGTCCAGTATGTGCCTGAGGCTTGCATTGTATCATCAACTCACTCATCAGACTCCTCTGTAATTCTCTGCAAATTTCGACAGTCAGTTCGACAGGCTCATTCGTTTTTTTTGAGTCCTCGGTAATCCTCTGCAAACTTTGACAGTTGATTGAACTGGCTCATTCGGTTCTTTTTGAGTCGGACGTGCTACTTCGGCTGTGCCTCTTCAACCCAGAACTACACTTCGATTCAGTTCCATTATTTGAAGCGGCTCGACTGGTTACTTCCTGAGATCTGGCTCAATAGAACGATTCATTCAAGAATCTAACATCACAATCTGTTACATGGATTATGATTTTTTGATTGCCCCAATAATTCCCCAATAAAACCGCATATGGATCCTCAACCTTTGTGTCAGAGCAGTTCTTGACAATCACACTTTGGCAATTGTGGTTTTTATGTGTGCCGAACCTCTCTCACTGTATGACGTAGGACCTCCAATTAGGTTATCAGTTGGTCACAATTGGTTATCTTGCGCCTGGGACAATGTGTACTGGGCATAAGACGGGAAGAAGTCTTGTTTTGAATTTGCACGTTTGATTTATACTATTATCGTTAGAACATTCTTATTGTAGGAATGAATACCTTTGTAATGATATATATAGATAATTTTGTTTATTTTTGTGAATGTAGCAAATGTAACCAGTGAATATAATTGACAGTTAACATGTGCGCAGTATAAATGTTTGTGTAGCTGAGTTTACCAGTGTTATACCCTGACCATGTCTTGTTTCAAATGAGCTCCAGTCTGCCTCTCCATAAATCTAGCAACTCTCCTATAATAAATATTTGTTACACAGTAACATTTCAAAGGTGTCGACCATTGATCGAAAGCTGTCGTTCTGTCAGCATTGCGGGGGAAGCCATGAGACACTGTATTTTTGCACTGTTCACTTTAGTGTTTGAAGTACCTGTCATAGGAAAAGGTCACATGGTGTCATGAATAATTATGAGACAGCACCTTACAGGATACAGCTACAGTGTGGTATTCATATGCAGTCTCGTGAATAATTATAAGGTACTGCTGATGTTTTCATGCAGTATATGTTGGCTCAATGTTGATTTCAAACTCAGAAAATGAAAATAGTCCTAAAAATAAATAACTATTTTCACTTAAAATTAATGGATAGACTTCCATTGTAAATGCATTGATTTTTTTTTGTAATTGCATTTATAGAAGTTGTAGGTTTTGTTGATATTTTGAATTAGATTTATTTAAAACAAAAATCTGTTTTCACTTTAATTTTTTTTTTTTTTTTTGTGTGTGTGTGTTTTCCCCCTCATTTTTATTAGTTTTTATTATTTATTAGTTTTAGTTACTTTAGTACTACAATCAACAACATCTGTGGCATAAGAGCTTAACTTATTGTTAACTTATAGAGTATTAAACCCAGAGCCTTCCTTTAATTCCAGGTTGAAACAGTCAGAGAGAGACCACATGGACTGTAATGGTTAGCCCTTAGCTGATCAACCCTCATAATTTTTAACCACTTCCTGGCAATAATACTTTTCCCCTGTAGTTTTCATGTCTAACAAATCCCATAGCCTGTGCAAAAAGCTGCAGGTCCAAGATTCATCGGCTCTAATCATATCTTACACGACTGGCTTTGAGCTACTGCCAGCACCATGTACGTGTGGGTCAAAGAACAGTGTTAGGCTGATTTGTTTCTCACTCATGGCCTCCAGGCAGCAGGGAGCAACTCTTTCATAGGAGCCTATTTTGTCTAGGATATTGTTAGTGATTTGCATGTACTTACGAATAGCTTAGCTAAAAAAGTTATGATTCTTTGGCTTTCTACTATTGCACACAAGCATTTAGATCTCACCCATTTTCATTTGACTGCCACATACATCTTGCTCTACAAATTACATCTCAAAGCCAAATCACAGATGGGTGGCCAAATTAATTTTGGGAAATTACATTTCATATGTAGATTGCACCCAGTTTAATGACTGGATTACATTTTGTGTGTGTGTGTGTGCGTGTGTGCATGTGTGTGTACACGCCTATTGGATGAGGGGATTTGGATGCTTGCTGTGTGTCTGTGTGGGTGGGTCTTGGTGGGTGGAGGTTAGAAATGAAAGGTTTCTTATAATGCACAGCATGCTGCCACACACCAATATGCAGCCTGTGTGTGCCATTCTCGCTTGAATGTAAAAGCCTGTGCCCAATGGCCTGAGGCTTGCCTCCCTTCCCATGGAAGCAGTTCAGGCTAAATAACTCAGAACAGCACCTTCCACTCTACCCCTAAACACTCCAATTTTCTGCCTCTTATGACACAGATGCAAGCT
Source organism: Elopichthys bambusa (assembly GCA_037101425.1). Lineage (NCBI taxonomy): Eukaryota > Metazoa > Chordata > Actinopteri > Cypriniformes > Xenocyprididae > Elopichthys > Elopichthys bambusa. Next base: position 15,033,862 of record CM074432.1, on the reverse strand, counting down.
ATACTTTTGGCCTGCAAGCACAGCAATCTGCAGGAGAGCAATGATGCCAGACAGACAGTCTGAGAGAAAGAAAGGGAGGGATGGGAAGAGAGAGAGAGAGAGAGAGAGAGAGAGAGAGAGAGAGAGAACACAGAGAAGGCCATGAAGAGTAATGAAACAAGAGCAGATGAAAAAAGCAAGATGAAGAAAATGTGAAAAGAGAAGTGAAGGAATGAGATAAAAGAATGGCATAGATAAGGACTCCAAAGAAATGGGGGGTAGAGTACATGGAGGATCTGACAGAAGGAGAATCTTAAATGCTCCTCCAGGATGACCACATAATAGTTTGGAGGACAAAGACATTGAGGAAAAGTCCTATGGAATCCTGAGTATTGAGCATTGACAGGAATCTTATTAAGGCCACCACTGACCAAATGGGTGTCCATTTTGAAAAAATCTGTGGGGTATATTTGGTGCCTCTGGGAGATGAGATGGTGCCCCTTGGTAGTTGGTGCCCTACGCAGCATGCATACTCCACAGTGCTACTGATACTTATACCACAAAACAGGGATACGCTGTATTTACTGTACAAGCTTAATGTACGCAACCCACTTTATTCCTTGTATCTATGTATGGAGTGCTGCACATGACAAAAGGTCTCGTGGCCACAAATTGAAGAATTTGTTCCCACGTCTTATTAATTTGTAGTAGCCATGTTTTATTAAACCCTTGTTTTAGTTAAATCAGGGCCATGTTTGATTAATTTGTTTCCTTCGTAAATTGTGGCCATGATTTAACTCAATTAAAATGACAGAATGAATTTCGTACAACATAGCCATGGTTTACCTAAAATGAGGAAACAAATTAATCAAACATGGCCAGGATTGAACTAAAATGAGGGAACTGTCACGTTCATTGTAGTTCCATTTTCATGTTTCCTGTGTTTCCTTGGTTGTCATGGCTACTAAGTATGTTTTCGTTCGTTGTCATAGTTATTCATTGTTTCATTGATTTCATTCACCTGTTCCTTATTTTGATCATTGGTTTGCTCAGTATATCAAGTGTAGAGTTAGTTCTGGTAGGTCATGTGAGTCAAGCTCTCATCAGCTGACTCTCAGCTGATCCACGTCTACCTATAAGGAATTTGACGCCTATCATAGCAGCCCTATACAAGTTCCTTTCAGTATTATCAGCAGCTTTATTGCATTGCTCAGGAGCTAAATACCCTCCTCCATCCCCAGCTCCTCTTCTTGTCCACAGTCAGGACTTGGCTTCCTGATATTCCTCTTTGAGTCAGACTCATTTCTCTTAATTTATGTTGTTACATTAAGTAATTGTCATTAAGAACATTAGTGATATTTGTAATACATTCATGTTGGTTTTGTTCTGTTTACCATAAGGGACTGCAGAAAGGATTAAAATATAGATTTAACAGTGGTCCAGATCCTCCTCCTCTCCCAGGGGGATCGCTCCCTCGAGAAACACACAGAGAGTCTTTTGGATCTGGTCTGTCTCGTAAACTATGATGACAACAGCCTCTGTGTTTCTCAGTCTTCTACCGTGGCTCCCCAATGGTCTCTTCTCTCACAGGTCCTGACACTCCCTCCATCAAGACCCTTCTTCACCCTCCTTCCTTATATGTTGGTCCAGTTTAGGCATCAGAAGCTGCCTTCCGGAGGGGGGTTGGGGAGTGATGTCACGTTCAGTTGTAGTTTCAGTTTAATTTTTATAGAAACTAACTAAGAAAACACGGCTACAAATTTAATACAATTGTGGGAATGAATTCTTAATTTATGTAAACAATATCTATTTTTTTTTTCTTTACTTATGTTGTATGGGTTTCCACATTTAAACAATAGTTCACACAAAAAAGAAAATTCTGCCATTTACTCGCCCTCATGTGGTTCCAAACCTGTATTACTTTATAATAAGTCAAAATAAGTTATTTTAAATGTTGTTTTGGAAAGTTACACTCAGATTGTAGTCAACTACAGAGACAACATCACAGTCTTTGCAGCATTACATCATCAAAGTTTAGTCTTGGGGGAACTTATGGTGGCATTTGGGAAAGAGCCAGTTAGGCTTGTTTTTAAGGTCTGTTGCATTTACAGTTTCATTTTGGGCAGAAAACATAAATCTTTATACAGCTGTAAGATATCATCTTAAGCCTGTGTCAGTACAATAGCAACCAGAAGGTAAAAAAAAAAAAAAAAAAAAGAAAGAAAAGAAAAGAAAAAGAAAACTTTTATTTGTAAATTTGCCAAATAAATAAAATAAAAAAATAATAAAAAAATGAAGCATTCTGACAGTGAACTTCTGACAGTGAAGCATTTAACTGTTATACAGTTAAAATAAGAAATAGACAGAAAAACAATGTGTCAATAAAAGCATTTGTTTTGCAGGAGTGTAATTAAAGAAGAGAAGATCACTGTGTTGTACACACCTACCTCTGCACATGGTTTCTCTAAACTCTAAACATGTTTTATTATCATTAAATGTAGGAATGATGATTGTTTTCATATCTCTCAATGGTAGGGCAAGCCAACTCTAGCAGTGTTAATTTTTTTTTTTTTTTTTGTAATTTACTGCCAAGGTAATATAACACAAAGTATTGCATTATAAATATACATTTTATTAAAAAAAAAAAAAAATATGAAAATATGAAAAACTCTAGATGTAGAGTTTGTGATGTTGATAACTGTGAAAACGTGATCACAGTCTGTGAAAAAAACAACAACTTTCAAATCAATACAAATTCCAAGTGAGTAAATGTATTACTCCACTCTGGCATGCATTCATATATTTTTTGTGATATTATGTGAAGTACTTTTAGTTTTGAATTGAGTAATTTAAAATAAAACATAAAATTTATATTTTGACCAGCAATATATATATTTAACTTATCAATGATGTTTTTTTAACAGCAACATCCATTTAATTTAAATGTAGAAGATTTATGTACAGAAATTAGTTAAATAGGGCAATTTGAGGTGCTCTTGAGCATGTGTTGCCTCCGTAAGGGTGACCCAAAGGAACAACAGTCTTAGAGAGAAAACCTGATGATGTGGCATAAAAACGCCTCAGGTTACGCATGTAACCATGGTTTCCTGAAAACAGGGAACTCGCACTGCGTTGGGGAACGCCTCTGCGGGAACCGGTGTCTGAAACGCTATCAAATCACAGCAATTGTATTGGCCGGCGACAGCCTATGACGTCACTACTAGTGTGACCCGAACGCACATAAGGAGCGCCTAGAGAACAAGTCATCCACTTATCGTCTGACCAGCAGGCAGCCCCAAGGCATGGCAGGGAGACGCAGTGTCTCGTTCCCTGTTCTCAGGGAACCACGGTTACAAGCGTAACCTGAGACGTTCCCTATCGAAAGGGAACTTGCACTGCGTCTTAACGCATTTGGGGAACGAAATACCCATGCCGCCATGCTGAGGGGAGTGCATGCCAAAGAATGAGAAATATCAGAAAAACTATTTCAACTGAAATGCCAAAAAACACTCCTTCTAAGGGTCGCAAAGGCTGTCAGTGACAGCATTCCCTACGGCCACCACCCAAGCTATAAGCCTCAAAGAGGCCTCCAGAAACATCTAGAGGCCTACCAAGGCTGCTCAAAGGCTTGGAACCAACAACTTCTAACAAAAGGGGTCCCTTTAAGGGAATGTGGTCAGGGAGCTGAAAGGAGCCCCGGCCAGTCATTTTTTTCTTCTCAGGGGAGCATAGTCTATCCTGACTGCCACCAGGGAGGCCGACCTGGTCCTACTTTAGTAGTAATCTAATCTGGCCAGCAACCTGTCTGTTACCAAAACAGAATCTCTAAAGCACTAGCTTCCAGAGGAGGGGTCCAGAAAGAGGGACTGCAAACTGGCAGTAACCAACTCAGACCGGAACATAGAAACGAGCATCCTGGGCATTCTAGGGAACTAGGACACTCATAAACCTAGCTTAACCCAGAGGATCGCTTTCAAGGTGACCCAAGGAGGGCCAACTACTTGGTAGCAAATCTAACTTCAGCAGAGATAGCCACTGGAGGTATGCAGGCTTGGAACACTCATTTGCATTGCCATCACAAGCTGTGTACTCAGCATATCGCTTTCTACCCTTAAAACAAGGGGAGTACAAAACTATGCGACCGGGCTGACGAGGAGGCCTCAGTCAGGGCCTACTGCTTTAGCATAACACGGCCACAGGCCCGAAGCTAATGCTTGAGCTCTAAGGGAGGGTGCTTTCAACGAAAGCCTACAACACCTGGCTATTTGTCTGTTGCCTAACACCACTAGGGAACTGAAGCTCAACATATCGCTTATACTCTAATAGGAGTTTCAGCTCAACCTAGATAAAATGAGGAGGCCGTAAGGCCTGCTACTTGCATTAATAGCCTAATGCAGGAGGTGGGCCCCGGCCGGGGACGACTCTCACAAAGAGAGGAGGCATACTAGGATTACTGGCTGCCAGTCTTAAGCTGGAGAGGCTCTCCTAGGAGTAGCCTACTCCGGGCTACTGCATGTTAGGAGGCAGAAAGCTACAGCTGCACCGCCTCTGTCAAAAAGGCGTATTCCTGAGTACAAGCTTAGGCCGGATATTGGGGCGGCACAAAAGAAGGGCCAGCACACACGCACTTATGACCTTCCTGGAGCTCAAAGAAGCAGAGACTTCAGCCTAACAACTCTAAAGAAAGGAGGCCTATCAAGGGGGCCTAACAAAGGCCAAACACCTCAAATCGTGACATTACCTGGAGCTCAGCAGAGCGGTGGCTTCAACAAACGACTCTCTTTAACGAGAGGAAGCCAGCCCACTCAACCCAGAAGGATTATCAAGGCACACCTGACATATCAACTATCTGAAGCTCAGATGAAAACCAACTCTCAGATCAAGAGGAGGCCATGCCGTTCACTACAGGTGATATTTCGTTCTTAATGCTACCCGCTATTAAGACCTCACAAAGAGAGGAGGCACATAGTAAGGGTGCCACGATAACCTTCCCTAATAATGGGAGCTCCAGGGCCCCAGTTTAAATGTCCCACTATACATAAAGTATATATATACTCTTGTGATCTAACATAAGAATAAACATGCCCTTTATTCCTTTCTACAGGGAGCTACGGTCACTAAATTTGTAATGGCTCTCACAGAGGGAGAGGTAACCTAAAAGCTCAACCTGAGACTTTAAAGAGCAGAGGCCTAAATGTAAAAGTGGCCTGCCATACTCTGCAGTCTGAAAGGATGCGCTCACTTACAAGCTCTGTGCCGGATCCACAGATGGGTTAAAAAGATGGAACAAACACATCATTGGTCCAGCCTCAGGCCTGGTGTGAAGCACCTGAGACATAAATGAATAAAAGCCCCCTTTTATTCCTTTCTATAGGGAGCTGAGGTCACTAACTGTATAATGGTTCTCACGCCAGGAAAGGCAACCTGCAAAGCTCAACCTGTAACTACAGTAAATGGAGGCCTTAATGTAGATGAGGCCTGCCATACTGCTGTAGACTGAAAGGATGCACTCAATACCAAGCCCTAATGCCGGACCAACAGAAGGGTTAATAATAATGGAACATAGCATAATGTCCTGCCATATACAGACAGGACCAGCTTGCACACAAACCTACACATCGCTCGTCCAAACATAAATAGAACATTGCTTACTGATATTGAGAACACAAGAGACAACGCATCCTAAATCAGCAAAACACTCTCATAACAAAAACCTGTCCTGCTTCCCTCGAGAAGAGACAGACAAACGAGAGTGGAGCTTCCTCAGCGGGAAACGCTCACAACGGGTGCCGACAGAACTCTTAAGCACTGGGCATGCATGTTCTAACAAAGATGCACGAGTCGAGTGTGTTACCAGGTAAATATACATGGATGTGCACACTGACTGAAACGTCTGTATAAACAGCCATTCTTACCTTTGAATAGTGCTTCAAACAAAACAGTCCCTGAAAGACGAAAGAGGATGACTTGTTCTCTATGCGCTCCTTATGTGTGTTCGGATCACACTAGTAGTGACGTCATAGGCTGTCGCCGGCCAATACGATTGCCGTGATTTGATAGCATTTCAGACACCGGTTCCCGCGGAGGCGTTCCCCAAATGTGTGAAGACGCAGTGCGAGTTCCCTTTCGAAAGGGAACAGCATATGATAATTTTTAATTTATAAAATTTTAAATTTTAACTTTAAATTTTAATTTAGAATTTTTTTTTTATTGAAAACTGCCATTTTAATTACAACAATGCCACATGTTGCTATATTTTAGTGACAGTGTAGGCAAAATAATAATAATAACAACAATAAAAAATAAATAAAAAGATTATTTACCACTGTGCAATCTCTCTTTCTGGGTGCTTTCATTTTTAAATGATGTCAGCTGCTGCTCATACAAGTCATGTTTTATGGACCCATGTTTCCAAGCATTAAGCCATACCATGTATTATTGATTTTCATTAAGAGACTCCCATAAGCAACACATTAAACAATATGAAATGCTTTTTTTTTTTTTTTTTAACAGATTATTCAAAGAACATCCGATGTTCCTAATAGTGTTGTAGAGTTAAACATGAGTGCTTAGCTTGAACAGCAGAGAAACTCATTAATCCCATCTTTCCTACAGAAGGGTGTGGTGCCCACTATCTTAGCAGCAGAGTGCTCCATCCACCAATCCTCTCTTTCTCATAGGCACCAGTGCTTCATATAGTCTGTGTGCTTTGGACCACATGCAGGGCAACTTGTCAATACTATCAGCATTGGCAGATTCTGCCTGTAGACCAGTCAAAGGCTGAGTCTGGATGACTGGGAGCGCGAGAGGAGCTAGGTTGCCTGTTACCGCCAGGCTAATATCGACTTGGCAGAGTGGTGTGGAGGAAATGAGGGCTTGGAGAATTGGACATGCTAAAGTTAGAAAGTTTGAAAGAAAACTTTCGCCTAAGCACAAAATACTTGGGGATTTTGCATATCAATGTTACAATTCAGTGAGCGTATCACCTTTGTGGATATGTTTCCCTGAAAGAGTACTGGAAGCAGCTTGCAATGGATTTATTGTTGTTGACATTTTTGTTTGCTGTTAACCTCACTGTATCTTCGGGCATCAGAAGGAAGCTGTTGACATGCATTGCCTAGTCTATATATCCAAGAAGGCAAATTGATCTCCATTAGTATTCAGCTTCAGAAACTAAATGGCTAATTAATGCCCTGATTTATACCTTACGAGTTATAAATGCCTGTGCAAAACACTTGTCAGATTCTGGCATTTAGTGACTGATTTTAGTTGAGCTTTGTCAAGAGCCCTCACCTCTTCTGGCCAATTGGACTGCATACATTGCATCTAATTGCATGCAGTGGTGTTATTACAGATTCTAATTGCATTCTTTTGCTTTTCAGTGTTGATGTTAATTGATATTTATTCCGGAGTTGTTTTAAAATGTACATTTAATAAAATTAATACAAAAAAAAAAAAAACCTGACCTGTCATTTGCTGTATTGTTGAGCACTCTGTGTTCCCCAAATCCCCCAACTTTGGACTTATTTTCCCAAGATTGCTTGAAAAGCATCACTGCCATCCTCTCAACACTAATAGGCCCCATCCTGGTTCCTTCTAAAGCCACTTTGTCCAGAGAAGACAAAGCTTTAGCAGCCCTTCTGTTGCTCACTTGGATTTCTCTCGCATGTCCTTGTAGAAAAAAATAAAAAAAAAATAAAAACAAAAGTTTTTAGATTAAAAAACCTGAACAATGTAGTTCAGCTGTGGACATTTAAGGACGCTCATTCTTCACTGACCTCCTCCTGCCACCATGCAAAAACAAATTAAGCTTTAGTTGTTTCAGTTGTCTGTAAGAGTTGTGTATTGATTTTTGGCTGATACTCTGTGGGACCGTAGAGTTGTAAAGCAATGAAGTGTAAAGCTCTGCTCAGACAAAGTGAAAATCTTCTTTAAACAAAACAAAACAAAACCATCAACTGTTCAGAGATCACGCAAGTATAATGTTTTTCTGTGTATACAATTATTATTATTATTATTATGTCATGAGAATATTGAAAGTATGGATATTTATCCTGAATTATAAGGGCTTCATGTAGTGCATGAACAGTTTGATATAGTTTCACAAAGTTTCAAATGCCTCAGCCTCAGACAGCACACCCACGGACCACCCACAGTCTCTGACCGCCTGATGCATATTGTGCACAAAAATGACAAGAGCTGTCTGAAATCACCAAATCAAATCTGAACGGCTGGTGCTATTCATGTCAGAGTGCACCAGTCAGCCTGGAAATAAAGTCAAGTTTACAAAGTACTGGGTTTCTACAATGAGCATGTTTGAGGAAGAAATAATCCATAGAAATCATTACGTTTCCTGTAAAATGGCGTAACTCACTGCTTAACTACCATAGTATTATGCAACGTTGAAGAAATCAACTAGTTATGCTGCCTTCACATGCTCTAGAAATTATCATGAATACGAGTTTCCTAGGTAAAAAATTGCACATGAACGCCTTTTATGTCGAAACTTGAATGCGATAAGCTCGTAATCACGACTTCAGAAGTGGGAATTATTAAAGTTCCTATAGCATGTGAAGGCAGCATTATTTACGACTGTTTCCCAAAACTGTATTGTCGCAAATTTGTCGTTCAACCACATAATTATTTTTATATATTCTAAATAAAAGATATAGATTGTACTGAATGTCAGCTTCCTTATTTTGCTCAGGATAAGGATTTAAGTCAAATCGAGAACACACAACAGGAACAAGCACAATTGACAATGGAAGGCTTACTTACACTGCAAGTTTATGATTTGATTTATATGCGTCTCTGGACAGATGTATACTGAGGCATTTTAGGTTGGGTAGAATCTGCGATTTCTGACAGAGTTCATTTGCCTGCTTCCATTGCAGCAATTCACTGTGTTTTCCACCAACTGGCAACCCTAGGGCTGTCGAAATACTATTGGGTAGCTTGGCAGTAGGCGGGATTACACAGACCAAAACAAAAACAGACATTCTGACATGGAACACACATTTTGAAGTAGAATAACTAGCTGTAGCATTGTTCTTCGGAGAAACAAGTATGTGAACTAAAATATCTGAAAACATATTATGGTATTTACTTCTCATCTTTCTTCGTTCTCTTGACAAGCAAAAACGAGCATTGTTCTCTGCACACCCATACACTCTGTATCAAAGTAGATTACACTATTACGTACCTCAATGTATTTCATCCATTTTATAAGAACTTCTATACCCACTATATACTCTTTAAAGTGTTGGTTGCAGTGACAGGCTCAGTATAAGCCGATATGTTTTCCTGGGTCTCGTTTAGTTGTAAGATTTTAGCTACACGGCCTAATGACATAGTTGCCATGACGATCATTGAATCTAGTGGTTTATTGAATTTACATGGTAAAATACTGGCCTTGGTCTGTTATGTACCTCTGCTAAATGACAATAATAATATTTGCTTTTAAAGAAATAGGGGGCTCTTTATGAACCAGAGTCACAAAATATGAAGAAAAAAAAACAAAAAACAAAACAGAATATAAATTGAGAAGTCAGTGTGTTCCCTATTCTACTCTTCCTCTCTCATTAATTAATATTGCGCACAAGCTGCCACTGATGAGGACCTGGTAATGAGGAGAGCGAGGTAATGACACTTCATCATCTCTTGTAAATCCCTTGACTTGATGGATTTGATGCTGGCTAAGCTATTCAGTGCTGCAGCCTGCAGAGTGCCCTGTACTACAACATCGTGCTCTTTTGTAGCAAATGACGACTGTGTAGCTTCACCCCTTATAAATGTAGTAATGACTGCTGAAAAAGCTTTGCCATAACATAATAACTTATCAAAATGCTTGCTAAATATCAAAAATTTAAAGGGTTCATACAGTATAATGCCACTTTTACCAGTGTGTATGTGAAGTTTTAGCTCAAAATACAACACAATTAATTTTTTATAGCATGTTAAATTTGTCACTTTTTGAAGGTGTGCAAAAACGCTCCATTTTTGTGTCCCTTTAAATGCAAATGAGCTGCTGCTCTCAAGAAAAGGGCGGAGTTTCAAGAGCTCGTGTTAGCAGCGCCGATTACCTCAGACTCACTGAAATTGTCAGAAACTGTTCAGCCTTTTATGTTCAAAATGGAGGCGGACAATAATGGAGAGACTCAAGAAGTGACAACATGTAGAATGCAACAGGACGTTTCTGAATGGTTAGTTGATTAATTTATGTAGCTGATGTGGAGTTAACTATCTTAAAGTCATTGATTAGCATATTCTGTCATGATAATCTATAAATCGCTCGTGTGGGAACTGTTGTAAGATGCCTACAGATCCAGAGAATATATGCTGCATGAAGATAGAACAGGCATAGTTTAGTTTAATTATGGTTATATTATGGTTAACTTATGTGGTCATCTTGCTTTATGACATGCTATTGCATTTGTGTTACGTACTGTATTGCAATAACATGGCCTCATCCCTATGTTGTGTGTTCTCGGGGGCAGGGTTTATGTAAATTTTAGGGCTAGTGATGCCACCAAACCGGGAATAAGCTCGGTGTAGTCCCTACCAGCCGTTTGTTGTAGTCCTAAATGGAAAGAAAAAATGTCCCTTTGCTTTGAACTTTGAGCGTCCTAACTTTGCAGATGTTGTTTATGCTCTAACAGCAACATTACACACTAACTAAAGTTAAAATCATATGACCTTATTCTTGAACAGCCATGTAGTTTACATTAAAAAAAAAAAAAAAAAAAAAAAAAAAAAGATCCACTGTGGTGGACATAGTGTATTAAAGGCTAAAATTGTTCATTGTGCTTTCCTATGACAATTTCCATTAAGCTGTATTGTTCCTGTTTCTGAGAATATTTAATATAAAATATTGAGTTATATTTACCTTTAACCTTCTTGAATTTTTGTAGAACCATCTTTGTTTGACTGTAGGTCTGTATTGGCACCTTTGTTTTAGATGCCAGACCCAAGACATCTTTGTTTCTCTCTCTCTCTCTCTCTCTCTCTGTGTGTGTGTGTGTGTGTGTGTGTGTGTGTGTGTGCTCGTTTTTGTGACATACCAAGACACAAATTTGTATAATGACATGGGTATGACATAGGTATTACAAGGAGAGGGTGACTTATGAGGATATGAGGACATTACTCCATGTCCCCATTTTTCAAAAGGCTTATAAATCATACAGAATGAGTTTATTTGAGAAAGTAAAAATGTGCACAGTCTCCTGTGATGGGCAGGTTTAGGGGTAGGGGTAGTGTAGGGCGACAGAAAATATGGTTTGTACAGTATAAAAGTATAAAAGCCATTACACCTATGTGTGTGTGTGTGCGTGTGTGGTGTTGTCTTCCTGTTAAATTAATACTGTTTTTCTTGCAGCACTTGAATAACCATGTAATGTTTATTAAGCAGTCCAAGAAATCTATCAATAATATTGAAATGACTGTAGCTAAAAGTTTTCTTACAATGTAAAACAGATTATTGTATATCATAAAATTTGAAACCCATCTGTATAGACTACTTGTACCAAGTTTCATGACATACGTTTGATTTGAAATAATGTGACTCGCTAGTTTCCATGTTTTATGTTTTAAAAATGGCCTAGCTGCCTAGTTCCTGAAACTGCACTCAACACAAGGGTCTACAAGACTATTTTAAAATCCAGACATTTTCTGAGAAAGGAGATAATATTTTCAGAATAATATTCGGAACATTTACTGTAAACGATTTAGGCATTCAGTGGAACATTAGGTTTTCAAAGATGTAATCCAGCCCAGGCCACACACAGCAAGCACATTCACCATTTCCCCTTTCACGGAGGTGTAGCAGATATTTCACCACATACCAGCTTGAACTGCGAATCACAGGGGGTTGAAGAAGACTAGTTAAGGGTATCAGTGCTCTAAACAGTTGCATCCTTCACACACTGCAATGGTGCCCATGATGAGTGAAACACACAGTTACAGACAGATGTATGTGTTGTGTGTTAAATAAACAAATTCTGGAATTTGTATGGATACAGTTGATCTCCCTGTCCACTTTTTTTCTGAAATGTAAGTGCACTTTCAAAGGTCAGGAAAACAATTGACAAAGTCCTGGTAATTTGAATATCTAGTGGCATTTAAACACCTTTTAGATTGAATGGAATGCAATGCTTAAGACTGACATTTCTAATTTGATTTAACAGTTGCTCTGGGGGAGAGATGCCAGTTGGACTACACAGACCTAGCACCTGCTCAAGGTAAAATACATCTGTATTTCAATAAACTAACACAATAATTTTCTTCTTTAAAGGACAGAGGTGGGATCAGGGTTCAAAGTCTGCCTTTTAAAGTACTGCACGACTATAAATTGCAAATTGATTTAGACATGAAGCTGTAGAATTTAATAACTGGAATGTAAAATAGCCTTTAAGCACAGCAATTATACAGCAAAAAGCAGCCGTGCCCTGTCAGTTTCTGAGGACAAGATCTGGTGGCTTTTAGCCACAGGAGAATTCCAGACTTCCTTTAAAGCACAGGTGTAAGTGAATATGTGTGTGTTTGTGTTTGTGAATAAAGACAGCCATAGGTGAGGTCATCCATTCTCTTACCCTTACAACCAATGTCTTTATCCTCCTGCCCTCTGGTGCCTCTTCACTGTATTAAAAGCCTATTGCAAACAATGGCCTGCATAATAAACCCCTCTCTTTTTTTTTTTTTCATTATGGTGTTTTATTTCCATTTATTTATTTATTTTTTGCTCTTCATCAAACAATTCTTTTAATCTACTGATAGCCATAAATGAAAATGAAATTTTGTTTGTGTTGGTGCTCTTAACATTGTTACCTGAAATATCTTCTGCACCACAGTGATGGTCTCAACAGCTGCTTTACATTCCCGAACAGAGAGAAATAAAACTGTATGGCTCAATGCATGTTTGAATGCAATTAATGGAAAACTGACATAGTTTCCAAGACCATATTCTATGGTTGGTTTGGTAATGTTAACCAGTTCTAATATCCGTAAAACATATAATAGTTGTTTAAACAACTGATTCACTTTAATCATACATTGCTAAGTGCTCTCATGGTGTGATGCTGCCTCTCAGAGATTTACTCTATTCAAAATCAGTAAGGCATGTAATGATCTCACAACATGAGACTTATTTCTTTGGCTTCCATATTAAAGCCCCATAGAAATAGAGCCAATCAAAAATAATCACAAACGCTGGCATGTGATGTCCATGTGAGGTTGGAAAAAATCTTTTTTCCCCTCCAATTTTTCTAAGTAGTGGCATAAAGGCTCAACATCTTGAAAAGGTTGCTTTAGTGGCATCAGTGAAGATTTCATCGGGAATCTAACATAAAATATATAGAGTAAATATAGGGTGCATGTTTCTTTAATGCATCATGCTGTACTCCTCTTCAAATTCACATGCCTCCATCTGGACACAGATGGATTTGGATCTAAGGCTAGTGCTCTGTGTTGCACATATGTAATAAAATCCACTTTTATCAATGTTTTGGACAGACTTCCAATACACAAGGGTCTCAAGGTAAACTTTTGATTTATTGTCATGAAAGCTTTGTAGACAAGACATATCACAAGAATGAGTTCAGCTTTTTATTGGGGTTTCATCCAGCTCAGAAAGTATCTTCACAATCATTTAGTTAAAAGGTATCACATGGGAGCTTACATTTTAAGACCAACTCATAATTACGGTAATTTCAACATGATGTGAATGCACCGTAGTATTTGGCTGGTATTATGTTGGAATTACTTTAATTATGAGTGTAGAACTCAGGGATCACATTGTCAGAATCTAAATTATTATTTCCAAATACATTGTTCTTAATGCCAAAATGAATCTGCGTTTGGTTTTGTTGTATTACAGCAAATCATTTACAGCATAGATTCACATTTGAATGTTATTACTACAGTAAATTTTGAAGAACATAGACCTCAGGTAACCAGGTAATATTAAATACATTGTACTGCTGTAGTCATCTTTTCAGGTTGTTTAAAAAAAGCAGTAATCAGGTTTTGAAAATTGAGAGAAACTTCTGACATGAGGTGAACATGAGGTTAACCTCCTATTATTAGACACTTTTATTTGCGAAATGCATGGCGGCAGTGCTTCTCAAACACGGCATGTTTCTCAAACCTGTCCTGGGGACCCCTCACCACTGCACATTTTGTATGTCTCCCTTATCAGACACACCCAATTTACACTGATCAGCCACAACATTAAACCACCTGCCTAAAATCATTTAGGACCCCCTTGTTCTGCCAAAACAGCTCTGATGCATTGAGGCATGGACTCCACAAGATCTCTGAACGTGTCCTGTGGTATCTGGCACCAAGATATTAGCAGCAGATCATTTAAGTTCTGCAAGTTGTGAGGTGGAGCCTCCATAGATCAGATTTGTTGGTCCAGCACATCCCATATATGCTCAATCAGATTAAGATTTGGGGAATTTGGAGGCCAAGGCAATGAACTCTTTGTCATGTTCCTCAAACCATTCCTGAACAATTGTTTTGCAGTGTGGCAGGGTGCTGCTGAAAAGGTCTGCATGGTCTGCAACAATTTTTAGGTATGTGGTATGTGTCAAAGTAACATCCACATGAATGCCAGGACCCAAGGTTTCCCAGCAGAACATCGCCCTGAGTACAGCACTGCCTTCTTCCTATAGTGCATACTGCTTCCATCCATTCCTCAGGTAAATCACGCACATAAACCCAGCCATCCACCTGATCTAAAATAAAACATGATTCATTAGAACATGCAGCCTTTCCCATTGCCCCTGGCCAGTTCTGATTCTCACATGCTTATTGTAGGCACTTTCAGCAGTGGACAGAAGTAATCATGGACACTCTGGTAGGTCTGCAGCACCATATGCAGCAAACTGATACATTGTGTGTTCTGACACCTTTCTATTTCTATTTTTATTTTTATTTTTTAGCAATTTGAGGTACAGTAGTATTTCTGTGTGATCGGACCAGCCAGGCTAGCCTTTCTCCCCACATGCATCAATGAGCTTTGGGCACCCATGACTCTGATGCCAGTTCACCATTTGTCCTTCTTTGCACCACTTTCAGGTACTAACCACTGCATACACTGCATACCATGAACATCCCACTAGACCATGCTCTGACCCAGTTGCCCACCCCTTGCCAGTTGCCATTATAACAGTTTATACTACGGGGCTGTTGAATGCTCAAATCTGATTGGTTGGTGAACGTTCTAAGGTGTGCAGTTATTTTCAGGGAAACACACGGCTAAAGTAGTTCTAGGCAGGTCTTTACTGCATTACAGTTCCATGTGACTTCGCCAAATGATTTCATGTTTTTCAAACGGTCTTTACAGCCTACAACCGCAAAATAAGAAACAAAACCCACAACGACACAGACCAAGCTAATAAATATAGTAAACGATAGGATAAAAATTACAAATGATTGTTTTTGTATTAGTTTTTGCCACAAAATACGTTTTATTATGTCCTGAAAGCTCATACTCTCTCCCGCTCTCTCTCTCACTGAAAAATGCACACACATAAAGTACGGACACACGCTAGCACAGAAACATGTTGACGAATTAATCAGTAAAATAGTTAAGCAACTTAAAAGCTACATGACTTTCCACCAGCGAGGTAATAACTGTGTGGTTCTTGAGGTAGATAAACTTACAGTTTCGCTATTAGAGATACAGCTGTCGTGAGAGACGCACAGACTCAGGTAGGCTAATTCACATATACTTATTCTCTCTCTCTCTCTCTCTCTCTCTTAACTGCGTTAATAACTAATAGTCTGCTATCAATGGCTCAAGCCTCCGTTACTAGTTCTGAAATGACGTTTTGGCTTGGGATGAGATGCGTAAGAAATTAGTCTCACACACAAGAGTGTTTTAAGGACAAAAACCTGACAGATGTCTTGAAATATAACATCTGAACAGTGTCTTGAGGTGTGGTAACTGTAGTATACGCAGAATAATTGACTCCGGACCGTCAAATTATTAGAAAATAATGCACACGCTGCTACCACCTCAGGTGTGCGTTATTTTCTAATAATTCAACGGTTGTTGTCTTGCACTTAAGTCTTGCAGTGTTCAAAGAACTGGTAAGTTGAATTGGGTGTGTTAGATGAGGGAGACATCCAAAATGTACAGTGCTGAGTCACCAGGACTAGTTCAAAAAGCACGGGTCTAAAGTGTCATCGGTAACTGAAAACTTTTTTTTTTTTAATCATTATAAAGTCCCAGATGACTGATACTGCTCTATTTGTAGTTGCTTAAATTAAGAGCTTTGCTTTTAAAGGCTTCCTATTTCTAGCTCTAAATGGACAGTTTAAAGATAAAGAGTAGACAGATATCAAGAGAGGACAGGCAATGTCCACCAATGTCATTGTGTCTTTTCATTTAGAGAGGCTTACAGGCTAGAACACATTCATCACTTTTGGCAATAACTCAGAGGATGCTATGTTCTTCTTCACCGGTAAAGGCAGGCACACCTGCTTAATTCTCAATGGGAAATGGAAAATTTAGATATTATACAGCATCAACTGGAGCTGTGTTACTCAGCTGCGCAGAAGAGTCAGGTTGATTGATGACTAGCGACAGGCTAGCAACGGGGGTCAGTTATGAATGCATATAAATGCACAATTACATCTCTTAGCCCGAGTTTAGATCCATACCATTTTCTTTCATCTGTGAGATGTCTATTCCCGCAGGGACCAAGAGTGACTCAGTCTTCCTTAATTGCTGAAACTTTGATCTATTCACCAACAGTTTTACATGCAAAGATGACATCAGAAGAGACATGCTGGGAAAAAAGGGAAATAAAAGAAGAGAATAAAAGAACTACAATGTGCAGATGCACAGTACCACCTAATGGAAAAATGAATACATCATTAATGAGATACTTTCACCTTGATAGCCGAATTAATTAATTGCATTGCATTGCATGCTTGACTGTGTAGATAAGCTGTTATTCGGTCAAATATGTACAAGCTCTTATCCTTTGGAAAAAAAAAACTGTCATATATTTATGGCATGACCTTTTTTGGTTAGTCTAATTGGAATGCATAGTTATTTTCTACAGTGTATCTTTAAAACTGCAACAAGTTTATAGTTTTTTTCTTCTCCTTAAAGTTGCTTTTATATTAAATAAATCCAGTGCATGGTAATTCATTTAAAACAACATCATAATTTCACACTAACTTATATATGCCATTTTTGGAATTTATCAGAGACAAAGTGTCTCTTTTTTTGATTTCAGGAACATGATGCAAATGTTGCAGTCTTGCTGGTTGGTGGTCTCATTGGACTCTCAGAGTCGGGCAGCTACGTGCTGTGGTTGTCATGAGTGCAGTGAAGAGAAAATAAGACTATGTTTACCTTATTCTGCACCCCCCTATTGTCTACCTTAAATCACAGTGGGTTGGATCAGTGGGGATATGGATCTTTCGGATGAGAGATGCCAAACTAATCTTGAATGTGAAGACAAAAAAAGGAGGGTGAGGCACAAAGGTCACAAAAGGGACAGTGGTCACTAGCTCTAACAACAGAATTGCCTTGAGAGAATGAAATTGAAAGTGAAAAGCTCGGTTTTTGATTGTTCAGCAGCTTGCGTGCACATGCTGAAAAACATCTATAACCTCTGATCCCTATTAAATCTTTGAATGATTCATTCAATTTAGCCATTACTTAAAGCATTTTACCAAGAGACAAAAAAAAAGCTTTAATGACTGCCTGAATATTAGACATCAAACAGAAGAGTGGTATTGTACTGGACTGAGCTGGAAGGGTTCTTATTGGAATCGTGTGAAGCTTGGCATCTTGAGAGAGGTTTTGAGGAGACATGTGTAAGCCCTCCTTGTAGCACAAAAGCTTTGCTCTTTGCATTTGAAAGCAGTAAAATTGAAGTGTTTTTGCATCTTGGCCTTTTATTTTGTTACAGAGGGATAGTGGTGGCAAATGCCAGAGCCTCTCAGCAGGCCTTTGAGCTTCTGGAGCAGGGCTGGGAGCTTTGATCCCTTGAGGATGAGTGTTTGCCAGAACAAAACATTTCTATTGAGATCCATTGTGGATGTTATCGACTTAGGGTTCGGCCAGGTTTCTCAACGGTGAAAGAAGATGCAAATGATCAGACCTTCCTTAGGGAGACAGAATGTTGGGCGTGACCCCTTGCGATGCCCCTTCCAACAACAGAGGATAAGGCTCTTGAACAATAGAATGTAATGAGTCCTGAGAGTCTGTGAAGATCTAATAGATGGTACTTAAAGAGGTAGTTCAGCCAAAAAAGTAAATTGTCATCATTTACTCACCCTCATGTCGTTCCAAATCCATACGACTTTCTCTCTTTTTGTGTCCATGCTTCACCATCTTCTTTTGTGTTTATTTTTTGGACAAACTATCCCTTTAACATTTCAAGAAGGTCCAGAGATTGAGAGCTTTAACATGGACCTGCAGTGTGCCATAAATTGTTATTCCTTTGAATATACCTTTTTAATGCAATGTTAATAGCTAAATGCTTGTGTGTTATTACTGTCATAGAAGGAATAAAGCTTATATAGAACAGAGAACAGTACAAATGTGCCTCCAGTAACTCCAAAGCTTTAAAATGCATCTCACTGTGTAACATATACACTGTATATTATATATAAACTATATAATAGTTTGCAAAAAGAGAGTACAACATAACAAGGTTGTAAAAGTGGACTAATGTGGTAATGAGTTGTCTTGTTCGGCATGATGATGTTTAATGGTCCTGACAACCTCTGTAGTCCCTTTTAGCCACTTGTTCCTTTTTCAAGACACGTTCAAGTTTAAAAAAGTCACAAGTGGGGTATTACTGATGTATTCTATGTTGTAGAATAAAATGTGGTAATATCTTTGGTCATTTGACCAAAAACCAATTCAAAAAAACCTATTGATTTTGGAATGATGAATCTGGAAAAATACAAACAAATTTCTGGGTTTTTGGATTCATTCATGCAGCACTCTAGCACTGTTAGTCTGTCTGTTGCAGTGTCTCCACAGACTGCACATATACTCACCATGTCTCTATAGAAGCGTGATGTATTTGTGTACTTTCAGTATTTACATCAGAGACAGTGGGCAGCATTCATCCCCCTCCGTCTACTTACAACTGAACAAATTAATTTCCTCAGGGAAATTAAGCATTTCTATGCCATATAAAGTCATCATCCCTCACCCAAACACACACAGTTACTTAAGTAGTTACTTAAGTCCGGCATCACTTACTGTATTTTAACAGTCTTCTCAGTGGCAAAAATTGCCCCAATCAACCTGAATTCACATTAGACACTTATGGAGAAGAGACAGTTTACTTGTGTTGTTTTTGGGTAATGGTAAAGCAATTTTGAATTCTTCATGCTGTTAGAACAACATACATCTTTATTTTCATCTAATAACTGAATATCAGGATGACAAATGGGAAAGTTGTTTTTAATACTGAGCAGGATTCAAATATACAGTAGAATATGCCATGATGCCATTTACTCAAAGATTGTATTGTAACAAATATAAACAAAGAGCTATAGAAAATAAGTACATAAAACAACACCTGTATATGCTCCACATTGACACTGCCTAATATTTTGTTTTTGGCTTCAGAGTTATCAATACATTGTTTTACCAAGTGTGTCCACATTATGGTGAGACAAAAAAAATAAATAAAAAAAAATATAAAGATAAGGAGGGCCAATTTCAAACACAAAGTAAAACTTAAAAGGTTGTTGCATAGAAATGCTAATGGCCTTGACCTGTTGTGTGTAACATAACTTAATTTTGGTAACTTGGTTCAATAAACATCTTGGCTAATTGGAATATCATGTCCATGTGTATATTTTAATTGCACCGAGAACTTTAAAGTCACCCATAATACTCTCCTAATGTGCCTCGTTCTAGTCTTCATAAAGCTACGCTATTTTTTAATCAAATTACAGTAATCAAGTTATGCCCACACAAGTTCAGCACACACACACAGACACACACACACACACACATCTTAATCAAGGAAGTGTTAATTGCAGAATTGAATGATTGTTTTCATGAGTCACCTCTTAGTTGAGATCTCATTAGCGGTTACTGGGTGTGTCAGTGTAATATTCTCCACGATGCTAAGCTCTAAAGTGATGTCAGGTCCCCAAATGTAAATTAAAAACTATGTATGACATATTACATATTGTAGGCCAACCTGATGTCTGTCATTCAGTGATTATTTCTTATTCATTATGAGTATTTACCTTAATAATGTATCTAGTTTTTATAGCAAGTTGTTAATTAGACCCTCTTCCAAATTGCATTTCTTTTCTTTGCCAACCTCCAATTTGTAGTGAATTCCTCTTCACACAAAAAGTGATGTTTGCACATATCTCTTCGATGTTATTGGCAAAGAGAAGCAACAGACACATTGAGAACCCTCACGCCATCTGTCATGCTTGTTGTACAGCAGAATTCTTATTAAACAAATGCACTCAATATCACAGATGTATCTTTTACGAAACATGATTTGTTTCCACAACACTAAACTTTCTGTAGAAGAAATTCCATCCTCTTCTTCTCTAGTCTGGGATTTATGGCTGTGGATGTGGCCACATTTTATCTACATGAAAACTGACTCTGTTTCTAGTATATTAGAATGATTTCTGAAGGATCATGTGACACTGAATACTGAAAATTCATCTTTGCCGTCACAGGAATAAATTGCATTTTGAACATTTAAAATTTTTTTTTACTGACCTCAAACTTTTGAACAGAAGTGCACATCTTATTGGTGCAGCGTTATATGAATAAATTAGTGCATCCTGATCAGACAGGGTTCATGTCAGGTAGATTAGCGGCTGATAACATTCAGAGACTATTGCATGTCATACACGAATCCCGGGCTTGTCCCAGTTCTTTCCTTGGACGCGGAGAAAGCGTTTGACAGGCTGGAGTGGGACTACCTCTGGTCTGTTTTGGATGCGTATGGCTTTGGCAAAGGCTTTGTGAATGTGATAAGAGTTTTATATAAAAACCCCACTGCTTCTGTTGTAACTAATGGAGTGCACTCTCTACCCTTTAACTTACAACGAGGTACAAGACAGGGGTGTCCTTTATCCCTAGTGCTGTTTGCGCTGTCACTCGAGCCCCTAGCCCAACTGATAAGACAGGAAAATGTCTGTTCAATTTCAGTTAACTCTTACAAACAACATATATCGCTCTATGCAGATGATATTTTACTGTTTATTTCGGATCTTCGAGTTTCATTCCCCCAGATACTGAAGGTATTTGTAAAGTTCAGTACGTTCTCCGGGTACAAAATCAATTGGGGTAAATCCTCTTTGCTTCCACTTAATAGTATGGCTAAGAAAGTTAAACTGCCATGTAATATTCCCGTACAAACTTCAATCAGTTACTTAGGCATTGTTGTTTATTCATCCCTCCATATACCTGATTATACCTGATGCCAACTATCTACAAATTCAAGCCAGGATTGAACAAGATCTCAGGAAATGGACCTCGATGCCACTATCATTACATGCCAGAATAGTGAATGTTAAAAATTAATGTTTTGCTGTGAATCAATTTTCTTAGCTCCATGATTCCGCTGCCTGCCCCTAAAATTTTTTGGCACAAACTCAATTCTACAATTCGTAAATGTATTTGGAACGGTAAACAATCCAGATTGAAATTTGAAACACTGCAGCGTGCAAAACATAATGGGGGATTAGCACTTCCGAATTTTGAATTGTATCATAGGGCCTTTCAAATAAAATGCATTAAGGTTTGGCTTAACCCGCTCTCTAAGGTTTCTTGGCGAGAGATAGAAGAGAGCCTAGCAGGCAAATACAGGTTACAAGATATACTGTTCTCTGGGCTAAATGACAAACAATTGCAAGCTTATGGTCCAATCATCGCCAACATGATAGTCAATTTTAAACTGATGGAAAAATGTATTAATTATTCACATAATTGGCACACCTACACACCCATTTGGTACAATAATAAAATTTGTTCAGGAGGTGCACCATTTTTCCCCAGAGACTGGATGCAGAAGGGCATTTATACACTGAAAGATATTGCAGGTCCTAAATGCATGTTAAGCTTTCAAGAACTGTGTGAGCAGTATGGAACAGAACCCTCTTCTCTTGCGCTTAAGGTCGGCCATGAAGGCCTATGGGGTGCCCTGGGGGAAACACTTCCCAAGCATCCAATCATCACTTGGTTGGATTGGTATGTGTTTTCATGTTTTCATACTTTTGTTTGTTGTAAAAAAAAAAAAAAAAAAAAAGGAGAAGTGCACATCTTATTGGATATATTTCTGTCTTCCTCTTTGGCTTCATCTTCCTCTCTTACCAGTTACATTTTGCACAGTTCAGCAAGCAGTTATGACTATTTTTGAGGTAATTAGAATAACACAGTGTACCATTTTGGTTGAATGTGTTTGCAAAGTTGATGCATGTTCTACACATTACCTTTTAGATTTGAGACAAGTTGACAAAATGTGCTACAGCACAGAGTTGTGTGTAGAGTTCTGTGGAATATGTTTTTATAGGTTATTATTTTCAGTAAAGCTGTTTTGAAACAATCTGTATTGTATAAAGCACTATATAAATAAACTTGACTTGACTAAAAATGGCCTGGTTTCACAAACATGGCTTAGATTAAGCTAGGATTAGAATGTAGTTCAGTTAGGATATTTAAGTAACTTTTATAAACATGCCAGAGAGAGAGAGAGAGAGAGATGCTTATAGTTAAACCGGCTCAAAGAACCATTTTAGTTTGGGACTAGCCTAAACCTTGTCTGTGAAACCGGAGGATAATGTGTTAATATTTTTAAAGATTCAGTCATCATGTGTATTCATTTGAAAAATACCGTAAAAGAAAATACACAACCACTGAGACCAAATAAAGAAACTTAAATTCTCCAACTGAAGAATTCATAACCAATCTTTAACCTTCTCAATCGGTTCCTTAGCACCTCCTCTGCATTCAGCTTTGGGTTGTGATGCTCACGGGCCATCAGTTCAACTTCTGGTGTATTCGAATATGGCATTGTGCAATATAATGTGATGTTCTTTTGTTTGTTTTCCAGATTTGATGCCCTCAGTCTCACAGTGTGATAGTATTCGTCAGTAGGAGGGAGTCGGCTGCCTTGCAGAGAACTGCAGTGCTTGTTTGCAGTCATGCTCGAGCAGTAATAATTCTCATGGCGCCAGACCTTTAAAACAAAGAGACAGAAAGTGAACAGTCGCTTGCTGAAGTAGGAGTGACTCAAACGGGTGAACTGATTTTGTCTTGCTAGAGTAAACAGTTTGTCCCTTGGGAGGTGGTACATAAATCAGCAGCAGACTGGGATGATGAAGAAAAGCTATGGGCAGATCCACGATACAATGATCTCTTATTCCTGTACTGTTCATATTAGCGTAACAAGGCACAAAAGTTTTGCACTTCCTCTAATTGTTGTTTTTTGTTCTGAAGTATATTGTAGAGATCTTGCTGAACTGAGGTGGATTAGATTGATTTGACATTTTTTTTGTATAAAATGTGATTGAAAATAGAACCAGAATCCTCCTCTGTTATAATGACAGAATATGAGAGAGAAAAGTGAATTTCAAAGAGAATAAAAGCCGAGATTGTTTAAAATGTAAAGTTCTGAACAAGACCTCAGAGTCATTTTGCTGCCACAATTTATCTATCAGAATGTTGAGTTGTAGTTCTCTGACAGTCTCTGTGAAAGTTTTAATAAATGTCTTGTCACCAGCTAACACTCTTTAAAGTCTATTGGGGAAGCAGGCCTGAGGCTTGGCTACAATATCTCAACTCTGACTCGTACAAAGACTTTGTAAAGTGTAACAAACGTGGTGGAGCTTGCAGAGATATGAGCTAATCACCGCAACAGTAGTTAGGCTATATCATTGATTGAGTAAGCCTACACAAGCAAAGCCATTGCAAGAAGAGTAGTTACTGAGGTCAAGTTCCCTTTTTTGTTAGCAATAGAAAATTAAAACTTATAGCAGTCCTCTTGACTGACTCATGGCACAGAGAGCAAGCTTTATGTAACCATGTTTTAAGATAAATTGATATGGATTCGGTATGCTACATTCAGTAGTTAAATTGGGCAATTTGATTGTCAGTCCAATCCATCTGTGTGTAGTCCAGTTTTTTGCTTGATCCAGTACAGCCTTACATCTTCATTTAGCAGGTGTACTACTCAAAATATCTATTTAAATTCATTACACCAAGCTTTATGTTTCCATTTAGTCAGGGCTGGAATAGTGGTGACATAAAGTACAGTTCAAACGTTTGAAGTCAGTACATTATTATTATTATTTTAAATAAATTAACACTTTTATTCAGCAAGGATGCATTATATTAATCCAAAGTGAAAGTAAAGACATTAAGAATGTTACAAAAGATCTCTATTTTAAATAAATGCTGCTCTTTTGAACTTTCAGTTCATCAAACTTTTTACATAAAAAGTATCACAGTTTGAACAAAAATATTATGTTTTTAAAGGCATTAAACTGTGAGCATCAAATCAGCATAGATTTCTGAATAAACCCCAAAAATATGGATACATATGAGTGTCCTTTAATACTCTTTAAGACGTTTTGAATTATATCAGAATAAAACCTGCAAGATTATCTTTTTCATTTACTTGATAATCTGACTTCATAAAAATTAATGTATTGATTCTCACTGGATGTTTTCTCTGAGTATGAAAGCATTTGCAAGCAGGATGGTTCACCTTCTCCCCCAGTCAAGCATTTAGTCATCCACAGTAAAATGGTACTATTGTGAAACTAAAACACCAACTCAAATATCACAAACACTTATGGCACTCATGTATCAACAGTAAAAAGTAGGCTACTTTCAATAAAAGGTCCAACATACAGTATGAAGAATACTTTAAGCTGTGTTGCTATGTGTCATGAGTAAGCAATTGAGCAGGCCGCAACTCTGTCTAGAGCAAACAGGAGAATCTTGTTTATTATAAACCCATCCAACGTACTGTATCTGCATGGATGCATGATGATGCTGTCCTGAAGCGTCAATTGTTGCAAATTTTGGCTTGCTCTTCTGTAACCAAAACTGAATGTCTTTTCCCATTTAGCCATGATCCCACAATGGCTAAACACACTCTAGCTGCAACTCAATTCAGAGGCTGAAACTTTAGAAGGATGAGGACTGCAAAGGCCACACCTTCAGAGTCTGTGAAGGTTGAACCAAGCAGTGTTAAATGGTACGGTCTAGCGTACAGAGGATTGCTCTTGTTGCCTAGCAACTGACAAAATTGCACATAATAAAACGCATCTTGGTAAGCTATGTCAACATTTTAGCTTTAAAGTTTTTTTTTTTTTTTTTTTTTAAACATTTGTATCATTAGATATCCAATTAAGTTGAAACCCAATACTTGCTTTTAAAAGTGTAATCTGGCATTTCCTCGAAAAAAATTCCAGTTGTCACCAGCACGGAATGAATCTTAGTTATCCCAAATGAATAGGCTAGGTGGCAAAGGATCCTCTTGTTCTATCCTTTGCGGCCCAGGGAAAGAAGGATGCATTTGTAGGCCACATTCGAAGGAGCCTTCAAATTGGGACAGCCTTTGTCAAGCCGCTGTGTGTAATGTATTCGGCCTTCGAATGAAACAGCCTCTGAATTGGGATGCAGTTTCTGACAAAAAAAAAAAAAAAAAACTCTATCCACCTTATTTTTCCACACAGAAGCAAGCTTTTTTCAGTGAATGTGCAAGACTTCCGATTCATTAGCTGCTATAGGGAAATAATGAGAAGAACAACAATGGTAAAACGATTTGAGCTACAAACCAGTGTTTATAAATAAGAAAATACATTAAAATAATATAGTAAATAGTTCAATTGACAAATGGCTGCGCTTGATCTTACGTTAAAAATAAGCTGGATAGGTTTGAGTTGGAAAAAGATTGACTGATCTGACTGGACCAGTTTTGATGGTGTCTTGGAGGCTCAATGTTTACACTTCTGGGAGAGATAAACCCATAAATGTCATACTAATAGTAGTCAATGAACAATAAACTGGGTTGAGAATGTATTTTAACATAAAAAATCTTACAAACTTCAGCACCAGTCCCCTTGTGCCAGACAGTCAGCAATATATCATGATGACATTGAGCCTCATGTCCTGACTCACTATTTAGTTCAGAGAAACTTCTCTTGAGCTAGAAGATCATGTTCATGGAAAATATTCCCCCTCAGCCTTTCTCAGCTTACACTTTTAACAGTGTCTTTGTGATAGCCAGATTCTGATTATTTGGAATAATGGCCATTGTCCCATTCATTTTGACTGCAGGCAGAGACACATTGTCATTTAGAGGGCTAAATTAACACCTGGGGCAGCAGCAGCTTTCCAAATGACTAGAGACGGTTAGACAGCTTGAGTCTAGCATTAATATCAGATTGAAACGGTCCATAGGGGATAAAATGGACACATACCAAACCACAAATACTCAAGATTCAGATTGTTACAGTAAAACATAAATGTTGCAAAATGTTTCTCCCACATTCAATAAGGGCTCAAGTGGGAAAAGTTTTACTTTTATTAAAGCTCTTGTTTGCTCTCTCAGCTTAATAAAAAATACTTAACATCCTTATTTGATATATTTTTATTATGCTTTGTCTTCTTATTTACTTTTAATTTATTATGTTTTGATGAAGCTTCAAGTTATCAAGTTCTGTTGCATTTGGCAAAAGTTTAAGTTTTCAGTAGTGCACATTTTCTTCCCTGGCTAGGAGTTTTGGGAATGATACTGTTGTATGCTCCCTCTTGCTAAGGGAACGCCTCTATATTGCGTCTGAAGCACATGTGGTGGAACATCATCCCATGAAGCATTATGTTGTAACCAGGAATCTATAAAGGATAAGCGGACTAAACATTGTCAGCTTCTGTGCCTTCAAGCGCTCTGTGTCACTCTGTCTTGTCTATTTGGTGTTGTTTGTCCCGTAGGATCATTACAAATATTAGAATGGCGAACAAGCAGCACCAGTTTAGATTAAGGGGCCTGGGAGCGGAGCATGCACAGTCAGCTCTTGAGGGGGCTGGGTGTGCTCACTGCAAAGCAGACATCCTGTCAAGGCAGGGTCTGAGGCCAGACTCCACTTCAAGATGGGGGAACTAATTTGGGAGAGAGCGGAAGTGGATTTGTTTGCACTTTCCGCTCCCTCACACATCCAGCTCTGCTGGGATTGGATGCTATGGTGCAGACGTGGCAGAGGCTGCATCTGTATTCATGATACCCCTAAAGAGATTTTGCCATGCTGAGGTGTGTCTACCGCTTCTGGCCTGGTTCTCGGACATGATGTCTCTCCTCGCCGGCTCGCCTTGGGAGATTCCCATCAGGAGAAACCTCCTTTCTCAGGAGGGGGCTACGATCTATTACCCCTGGCCAGAGTTGGAAACTGTGGGTGTGGCTCCTGAGGGGGACAATGTGAACTCTGATCTCTCGACTTAGATGATGCAATACATGTATACATCATCGCAATCGTGTATTTATTATCTTCAAAAGCCATGGTTAGCGATTTCTGGAAGCCTCTGTTAGTTCCTGGAATGTCACATGGTATGCCTGTTCTTCACTGAGTCATTTGTGGACTAAATGTGGACATACTTGCAGTGCCCTCCGGCTGCAAGTATGAATTGAAAACACAGTATCCAGTGCTCATAGTGATGACAATAAATATTGAATAAATATTACTCCTCTGTATAGAAAATTGACATAAACATATGAGAATCCATCAATATTTCTCCAAATGTGCATGCTTTTAAGCTAAAAGCCCTGATGGATGTTGTTTTGTCAAAGGTAACGACTCCGTTTTCCATATTCATAACTCCTGACGCATAGGCTATTAACAAATTACGGTCACTATTAGAGTAAAACAGATGTCAAAATGTGAAGCTTGAGTCTTAGATCTTTTTAATAATGTATAGTTTGTCAACTGCACATTAACAAAGTATATTAAAATAGAAAACCATTATTTGGTTAGAGACTTGAGACTTCTTTTAAAAACATTATAATAGTAGGCTAATGCGTCCAATCTTTTGACTGGTACTGTAATTTAAACTATAATAGGCCTATACAAAATTTTCTTCACATGTGCAATAATATGTGCATGCATGAGATCACAAAAATCATGTTTTTTTGTCAAGAGTGGACATTATATTTACGTTAATACAGCTGATATGATCCTGTTATCAGAAGGTTTTTTCACATAGCCTACCTGACTGAAAAGGCTCATTATGTGGGTCATTATGCAGGTCTTTGTCTTCTCAGGTGTGAATCATAGCATTATTCATGAAGATTCACGCCTCCACGCATACTGTGTTTCTTGACAAAAAGTGTCTTACAAAATTTAAATCAATATATTGTTTTATATGAACGAGTAGGCAGGATAATTTTTACATAATTTTGGAGCAAAGACTCTAGTCTACAACCTCCAATACCCAGAAGTCTTGTGAACACATATATAATATTAGTTTTGTGGCCTTTTTCAGTGACTTAACTTTTTTGTTTTTTCAATAACCACGCATAAACGTTATTCCTTCCAAAATACAAACATGTACATACATGTTGCTCACATATTATGGTAGCCAAGTTCGTGCTGAATACAGTGTAATGACACTTTTTTCCATTAATATGTTTATGAACAACTGAAAAAAGCATGAATGTCAGGGCATGTCAAAACTTCTCCAGGGCCCCAAAAATCCTCAGACCCCAGAGGGTTAATTTACCTTTACAGAACAAAATCACATGATTTTTAAGATGATAACAGAAAAAGGGATATGTTCTTGTGCAGAAATTTACATCTGTATATTTTATAACATAATGGCACTATATACTTGGTTACACTTTATTTTAGGGTATTTTAACTAGTTGCTTATTAGCATGCATATTACTAGAATAGTGGCTATTTATTAGTGCTTATTCAGCACACATTAATGCCTTATTCTGCATGACCTTATTCTACATTCTTAATCCTGCCCAATACCTAAAGCAGTAAATTAGGAGTTTATTGAGGGAAAAGATGTAGTTAATAGTTTATATGTGTTCCCTATACTAAAGTGTTACCATATACTTATTTTCAGAACTTTGGATCATAAAAATGTTAACTTTACAATAAGGTTTAATATGTTTGCATTAGGTAGTTTATATACTATCAATGAACAATACTTTTTTACAGCATTAATTAATTTGGTTTTATGTCAATGTCTATTGTAAATACTAATACATTTTAACATTTCAGTTTGTATAAATTTATATTAGTTAATGCATTATGCATGAACGTGAATTAAAAATGAACAATAGTATATTTATATGTATTTTTATATATTTATATTTGGTTACACTTTATTTTGCAGTGCCGTAGTTACATTGTAATTACTCAAATAAGTACTATTAATTCACTACATGTACTTACTATAGAGTTACAGTTAGGGTTAGAGTTTGGTTTAGGGTTAGTTACTTGTAATTATGCATAATTTACTGTTATTACTATAAATACATGTAGTAACGTGGAACTACGGCACTGTAAAATAAAGTGTTACCCTGATATTTAAATTTCAAGAAGGTCCCTGGTTCGAGCCCCGGCTGAGCCAGGAATCCTTTCCGCGTGGAATTAGCATGTTCTCCCCATCAGGGTGGGTTTCCTCTGGGTGCTCTGGTTTCCCCGACTCAGTCCAAAGACTTGTAGTGACAAATGAGTGAGACTAATGCAAGGAAAATGGACTGAATAAATATTGATATGGGTAATGCTGTAAACATAATTATTATTTAGTATAGATTATGCTAAAAAATGCTGTTTAAAAGAATTGATGTTCATTGTTAGTTAACACCAAACTAATGTATTATGAATGGTACCTTACTGTAAAGTGATACATTTTTTTTATGCTCCAAAGTTCTAAAAATATTGTGTTGCCAAAAATGTTGTACTTTTTTTGTAACAATACTTAACTTTCGGGCAGTAGAGTTGCAGACTTTATTGAACAGGAGAGATGGATGCAGTGGAACTGGGTTTGGGTCAAGCCCTTTGTCAGTCTGGCCACCGAAAAGTTTGCATTTGAGGAACTAGCCAAAGGAAGATCACTCTGTTCTGACTTTGATGATCCAAAACAGTCTTGAAGTCCTTACTCTCTCTTTGCAACAAAGTCATGGCTGGAGACCCTCCTGACATGAAATCACACAACTGTGACTGACATCTCTGACATCTGTGTTAAAGTCAACCACATCTTCCATCATGTCTTTTCCTTTAAGACTGTAAGCATGATTCCAGTCATTTCCACTTCCTCATGCAGTGCAGTTCTGGGGAAGCCTCACCACATTTCTGTGGAATGCCACTCACTATACTCACAATGCATTTATCCCTGGGGTCCCACTCAAACTTGGTTTGCAGAGGCCCTTATCAATCCGCTCGCCTGGCAGTACAGACTACAGATGGAGTTTGTGTGTGTGTGGTGGTCTTTAGTACTGTATGATGGATAGCATCTGACAACAGACATAGATACGAAATCTCGAAGGGACAACATAATTATCCTCTTGAGGCATTAACAGTGGGAAAGCAATCTCCCAAGCCTGTGTTTTTAGTGTGCATACATACATACATACGTATATGTACAAGTGTGTGTATTAACTTACCTTGACAGTTTTAATAAGGTTCTGTACATTAATATTAATACAATACGAAATAACAATAAGAACAATAATTTTTATGCTTAAAGTTGATTTCTATAAACATTAAGTTTCAAGTTGTATAAATTAACAGTAATGTATTTCGAGTGAACATAAATTAACAATTACCAATATTATATTCATAAATTAATATTCACATTCAAAAAATGTCATTCACTATTAGTTTATGATGCCTGCCTAATGTATCAAATAACGTTAATGAATTGAACTTTATTGTAAATGAATCTAACAGTTCAGTTAAAGCACTGAACATTGTTCTTAATTCATGCTTTGAAATAGCCTAGGAAATAAATAAGTAAAATTTAATTAAATAAATAATTGACAATAAAAAGCGTCATTAGTTGAGGCAGGAGCTGGCTGATTAAAACCTTGGCAGCTCTGCACTCATTCTCCACTGATAGGATGAGCTTTATTGTTAAACCCTGGTGCAAATGCATAGCCAGACTGTCATTATCAGCACTACTTGGGGAATCTGAGAGCCTCTACAGAAATGAAATTTCAGTGTTTCAGCAGTAAGTTAATGTGGGTCATGCAAACATGTGGAGGTCAAAGCAAACATGTTAACGTATTATCTTGTGGCACCAAAGTTTTGGAAGGAAGTGTAAAAGTTTAATCATAGATGAAATTTAAAAATCTTCTGCAAAAGGTTTTATCATGCAGTACATAATGTGTAATAATACCTTAAAGCAAGTCGTGAATAGTGCAGAACCACTGCATGAATTGAATTGAATTATATGTTCTGTGAAGATATTACTACATAATATGTAAGAAAACATGAATAACCCCCCACAAGTCTCACTGAATGGTTAGGTTGTGTTCAATCTCATGACTGTATGTGTGGTGAATCCTTAATGCTTATTTCATCAAGTTTTTAAAATCTAACTCTTTGAAAGCTTATCTAAAGGTGACACTGATGGGCTCTCCGGTCTTATGGCTGTAATCTATTTTCACAAAAGATATAATTAATTTAATTTCAGACTGTCTCCGAAGGATCAAAATCTCCTGAAAGGTGAAGCAGACAAGCTTAAGATAAATTGACCAATTGACTGACTTCCCGATCAGATTTTGAAAAGATCTCAGTTAACCACACACATTCATGAATTAGATTGTAAGTCTCTCTGTGTGTAGTATATTAAAGTGGTAGATTTAAACTTAACTGGCCTTGATTCACATTAGCATTCTTATGAAAAATAACTATGATAAGCAATGTACTAGCTATACACTACAGAAATTGGTTACACTTTATTTTGATATTCCACTTTATACATTCTGTTAACTGTAAGTACCTTTGCAACTACATGTCAACTAATGCTCATTAATTTGCAACTACATGCCAACTAACTCCTTAGAGTATTAGTAGATAGGTTAGGGTTGGTGGAATAAGTTTACATGTCCTTGCGAAGTTACTTATAGTCAGCAGAATGTATGTTGGGAGACCATCAAAATAAAGTGTTAGCAGATATTAGACAGTCTACTAAGACTTTAATGACTGGTAATTGACATACAGTTACTTACCTAGTTCTGGCATGAAACTCTAGATGGCGCAGGCTGATAGGTCTTTAACTCATCGTTAGCAATTACATCATTATCTACAAACCCAATTCCAAAAAAGTTGGGACACTGTACAAAAGGAATGCAATAATTTACAATCTCATAAACTTATATTTTATTCACAATAGAATATAGATAACATATCAAATGTTGAAAGTGAGACATTTCGAAATGTCATGCCAAATATTGGCTCATTTTGGATTTCATGAGAGCTACACATTCCAAAAAAGTTGGGACAGGTAGCAATAAGAGGCCGGAGAAGTTAAATGTACATATAAGGAACAGCTGGAGGACCACTTTGAAACTTATTAGGTTAACTGGCAACATGATTGGGTATAAAAAGAGCCTCTCAGAGTGGCAGTGTCTCTCAGAAGTCAAGATGGGCAGAGGATCACCAATTTCCCCCAATGCTACGGCAAAAAATAGTGGAGCAATATCAGTAAGGAGTTTCTCAGAGAAAAATTGCAAAGAGTTTGAAGTTATCATCATCTACAGTGCATAATATCATCCAAAGATTCAGAGAATCTGAAACAATCTCTGTGTGTAAGGGTCAAGGCCGGAAAACCATGCTGGATGCCCGTGATCTTCGGGCCCTTAGACGGCACTGCATCACATACAGGAATGCTACTGTAATGGAAATCACAACATGGGCTCAGGAATACTTCCAGAAAACTTTGTCGGTGAACACAATCCACCGTGCCATTTGCCGTTGCCGGCTAAAACTCTATAGGTCAAAAAAGAAGCCATATCCAAACATGATCCAGAAGCGCAGGCATTTTCTCTAGGCCAAGGCTCATTTAAAATGGACTGCGACAAAGTGGAAAACTGAGATGCCATGTCATCCGGACTAAAGAGGACAAGGACAACCCAAGTTGTTATCAGCGCTCAGTTCAGAAGCCTGCATCTCTGATGGTATGGGGTTGCATGAGTGCGTGTGGCATGGGCAGCTTACACATCTGGAAAGGAACCATTAATGCTGAAAGGTATATCCAAGTTCTAGAACAACATATGCTCCCGTCCAGACGTCGTCTCTTTCAGGGAAGACCTTGCATTTTCCAACATGACAATGCCAGACCACATACTGCATCAGTTACAACATCATGACTGCGTAGAAGAAGGATCCGGGTACTGAAATGGCCAGCCTGCAGTCCAGATCTTTCACCCATAGAAAACATTTGGTGCATCATAAAGAGGAAGATGCGACAAAGAAGACCTAAGACAGTTGAGCAACTAGAAGCCTGTATTCGACAAGAATGGGACAACATTCCTATTCCTAAACTTGAGCAACTTGTCTCAGTCCCCAGACGTTTGCAGACTGTTATAAAAAGAAGAGGGGATGCCACACAGTGGTAAACATGGCCTTGTCCCAATTTTTTTGTGGTGTGGTGATGCCATTAAATTTAAAATCAACTTATTTTTTCCCCTTAAAATGATTTTTAAATGATTTTTCTCAGTTTAAACATTTGATATGTCATCTATGTTGTATTCTGAATAAAATATTGAAATTTGAAACTTCCACATCATTGCATTCCTTTTTTATTCACAATTTGTATAGTGTCCCAACTTTTTTGGAATCGGGTTTGTACATAGCACAGCTGATTGGTTGCTGTTGCATCAACAGCTAATGAGCTGTGGCTCAACATTCAAACAAATACTTAGTGTTGCTGTTATCACTCTGCAGCGTGCTATCAGAAACCCTTCACCTTCCCCAGCTCCACCTGTATAGATCTGCTATGGGGGTTAATTCATGTATGTTACATGTGCAGCAGGGGCAGCATGTCTTACATGCTCACAGCAATGTCTGTGAATGTATTGGCAGCAAGTCTCTGTACTTGCTCTGCAGCAGCAGCGTCACAGATCTATTCCTCCAAGACCAAATACATTAACATTGCCATATTTATTACCAAGCCAATCTCTATTACCATACTAATCTCCTGAGAGTTGTCATGACAGAATTATAGTTGGCAGAATGTCTAAAATGTACTTTATCAAAATAAAGTGTTACCTAGAAATTACAAGGAAGTAAATAATTTATGAAACTCATTGCATACCTTGTACATTTACATGTCATGAAATGGGTGTCCTAATTGAGTGTGTAAGTGACCAGAAGCATGTAGGCTATATAGCATACTGAGTGTGTGCTTTATCAAGGTTATAGTCAGAATTTAACAATGCCTGAGAGATTACTTTCATAATTTATTTAAATTTTTTATATTCCATTGGATTTAATTGTATTAAAGCAAACATAATTCAGAACTTTTTATTTGAAATAAAGATCATGTTAACATGTATGAAATGTACTAGAAACTTGATATATTAAAAAAAACACTATAATAAAACAAATTGTCTATATTTAGAATACATACAATGCTATATGAAATTAGCATTAGCCTTATGGAGCATTCACACCAGACACAAATGAAGCTTTAAGCGCTAGTGATTTACATGTTAAGTCAATGCAAAGACGCGATAGACATCCTGCGGCGCAAATGACGCGGTGCGAATTGAGCGTTTCGGGCGAGTTGAAAAATCTGAACTTTGGCAAATATTCGAGCCGCGTTAACCAATCAGGAGCTTGCTCTAGTAGTGACGTGATTACGACGTGGTGAGCAGAGGCAGAAATCCGAAACAACAATGGAGGACAAAATCATCGTCGCTGTATGTGGATACCCGGATCTGTACAATACATCTTTGTACTTTTATAGAAACAGGAATAAAAAGGATCTTGCTTGGAAGAAAGTGAGTGAGGAGGTCGGATAATCTGGTAAGTTGTAAAAAACGCTCTTTACTCAATTTGAGCTATATATATATATATATACACATATTGAGACTATAGGCTAGCTAAAGCTGGCAAATTGAGCTTATTCACCGTATTCCAGCATTCCATAGCACATAAAGCGCAGCTACCCTCTAAACAAAATCCATGTCAGCTATTTCGCAATGAGACTGGAGCCACGAAGTGAATTTCACGCGCGAATGAAGTGAGTAAACTCAAAATGTTCAAGGGTCCAACTATGCGCAAATAGCGCGATTTATTCACGCAAGTTGCGTCTGGTGTGAACGCCCCATTAGAGTTTGAATGTCATTTCGACAACAGAATGTGAAATGTGGTGGAAATGTTTGTGATTGTTTAGGAAAAAAATGACAATTATCCAGTGATGCATTTATGTCTAGTGTTGGACATAAACAAGTGTGAAGTGTAAAATGTGTTTTTTCTAAACATCCACAGTGTCAAATGTGGCCATAGTTGAAGAACTTAATTCACTTCCTGAACTTATTAATAATAATAATAAAAAATTCTTCTGAAATTGCTTTTTATAAATAAATAAGACTCTTTTAATGTCTCACTGCTTACACTCACTACACTTTGCTTTTAAGTAATATATTACAAATGCATTGAATCGACCTATTATTATAAAGTGTTACTGATAAGAAATATGTTGAGAGAGGTGTGCGAAAGGCTCTCAAGCATTAGCATTCAAGCTAATCCCAGAGGTGTAATCAATGTGGAAATACCCTTCATCAGCAGTATGACAGAATAAACTAGCGCGATAGCATATCAAAGTGTCTTGCACCAATAGTAGGCCAAGGAGCTGGTGCTTTAATAAGGAAAAGTGGGATGGGTCAATAGCAACTATTGACAAGTCTGTATAGCACTCCTAAGACCTTCACTCTCCCTCTCTCTCAAACTTTCTTTTATACAGAGCTTAGCAAAGAGCGCTGTGCAGTAATCAGGCTTAGATCTGTGAATGCTAATGTAATGTCCTCCGGGGCAGACTCTTTTATGCTGGGAATATTTGCGTGCATTTTGCTTTCCTCTCTCTCTCTTTAGCACGTACACGTACACACACACACACACACACACACACACACACACATACTGTGTGAGCATTTTAGATTGCTGTTAAGATAAGGATTCCACAATGGGGCTCAATTAGAGGAAGTATGAGCACAATATGAGATCCTTGTTTTTGAAGAGTGTGGGATTTCAATGATGTTGCACCCCTGGACAGACAAGACTCCATCTTCCCCTTTTTACAACTTTATTCTTCTCAGTTCAAAGTTGGAGTTAGTATTTACACGCCAGAATTTATCTATACACACACACAATCAACAGTGCACATTTGCTGTCTTTTTTTCTCCCTTGCTTGAGGACGCGCTGATGACATCACTCTTCTGCTCACCTCTGACCTCTCAGTAGCAAAGTCAGTCAACATAATTTAACACAATAAAACTAAAATGTAATTTTGATATAGTCCCCTTACAAAACTAAAATTATATGTTCAACTTCAAATAATAATATTCAACATATTCCTAGCGTGCAACACCCTCCCCCACTAAAAAAAAAAAAAATGTTGTCAAACATTTCCTACTTAATTAGATTTAACAATGTCAACAATGTAACACAAGACTAAGTTCATAGTCCATTAGTACTAAAGGGTGCATAATCCATAGAAGTGTTGGTGGGCCTCCCAAATCTTCACACAGGGACAGGGAAAATATTTACACCTGTTCTTGTATGTCTACATAGTTTAATCCTTTTATATGGTAAGTATATACGTAACCATTATTACACTACTGTTTTATTTCAATATACTCAAATAATAGCCCATTTCTGTACTTATTATTTATAATAATTGCACAGATAACTTATTTTGTAACTTCTGCCATGAACTATAATTTATTAAATGTTAAACTAAATTAGTTATTAATTATGAACTTCAACTTACGAATTTGTATCTCTGTGTTTCTTTCTTTTAATCATTAGCAATGATAGAAAGGATACATAAATGATGAGCCGGCAGAGAGGTCACGGCTGGTTCCTGTAGACCACTTCGCTCCGACAGGACAGATCTTCAACTGCTGAAACGTTGGCTCACCTAACTGGTCATAGGTGTAGACATGTCGGGGCTGTCTAACTCTCTTGGGCCTGTTGTTTCTTGTCCCAGCCTCACTCTGCTCATCTTCAGATGCAATGATTGGAGCTTCCATTTCTCTTTCAATGTTCTGTCCCTTCTCAATGTTCTCCTCTTCAAGGGGTTCTTCTGGTACCACCGTCTCCTTGGTCACATGTTTAGGTGTTTCCATTCTTGGGTGGAACTCCTCTGCTTTGACATTGAGGGGTAGATTGGCCCGTTTAGCCGTTGTCCACAGGAGATATTCTTTGTCATTGGAACTATCTGGATCTGACAGGTAAATACCATGACTGTGTTTATTATTTCTTTTCACTGTCTGTTCTGCTTTACTTTCATTGCTTTTTTTCTTCAGATTGGGCTCATGAACGTCGGGTTCTTCAACCAGGTATGGACATGGCAGCAGTAAGTTATGATGTAACGCACGCCTTTTTCCTGCTCCTTGGAAGGGTTCTACCACATACACGGGGCTCCCATTGCCTTTTTGTTCTTTGACCACATGAATTGCGTCCTCCCAGTAGCTACGCAGTTTTACCCGGACCGCCTCTGATATCCCTCCACTTTTCTGCATAGTCTGTAGGTGACTGGCTCCTTTTATTTCCTTTGCTTAGGGAACATCAGATCCACAGGTAGTGTTGGCTCACGACCAAACAGAAGAAAGAATGGAGAAAATCCCGTAGCTTCATGCACAGTGGAGTTATATGCATGTACCACTTTATTCAAGTGTTCTTTCCATCTTGACTTCTGAGATTCCCTCAGGGTACGCAACATACCCAGCAGTGTTCTGTTAAAGCGCTCTGCAGGATTAGCTTGTGGGTGATACGGGGAGGTGCGTGAATGGTGGATACCACAGTAGACTTCGAGCTTGTGGAAGAGGGTATTTTCAAACTCCTTCCCTTGATCATGGTGGATCTTGGATGGGAAGCCAAAGCGCATAATAAAATCATCAAATAGCTTCCTGGCCACTGTTTTCCCGGACTTATTTTTCGTCGCATACGCTTGTGTGTATATTGTAAAATGATCCACAACCACTAGTATGTACTCCTCCCCTCCCTTACACTTGTCCAAATGTAAGTAGTCAATAGAGACCATTTCAAGTGGTGCAGAGGTCTCAATACTTTGGATTGGAGTGTGGGTTATCCTATTAGGTTTTTTTCTTTTCATGCAGTGGTACACCTGAGTAACATAGTGTTCCATCTCTTGTCTCATCTTAGGCCAGAAGAAGCGTTCCTTAGCAAGAGCCACCATCCTTTTTTCACCTAAATGCCCTGCTTCCTCATGTAAGTGCTTGTAGACAAGAGGCTTTAAGGATTCAGGAATGACCAACTGGTTTCTTGTCTCTGTCACCCTTCTGAGGATGCCATCTTCATTGATCTGCAGACGAGGCCACTCCCTGAGAAGCCGTCTAACAGCTCCATCCTCTGCCACTTTGTCTTTATGTTTCAAGTACACATGCATTTTTTTCATAGTGTAAGATTGAAAATATCTATAAGATATTTTAAAATGAACAAAGACATTTGCTTTACTGTTTCAACCCCCTTTCTCTTGCTACAAGGGCCATTTGGAAGGCTCAAAAGTATTGATGGTGATCAAGCCCTGTAGGCTAAAATGTATATACATTGGGGGTCTACGAATTGTCACACCTTTAGTACAGTGGGGGAAAATTTTTCATTTCCTGATTGGTCAGTTTGAATGTCTCGCATTTGGGTTTCAGTCACATGGTCAAGGAAAGGATAAAAGAGGATTGCTCTGGCTTTTTTTTTTTTATTTTCTGCCTCTTTTCTTGGGCACTCTCTGGCCCTCTCTCTCTCTCTCTCTCTCTCTCTCTCTCTCTATCTCTCTATCTTTTTACATACATGTTGGGTTTAATGGTATATGATTTTATCATCTCATACATCTCTTTTGTAACTATTTTAAGTGTAACCATAACCAGATATTGTCATTAAACCCTTTCTATTACAAATGATGTGCTAACTAGTTTTTATTTGGTATTAACATTAATGTGCTCCCTATTGCAATATAATATTGTCACCCTATAGCAACGCTCTTCCACATATTTTGCTATTATAACTCCACTTATTTCCGTCGTTGGTATAAGTTACAGTAGGTGGTATTAGACAAGAAATGTACAGTTTTCTACCATCTTGCTGATAACGTTTCTTTAGTCGCTCGGCAACCCTACAGCCTGAACCCCTGTAGGAGGTCCACCCTTACAATAGTCAGGACT
Source organism: Elopichthys bambusa (assembly GCA_037101425.1). Lineage (NCBI taxonomy): Eukaryota > Metazoa > Chordata > Actinopteri > Cypriniformes > Xenocyprididae > Elopichthys > Elopichthys bambusa. The sequence continues at coordinate 14,994,494 of CM074432.1, read as the reverse complement.
CCACTAATGACTACGTCTGCATTTTGAGCCACTCTGATGTCTTTTGGTACAAGAGGCTGGATCGGTACTGAGATGTTATACTTTGGCAGTGCATCTACATTACAGGTGAGGGCAGAGATCCAATTAACTTCTCCCATTTGATTTTTCTCCAGAGCTTTCCCAATACATTCAATAGCTTTCTATTGGCATTCTTCTGTGCATTCTTGCATGATCTCATCAATGGGCTTTGACCTTCGTGACAAGAAAAAAGTTTGCTGGTCCCGGTCTGTATTTTAGGGTGAATCGATGATCCACTAACTCTGACACCCAGCTGTGTCCAGTAGCATTGAGCTTCGCCGACTTGGTAACATATGTCAGAGGATTATTGTCACTATATACCGTAAAGTGAGGTTCATGAAACAGATCATCTCAGAAGCGTTCCGTTACGGCCCATTTTAGCGCCAGGAATTCTAATTTTCCTGAGTGTAGCTTATAGTTGCGCTCTGCTGTTGTCAAGCTATCACTCTTAGGCCCTCTTCCAATGCATCTACGTGCAAGATGAACGGTTCCTCCAGGTCGGGGTATGCCATCACCGGTGGATTTGTCAACTGATCTACGATTCGGTTCACTATCTCCTGATGGGTCACTGTCCACTGGATTGGGTGGGACAGCGGCTGCTGAACAGACTTTCGGCCAGTCCCCTTTTTCTTTTGGCTCTGTTTCAGTTCAGACATAAAGGGGTCTAGCCACCCTAGAGAAGTCTGGTATATACAGGTGCTGGTCATATAATTAGAATATCATCAAAAAGTTGATGTATTTCAGTAATTCCATTCAAAAAGTGAAACTTGTATATTATATTCATTCATTACACACAGACTGATATATTTCAAATGTTTATTTCTTTAAATTTTGATGATTATAACTAACAACTAAGGAAAATCCCAAATTCAGTATCTCAGAAAATTAGAATATTACTTAAGACCAATACAAAGAAAGGATTTTTAAAAATCTTGGCCAACTGAAAAGTATGAACATGAAAAGTATGAGCATGTACAGCAATCAATACTTAGCTAGGGCTCCTTTTGCCTGAATTACTGCAGCAATGCGGCGTGGCATGGAGTCGATCAGTCTGTGGCACTGCTCAGGTGTTATAAGAGCCCAGGTTGCTCTGATAGTGGCCTTCAGCTCTTCTGCATTGTTGGGTCTGGCATATTGCATCTTCCTCTTCACAATACCCCATAGATTTTCTAGGTCTGGTGAGTTTGCTGGCCAATTAAGAACAGGGATACTATGGTCCTTAAACCAGGTAATGGTAGCTTTGGCACTGTGTGCAGGTGCCAAGTCCTGTTGGAAAATGAAATCTGCATCTCCATATAGTTGGTCAGCAGCAGGAAGCATGAAGTGCTCTAAAACTTCCTGGTATATGGCTGCGTTGACCTTGGACCTCAGAAAACACAGTGGACCAACACCAGCAGATGACATGGCACCCCAAACCTTCACTGACTGTGGAAACTTTACACTGGACCTCAAGCAACGTGGATTGTGTGCCTCTCCTCTCTTCCTCCAGACTCTGGGGCCATGATTTCCAAAGGAAATGCAAAATTTACTTTCTTCATAGAACATAACTTTGGACCACTCAGCAGCAGTCCAGTCTTTTTTGTCTTTAGCCCAGGCGAGACGCTTCTGACGCTGTCTGTTGTTCAAGAGTGGCATCCCTCCATGTAGCGTTGAAAAGACACTGGGGCGTTAGTCAGCCCAAACGGGATCCTCACCCATTCATATAACTCCCAGGGTGTGATGAATGCGGTGCAGGGTCTGCTCTTCTCACTCACCCTGGTGGTAAGGTTTCCCCTGGTCCAGCACTGTGAACCAAGAGTTACCTCCCAAGTTTTCCAGGATCTCCTGTATCCTCGGAATTAGATGACGGTCATACAGCGTCTTCCCGTTTAACATCCTGTAGTCTATTCATAAACAAAGACCCCCATCTCTCTTCCTGACACATACGACACGTAAGGAATACGAGGAACAGGACTTTTAGATCCACCCATAGTTGAGTAGATTCTGAATGTGTGTCTTAACTTCTTGGTAGAGATGCCTAGGGATTGCATTGTATGTTTTCTGTACAGGTACAGTACCTGTTGGCCAGGGTGCTTCATAGCTCGGTTCTAACACTACAGGTGATGCACTTAACACCCTTTTATTCAGCCAACTGCAATGCACCGACATCACTATATTCTTGGGTATAGTCAATGGCCGCCTGCCTACTCTGACTGTATGGGGTTGAACTTCAGGCTTCTGTTTCCTTAAAACAGATAAAATAGGCTTTGCAGTTTTGTGCCCCACCTCCATTGCTGAGCACAGCCTCTTTACCATGTCACCCGATCGTGTGCAGTCTCCAGATGGATCATTTATCAGCGCTAATTCTTCAACCACATTGAACCCGATTATAGGTTGATCAATGTTACTGCTAGCAACCGGGATCGGAACCAGTACAGGTTTGTCACTCATTCCAGCTACTGCATCCTTACACAAAGTGAATTCAACCTCCATCCACCCTTCATATGGAATATCTGCTCCATTTGCAGCTGAGAGTTCCAACGCTCCTTCTTCAAGCAACTCCTTCACCAGTCAAACCTCAGTGTCTGGCAGGTACTTTTTTTTCCAGTTCGTTCCCACTATTGATACCTGTGAACCCGTGTCCCACAGTATTGTGGTGTCAACTCCTCCCAGAGAGACTCTAAATAGACACCTTTTCCCTACCAGATTGGCTGTCTGTCGCTGCTTGCCAGTGAGTGGAGTATTTGCACTAAACAGATCCACTTTTTCCATGTCTTCTGTGTGATGAAGTTGAATATCAATTTTGTTTGTGCTGACGGAGGCATTTTTCTTTCGACAACCCGAAGCCCAATGTTCGGTGCTACCACACTTATAACAGTGATCACACCTTCCCACTGCCTTAGACAACTGACACATCTGACAACGTTTACTGTTTGGGCTCTTTGGCTGTGGTCTGTACTTCCTGTCTGGTTGTTCACTCATTCTCACTGGTTGAAGCCTAGGGGTTTGCTGAACACTTACTATTTGAGTGGTGAGATTCTGAATGGCCTCGCATATGGCTTTATTGCCCTGATCAACCTTTTCCATCAGTGTGTCACGTTTGTTTTTACTGTCTGGTTTGTGTGCTTGGAGCTCTTGGAGCTCATTCTCATTTTCCTCAGCAATCACAGCAACTTTGATCATTCTTGCTTTTTAGACGACAACTTATTCTTTCTTTCTGTCTCCAGGTTGTACGCCATCATCACTTTCTCCAGAAGAACCTCATCCTTGACTTCTGGATCTTGTAAGTATGGCTTCACATCTGCTCGGATGGTGTTGTCATGGAGTACTGTTTGAAGAAACTGATTTTGAATCAGTTCTGCACTGTACTTCAATCCAGATTTAACTCTTTCTGAAGTGAGAACAATTTGTTGTCTCAGGTCCATAGCTCGCACCACAAACTGTATGGGGGTTTCTTTTGGCTCTTGGACAGCGCGCGTGAGGGAGTGGTACAACTCAGTAGCATCCTTTTCAATGTAATGAGTTCGTAGTATCTGTCTGAGCCCTTGTAATGTTAAATCAACCCTGCTTTCAAGATAACTCTTCAGTTTTGTTCCTGGAGCTATGGCTTGAATAACAGTTTCAACTACTTCTCCTTCATCATATCCTTTTCAACGCCCTCTGAATTTCTCTTTCCAAACTAGTGTACGCTAATTTATCCTTTTGATTCTCCAATTTGTCCTATTATTTTGAGGTCTCTTCTGTACACTGGATGAACAAAGGCTACGCTCTGATTCACAGCAGATGCAGCTTCCATTGCGTTTGCAGCAGCAACATTCTCTCTTTTCCCATTTAATTTACTGGGTGTTATACTAATTTCATCCACAGGGTGACACTGTTGCTCTATTTGTTGAAGCAGGGCTTCATCATCATAATTTTTCTCTTTTAGTTCGTCAATTTTATAATTTAGTTGCAGTAACACCGACAAACCCTCATCTTCCCATGACGTGACCTCTTCTCCTTCCACATACTGAAGAATACGCCTTCTCAGCTTTCGTCTCTTTCACTCCTCTCCTAGGTTAGGAGTTAAGCTTAGTGCTGCGCATATATCATTCAGCTCCGACGCAGACAGTGTTAACAACTTTTCTTCTATCTCCGTCACAACATTTTCCCACTCAGATAACATCGTCGGTGTTATAGACATGACAAAAAGGTTTTACCTTGACAACTTGTGTGTAGCGCTACATTGTTGACCCAGTCTGTATCCCTTGCTAGCCGCCTGCTCTCGCTACGTCAGGACAGAAAAGACTCCGTCTTCCCCTTTTTACAACTTTATTCTTCTCAGTCAGTTATTTACACGCGAGAATTTCTCTATACACACACACAATCAACAGTGGACGTTCGCTCTCTTCTTCTCCCTTGCTCGAGGACACGCGCTGATGACATCACTCTTCTGCTCACCTCTGACCTCTTGGTAGCAAAGTCAGTCAACATAATTTAACACAATAAAACTAAGATGTAATTTTGATATAGTCCCCTTACAAAACTAAAATTCACATCTGGTTCAAAAAATGTAAATCGTAACATATTCAACATATTCCTAGTGTGCAACAATGACACTGTTCGTTTGGGCCACAGATACATCGCTCGGCATGTGTGTGCTTTTCGCGGCACGTGTCTCTGTTTGTCTGCTTGTACTGCTGAGATTTGTTTCAGTAAAGACAGCCCATGTCCTCATCCTCATGGCCCATATAGCAATGTCTGCAAGACAGCACTTCTGTTCAAAACCTGAGCTCATCAATTCCCTTGAAGCTTATCCATTACTGTGCTATGAAATCTCCATTTGCTGGAATTTTTCTATTCTGAATCTTTTCGTCATGATGGCAGAAAAGTCATGAAGGTATTTTCATCAAAACTCACACCAAGTTCTGAGACAAAGTTAATGGCTTATGTCCTTCTGTACCGTCAATTTGTAAACTTGGCATCCAAAAATGTTTGCCACATTTTTTAATTACTTTTTTCCACCATTCTCTTTTTTTGGTTAAAACAAAGAAACGTTGTGCATTTCTGCTCCCTGTTGATAGTATGGAACATTTTCTCCTCAAAGACCGGCTTCACAGAATATGAGTCTCAAAAGTGTTTAGCTTTGTAATTATGATCAGAACTTTTTTTTCCATCACTAGGTCTATTCCTGACTGTAGAATGACAGTAGTAGGACATTCACCACTGATTACATTTCGTTTCCTAGCTGGCACAACAAGATTGTGTTGGCATGGATTTTGATTCATGAAGGGTCAAGATAGCTTGGCTATTATTGTTTTTTATTACTGTTTGGTCTTCACAAAAATGCATCCATATATCACATCTGTGTCACATAGCCTGTTCTCAGTCTGGCAGACACTGTTGATAAACTGCAGAATATCTCTTGATTCATGCACAGGAATGGCAGAGAACAATTTCTATTTACATTTTATGGAGAATAGACTCTAAATTTAGACATTTAGTTATTTGTCTTTTTTTAAATTGTGAATTTCTTGAAAGAAGGCATGTCACATTTTTAATGTACAGTATTAATATTATTTTTAAAATGTATTTAGTGTATTCAAAGCTGAATATGACTTTCTTTTGCAATAAAACAATCTTGTCCTCTGTGACAGATATAAGTACAGTTTATGCTTATTTCAGTTTATGTGGTTGTGTTGCTACCTGTATCTCTTGTTCCTTTATTTTTAGATTAAACTATTCTTTGTTTGAGTTTCTTTGTTATGCGCTTTACTACTACAGCAACAGCCATTTGCATGACACAAAGGCCCTGCTCACAACAAGTATTAAGATACATTTTGGTCGATCGGATCACAAGTAGATGAGAGATTCCCGTTTACACCTGGTGTTTTACTCCGTCTCTTTTATCCACTTTCAACTACTTCTGTTCGGCTATGTTCCGAGGACAGGGTCTATGGGTGGATAAATGTATGGGTTTATTCAGATCTTTCGATCTAATGGACAAAATAGGCTCACGCAATTTACATATGAATGCCACCGGGGATGGCGGAAAAACACACGGAGAGCAGCAGCTTTCGTTTATGCTCTGATAGCCGCAGGACTATGCCGCACACAGTGAGTGCATGTTAGAAATCAGGAATGGTGAGTTTGTTGTTTGCTATGTTTTTTACTTTCCTGCTCTCTTTAGTTTCGGTTTCCTTGTTAAAGGGTTAGTTCACCAAAGAATGAAAATTATGTCATTAATTACTCACCCTCATGTCGTTCCACACCTGTAAGACTGTCGTTCATCTTCAGAACACAAATTAAGATATTTTTGATGAAATCCGATACTTTTTGTGCACCAAAAAAACTAAATAACGACTTTTAACAACAATATCTAGTGATGGCCGATTTCAAAACACTGCTTTGAATCTTTATGGATCTTTTGTTTCGAATCAGTGATTCCTGTATCAAACTGCTGAAATCACGTGACTTTGGCGATCCGAACAAATGATTCGTAAAGCTTCGAAGCTTCATGAAGCAGTGTTTTGAAATCGGCCATCACTAGATATTGTTGAAAAATCGTTATTCTGTGGGGTTTTTTTTGGCGCACAAGAAGTATTCTCGTCACTTTATAATATTAAGGTAGAACCACTGTAGTCACATGAACTGTTTTAAATATGTTTTGAGTACCTTTCTGGATCTTGAGAAGTTTGGTGACATTGCTGGCAATAGGCCTATTTCACACTTCCAGGTTTTTTTGGCTTCTGGAATGATCCACGCTGGGTAAAAGTATTTTTGGTTACAGTGATAGATAGCCTCGATCAGAACCAGCTCGGGAATCAAATTCGTTTTATGAATTACATATGAAAATGTTTGAACGGTCTTGGTGAATTATTGGTGAGACTACAGAGCTCTCAGTAAGAGCTAAATTTGATAAATAATTCAAAGTGATGGTGGTTAAACTGGTTATATTCTCTGTGTCTGTTTGGCGCGGATGTGCATTATCGCGCTCCATGAGCTGTAAAGACAGTGCCTGCGTCTCAAATACTATCCATCCTAAATAGTAGTCTATGTGACATTAGTAATATTCAGTACTATTTAGGGTGGATAGTATGGACATTGGGATGTATAGAGTGTTTTTCGCGACATGCTGGGGAAATGATCAGCTGGCAGCTCCCTTATCATGCAAGCCTGATCCTCTGATTCATGAAACAGGACTGCTCGCACCCTGGATATTTCTGGATATATATAAACACTTAAGTCATCTCTCACTCATATTTTCCTGTCGTCATCATCTTAAAGTGTACAGTATTATTGTGCTGTTGCAACATTACTGACTGATAGCTGTGTACAGTGTGGTGTAGGAAATTTATTATGTCTTAGTTTAATCATTTTAATCGATCAGGATTAGTTATAACATGCTTGAATGTGGGATGTAATGCTATATGAGATTAATACATGCTATATATTTTTAAAACATATTAATCTCACGACAATAATTACTTTATATCCCCCATTGAAGTATATATTAGGAGTTATTTTTTTTAATGAATAAATTATATAAATAATGTTCGTCGTACGTGATACAATCGGGGGAATTACTGAATGAGTAGCTGCGTAGCCTATACTGTATGACAGCTGGTAATATAAATTCATTTTTGGGTGAACTAACCCTTTAATAATTATGTCCTCATTTGTTTCTATAGTTACGTATTAGTTTCACCTCTGTCTAGTGTTTTTTTTATAGCCCTGTGTTTCAGTAATTCTTGGTCAGTTCTTGTTTATGCTTTGTGCGGTTTGCATTCAGAATGTTTTGGATTATTATCAAAGACTGTTTGACTGTTGACTGTCGACATCTTGTTTGTGTAAGCTGACCACACATGTAACAACATGAACAGTATGTACTCCTTTAAAAAACAGCTTTTTTTTTTTTTTACTTTATTTTAGTAATATTTTTCTTCTTCTTCTTCTTCTTCTTCTTCTTTTTTTCCTTTAAATATAGATTCATACAAAGTGTTCATTTAGCTCAAATGGTGGAGCTAGACACTAGCAATGCCAAGGTCACGGATTCAATTTCGAGAGGACACGCAAACTGATTAAATGTATAACTTGAATTCACCCAAGTTGCTTTAGATAAAAGTGCCTGCCAAATGCAAGAAATATGACTTTCTCTATGTGCATGTGTGAGAGCTAGAAAAGAGAGAAACAAACAGACGGATGGACTAACGAACGGGCCTCAGCATGCTTTCATTTGTCTCCTCTGCTCCTCACCGGCTCAGTCTGATTAGCTCAAGGTGTGGACAAGGAGAGGGAACAAAAGAGAAGGAATGAAAGAGCGAGTGAGGGCAGCTCTGTGAGAGAGGGGTACTGCCCCTGTGCATGCTAGCCAATTAGAAAGAGAGGCAAGTGATAATAAGGCTTTGATGAAGTACTACAAGGTCTCCAAAATATGCAGAAAGATGGAGAAAAGAGAGGAAAGTGTGTGTCCGATAAAGGCAGTCTAAAGCGAACTGGACATTTTTTACCTTTGACTTATTCAATTCAGACAGATGAAGACAAGTACATTAAATGATCAGTTACAAATGTCTTTTTAATTAGATGTGACTTTGTTGTATTGTATTATATATAAATATATTTTTAGATTTTCCCATTAGCACAAACAGTATTGTATATACAGCAGGATGAATATATATATATATAATTATATATATATATAATATATATTTATAATATATAATATAAATGTATATATATATATATATATATATATATATATATATATATACTAAAACAGGGGTAATTGCTATTTTAGCTGGAGATAGCATTGGGGAAAAAAAAAAAAGTTCTTATGCCTAGATGTTCTAGTGCACAGAGATCTGTAACGTCTGCCTGAGGGCAGAAGTGCAAACAGGTTGTGTCCAGGGTGAGAGGGGTCTGTGATGATGTTACCTGCCCGTTTCTTCACTCTGGCATTGTACAAGTCCTGAAGGTTGGGCAGGTGCATACCAATTATCCTTTCAGCTGTCCTTACAATCCATTGCAGTCTTCTTATATCTGATTTGCTGGTTGACCCAAACCAAACAGTTATAGAAGTGCACAGAACTGACTCAGTAACAGCTGAGTAAAACTGTGTCAGCAGCACCTGTGGCTGGATGAACTTCCTCAGCTGGAGAAGGAAGTACAGTCTCTGCTGAGCCTTTTTCGCAGTGGAGTCAATGTCATTATCCCACTTCAGGTCCTCAGAGATGATGGTGCCCAGGAACCTGAATGATTCCACTGCCTCCACAGTGCTGTTCATGATGCTAAGTGGGGGGAGTGCAGGGGGGTTTCTCCTAAAGTCCACTATCATCTCCACTGTTTTGAGCGTGTTCAGCTCCAGGTTATTGTGAATGCATCAAACAGCCAGCTGTTCAACCTCCAGTCTGTAAGCAGACTTGTCTCCGTCCCGGATGAGGCCGATGTCTGTGGTGTCGCCTATGAACTTCAGGAGCTTGACAGAGGGGTCTTTAGAGGTGCAGTCATTTGTGTAGAGGGAGAAGAGCAGTGGGGAGAGCATGCAACCCTGAGGAACTCCAGTGCTGATGGTGAGGGTCCTGGATGTGAGTCCCAGCCTCACTAGCTGCTGCCTGTCTGTCAGGAAGCTGGTGATCCACTGACAGATGGAGGTGGGTACAGAGAGCTGGGTCAGTTTATTTAGGAGGGTATCTGGGATTATGGTGTTGAAAGCCGAAGTCCACAAACAGGATCCTTGCATAAGTTCCTGGTTTGTCCAGATGTTGTAGGATATAATGCAGTCCCATATTGTCTGCATCATCCACAGACCTGTTTGCTTGATAAGCAAACTGCAGGGGGTCAGGCAGGGGTCCAGTGATGTCCTTCAGGTAGGCCGGCACCAGTCTCTCAAATGACTTCATGACCACAGATGTCAAAGCAACAGGTCTGTAGTCATTTAGTCCTGTGATTTTCGGTTTCTTGGGTACAGGGATGATGGTGGAGCATTTGAAGCAGGAGGGGACTTCACACAGCTCCAGTGATCTGTTGAAGATCAGTGTGAAGATGGATGACAGCTGGACAGCACAGGCTTTGAGACAGGCTGTTGAAACACCGTCTGGGCCTTTGGCTTTCCTTATCTTCTGTTTCCTGAAGACTCTGCATACATCCCTCTAACTAATCTGAAGTGCAGGTTGAGAAGCAGGAGGGGGGAGGGAGAGGGGTGAGGGTGTTGATGGCTGTGTGGTGAGCCGATCAGAGCGGGTGTGGGGTGTGATACAAGGCTTTTCAAACCTGCAGTAAAATGTATTCAGCTCGTTGGCCAAATGTTGGTTCTCCACAGTGCTGGGGGATGGGGTCTTGTAGCTGGTGATGGTTTTCAGGCCCTTCCACACTGATGCTGGGTCAGTAGCTGAAAGCTGCTGTTCTAGCTTCTTAGAATAACTTCTCTTTGCTACACTGATCTCCTTATTCAGTGTGTATTTGGCCTGTTTGTACTAGACTTTGTCCCCGCGCCTGTAGGCATCCTCTTTGGCCTGGCGAAGCTTTCTGAGTTTTGCAGTAAACCAAGGTTTGTCGTTGTTATATGTTAAATAAGTCCTGGTCGGAACACACATGTCCTCAAAGAAACTGATGTAGGATGTCACGGTGTCAGTGAGCTCATCCAGATCAGTGGCTGCAGCCTCAAAAACACTCCAATCAGTGCAATCGAAACAGGCTTGTACAGCCCGCTCTGTTTCACTGGTCCATTTTTTTTTTTACAGTTCTTACCACAGGCTTAGCAGATTTCAGTTTCTGCTTGTAGGCTGGTAGAAGATGAACCAAACAGTGATCAGAGAGTCCCAAAGCCGCTCTGTGGTATGCATCCTTTAAAGCAGTGTAGCAATGGTCCAGTATGTTACTGTCCCTGGTGGGACATGTGTTGTGCTGTCTGTATTTAGGCAGTTCACGGGTGAGATTAGCTTTATTGAAATCACAGAGAAGGATAATGAAAGTGTTTGGGTAACACTGCTCTGTGTGTGTGATCTGATCAGCCAGCTGTTCTAGCGCCGGGTTCACGCACGCATCAGGAGGAATGTAAACACTCACCAGAAAAAATGAAGAAAACTCCCGCGGTGAATAAAAAGGCTTACAGTTAATGAAGAGATCCTCCAAATTAGGGCAGCACATCTCCTTTAACACTGTCACGTCTGTACACTAGCCTTCGTTGATATAAAAACATAATCCACCGCCTTTCGTTTTCCCCGACGACTCAGTGACGCGATCCGCTCTGAACAGCTGGAAGCCCGGCAGATGAAGCTCGCTGTTCAAGATGGCTCCTTTTAGCCAGGTTTCCGTGAAGCAAAGTGCAGCAGAGTTTGAAAAGTCCTTGTTCGTGTGGGTGAGGAGAAGCAGTTCGTCTGTTTTATTTGCTAGGGAGCGGAGATTCGCCAGATAAATACTCGGCAGTGGAGTCCTAAACCTGCACTGTCGGAATTTCACGTTTGGAGCGCTTGTATATGACCGCCGGATTTTTGTAACTTTGTACGCGCAGGTCGCACATGCACATTTAATTGTTTTGGCAATAATTAGCTTGTCCACAAGGTGGCAACTGTGCCCCGGGAGGTAGTCGAAGGTAGTCGAAGAAAACCAGCATAAACAGAACAGACCGGAATGCATACAAGCTACAGTGACAATGGAGGCCTATATAGACGACAGATTGTGCGAAGAGGTTAGAAAGTACCCTCATTTGTACAACTCTAGCATGAAAGATTATAAATATATTTACATGGGTTGTAACTAATTACGAGAGATTCAAAACTGTGCATGCGTCGAACGCCTGTGTACGCGTAAGAATAAAGTGAAGTACACTTTGCAAGATACCCAGGGCTTCAGGGTGTACCTGTGTGTTTTATTGTGGCGGAGTGCTGACAAGAAACAGGTGCGGGTGATTAGTATTCCGGAGTATGCTATGTGGAGGGAGAGTCTGCCATGACTGTCAGCATAAAGGAACACAGAGTAAGAGTCTTTCTTGGTTTTCGATGCATCTTGTAACGTCTGAACGAATTAATTAATTCAAATTATGGGCGAAACATATATATAATTAAATCATAACGCGTTATGATCAATTATAATATAAATCGACCAAAAAGGGAATTATGCACATATATTGTAAATTAATTACAACAGATTATAATTAATTACATATATGGTTCAGGATTAGTTCTAGTTTAATAGTTAATAGAAAGACTGGTTTAGTTTGTCTGTTTTCTTTATCGACTATTATAAAAGGGGATTATTCCTCTGGCCACAAGAAATAATTCCCTATTCTAGCATTAAAGCTTAAAGCAGTTTGAAGAATTGAAACGTAGAAGTGACTTGATTTTCTGAATGAGCAACAAAAACAATCGACCATGAATATAATGTATTTAATAGATACGAACTACAGATATATGACTAAAATACAACAAAAGAACATACATAGAATAAAACGGTAAAGTCAAGAAAGCAGAGGTGATCAAAGAAATGGCAAAATTACAAACAGTTAAAACCTTTGAGAGCCAGCAAGGAAACTCAACTCAAATGGAGCTTAAATGCTTTGAAATGAATGGTTATGTACTTGCATAGGTTTAGGTGCTGTGATAATTCATCTTTCTGCAGGAGTTTCCGTGCATGCAATCTGGAGTGATTGGTCCTCGTTGTCTTTTAAGGACAAACAAACCAAAACGCCTCCTTGGATGCGGCAGCCAATGGCGAGGGTGCAATTTTGGCGGGCAAACCTTTTCTTTGTCTCCATTTACGTCCCAATTTGCATAGTATATGAAGGGTCAGATCGGAGTACATTTTCTTCGAATTGCTATTAAAAATAGAAAAATGCATTTTAGAGTAATGTAACATACATTGTTAATTAGATCATTCGGAGAGGTTTGAAATGAAACTAAACATGCTAATGGCAAAGACATTAAGGGCGAGATACGGTTTTGTACTAACACAACTACAGTCATAGCTAAGCTTATATAATATGGATACATTTATGCACACTTGGATACAATAACGGGTACACTTTGGCATAGTCATATTTTGAGGATACATGTAAATACAGTCTCCATGTGTGTGTGTGTGTGTGTGTGTGTGTGTGTGTCTGTATGTGTATTGGGGTCTTGGCCAGTGTCTGTGGCCACATGGCCCTTAGTCTACCTGGGGTGAACAAGGGTGACTCTTTTGAAGTCCCCGGAGCTGGTGAGAATGTCTTCTGCTTTGCTTCACTGAAGTAACAAAGATGTCAATGGGGCAATCTCCTCTAGACCTACCGGAGCCTATCCCTGATTTACATGCAGAGTTCAAAAAGCTAAAAGCATTCTGAAAATTCTAAAGTTGGTTGGCTCACACACTGCAGACGCTACAGTCTTTATAAGACGGGAATACAGTAGCATCGCTCTTGAGGGTCTGCCACCCTTCTGAACTTTCCACCATCACACACGTGTTCAAAGGCAAGAATTAATGGTCTTCCGATTGGTTGCTTCTCATTTCACATTAAGGTTTAAAACACATCTGACGTATCCGGTGCAGGGTGGCTAATTATTAATTCATGAGCCTGCACAGAATGCAATTGAATATTAATGTGGACCTTTTTGTGGCAAGCATAAAGATACATGAGGGGAATACGTGGGGGGTTTTGTGTTTTTAAAAGCATGCAGACAGGTGAGAGCAGTCAAGTGGAAGATGAGCGCCAGCAGTTTTTGATTAAGAGAGCCAGAGTAAGAGAGAAAGGAAGGAAGCACTTCAACTATGTTGTCTGAACAGTGTGCTAAAGTCTCATTGCTATTCATATCCTCAGACAATGAAGTGTTTTGTGTTGTAAGAGTTGTATGAAAAGTTTATATGACTTCTTTGACATTAGCTTTCTTCTTTTTTTTCTTTCTTTCTTTCTCTCTCATTTTTTATGTTGTTGTTGTATTAAAAGGTTAAATTAGTCAATTGGCACCTCTTGATATAATGCTCCACTTTCTTTCTTTTATTTCCCATCCGAGAATAGTCACAACTCCATAATGCAGTCCTTTTGTTGATTTTTTTTTTTTTTTTCTTTGTTACTTTTTGGGACTTGCTCATTGGAAAGGCCAATTGAAAGAGTCAAAATGAGAGGCTGGACCCATTAACTTCACCCAATAGTTTATAATAGTGTCTTGCCCAGTGACTTTCATTCCTTTCCTTTCTATTTTCTTTCAATTTATTTCTTCTCACAATTTCCAACCATCCACTGTTCTCCTCTGCCTCTGTTTTCTCTCCCTTTCTCCATAGTTTTTATTATTTTATTTAGTTTTGAGGTGTTCATTTATCAGTGTCAGAGCAGGAGCCGTATACTCAACAGACTAGCATTTATTGATTGTTCTCCCCAAAAAACAAACCAAAAAACTGAGAGAACCCAAAACGCAAGCAAACAAAAATAAATAAAAATCACTTCTTGATGTGATAGGTCTTAGATGATGAGATAATAGAGGGCAGAAACAGATATGCAGCACACTGACAGATGAATATGTTTGTAACTGAACCAAAGTGCTGAACCAGAAAACTAAATAAGTTGCCATAATGTGGACAGTGTTTAATGAGCTGTACAGACTGAGGTTTGTGTACAGTGAGTTAAATCATTGTGATTTGATAGGAGGACATCACCGGGAAGGCACTTATTCTTTTTGCTCCAAGACATGACCAATCATTAGTGTTGAGAACCCAGACCTGTCTCACTCCCACACACATGCACAAACACTGAGAATAGGTGATTTCTGGGGACCTTTTACCCTTGATCTCTCATTATGAGCTGACCTTAATCAAGGAGTGAAATTCACATAGAACAGTAATAGAACACACACACACACATTGAGAAGAGGGATAATGAGAAGATTCCAATTCACCGGATTCTTGTTCTCTCTTTTCTTTCAGTAAGACATGATTATAGTGAGTGATCCGTCATGCAGGAAATAAGTGTATCTACATAATTACATGGTGAAGAAATATCTGCAAAAAATAATACGGACCCAAATAATACAGTGTGAACAGACAAGTTTGCCATCTGAGAAGCACTTGGTCAGCAAAATTAGTCCAGATTGTTTTAAACTTTTAAAACTTGGTTCCTTTAACTTTTTGATGATAATAATGATTTGCTCTAATAATGTTAACATCACTCATTATGTAACAGTTTAGATATCAATAGCAGTGGAATGAAACTTGGAATCAGATATTTCATATTTATGTTTTTTTTTTTTTTTTTTTTTTTTGTAAATCTCTTTTTTTTAATTTGTAATAAAGTCTATTACATGATGCACTGATTAATGAAGTGCTAATAATCATAAATAATGTTTATTTATTTATCCATTTATTATTTTAAAAATTATGTAAATACATTTACAAACTGATTTATATTCACATATATTTGCTAAAAAAAAAAAAAAACTCAAATAAAGATAATTCAGTTACATTACATTATTGGGTTAAAGGTATTTGAAATCAACTTAAACATACACATCCTCCCTTTATTGCTCCAACCCCAAAATGCATGAATGCAAGAGTGGATGACCCTTTACCATAGCTGAAGTGAAGCAAAATAATGCTTCACAAAAAATATAGCCAGGATGACGAATGAACGACAAGGAAGAACAACAACAAAAAAAAAATGAACATACAATACACAAGAGTAAATACAAGAAAGAGGTCATTGTTAGTCACCAGCAGCACACCAGCTCCAGACAAACAATGACACTGAAAACTGTTACTATAGCTAACATTACAACAAAAGCATATATTGGTTCTGTGCAACATAGCAGAAACGTTATTCATGAAACTGCATCTGTTTTCAGGCCTTCCTGCTTAGGTCTCTCCAGCATTGGAAAGCTTCTCTAATATTAATGCGGGTCCTAGAGCTCTTGCTTGATCGCAGAACCTAATTTCACCAAGTGCAACATGTTCCTGGATCAACATCTTTGTTGATCCTGGAACAACATTCCAATCAAATAATCAGATTTAAGGTAGATACATTTACAGTTTATGTCAAGTTAAGGCTTACAGACGGGGTTAGGTGCTTCTACATCAGTGTTATTCACATATCATTTCCCTCTGATTTTAGGGAAAACTTATGGGTAGGGTTAGGTTTAGGGACAGAGATATGGTTATGATTAAATTTTCAGACAGGAATGTTCTTCCATATAGGCGTAATTTGCTTTTTGCCAGGTCTTTTTGCAGTCTAATAGAAAGAAACATATCCATTTGATTAGCAATTTATTTGTTTGTGTTAAATAAGAGACGATATATCGCTGAAACGTGGTGCTCGTGCACATTGCGCAGTCTTCACACAGATGAGCAGAAAGTATAAACCAAGCTTAACGTTGTTGCAGAGACTCTCTGGTGAAATCACAAACCAAAATGCACACAAACTTTTCCATGCTCTTGATATACAGTACAATTGCTGATAAACACATTTGGAATAGTCTATACAAGGTGAGGCTAGAACCTAGGCCCTCTCTGGAACGCTTAACAAAAAAGTCATACCCCCAGACCATTAAAGCACACTAGCATTCCATGCAAATCTGTGTATTTATTCACTGATGTGAAGAATCTCAGGACTAACAATATTGTATAATAGTAGATGTAAGGATGAAACTATCACGTTAAACATGACTTCTGTGTTAATAAATTAAACTCCATGTACTATTGGAACTGATTTCTGGACATTGTAATGTTATAAATATCATTGTGTTGACCCAGGAACATGTCTGTCTCGGCAATTTCTCTGCTGCTTGATCATTTTTTTTTTTACTGTACTAAATTAATAAGTTATATTGACAGCCCTACTATTAATCAGTTAAGCATTATATAAGGTTTGCTTATGATATTAATGAAAAGTTATTTTATTTATAAATAGAATTATTATGTATTGTCTCTTTTTGAAACCTCAAATTAGGTTGTCTTCATAGATGCCTGGCTACCTCTGTCTGACCCTGTTAGTGTGATATGTGTGTTTGCATGTGTGCATGTTATCTGTGGGCTCACTCATGCGTGTATGTATGCTTGTGTGTTAGTGTGTAAGAGCATAACCCTCATCTCTCTCTCTCTCTCTCTCTCTCTTATACCCACACTAACATGCCTACATATAAATGTCAAAAGGCACAACTGCTCCTCTTGCAACTGCACAGATGTGTTGTTAAATGACAGTAATGTTTGGTCTGAAGTCTCTGGGGAGGGGTTTTCATACAGGCTCATCAAGATATGATGTCTCTTTGATGTTCTTTTCACTTGTTATTGTGAAATGCTGGTCATCAGATTGGTTGGTGAAACATGACAGGCTGTGATATTGCAGTTGAACGCAAAAATCCTGGGTTCATTAGGGCCTTTAACACATCTGTCGTGTCATTTCAGTAAAGTGATAAAAAATTGCTACACCGCTACCAATCACGAACTACATTAGATCTCTTGATGCAAAAAAAAAAACAAAACAAAAAAAAAAACTCTCATGCATGTGTTGATCAGCTTTCAATCACACCCCATGTTGCCATCAGTGCTTAACATCTGCCGTGAGCCCTGTCAGCAAAATATCCCTGTTGTTGCATTCAGAGAGACAGAAAGAGACAGTGAACAAAAAAAAAAAAGAAAAGTCTCAGAAATTAAAGGTGAAGTGTGTCATTTCTGTGCAACTAGTGTCACCAAACGTTACAAATTTTACTTGTCAACTTTTTTCTAACTTGGTAAAATAATCAAACTGACTAACATAGATGAGGTTTTGTCAGAATTGCAAGAATGATTGTTTTGCATCATATACATACAGTATTTCTGAATTTATTGATGTCTTTCCTCTCTATACTTATAACTATATAATTTGCAGCTGTTCTAATATTTTTTTTAAATATATATTTTTAATTTATCATTTTTATTGTATAATTTTAATTTTTATAATTTAAAAAAAAATCATTTTAAAAAGAACATTAAAATTTTATGTTTTTTATTTTTATTTTTATGAAGACTAAATTTATACTGTAAGCAAGCAATAAGGTACGAGAGGCTGTGCTGTATCGTGAATAAGTTACGGCTGAAGGCCGTTGTTATTCACAATACAGCACTAGCCTCATGAATTAAACTTTCACTAAAGCCTTCCTTCCGCCGGAAAAAATAGTCCCTGACCATGAACAGCAACAGAAGTTACATTATTACGCCATTAGACGGCAGCAAAGACTGTCCTTATGAGTGTGTCAATCAGTAGCGAAGACTTTTACATTGAAAAGACTGAATTGTTGTGAACACGGAACAAGACGCAACTGACAAATGCTTTGACTAGCGCTGTCAGTCACGGGAAAACCCCTTAACTCTTAAAAGGACAAGATAATACATCGGACATTTAAACAGATTTTTTATTATGAACATAGGACTGACCTGAAGGAAAATGCTAAATCTGAATGCAGGTAATAAATTCACTCACTCCATCTCTTTCTCACAGTACTCTTCTACATAATACAGTAAGCTTCAATGAACAATATCAATTGAGAACATACAGTTTACGTTGCTAAGTGTGGTTGCTAAGGGTGTTGTGTAGTGATACACAGAACCGTTGTGTGAAGCGGTCATAGCCATGTTTTATCGTGAATAAAACACAGCTATTGACCAATCAGAATCAAGGACAGGAACTAAACATTTTATAACAATAAATAATATATACCTTTAAATATTTTTAAAAATAAATATTACATTTAAAAATATAATTTTTTTTAAAGGTAAATGAAAAAATACAAAATTAAAAATAATTTTATAATTAAAATATAGTTTGTCATAGAAATTATTAAAACATTGAAAACATTACACACTTCACCTTTAAGAAGGAACAGTTTAGGACAATTAAAGAAGAGGAGGTGAACAAACTATATTAGCTGAACGGGGGAGAGAGACAGAGAGAAAGAGTAGTGATGACTTCATTGATTTGATTCATCTCAATGGACCTTAGCATCTGCTTTTTTTGCTCACCATTAAAGGTGAAAATGCACAGAACCATTGACGATTGCAAGGAAAAGGGTGAGACTGCAAAGAATGGAGTGACAAGACAATACAAAATGCAAGCACTGAAGAACAGTGTTAACAATGGGGAATTTGTGGGGCGAGAGAGCCAGAGAGAGAGAGAGAGAAAGAGAAAGAGAGAGAACAGCCGGCGGAGTCTGTAGGGAACAGGTACTACTATATGTATGTGGGTCAGCACATTGCATCCTCAGCATTTCTTACAAGCAGCCTTAGCAAACTTGGAAGGGCATATCAGTCTCTCCCCGTTTCGCTTGCTCTCTTTCTTTTCCTGTCTCCATCTTGACCACCTGTCTATTTATCTTTAATGCACATATCCGCATCAGTGTTTTCCTGCAGCCTTCAAACTGGTCAAATTATATTTTGCTTAGAGAGTGCCTTTAATGTTAATTTAAATACTCTCTGAATGTACTTATGCAAATGATTGAACACTTAATGGTCTATATTCGGATCCACCATATATGTATGAAGAGTCCCACCGGATTCATGCAAATGACAGAAAGAGAGAGAGAGAAAGTCAGGGTCATTGATTTTACATTTGTATTAGAGTCTGTAATCTGGAGAGTATTAAAAAGTAATTTATAGCTTGTAAGCAATATCTGCTCACTGTAATATAAAAATGCTGAAAGCTGCATTTTTTTTTTTTTTTTTTGGCCTTAGCAAGATAACAAGCCGTATATCGTATTTGCACAGAACAAAATGGGTTATATCTTCTCACCCTCTATTGCTCTTTACACCCCACCTTTCCTCAGTGAACCTCTCTCTCTTTTTTTTTTATACACCTTTTGCATCTGCCTGTTGTGGTATTCTCACCCTTTCTTTCATCTCTGTTAGTTGAAACCTGTGTGTGAAATGGCAGTGAATTATTACAAGCGGTGTTAGTTTTATTAAATGTTTTCATGGGATGCAAGATTAAATTTTCTTGCTAAAAATGCTGTCTTAAAGATGTATATAGATGTATATAATTACTGCATTTTAAACATTTTGATTTTGATGTTAAACATTTTTTAAGCATATAAAGTAAATCAGTTGTGTGTAATTTATGTAAATATGATAGCAAAAAAAAAGTAACACTTTACAATAAAGTCTCATTTGTTAATATCAGTTAATATATTAACTAACATGAACTAACTATGAGCAATACATTTGTTACTGTATTTGTTAATGTTAGTTAATACAAATACAGGTGTTCATAGTTTGTTCATGTTAGCTCATAGTGCTTCCATGTTTTCACTGTTATATGGTAGGGGGCGCTATTACACATTTTCAGAAAGAGTACAGAATCTCCAGATCAAAACACAGGAAAAAAGAAGCAGAAACAAGCAATTCTCAACTTTTTGTTCAAAATGTTGCTTTTTTTTATTAAACTTACCCACATTCATTCTTAGCTCACCCACTCTTAACTATCTAGACACTGTCTAGTTAATATATTAGTAGGTGAAAAATAGTATGTGACAAAAGAAGGATGTCCGAATTCACCATACTCCTAAAAGAGTAGGCAAAAAGTACCCAGATAGATACTTCTTCCGGTAAGATACTGAAGTGTGCATATGATGGACACTTGACTATCCTGTGAGGCCACGAGAGGAGACTTGTGAATGGCAATGAATTGACGTAACTGACGCTGGTAGGTCACATGATAATGACAGCAGGGCAAATGTAGTATGTCCGGATTACATTCATACTACACATACTCATACTATATAGAATGTACTTTTTTAGTGCCGTAAAGTAATTACTTATTCAAAATAAGTACCTACTGAAGAGAGTATGTGATTTCATAGGAAGTCTATGCTTCCAAACCTAGCAGGTTCTGCAAGGAAAACTAGCCATTTTGTTGCACAACCCCTAGTGGTCTGGGGGATTTTTTTTATTTATTTATTTTTTTTATTATTATTAATGAGCAACTTAAAATCATGTTTAAATTCTAATATCTCTGTGTTTTGGTGCTACTCTGTTGTCACTCGCTGCATTTATGATTGTTCACTGAAATGTAGTGTTTCTTTTTCATTAATTCTTTATTGCAGGTTAATGCTGCCGTTGTCAACATTTGTTTTTTTCTCTAATGTTGTTGTGTTGTGACCCCCCCAGGGTCACTGTACCCCCACACATTCAAAACATTGTGTCTGAAACACTAAGAATTTAATGTGATGCTCAGCAGTTTTGTTAGGAGAGAGGGATGAAAGTGGCTTTGATAAAATAACTCCCTGAGATAGATGCATCAATTTAGCTTCAGGGAGAGAGGGTGAGTGAGTGGGGCAGAATGAAGGAGAGACGAGGCAAGAAAAAACTGCCTGCCACTGTGGCTTTCCTGTAAGCTTTTTCTGATATTTCCCTGCTAATTTAGAAGCATCATTTACATTTTACTCATTAGAATCATGTGCACCCTCTGAGGGTATCATTACTGAATCAGTCCCAAAGCTTTCTGATGGAAGATTTCTGCCTCTTTCCTCTCTGTCTCATCTCTTATTTGCCCTCTTAGTGTGACCCTCTGAAGTAATTACTATATCAACACATTTGGGTTCAGATCAGCATTTCAAACAGCACAACGTTTATAATTTTTCCAAAGACTTTCTCATACAGTTATCTCATGCCTTTATAGATTTGGGTTGGGTGGTACAGTATGACTGCATACAAGACAGCTGGTAGTGTATACTATTTATAATGATGTATGGTATGTGGTGTGATTTTAGAAAACAGAACACAGTAACTGTCTCAGATAAGAACACTTCCAGTGTAACCAGTGTATGGTTAAAAAGACTATTAATATTCAGCAATATAGATGCATTAACTTCATAATTGATTAATTTTACAACATTAACACATTTTTTCCTGTTTATTAATATGAAGCTGCTGTGATACAATATGTATTGTATAAAGTGCTATAAAAATAAATGTGATGACTTGTGTCACTAATTAAAAAAAGAATGATTTAGTTTTGACAAGTGATAAGGTTCTGCCTGTGTCCAATTTAGATGGTGTAACTGTGCATTGCTTACAGTTGTCAAACAGTGCTTCAAATTTGTGCATTATTATTATATTTTAAAATAAAACTGACATAGGGTCACAGGTGTTTGTATGTCAGCTCTTTTATGGTTTCAAAATTGAATCATCCAGCCATAGCATGTTACTGTTTTGAGTGTTTTGTTTTTAACTAAACATGCGGTGATGCAGCTGTTTGGTTCACTAAACCCACACTTACTGTTATGAATAATATTTTATTTACAAGTTCCAAATAATAATATCATAAGCAATTAAAGAAGACCAGCAGATGTTTATATAATAAACTATTGTTCCAAGGTTTGGGGTTGGTAGTATTGGTAAGTAGGTATTATTGGGGTTTGGTAGTAAGTTTTTTTAAATAAATCACTTACGCTCATGAAAGCTGCATTACAAAAAAACAAAAACAACAAAAAACCCCCAGCAAAATAAATATGAATTATGACTGTTGTCTATTATAATATATTTTAAAATGTTTTAAAAAAAATTCTAACAATGTAAATGCCTTTACTGTCACTTTTGATAAATTTAATACATCCTTGCTGAATAAAAGTATTAATTTATTTAAAAAAAAACAAACAAACATTCTTAAAGGGTAGTATATAAAATTACATTTTTGGTTTGAAATTCCACCACAAATAACACTGCAATGTACATTGTTACTATGATTACATAACTTTTTTTATACTATTATATAATTTTTATATGATTATTTTATATTATATTAAAAGATTAATATGATTTTGTTCATTCTGCCCATCCATTACATAGATTATACATTAATTTAACATCATGCTCACTGTGACGCAAGGAACAGGGAATGCAGGCGAAGAGAAGGATCTGTGTGCAAGAGGTTTATTAGTAATACAAAAAAAACAACAACCAGTATCATGAGGAGCACAGACAACAGGTATCCACATGAAAACTCCAAACAACAATTGACAAGGAACAAAGGAAACACAATTTATAGAGGGTATGCATTGACGTCACTTTGCAAATCCACATTTTGCTGCCTGGAGGCCAGTTGTTTCTGTGAATTGCAGCGATCTATTTGCTTATTTTTTTCTGACTCTCAGGAGAAGAGGGATATTAGAAATTCATATCAACCAAATGGCAAATTCAAATTTTCACTTATTGTCATGTATTTCATCTCATATACTCACTCTTCCTGATTGGCACAGGATTCTCAACAGTCGAAACTGGTCTCATGTAAATAAAAGGTACCCCTTTTAGACCACTCAAGCTTTGTGGGGTTTTCCAGAAGTTTGTATAGGGCCACCTGTGAAGGCTGAGGCTAAAGTACCTCCATCAGACCCTATGGGCAGGTGAATAATGGAGGCCAATGGATCGCATTAATGGCCCCTCTGAGTCAGGGCTGGACGGGAAGTCTTTGTGAAATCATGTCATGTAATCTTTCTTGTTTAAATTTAGCCCATATTTGCTTTATGAGCAAAATGTCATTTCACCATATTCCACATTATGTAATTTCTGCCAATGCTTTGTATTTCTAATTTAATTTGGGAGTGGGTCCTATTATAGAGGCAGAGGAAAAAAAATTTTAATGTAAAATTCATGAGCACTTCATATGAATGCAAATATACTAACCAATGCATCTCTCATTATTTACTAATTATTAATGTATTATTCAAAATGGAAGATGGCTCTTAATTAATGAGTAATATTTCAGACTGTAATACAGATTTGAGTACAATGTCAGAAATAACATGGAAAATATCACAGACCAGCTGGCAAAAACCTGTTTTAACATGACCAGTGTTTGGTTGTGTTTTTTTGCAAGTCTTAACAAGTTTGTTCAGCCATATATTTGCAGAGCTAATTAACCAAAAACGCTGAACATTATTTTTTACCCATTTTCCATACATAATGAACATTAAACCTGAAATGGACTTCACTGAAAATGGCCCCCAAACTCAAGTAAAAAGAAATATACAGTATGTAATAATGCAACTAGGTGGTCCTCTAGTAGAACTGGTCAACTGAAAACCAACTGATATTTTCATTCCCAGCTGTTTACAAACTGAAATTACGACTTAGTCATGATTTTTGTATCTGACATAAAATTATTATTAAAAATTCTTGTAACGACTGAGACAAGTCAGACACAATTATTTGTCATATTGAACAAATAATCTTTAAACTCACTCTCTATCCCCATCCCCCGAGAAGACCAGTCTGGGCAAGGGCATCTTGGACACGATCAGATAAGACTTTTATGATCCGAAACTATGCAGCTATGCAGACCTCTGCATCCAAAAGTCATTTTGAGTCAAGTGACTCAAAATGACTGAAAACAAACCTTCCTTCCTTAATTTATAGACAGACTGTTCTATAAATGAACATGCATATCCCCAGGAAATGGTATCCATTATTACTGTTTGTTGTATTGTACTCAGTATTGTATTCACATGTTTTATGATACATGTAATGTAACTTCAATTATGCCATGTTTAGTGTCTATGGGTTCGTATCAAGAAGATTTAAATGCTTGTGTATACAATATGTTGATACCTGTGCAACACATCAGTATTAGAAGAATCTTTATTAGTTTTTCTTCAACAACTAGAAGCCAGTTTAATCAAGCTCGGTCGTAAAAGCCCCGACAGAAGGAATGTTGACTCTTAGTCCCCACTAAAAAGTCAAATGAACAGCTTAAGTTGTTTCATATTTCTTCATCCAACGCAGAAGATATTGACTACAACTTCGGCCCGAATCATCAAGGATTTCTCCTCAACCTGCAAATCCGATGCTCCTCAACCTAAAGGCATTTTGCAAGTATCGTACATTTGAACACTATATAGCAATTTAGTACTAATTTGTGAACCACCTTTGTTAGCAGCTTTGTTACTGAGAAAACTGATGGTCTTTTCCAGATTGTTTTTGACTTTTCCCCATAGCTCCATTTCCTGTCCCAACTCTATCATTGCTCATTTTCACGTATGTATGTGTGTGACCTGAGTGTAAGTTATGTGTTTGTTAGTTTAGTTATGTGTTCGTGATTTAGTTAATAAAACTTGTGCACAATACATATTTGGTTCTGACTCTCTGTCTGCAATAGATTACCTCTTAAATGATCAGATCTTATTACAAAGCACTGTAAATGCTAAAAAAGTGGCCATGAAAAATACCATTCTCTTAGAATTAATTAATAATCAATACTGAGTTCCTGTTCACAGGATGAACTGATTTATTGATTGTAATTTTAATGTAGCTACATCAAGTTAAACTGATTAACTGATTCAAATATTCATAACTGACCATAATTAATAATCATAATGAGTATTGGATAATTATTAATAATTACCCTTTGAATTAATTCGCTACAATCTTATATTATATTTTTTTATAAAATCACATGCATCTTCCAGGTTCTGTAGAGATTTTATCATTAGTTTTGTTCATATGTAAGTCACACGTAATACATATGACAGAGCAGATAACAGCATGAGAGTTTATGTTTTCGTGTGTGAACAACGCATGACACAGCATTCTACTCGCCTGCCCCTGTAAATATTTCTCAGACAGATAAACGGATGCCTGACAGGGAACTATTCACATGCAAGGGTTATGTAACCAAGACAATCTTGATGACGACATTAGTCAGGGACTGAAACAAAAATAATTTGTCTTTATGTTTCCTAGAGGCTGGAATACACTACACAACTTTTAAATTTGGAATAGATTTAAAAAAACTAGGTATTGTAGAGGCTGGACTGATCAGGGACACAATTATTTTTTATATTTAATGAATAATCCAACAAGACCACTCACCCAACAACCATGGCAACAAAGACAAACCAGCAAAGATAAGACACTTTATGACCTAAATTAATTTAGAGAGAGAGAGTATGCTCTCAACAGCATTTCCTATTGAGACACATAAAGGCCCATAAAAAGGACTTCTCTCCATTAATTCATGGACAAATTTTTCTTTGAATGAACATGCATATCCCCAGGACATTGTGTGTGTTATTGCTGTTTTGTATATTGTCTCTTGTATAGTATACTGTTTTATGCTGTTTTAAAGACTGGAGACATCCAGTCAGACTGTGACACCATGGGACCAAGCCAGGTTGCAACTTTCCACATGAGAGAGAGGACTCTCCCAATAACAACCGAGTCAGACTTACCGAAGTTCATCATTTTCATCTTTTTCACTCAACCTGAAAGAACCTGACTGCAACTTCACCGCCATTGAACTATTGAACCATCAAGACTTTCTTCTGAGACTACATATCTGGATGCTCTTTCCATGGCTAAAGCATTGTGCATGTATTGTACATTTAACTAACTGAACAGAGGTTTAGTGTAAGCCGTAGACCCCTTGTTGCCAAGGTACTTTAAATTAAGAAACTCATGGTCATTCAGGGAGTTAAATGACTCTTACATTTCCATTGCTTCATTTCCCTGTTTCTGTCTTGGTTTCATTCATTCACTTTCACTTTTAATTTTACCGAAGTATGCATGATTGTGTGTATGTATTTGTTTAGACTAGTTATGTGTCTGTGATTTAGTTAAACAAAACTTTTGTGCACATTCATCCGAATGTTGATTCTGTGGTTACTGCGATACGATCACAGCTACATGCTCTGAGTAGCACTGTACCCAGTAAGAAAGAGTTATTTTTCAGTGGCCACGAAAGAATTGATAGATGATTAATACTGAGTGTTTACTGGACGAACAGGTTAATTGATTGTAATATAAATTTTGCTACATAAAGTTCATTCTATTAAACAATCTAAATATTTATAATTAATAATAACAAGTTAATAATTAATTAATAGTAATTCATAATTAATATTTCCCTTTAGCTAATTTGCTATGGTATCATACATTGGTTGACTTGTAAGTGGTTACAGAGAAGAAAAAAAAAAAAAAAAAACTGGGACAATACACTAAACGACTGAGGATCAGACAGTACCAGACTTTCAAGTCATTACAAATTCAACAAACGAATGCAGAAACATGCGCCTCATTGCTAGGAGACAGACATAAACAATATATGTTCTACAATGCTCCCACTGGACGAATTCATAGGCTGCATCCGGCAGCATACAAAAGTAAGAAGGCAACAAGGCACATCTGAATCATATGATCGTGTCACAAACTGTCTACTGAGATACCTTCATCTGACAGATTATGTAATGCACTATATGATTTTCTGTGAAATCTGTCAACTCCGACTGTCCAAAATCTGCAGACTGGCTCTGACTTTCATCAACTCCTCCAGACTGCAAATCAGGGCAAAAATATGAGCAAAAGTCATGTAGTGTATTCCAGCCTTAACTCCTCACCTCACAACCAAAACTCTGGCTGTTATCTGTTCCCTTGGTGAGAAGAAAAAGCCCTCAGTCCTGATCGTGACATATCAAAAAGACAGGGCTGTGTTTTGACAGACCTCCGAGCAATAAATACATTTTTATCAGAAGGTCATATAGAGGGAAGGAAGATAAAGATATGATAGAGTTAAACGTCTGCAGGGTCATCTTCTGTATTTTCCCCCATAAAGTTCATACATTAGCTCATGCAAAGGGGAAAAGTAGCTTAGATTTGATTGAAAAAGTGAGTGGTGATAGAAAAAATGAAGAGTTGACTGTTGACTTTGTAAGAACAACGGCAGCATGCCAGCGGCCCACGGATGACACAGCATCATGGGAAATTAAAGCTTGACAAACAGATGAGGTGTCAGAGCACAGAAAACATTATTTTTCATTCTACTCTACTCAACAGGGGAGAGGAGTTTTAAGCAGGAAGGGGAAACAGAGGAGAAGATAGTGGGAGAGATGGATGGTAGAAAGACAGGGAATGAGATAGACGGAAGGATAGAAAGAGCATCTACAGAAGTATTATGTTGTCTTTGTAATAGAATGCCACTCTTTTCCCTGTAGAGATGCTGAGGTGTCATTTTAGGCCACTATTGGTTAACAGTGTGGCTTTAGCTTGCTTTAGTGTGACATATGACACAGGTCTATAGGGTGTATGTGTGTGCTTTTTATCAGGTTTTATTAGAACAGGCAAGATAATACACATTATTCTGAGAGCTCCTTCGGGACTGTCAGAGGGGTGTTGGGCCTTGATGATTTGGCCCATAGTAGGTGCTCTCTCACTGCCTTGAGAAAGGCTGTGGTCCGCTTTAAGTGACCGGGCTGTGTGGTTGTGTGATAAAGTGGTACTGTAAGCCCAGGCCTCTGACCCACAAGAGCTGCTGCATATTGATTTTTCTCTTTCTCATATATGTGGATTCTAATAGAGAAATTCTCCAGACAAAGCAGCAACGAGTAAATACCAGTGCAGTGGGGCATGTAAGCCACGAAACAGCTTAGTGGAAGAATAAAATCAAACTCCTCAGCATAAAGGAACCAGAGGACAATGGGGGATACTGAGCTTATTCTAATAGGCAACCCAAGGCACATACATTAAATCTGATTCCAAATGAACAATGGACTGCCTGACCCGCTCCCGTAGGTTTTACCTTGTTATAGGACAAACTGCAAATAATGGCAAACATGCAATAGATGCAATACGTTAACAAATGTGTTGACAACCTTGTTAGTAGTGGGTTATTAGATTTTGATATTTTCGATTTGACAGGTAAACACTGTGTACCCCTGGAAAGTAATTGTGACCCCAATACATAAAACAAGTAATACAACAATAACACAGATTCAGTGTAAGCACATATTTAGAATAAAACATGCCTCAGCACCGAATCGAGTTAAAATCCCAGGATAATAAATTAGTTTTTAACCAAATTTTAAAAATGGATATAACAGGAGTCATTCTGATTTGCAAGGGTAACATGTTCCATAGTTAAGGTGCAGCGACCGAAAAGGCGTCATAAGAGAATTGAAGCTAGTCCATCTTCCACTTGCACTCCGCGCATCTGACCCGTCGAAGGGCAAAAGTGAACTAATTTAACCATGGCTCTGATTTTGGTTTAGTGCGCTTAACCTTATACTGGATACTGGTACTTGTAGAAATAAACAGAGATTATAACTCTTCAGCACACAAATGAGAAGGTGGGCTTTCATGATTCACATAAGAAAATAAACATTATTGTAAGCCATACAAAAGTCATTAATAGTTGCAGAATTCACTGCACACTGTCTGTAGCCAGCACATTGGAGAGACAACAAACATGAATATTAAAATCCCCAAGAATCAAAAGTCTGTCATACTTTGTCATAATTCCCCCTAAATATTTGTGTAACTCAGAAATGAAATGCTTGTTTAGTTTATGTGGTAAACCAATGCACACAGCACAAGGTTAACTAAGTCCATTTGCATCAACTGCAATTCAACAACAGGTACAATTTCCATCTGGTGGATATGCAGCCTCGTTTTCCATGTCTATGGAGTCGTTTTCTTTCGGGAAAGGCTTAGGTTAGCCTGCGTAAGCTTTCCTGTATATAAGACACAAACGGAGGAAGACAAGTGCTTGATTCTCTTAGATCCTATAATCATTTCTTCAACAGAATTTTGGATATCGAAAAGGGTTTGCCTGTCATAGACAGTACACTTGAAGCATACTGAATATCAGAGATAAAAACAGAACAATAACAAACAGCCAGGTAAGTTGCAGATGGTACCATCAAACTTCTTTCATAAAGTGATAACACCACTGTACCATGGTACCAGTATTTTTTTGTTAGGGAACCCTTGTCTTTACAGAAAAGGCAGTGCCTCTCACCTTAGTGTAGCTAATGTACAGTCCTCAGGCCTCTGCATACTGTGAGTGTGTGAAACACGTGAAACACCTGTGGTGTATGAATGGAAGGATGAAAGGATGAATAAGTCCCTCTCTCCACTTCCCTCATCCAGGGATTATAGGAGGGGGCCCAGAGCGCACATTAATCTGTCCACAGACAATATCCATCTGTTGCCTAAGCAGGGACTCAGGGTCTTGGCAGCAGAGTGACTGTGTATGTGCGTATGTGTTGCTCTAGTGTGGTATTTATCAAGCAGCCAGAAGGAGTAGTCCCTGTTTGACCCAGTACATTACTCCAAACCTCTGTGTTGTACAAAGAACAACTATTACTAGCATCAGATCAGTAAATGGTTTCTGACCGAGGCAGCAGAAATTGATACAATCATGATCTTGAAAGCATACAAACTTGAAAGCTCCTAATAACGTAACATTGATAATATAATATCTATACATCTCACTTCTAGGATCATAACTCCAGTACATTTACCATGCCTACTCTGTCATTCGGTATGACTTTCAGTATGTTTTTCTCTTGATTCAAAAGGTCTTTCTCTTTTTCTTTATCTCTCAGTATCTTATTTGGATCTCCCTCTATTATGGTGCTATTTTGTGCAATTACTGTAAAGACATTTATCATCTCCCTCAGGAGAAATTTGTTTTAGGCAATCAATCAAGAGAGCAGATCAAACATACATCAAAAAAAACAAAAAAAATCCACATCAACATACATCTCCCATTACACAGCAGTAAATATTACGTTACCCATCACCTTACACTCGCTCACACATAATTCATCACTTATTGTTCAATAACTTAATTGATAATGGAATCAGAGAAAATTTGTACCTATTTAACTTACACGTTGGTACCCTATATCTCCTGCCCGAGGGCATCAACTCATACTCCTTATGGAGAATATGGCTTGGGTCACCAATAACTTTAAGTCTCTGCTTCTTTACAGACCTCTCAAAAATCTCCTGAAGAAAAGATGAGGGCAACATACCAATTATTTTTCCAGCTCTTCTAACCACATTTTGAAATTGACCTAAGTTTAACAGACAGATTATCAAACCATATTGTAAAACCATAACATATTATAGATTCAATAGCTGATCTGTAAAACAATAACATGATAGTTTTATTCACCCCATAAACCCTAAGCTTTCGCAAAAAGTGCAAGCGCTGATTAGCTCGTGTACAAACATACTCCACTTGATGAGCCCATAGCCTAGAATCAAAGTAGATGCCCAAATACTTATATGTTGTTACCTGTTCAGCTTCTTCCTCATAAACTGAAATTGGGCTATGATCACCTACAAACCTTGGGTCAAAGATCTTTTTTTTAGTTTTTTTTTTTTTTTTTTAGTTTTTTTAACATTTAACATCAAGTTGTGTTCCTTACACCACTGCACAACCCCTTCCATCTTTGATTATACATGCCAACATCTGAATTTTTTGTCAACAAACTGAGTATAGCTGTATCGTCTGAAAATTTAATAATGTAGTTATACTGATTCCTACAGTCATTTGTATACAATATGAAAAGAAGAGGGGAACTTATGCAGCCTTGATAGCTGATAGTGATGATGAAAGTGATTAGTAACTATGGTGACAGACTAGTGGTGGGAAATGGTGCAAAACAGAAGTCCAAACAGGGTGTACTGTGACATAACGCCCCCTCCCGGAAAGGCGCGTCCTCGTGTCGGCAGATGGATGGAGGAGGTTTCAGTGGAGGATGGAAGTCTGGGAGAGAGCTGGAACAGAGGGAAGTCCAGGGAGGTGCAGATGGTGGTGTAATCCATGGGGGCTGCCTTGAGCAGGAATGTTCTGATGGTGCTCCAGGCCACAGCCAGGACAGCGTCCCACGGTGGCGTTGCTGGAGGGAGGAGCCATAATGGTGAGGGTCTCCACGCCACCCTAGGGACGAGTGGAGGTGACGGAGCCGAAAGAGGTGGAGCTCTGGGCGCAGACAGAGAGCTGAAGGAGCGGAGTGAGGCAGAAGGTCTCAGAGTCCGCAACGGAGTTGCAGCAATGACCCCCGAGATGGAAGCAGGGTACCGGAGGGCTGAGGTGGAGCTGGAATGACTGAGGGCTGAGGCGGAGCTTGAGCAAAGGCGGAGCCAAATGAAGCAGTAGGGGTGGAGGGTTGGAGAGCAACGAACGGCCCGCAAGTCTGTGGCGATGTGATGGCGATGTCAGAGCCAGGCGAAGTCGAGGGTCCGAGGGAGTCCGGCGGAGCTGAAAGCTCGATGGTAGCTGTTGAAGTCGAGGGAGGAAGGAGTGAAGGCAGAGGAGTCAGGACGATGGGCCGAGTTGGCACGATGGGATCTGAGGCCGGGGGCGGAGCCACAGGATCTCCACAGCCAGAGGAAGCTGGCAATTGATATTTGATATTCAACAGTGCTTTGATCTATCTGCATTGACACTATTCTTTAAGAGCTGCTGTGCAGCCAAAATAATGTACCAGTTATCACTGTAAAGCTGCTTTGACACAATCTACATTGTAAAAAGCGCTATATAAATAAAGGTGACTTGACTTGACTTGACTTACAGCAGGCCCCAGGTGTAGCCACGCCACTGAGAGGAGGCTGATGTGGAACTGAGGGAATGATGGGAGACAGCTCATCCAAAATAGAACAGACAGGTTCTGGAGGGATTAAAGGGAGTAGGGGAGTGTGGGCAGTGGCGGGAGTGTGTCCATTCCATACCCTCGCGCTCATCACTAACTCCCTCAGCGACGGATGTTGTAACAGACTCGCACACCTGGTCAGACTCGGAGTGCTCCGGCTCTGCGGCGATGTTTTTGCTCAGTCGTTCCGTTGATCGCTGGCTCCTGCATCGCGGTAGAGGCGGGCTCTCTGTCTCCGGTGGGATCGCGCTGCCGTTCCTCACTGTCTGAAGGTTCCTGGCTGGGCACTGGAGTAGGAGTGGGGCTGGTGTCGTTGTCGTCAAATCCAACTGTGAAAGACGATCCACATGATGCCAGCACCCACTCCACATATGCGGCGAAGCTCCCTCGAGGTCCCTCCCCGGAGAACTGTGCCTTTGTCGAGGCGTTGAGAAATGACAAAGAGAAATGAACAAAGGCAGTTGTCCGGGAAGCTCGACTGATATGCTGGGTCGAGATATTCTGCTATATGTGCCTCGGGGGAGCGATTTCCCTGCTCAAGGCAGATTAACAGGAACGAGGGAGAGTCCAAGGTGACAAAAATAAAATAAACACGCCGCAATCTATCTCACTTTTTTGGTCCGGTATTCTGTCACACTGGGTTGTAAGTATAAGCAGTTTTAACTTATTTAACAAAATATCTGGAAGTATGGTATTAAATGCCAAACTCAAATCCATAAACGTCAATCTAACATAAGCTATTGGATTTTCAAGGTGTTTTAAAATAAAATGGGTCATAATATTTAAAGCATCCTCTGTACTCCTATTTTCGTTGTAAGCAAATTGGTAAGGATCTAATTTATGCAATACATTCTCTCTCAATTTCCCTGTCACAATACGTTCAAGTGATTTCATCACTATGGACGTTAACGCCACTGGTCTAAAGTCATTATTTTCCTGTGATGGATGTTTTTTTGGGACAGGGATAATGACAGCTTTTTTCCATAATGTGGGAATATTAAATATTAAATAATATTAAAGTAAAAGAGCTGTAATACCATCTGGCCCACTAGCCTTTTTGGTATGCAGCCTTTTAAAAATGTTAGTGATAGCACTTGGGTCCACTTTATATGTCTCTTAAAGATGAAGTGTGTAATTTCGATGCCACTAGAAGCAACAAATGAAATATGAATCTATTTATTTGAGTAGCCGGACGTGATGCAACATTGAGCATGTTTACATACACACTAGTATACCGATAACTCAACTAAAATCAACAAATTAACAAGTTTCTGACATATTTCCTCCTCCCTCACTGCAAAACATTTACTCTGCCTGGATGCGCTTAAATCCGAAGTAAGGATGCATTCCTGCAACATATCACACATGCATACTTCAATAAGTCGACAGAAAGTAGGTTAATGTGTTTACATGTTGGGTGAAATTGGTGTAAGGGGCAAAAATATATCTGTAGCGATCAGTTTATGCTTAAGCCATTTATGATCTTACTCCGATAAAGGGAAATGGGTAAACCCATTTACACGACCAAGTGCACTGTCGCATAATCGGGTTAAGAACATGCATGTAAACACTCATTGCTTCCACCACTGTAAAGGCAGGAACTTGTCCAAACAAAGTTTAAAACAGTCATTATTTTCAATTTGGGGCTGCTAGTGGGGCCTCTATTTTCTCATACTACTACTACAAGGTATCATTTTTGCCTGGGCTGTGCACCATTGGACTGATAAGGTTGGTGTGGGGTGTGGGAGTAACAGTTTCCATCAGTTTTCACGTCTATTTGTTGGTCCTGGTGTGAGATGGCACATGGTTCCCTTCATTTAACTCCTTTTGTCTTCAGTCTGGCAGGTGAATCTCTTCTCACCATCTCCAGACATGTTTGAGAATACCTTTGGTCTGGTTACCTGCAACGTCTTGAATGCACTTTGTGTGAATATCCAAAGCTGTCATCCATGTAGCAGCACAGCTGCAAATGACCAATAGCTTATCCGCATGGGTACAAATTCAAGGGATTCTTGGGTATACACGCATTCTGTATCCTTGAATAAGGCCAATTAAATGCATACTGTGTTGTCTGAACATTGTGTAAAATACTGGAAGAGTAGTAGCCTACATGAGACCTCATGAGCCTATCTCATTACTTGCTCTTCCTGCGATATGACTGACCCTCTTTCTGCTGACATACTGTATATGAGGACGAACTGCAGTTAAACCAATCATATTTACACATACCTCCATTCTGGTATGCAACTGTCACTTTTCACAATTCAATCAGTGGAAATAGATCACAATACGGTAGTGAAGTCGATTGCAACTTCCCAATTTAATCGTGAGTTTGTTGATTTTCCAGAAACAAAAGTGGAAGGAGCTACTTTTATTATTATTTTTTTGATGATTTGCAACAAACTAATAAGAAAACCCTTAACTTTCAAAAATCAGGTATCGTAAAAAAATATCTTCATTTGTGAAGATGAAAGAAACTAGAGGTCTGCACGGGACTGTTTTCAGAATCTCGCATTTAAACTTCCCCTAAAGAAAGAGAGTGATTGGGGATAACACATATAAAATATATGTTGCATAGCATATAAAAGATTTTTATTTGTTATTTGTCTTATGATGACAACAGCCTAAATAATGTCAGAAAAAAACATCACAGAGGAAAAAATAGGCTAAATTAAGTTGCCTACAACATGTCCCTCAAAACTATAGGCTAAGCCAAAAATACATATAAACGAAAACTGTTGGCTTACTAGCTATACTGCAAAATATTTTTTTAACATCCACGCAAGAACAGAATGACGCTGACTGACGACCATTTCAGAACGTCTCTCCTCCAAAATCCGATCACAAAGGTTGAATGAGATGAAGGTGCACTCGCGCAGGCCTCTAATGCAAAGAACATATCTTGCCAGGTTTCTCAGGACAGGGAACTGGGGACTGTGTGAACGCCACCACTGCAAAAAGTTTTGTTCACTTTAAGTTCAAGCACAGATGCGCTGATGCCAAAGCATCTCGGGAGCGACCAGGTAATTGTCAGACCACCTACTCCCGCCTAAAGTACACTATAGTTACAGACCGCAATTCGCCTTTCATTCAAAATGTAATCCCGCGCATCTTATCAGGTCCCGCGGAGAGCCGTGGCAATGCAGACCTCTAAAAGAAACTTTGGTTACACTTTATTTCTGTGGTCCACTTTAGACAATCTAAGTAACTTTGCAACTAAATGTCAGTTGATTCTCATTAGAGTATTAGTAGTAGATTGTTGGGTTAGTGTTCAGGTTAGTAGAGTAAGTCGACATCTAGTTGCAAATGTACTTATAGTCAGTAGAATGTCTGTTGGGGACCATCAAATAAAGTGTTAGCTGATATTAAACAGACAGTCTACTAATACTCTAATGAGAGTTAGTTGACATGTAATTGCAAAGTTACTTCTCACAGTACAATGTCTAAAGTGGACCATTGAAATAAAGTAACTGAGACTTTGTTTGGAACAACATTGATTACAATTGATGACAGAATTTTCATTCTTGGGTGAACTATCCCTTTAAGATATAACTTGAGGGGTTTGTTGCAACTGGCTGTTAGTAAGGTCAACAGTGTGTTGCATACAACATTTATTTTGCAGCCATTGCCTCTTTATTTGTCAGTCACTCCTGCTTCCCTTTTCTTGTAGCTTGTGAAGCTCATCTTGTGACACATGACTTCAGGCAGACAGACGAGCAGTGGACTCTTGCAGCGCCTGGTCAAGCCTGAGGAAATCCTGATGCAGCCTAGGGCTTTTATACAGACCAAGCTTCAGGTAAAAGCTATACCAAATAATTTTTTGATGCTACTGTGATCACCAAACCACAAGGAAGCTGCACTCACAGTGACCAGGTTCAGTCAATGTCATTGTTTAAATCAGAGTTTGTGATCTTAAAGTAACCATGAGTTATGAGTTACCTGGAGTTAATTCTGCCATGGACCCACTCTCACAGTTTTCAAAACATCAAAGTCCTCTCCTGCAAAAGAATAATCATAAGGATAATGCAAGCCTGATGTCTAAAGTAGCTCATGGTTCTGTACCTGCTCGACTGGCGGTTCTAAGCTGTTCTTAGTTGTGAGTAAACCTCACAGCACATGTCCTTTATCTCCAGTGAGGAGTGTAAGGTTGATGCATGCAAGTTGACTACAGTGACTGCCTTGTCTAAGGCATGTAGGCTGATAGCCAACAGCTGCGTTGACAGTTACCTCAACCATCTATAACAGCAAGTTCCTGACAGTAAAGCTCATGCTATTTTCTATTGTGTAGTTCTTGCTTTTTCCTTGTCAGAAGAAAGTACAGTCTTTTAGTCTGCCGGAGACCGCAATATGTTTTTTCAGCTTTTCAGCTTGTTTATCATGGCTGGCTTGTAGATTTTTTCTTTCTTTTTGGGTGGGGAGGAGGATTCTGAGATTCCTGAGAATCCTAGTTTTAGCAGCTACTCCTTAGTAGATGCTTGCTTCTGTACACAAGCAAACACCCCCACACATATATGCATAAGCAGCACATAAGTGTGGGCACACACTAAACCTTCAAAAAACAAAACAAAAAAAAAACAACAACTCTCAAGTAAAAAAAGTCTCAAGTACACCCAAAAAAAGTCTTTCTTATATTTCATCTTTTCAAATATGCAGTGTTTGAAATTGCTCCTGAGTTGGCGCCATTAATAATGCATTGAGCTTAAAACCGTCATGGAGTTCAGAAAAATCTAAATTCACGCATCCTCGATGACAGTGTTTTTACCTGTGAGTCACTCTCATAGACACACACTCTTTCCAAGCACATGTTTTATGCATCTGGGTATTATCATATCCCATACTTGACTCTAATGTTTGTTAATTTCTGTTGTACGGAAATGCACAGATGAGATATCTAGAGGAAGAAAGTTCAGCGTGTGGATTCAGACATATTGGCTGTGGGCTGAAGTGGTGTGGGACTGATGTTTATCTATTCTTACCATGACAAATACGTTGCCACCAGGAGAGGGGTCAGTTTTGCTCACCTGCGGGCATTTGACCAAGTTGCATAATCGGAAACCCACTGAGCGGCCAGTATTTTAAAAGTGAATGCAGAAGTAGCCCAGCATCACTTACTGCCCAGAAACCTTGCTGAAAGCTTGTTTTGCTCCAAAATGTTTGAATGTCAAAAGGTGGCTTGCACCTCCATTTTCTTTTAGGTGGTTAATTAGTGAATGCTTATCATAGCTACATGCCATGCCTCGGCAGGGACACAGCACCCTAGTGTTGTAAAATTAATTATTTCACTAATGTGGGCCTTGCGCATGAGAAACGGCACAACTCTAGCCCAATAGCTCATTAATCTTCTGACGGCCTCTCCTGAGTTTGCAGTGAAGTGGTGTTGAATTTCAATACATATCTTCTCTGTTCACCTAACCTTTATAAACAAGCTTTTTTATACAGGATGGTTTAACGGCAAGGGGTTTCACACCTGCAGGGCAACTATTACATTGTACAAAGAAAGGTACTAACACACATTGTGCAAATGACATAACAGCATGGTCATCAAATCAACAGGACTGTTTACATGCTAAGGCATACTCAAGCCTCCACTGTAAAAAGTAATGCGCTATATCTACTCAATTTTGGCAACAGATTACAAGCAATATTATTAATTAAATTCAACAAATAGAATTGAGTTAGAATGAATCAAATTTAATTCCTTAAATGTCAACCATTTGAAACGACTAAAACATAAGTAAAATTTAAACAAAAACATCTGAATAACAGACGTCAAAGGACTTTTTATTTTTTATTGCCAACATTGAAGATACCCGATGATCAGCAGAATCACTGAAGGAAAGAGAAACACAAGAATTAACAGAGGTTTAGATGTCGATGTTGATTTTATTTAAAATCAGTGTTTCATTTAGTTGGGCAGTTTGACTCTGCTGTCAGTTTGGGGTTTTTGTAATGATGTTTGCTAATTTTACACATTTTAAATGGTTGACTTTTAAGGAATTCATTTGATTAATTCTAACTCAAGTCTTATGTGCTGAATTTAATTAATAACATTGCTTGTAATCTGTTGCCGCAATTTTATTGAGTAGATAGAGCATATTACTTTTTACAGTGTAGCAATAAAGGTGAAAATAGGATTGAGCACCACTCAGTATCCCAGCTAATGATTTAACCTTTTTTGTGTTAAAGTTTTGATAACATTATTTAAGACCACATATCAGGTACATAGCATGACTCGCAAAGACAGCAGCTATAGACCTATAAAAGGAGTTACGCTAAAAAAATACTCTGATTCTCTGTTTTACTGCAGCACACTGTAGCTTTTTTTTTTTTTTTTTGAGACCTAACAACTTTTAAGTATTAAATAAATAATTAAAATTGGGAACTTTATTATCACAAAAATAGGGGCGTAGGGGGTCTCAAACATCAGCTTGGTCATAGGTAGCTCTCATTAATGGGTCCTTTGGGGCTAGACTACTCTAAAATTTTGCTCTCTTGTCTTCATGCCTGAAGCTGCTAAAAGTATGAGCTTTTCCTGAAAACCAGCAGGGCACTGACTCTCATCATTCCAAAGTCATTACCTTAACCACAGGCAAACCTCTGGTCTCATGTGGAATTAAACCAGATTTAACATCTCACATTTTACCCATGCATGTCACAGTCTTACACAGCATAAAAGAAATATGATGAGCAATTACTCGAGGTGTAAGGATTAGCCTTTACAGAAATGATGAAAACTGTATTTTTCTGTCATGCGAAATTACCATTCACATCATGTATCCTTATTCTGTTTTAATGAGAGAGAGGAAAGTCATTCTGATGTTTGTGTTAATTACAGTTTTAAAATGAGTGATGTGAGCAGGAAGTATAAGGCTGCCATAGTTTTCAGTCTGCACTGAGTCAAAAGTTAAATTTCTTCTGTCTATGTCTATGTGCAATAAAATATAAAGCACAACAAGTTCAAGGAGCAAGCCATTCTAATACAAAAGGATAGACAGACGAGTAGGAAGGTAGGTAGGTAGAAAGACACGGTGCTGTATGAGTAGAGTGATACAGGCTGCTTCTCTGATTTATGAACACTGGAAGATGCTGTACTGCATTTCACTGTGAACCAAATAGGAGTGGACTTTTTGAGAGATTTTTCACACTCACTTCCCCTAATTGTCTCTAAGGGTGTACACTTGCCTAGGAGAGAATGCAAATGTTTTATAATTTCCATTGTGTTGTGTATTTCTATTGTATTAATTAATTTAAATGAACTATTTTGACCCGATTTATTCAAGCAGTGTAACAAAGGCATAATTATGTCAGAGCAGCATTTTTTTCTTATAGCTCGTTAGATCTCTCCTTTCCTTCTGCTAAAGCTTTTTTTTTTTTTTTTCTGATGTAAAATTTACCCTAACTTTTCCTCTTACCCCTAATTTTCAGGTGTTTCTCTTTCTTTTTCATCTGTGTTCTTAAATTTGGCTCTAACATTAAAATTGCACTTCTCTTTCTTTCAGGGGTTGCTTGACTTCACCTTATCTGTTGCTCTGTTGTGTTAAAGGATTGCAAACCTTACTATATCACACTAACTTGAAAACAAGTGTAAACTTTGTCTCAGTTGTTAAATCTCTGGTGTAAAGTTTGACCTCAGTGAGTGTAAAGTTGACATGAGCTACTCTGGGCTGCCTAGCAGGATCAGACTACTGAATAAAGGGCAGCTCTCCGCTGCTTATGTTGGCTGTCAGTCTAGTGCAGATTTATTGGAGGTAATAGCCTTGTGATTGAGTGACAAGTGGAGGAGGTTTACAGCTACAGCTGTGGTGTGGTGTGGAGGGGATAAATTCAAGCTGTGTGAGTCATAAAGAGCATGCAGAAAGAGAGCGAGTGAGAGAGAGAATGAAAGTGAGAAGAAGAGTGGGTGTATGGGTCATCCTACATTGATTTCACAATCATAACTTTAGAGCCTCTTGAGAAGTTCAGGAGAGAGCGGTATTATGCGTCGATGTATAGGACCTCTGCTTTATTTTCTGTGTAAAACAGACCTCCATAGTGGTCAGATCAGGTGCTAAATCTAACATTTTAATCTTTTCCATTTAAAGGGTTAGTTCACCCAAAAATGAAAATTCTGTCATTATTTACACGTCGTTTCACATACGTAAGACCTTCGTTCATCTTTGGAACACAAATTAAGATATTTTTGATAAAATCTGATGGCTCAGTGAGGCCTCCACTGACAGCAAGATAATTAAGGGGCCATTCACACAGAACGCATCTTTGCGTCTAAAAAAAAAAAAAGCACAGCGTAGAACGTGAGGGTCTCGAGACGCGCTTTTGAGGTGTGATGCATTAACGGCAATAACGGAAATAATAGAAATAGGCAAACAGCAGAATAGATAGATACTATTTTTGACGTGGAAAAAAACAAAAAATAATCACACTGGCTGGCCTCCTTTACCATGTTGCCATCAAATAAAACAATTGTCATGCCAACTTGCTGCTGTAAACAGAAGCTTACAACGCTTGCCCCACCTCCAAGTTCTTCTGATTAGTCCACTGTTTTGGAACTGACATTGATAAGCAACGCTGTATGTAAAAGTTGAAATTCTTTAAACTTGACATGGCGTTTTAAAAATGCAGCGCTCATGTGCGAGGCGCTGTAAAGTACGCGAGACACGAGCGTATCCATCATGTACGTCCTTCTAGCGCGTGTTTACATAGAAAAACAATGGAAAAGTAGCGCATTGGATTAGAAAACCACGTTCTGTGTGAACGGCCCCTAACACATTCAAATGCCCAGAAAGCTAACAACAGTTCATGTGACTACAGTGGTAAACCTTAATGTTATGAAGCGACGAGAATACTTTTTGTGGTTCGGAGCGTGTATCAAACTGCCAAAGTCATGTGAACCACTGAAATTTTGAAACATTTCGAAACACTTATGACGTAACAAAGCCTCGTTTACTGAAATCACGTTTCATACACGCTCCGAACCATTGATTCAAAACAAAAGATTCGTAAAGCTTTGAAGCTTCATGAAGCAGTGTTTTGAAATCGCCCATCACTAGATATTGTTGAATAAAGTTGTTATTTTGTTTTTTTGGTGCACAAAGTATTCTCGTTGCTTCATAACCAAAAGGTTGAACTACTGTAGTCACATAAACAGTTGTAAATATGTCTTTAGGACCTTTCTGGGCATCTGAAAGTGTTAATTATCTTGCTGTCAATCGAGGCCTCACTGAGCCATCGGATTTTATCAAAAATATCTTAATTTGTGTTTCAGAGATGAACAAATGTCTTATGGGTGTGGAACGACATGAGGGTAAGTAATTAATGACAGAATTTTCATTTTTGGGTGAACTAACCCTTTAACAAATTAGCAATAAGAAAATGTTTGAATAAGAGTAAAATGCATGCTATATACTCTACATTCAAAATGATTTTGTTCCTGGCTATATGTATTACCTGCAGCTCTGAATATTCTCAGAAGAATCCCAAAATTAGCGAAGAGTGGCTGAAGTTTGTTTTTAACAAGGTCTGTGGTAATTTCAGTCTGATTGTGAGCCTTGTGAGTAAACGCATCAAAGAACTGTTTATCAGAGTCCGAGAAAGGGTGGAAAATGGACATGGAAAAACTAAATTAAAACCTTTACATTATAAGTGGACCACAGTGGGAAGAAAATATATATTGTTGTCAATTTGTGTACAGGCATTCTCAGAATATGCTGTGTGTTCCCGGAAGCAGTGAATACAATGAAACTCCTAGATCTCATAGAAGAAATGCATATAAGCAGTTTATTCTGATGGCTACATAAGCTGCAAACTACATATTACTAAGCATTTAAACACAGCCAGTTACCTATTTGGTTTGCACTTTTCTTATAGGCAGTTTTTGTTTTTATCTGCT
Organism: Elopichthys bambusa; assembly: GCA_037101425.1. Classification (NCBI taxonomy): domain Eukaryota; kingdom Metazoa; phylum Chordata; class Actinopteri; order Cypriniformes; family Xenocyprididae; genus Elopichthys; species Elopichthys bambusa. The sequence continues at coordinate 14,952,236 of CM074432.1, read as the reverse complement.
GAATTGAGAGCTGGTGTGCTGGATATTTATAAACTGCTCTTGTGACTCAGGCTAATTATACTGGCTAGCTAGTAAACAGGTTGAGCATGCACTTCAATTGGCTTAAAAATGATTGCATTAGTAGAGAACACAATAGGAGTTTGATAAGAAATGCTTTTACACAAATACCATAAAGTAATTGCATTCCTGGGTGCCTCAAAAAGCAACTTGCCAAGAACATGTTGCTGTCTGATTTTTTTTTTTTCAACTGTCATTATTCTTTGTTCCTTTCAGAATCATTGAGATAAATCTCAGAGAGAAACTTTTAATGTAGAATACAGGAAACACAGAGCATAATCATTACCGTGAGCAGATTGAATTGAGTTGATGCATGGCTTAATTCATATACAAATTAATTTCTTACCCGTTTCAGGGTCTTGAAATGCCATTCTTGATTGTTTCAGTTCAGTTAATCCCCAGGGGTCAAACTGGATGAACACACTTAATTAGTGCTCATTCTGTTGTTATGCGGCAGACTTTTGCAATGTTATTCACAAAGAGCCTCAGGTAAATGTGCTCACGTGAACAAATTAGATTTCGGTTCAATTAGTGAAGTGACCGATTAATCAGGTGATCCTATTCAAAGATCAGCCTGTCTTACTTATAAGCAATATCATTCATCAGAGGAAGATACGGGGCATAAACAAAATCACCAACAAATGCGCTTTATGGTTTTCAATTTACCTCTAACAAACTGCAAAAGCAGAGGAAAGCTTTGCCAGTTTCCATAGCTTCAGCTCTCCATCTGCTGAGAGAAACTGCATTCGCTGTCCTCAGCTGAGCTGCTATTTTTACAAGCGAATAGATGCTGCTCCACATCATTTCCATCAGAAAGCAAGGCATGGAGACAGAGAGACAGACTGTTTAGCTTGTATGCGGTTCCAATAGGAAACAAAAGACCTCAGACATTGTCCAAATCTAGCAGGGTTATTGTTTGCGTTTGGATTGTGTTTTAGCAGCCCGAAGTACACTAGCGTTTCTGCGTTCAGCGGATGATTTGCCTAATGCCACAGTCGAAACCTATTCATGTAAATGAAGTGCGTTACATCCTGTAGGCTGGATTTTGTCAGTTTAATGTGTGTTTGTGGGTGTTATGCATTTATACTAGTTTTTCTGAAATAGCATGGAGGAAACAGACCTTAGAATATCAAATTCCAGCTCTTTGGTAATTTGCCATGCATGTGTAGATAAGGTGTGTGTGCATGCTCCACTTGCCCTTGCCCAAGGTTAATCTGTCACTTTTAGTGTATATTTACATTCATTCTTATCAGCTTCTCGCCACTCATCTGTCTGTGTGGATCCAAGCCTCACACCTAATCGCTTTCCTTTAAAATACACGAGTGTGCTCCCACTCAGACACTTCTCACTGTCTGTCCATCACACACACACATACACACACACACACACACGTTAGTTTTCCATGTTCCATGGGGACATTCCCTAGACATAACGATTTTTATGCTGTACAAACTGCATATTCTACCCCCTGACCCTAAACCTATGCATAAAGCTACCCATCACAGAAAACTTGCCGTCTTTGTGGGGTCATTTTCTCCCCATTTCGTAGGGTTTACCTGGACCACACACACGCACAAATACACACGCACATGTACACATCCTGTCTTTCATGGTCTGTCCTGACACAAAGACATTGGGTTGAACAGCCTTGGTCTACTTTTACACACTTTGTTCTGTCACTCTGTCTCCTAATCAGAGGAGAACTTTACAGGGGTGGTGTGAGAGAGATACAGAAATTGAGAGCAGAATCCAAGAAAAAAAACATTTCTGTTTGCGGTTTCTTCTTCATTCAGGCTGGGCTGGTAACTGGATGTATATAGCTTTAGGCACTCACAGAATTTTCCACCTCTGCTGACCATTACTATTTTTTACAGATCAGAGAGAAGCAAATAACATTTAACACACTTTTACTTATTCATTGTATAATTTAAGCTATGTTTGTATACATGCTTTTAGGGGTGTTTTGATGATACTGTGAATATGGAATACATATGCATATGTAGGTCTGTTTCGCTAAAATGTGTCAAGAAGGCCCCAACAGCACTGGAATGTAACTTGTTTTTTATGTTTGCTGCCAAAATAATGTCCACATTTTATTTTATATATTTATTTTTAGTGTTAAAGGGTCATCCGCTTATCTAATGACAGTTACTGATCTAGAACATTTGGAATGACTTCATTTTTGAGGGGTCTTAGAGGTCTTTGATATATGAGTAGCTGAAAGAGTCTGGGAGCAAACTGAGAGACTGTACAACAATTGCAGATGACAGATAACTCATCACTGTCTTCTGTGTAATTGGTTTTTGTATAAAAATGTCTCTTGCTCTTAAGGCTCTCTTTTGCAGCTTATTGATTTTGATCATATACCAAATACAAATGGTTTTGCTTTTAAAGAGTAAGAGAGTATGTGATTTATCTATGATTTGTGACAAAATTCAATGATTGACATGCTCCTGAAACTATATATTTATGTATTCATTAATAAACTTGTCTCTTCACTCTCTTTTGAGAGTGTTAAGCTAAGGTGACCAAATTTCTGAAATGAAAACAGGGATATTTTTCAGTTCAGCAGTCACTATCACTGAATAATCATTGAATTCTCCAGTTTTAAATTATGTATTTACTCTAATACTCTGTCATTGTCACAATTACGTTTAGTTTAGTTTTGTTCATGCACTTTTGATTTGTAATTCTTCAGTTCCTGTGTTCCTTTGTTTGATTTTCCCGCCACTAATCTGTTACCATAGACACTAACTATCATCACAGCTGTTTGTCATTTATCTCATCACCATTGGGTATTTAAGTCCCTGCTGTTCACTTAGTCTATGTCTGGTAGCCATTACATTAAGTGTGCTTTTTCCTGCCTGTTTGCCTGCCTTGTGGATTTATTATTAAACTTTGTGTTTTGGAACTTTCGGAACCATTCATCGTCTTCATCTGCATTCCTGCACACACCCGTGATAGATGACCAGACCGCCCAAAATGGACGAATGGGCTAAGTTTATTGTCCTGGCTCAGGAGAGGCATCATTTTTTTTTTTTTTCTCCTTTCGTTAAAGTTTTCTGTTGTCGTCCAGGATGCAGCCAAACGAGACCCTAAAGAACCTGTTCCGGATTGTGGCAACCTTCAACAAACGCATCAACCTCCCAGACACCACAGGACTGGATTGGAGGGAAACCGAGAGGTCAGTGCCCACCAAAGCCCCGGAGGAGGAACCTCACAAAGAGTCTGACCAGGGGAGTGAGCCCGCGACACCAGCGGCCGAGGTAACTGAGACAGAGGACGGGCTAATTGACTTTAATGGAGACTTGTTGGCTACCACCCTATCCCACCCAGTATCTGAATTTTTTTTTTTTTTTTTTTTTTTTTTGTACAATGAGAACTGTTTGAATTATGAATTATTTCAGTCTGTTTGGAATTGCCGCTGTTTAATGGCAGCAATGAAAACTGATTGGGGTATGATCTGTCAGTTTACTTGGAATCACCGCTGTCTAAGGACCACAGTGGTAAATGTTTAAAGATTTACATCCCTGCAACCTCTCTGAGAAAGCCCTGCTATGATGTTGAACTGCAGGTCTTGCAAACACCAGCAGCACCTGTGCACAACGATCCTATGGCTCCACCTCCAGCCTCTGATCCCTTTGCTTCATCTCGGCCTGTCAACTTGTCGGCTCCGCCTTGGCTCCTTCTACCTTCGGCTCCGCCAGAGACTCTCGGCCTTGTGGCTCCACTGGGTTTCTCCGTCCCACCAGCTCCCCCTTGGTCAGTCATCACTGTACTTCCGTCCGCTACGCTCAGTTTCTCCACCCCTACAGCTGTAGCGTGTTCCTTCCTCAGTCCTTGGGTACTCTGGCCACACCTACGACGCTCAATCGCAGCGGCAGAACTTGAGACTACACTCAGTGCCATCGACCCTCTGTCTGCCACTTCGGACTATTTGGCTCCATCACCCAACACTAGATCATCTTGGCTCCTCCCTCCCTCGACTTTGCCGTGGGCTGTCGGCACTGGAGAACTCTGGGTCTGTGCCATCTGACATTATCCTTCTTTGCCCTTGGGGTTTCGTTGATATCCATCGTTCACCCTCCTCCGTTGCCGCTGACCACTGTTCTGTCACAATTATGTTTAGTTTTGTTAAAGGTGCTTTATGTAAGAATGACAGCTAGTGGTTGAAATGGGTACTGCAGTCCAAATTTAAAATATTGTTTGCCCCCCCTCCTCCTCAGACTCGACGCTCTCGCAGGTTGCCAGTTTGAAGACACGCAACAGGAGTGAGCTCAATTGACATTTGAAGGCGAGGAGACTTACACACTGTAAGATAGTTAGTTGATTTATTGATTTAAGATGAGTTGATATTGCGTTTTAATATGCTCCCATTCATAGACATTTTTAGATGGATGCTGAGGCTTTTTAGGTGGGGTAGAATCTGCGATCTCCGACCCAGTTAGTTCGCTGGCTTCCATGGCTGCAATTTGCTGCATGTTTTCTGCCGACTGGCAACCCGGGGTGGCAAAATACCACTGGGTAAATTGGCAACATGCGGTCTTGCACAGATCAAAACAAAAGCAGAAATTCCGACACGGAACGCAAATTTCAAAGTAAAATAACTGGCTATAGCAATGGTTTTCAGAGAAACAAGTATGTGAACTCAGCATGTTTAATAAATATCTGCAAACATATTATGGTATTTTTATGCTTTAGTACAGTAAAACTTACATAGAGCACCCTTTAATGGACTTTCATACTAAACATTCATACTACTCTATTACATTTGGTCCATTCTGATCTCCTCAGAATAACTCAAAACATACTTGTTCCCTCAATTATATTTGCTAACTGATAGTGTTATCATTAGGAATCTAAAACTGTGTAAGACTGACGGTTACTACAGAAAATGTACGTAATGCAACTTAATAAAATCAGTATTAAAGTATATAAAATAACTGGCAAGTAATATATTTATAGCTTTTTTTTATGTTTTTTTTTAGTATCTGTCCAACCTATTCTTCTGTCTGTGTAGCAGCTTAACAGAATGCTAACACTGTTAATTAACTTTTAAATTGTCTTCTGTCTAGTTAGTTTCTTTTATTTAAAAAAAAAAGAAGAAAAAAAGAAATGATATTGAACGTTATACATTTTTAACAAGCATGTGCTATATCTAACACATTAACCAATCACTTTGCAGGCTGTTTTGTAGGCACGGTTAAAAATGGGGGCGTCTGGTCACCTTATGGAAATGTCCACAGTACCATATTGTGACTGCAGCATGGCTTTTATTATGTAGACGTTGAATATTTTGGTTATTTATGATTATACTGATAAAGCAAATCATGTTTTTTTTTACACTGCATGTGGCATATCTTTGTTGTGCAATGTGGTGGAAGTATAAATAGAAATGCCCTTCAAGAGTGTTGAAGCCTCCCACAGCTCTTTCATTACTCAATTCAAAGAAAGCACACGATATCTAGAATTAAATATATGAGACCTTAGTCAAGTGCCACTTTTAAGCTCAAATGTGAGTTCCTGCTGGTGTTACCAATGGGAAACAACATTTACTAAAAATAAATTGGAACTTTGCTAATCAATGGCAGATTTTTTTTTTTTTCTTAGCATATAAACATTCGGTTGTTGATGCTTATTTGTGGAGGTTAGTGGCATTTTAGCATATACAGTATGTTAACGTCTAATGGTTTGGGTATGGAAGTGGTGGATTGCCCTAAATAACTTTATCAGGAGAATTCTAGCAAAAGTCCCTATTCAATTTTGGCAAGGAGAAAGAAGAGTACCATTGCTAACATTACATGACTAGCCTGTTACATGCTGTGCTGCACTTTGTGCCAAAATCCCTGGATCGAAGCAAATCTTGCTAATCTCTTTCTGTGCTCATGGCGATGCCAGGACCCCTCAGGTAACCACTGAGAATTCAAACAAGCACATTTGGAACACAAGTTGAACAGCTTTCAGTTTGAATACAGTAGATAACTGGCCATCCTCCAAAACTGGAATTATGTTAATGTTTGTTCTAATATTAATATGTAAATCACTACATAAATTTGACATTTGATGGAGAGTGTTTTTCTCCTTATGCTAAAGGATAAAATGGAACAGCCTCATCCTTTTGACAAATTTTGTCCCGTCTGAGTGAGTGATATCTTACATATACATATAAACTAATGAAAAGATTCAAAACTTTGCAGTCAGTAAGATTTTTTTAAGAAATCAATATATAAATAAATTTATTCAATTGATCAAAGTTACTGTAAAGACATTTATAATGTTACAAAAGATTTTTTTCATTCTATTTTGATCTTTCTATTCATCAAAGAATCCTAAAAAAAAAGCATCACTGTTTCCACAATATATTAAGTTGCACAATTGTTTTCAACACTGATAACAATAAGATATGTTTTTGAGCATTGAATCATCAGCATATTAGAATGATTTCTGAAGGATCATGTGAAACAATGTAATGATGCTGAAAACATTTAACATATATATTCAAATATATTCAATTTTTTTTAAATTACTGTTCATTGATGTAAGTGATAAGTCAGTCATAGATTAACTTTGGCGATTGGTTTTTTTTAAGTAGAAAACAGATTACAGGTTTTTTTTAAGTAGAGAACAGATTACAGGTTTTTTTTAAGTAGAAAACAGATTACAGGTTTTTTTTAAGTAGAAAACTAATTCTCTATGTATATGTGGTTGTTTAAACATATAGATTTGTTTATTATTTTATTTATTTATTTATTTTCATTTTTGGGGGGCACTTTTATTGATAGGGCCGTTGTAACTTGAACCACCTGCGAATAACTTCACCATGTTGTATTGCTGACTATTTTTGTAAAAGCTATTCTCTCATCTTTATGAAGCCAGTCTCAAAATGAATACATTGTTAATATAAAAGGTTTGCAAACACCTGTGAGTATATAGGAGTTCATTATGACAATTAGTAAGAGCCTTGTCAAGCAGTAGCCAATCTATAACTATAGTCAATGCAAAAATGTAAATTAATAGCACACAACTTCAGTCTGATAACAGTGAACTTTATCAGTCAGTTAAAAAGAATAGTGTATTTTCATGTGCTTTCTGTGAATTTCCAGGATATTTTGTTCTCTTGGGAGTTTGCTGGTTAAATTTTTGTAAAGTGCTTGCCTCATATACCCTCGGTCGTACAGCATGTGTACCTCTCTATAAACACTTGGGGAATTTGTCGGTCATGTAGTGCACACTTGGCATTACAGAACTGTATTTAGCATAGCCTACATACAGTACAAAGAGCCATTGATTCATCTCTGTATCTTAATTTGACACCTTGGTCTCATTACAAGTGTATTCATCTAAGGTTCAGCTACCAGGGGAGAGTGCAAGTGTGTGTTGATCCATTTTAATGCTGCCTTGATCGTTATCCCGCATGTCTGTCAATTGACTTTTAAGGCATATCCTTTAGGGAAAATTCTGTTTCCTTGATTAGAGCCCAATCACACATGCAAGGGGGTATCTGAAGAAACATGCAGTCTTGTCAAGAGAGGAAAGATAATTAGGGCTTCAGGTACATGTTGTCCTTTTTAAGCTGTTCTCAGGCCAGTTTAGTCGGTCCTCATTACTCAGACAAATGCAGTTAATGCCGTCACAGCTGATCTGAGAGCAACGCATTATGTGGAGCATTGACCACCAGTGTAGTAGCACAAATGACCCTCTTCTCTTCTTCATTAACACAACATGGCTTTAATGAGTCCATATTCAGATGGTATTAATGAGCTGAAGCTGTTTAACTTGGTTCTGGCTGGCAGAAAAAGTTTGGTGTTGTCCAAGGTCATTCTGCTGCAATTACTAAAGTTTAGATTTAGGGAAATTGTGCATTTAAAGAGGGATATAGCTTAAGGCAAGCATGTTATTTAACCTGTGAGTCAGCCATACACTGGGTATTGCTGCAATTGTAAATAGAAATACATTAGATAGATATAATACAATTAGATTACAATTAGATGCTATATACAATAGAAATAACAAAAGGTTTAAATAAAACAAAGAATACTGGATTATGTTTTACAATAAAATACTTGTAATGTCTTTGTAACCATAAAATGTATTAGCAATTTCTAAGTGTTTTTTTTTTTTTTTTTTTTTAACTGTATGTGGTTGTCATGTTTTTTGTTTTTGTTTTTTGCAGTGAACATTGCACTGTATATAAACACGCCCACACACATACACACACACACAAATTGAACCTTATTGTAAAATGTTATAATAATAACAACAAAATTAATTTCATTTTTATATTATTTTTCACTAAATGATGTCCCCAAATGGGGGTTTTGTAAGATTTAGTTCATTTCTAAGTATAGTTAAACTCTCTCTCTCTGCTAGGGTTTTATAGGTGACACAGTGGTGGTGTCCAACAGGGGGCACTGTGGGTATGTTTTTATCTCCAGGGAAAGCCAGACCTCAGTGTGGCCCACTCAGCCAGCCAGTGGAGAGGGCAGTGATTAGTAACAAATTGTTCTGCAGAGGTTTTTCTCCGCAACTCATTTTTACACCACCTGTCTCTCTCTCTCTCTCTCTCTCTCTCTGACTTTTGCTTTGATGTATATAGTGAAAACACTGAACAGATAAAAATGATTGTGTTTGAGAAATGCAGGGAAAGATACTGAGAGAAAGGCTGACCGAGTGAACATTAGAAAGGCATTTAAAAAAGAGAGAGAGCAAGAAACTACTCTGAAAATACTCTCATCAGAGTGATTAGAAAATATAATGGTAACACTATAATAATAACTGCACACTATGAAGAATTAGTTAAGCATTAGTAAACAGTCAATTCATCATTTATAAAAGCATTAATATACATTAATAAGCAGTTTATAAATACACCTATAAATGCTTTGTTCTTGATTTATAAGCATATCTATAATGTGTTTAATAATTGTATTTTCATACTTTATTAATAATAAATTTATCATTTCTAAATTAAGTATTACATTATTTACAAACTAGTTATTTAGGAGTGGTCAGTGGTTCATAAGATCATTTAGGAAATGTAAGTAAATGATTAATAAACTATTTAAACTTATTATTTAGACATATAGTAATGGTTACTCATTGTGTTAATAAATGCTTTATTAATACATATTCCTACTGTAATTCATGATTAATTCATGTAGTTATAAAATATTTAGAAGTGGTTAGTTAACTGTTTTTATGAGCTCATCTAAAGAGAGGACTATTCATGCCTCGTAAAGCTTTACAAAGGAAATTTAAAGGTTCAGTGATCTTCTGCACTGCTGTTCTCTAATGTTCTGAGGTTTTGACACTGTGAAATATTTTATTACAGTATTATTGTTGTATTTTGGCACTCCTGTAATCCAGTGTTGGCACTGGTAAATTTTTATTTAGCAATGTTTACACTATCAGATTGCAAAGGCTTAGTTTAATTTTACTGCACAGTTATGTTTTCTGGAGGACTACAGGGATTTTTATTTTCTGTAAAATTGCAGAGGTTTACTTTTAATTAAGATATGCTTATAAATCAAGAACAAAGCATTTATAGGTGTATTTATAAACTGCTTACTAATGTCTATTAATGCTTTATAAATGATGAACTAACTATTTACTAATGCTTAACTAATGCTTCATAGCGTGAGTTATTCTAAAGTGTTACCCTATTGTGGTCACACTTTATAAATAGGGTAGAGTCGGCGTCGATAGCCTAGTGGTTAGTGCACTGACATATGGCGCAAATGCGTTCACGGCGACCCGAGTTAGATTCCCGTCTCGAGGTCCTTTGCCGATCCTGCCCCCTCTCTCTGCCCAATGCTTTCCTGTCTGCTCTCTACCTCTTCAAATAAAGGCACAAAAAGCCCATTAATATAACTTAAAGAAAAAAAAAAAGAAAGAAAGAAAGAAATAGGGTAGAAAATAAATTAGTACGGCAGTTGTTAAGTTTAGTTATTGGGTAGGATAAAAGAATGCAGAATATGTTCATGCAGAATAAGGCATTAATATGTGCTTTATAAATACTAATAAACAGCTAATATCCTAGTAATTTAAATGCTAATAAGCAACTTGTTAATAGTTAGAATTGGACCCTAAACTAAAGTGTTACCCATATTAGTTATGTACACATATATGTAAAGCTGCTAAATGATCACTTATGAGACCGTGCTGATTGATTTCTCTTGAATGCAGAAGTTCTGTCAGGAATTTATATTGTGTTGTTTGTTTCAGACTAAGATTGTCCGCTTTGTATATTTTGTTTCTGCCAAAAAACTGTTCCAAAAAAGTCAAATAATCAAGCTTTGTGTGTCATTATAAGCAACACTGAGTCTACAGAATATGTTAGTGAAGTGACAACAGTTTCTCCTCTCTGCCCAAATCTTTCTGTAATTATGAGCACTCTGCTTCAGCTCCACCCCAGGTGTTCCATTTCCCACTCCCTACATGCTGCACATTCACTCCACTTGCACTGCGGTCCACCCTTACTGATGAAGGACTGTCGAGGTTCTGTCCTTAAGTGAGCTCTCATGCCAACACCACACACACACACAACCATGCCAGCACTATGTCATGTCACAAGACTACAAGGGTCTTCTATCACTTCTGCACAAACTCTCTCACAGAGTCATAGCAAGACTGAGGTTTGACACGTAAATGTCAGACAAATTAGCCTAACCTTCATCTCGCCCAACAATACTACGATGGCAGGCAGTCAAGCACATCAGCCCACCATACTCACCTTCTAGAAGAGCTGTAGACCTAATTAAATATCCTCAACTGTTGAGCTCTATACACATGACAGGTATTGCCAAGACACGGAAGTAACCTACTTACGTGTAGCATAGAATCATGGTAACATTAATAACAGAGAGACATTTATGGTTAAACATCATTGAAAGTACTTGTATGTAGGGTTGAGAGCTAAGAAAAAAGAAAAAACTACTGGATAAAATTTGGGTCAAGTTTCCTGAACTAGTTATTCAGCAGCACCACAACACTGCTCACCTTGACCAATGCAGTCAGATTCTCGAACAAATTACTATTTTAACTTTTTTTAAGAATCAACACATAAGATTTAAAGTTAACTGACAGTGAACTTACTGACTGGTTGTTCATATGGCAGTCAGTGTGTAATTAAGGATTCACATTATGAGTTTTGTTACTACTTGATAAATAAGGGAAAACATACAATAAGTTACCATGTTCCAAACCTGTAAGATTTCCATTCATCAAATGAAGCCATTTTTAATATTCTCTCATCATTTTTGTCCATTCGTTGAAAGTTTACACAACCAAAACATTTATGTATCAATAAGTAACTACAAAAAGTAATAATAAAAGTAATCCATGTGGTAAATACAGAAACTTAACCAGGCTTGCTTGACACACAAGAACAAACCTCATTGGTTATCACGTGTCAAGCAAGCATGGATGAGCTTCTGTGTTTTGGTCACATGAACTTTCAATGGATGGATAAAAAGAATATTGAATATTGAAAATATCTTAATTAGTGTCTTGAGATGAACAAAAGTCTTACGGGTTTGCGATGACGTGACTTAAATATGAGAGAATATGCATTTTTGGCTGAACTATCCCTTGAAGGAACTGAAATCATTCAAATTCTTTATGATTTCCATCTTTACTTGCACGCAGTCCCACATGGATGTTCGTGGCCTGCATCTAATACACTATAGCTTCTCTTTTTGTGACAGATGAAATACTCTACATGCATTTTTATTGCATGTTTATGTTTGACCATGAAGCCATGAGGAGACTACAACCTTTCAAATGCATTGTGTCCTCCTTTATCTTCCTAGCATGCCAAACACATACATTAATCTTATATAATACTGTATCAATGTATACTCCTTATTCTCTGAGAGCAGTAACTCTTTTAAACATGTCCTTCACAGGGCCCACTTGGCATATGACCCTGACAGACTGTCTATGTACAAAGGGATGCCTCTACATCTTCCATATCCCCTTCTTTCATCCCTCTCTTTTTCACTTCTTTATTCCCTCTAATCCCTCCTTTGCTGAGCTCTGGCTCTTTCACCTCCTGCTCTATTTCTTCTCCCCCTCCCATCATGCCTCCTCCCTATTGATGATAGTGTTCTCACATAGCGCCAGATTAAAATGACTACAGAAGAATATTTTAGAAATATTTACCATTCTTCTCATATTATGGGATGTATAGCTACTACTGAGCTAAAGTGTAAGTCTTGGCTAGAAAATAGACCCACTGTAGTGAAAATAGACGATATAACACATATCAGTCAATTTATAGCTTGATAATTGGTTAACAAGCTTCTTTTTTCTTTTTTACTAAAACCTCTTTTTTTTTTCTTTTCTTTTTTTTTTACTGGACTCGTTTTGAGTAACACAGGTCCTGTTTGACTTTCAAAATCAATTAGCACTTCAGACAGGAAGCGGTTTCTGCTCAAAATTATGTCTTTGCCACATGGGCAAGGTGACTATCAAAGGCTTCCCTCATCAGTGGCAGACATATTTGTTTGCACTTTTATCTGAAACATTTTCAGCAGAGTGTTTATTTCTTGTTGATTGGGGTTCAGAGGAACTGGCAAACTTCCATTTGCTAACATGCCTCAATGCTATCAGTTCTGTCCAGATTCTGAAGTTATTTTCTGTCACTTCCTCGGCATGTTGGAATGGGGAAGTGGCACAAACCATTTAAACATATGTCTGGTATGGAAGGATAAACTAGAGACTAGAGTGGAGGAGAACTGTGAGAAGAGGAAGTCAGAGAGATTGGGTGACATTGCACAGGTTGCATTAACTGTCCATGTCCTTGTTTTAACACTGTAACACGCATAAGGATTTGGCACAAGAATACATGTGATTCACTTTATTCAATAATTTATTTATTTTACTTTCTGTTTTAGGGCCAATGACAGAATGACAATTCTGTCATTAATTACTCACCATCATGTCGTTCCACACCCGTAAGACTTTTGTTCATCTTCGGAGCACAAATTAAGATATTTTTGATAAAATCCAATGGCTCAGTGAGGCCTTCATTGACAGCAAGATAATTAACACTTTCAGATGCCCAGAAAGCTACTAAAGACATATTTAAAACAGTTCATGTGACTACAGTGGTTCAACCTTAATGTTATGAAGTGACGAGAATACTTTTTGTGCACCAAAAAAAAAACTAAATAATGACTTTATTTTAAACTGTTTTAAGTATTCTTTAGTAGCTTTCTGGTTATCTGAAAGTATTAATTATCTTGCTGTCAATGCAGACCTCACGGAGCCATCGGATTTTATCAAAATTATCTTAATTTGTGTTCTGAAGATGAACGAAGGTCTTAGGGGTGTAGAACGACATGGGGGTGAGTAATTAATGACAGAATTTTCATTTTTGGCTGAACTAACCCTTTATATTGTTCAAATTTAAAAATGCAATTCATACAGAGAATGACTTGATCAAACCTCTTCTATGATGAACATATTTCTGAAAATCCATATTTTGGTATTTTGGAATCTCATTAAAAGGCTGAAATTTTTGAATAACAAAAACAAATTTTGCACTACACTACAACTCAAAAGTTTGGGGTCAGTATGATTATATATGATTATACATAAGTCTTATGAAAGAAGAGTCTTATGCTTGATCAAAGCAGTAATAATGGTCACAATCCTTCAGACATCATTCTAATATGTTGATTTGGTGCTCAAGAAACATGTCTTCTTCTTCATCTTTTTATTATTATTAATTGAACATGGTTATGCTGCTTAATGAAGTGTGGAAAGGGCAACAAGATTATTTGTTGAACAGATACTTGAAGTTGAACATTTAATTGAATTAGAAATAATAATTTTTTTCATTGTAATATTAGTAACATACAGAAAAACTTGTTTTCAATGATATTTGAAACCAACATGAATGCAAAGATGATGACGACATTTCTAAGAGCTTGGCACATTTGCATTTAATTGTTTTCTCCTCTCTCTTTTTCATCATTTCAGACATCCTGATTTGCTTTTGACCCAGCTGCACTGTTGGAAAAAAGCAGGCTGGAAAGCAGCACAATTTCTATTCCCAAAACAGAAGAATACACAACAGAACAGTGGAGTAGGCAAAAATGCAATAACATAGCAAACAAACCTTGATCACCCAAGATCTCATCAATATTGTGAATATCGCTGTCCTTTATGAAACCGCTTAGACTTTGCATCTCCATCTCGCTCTAATTCTGTGTTGATTGCAGCACAATCTCTCCACACCCTTGGTTTGCACTGTTATTCCTCTCACTGGCACCTGCTGTCATCCCATAAATACAGCTGAATGGGCTATTGAGAGAGCTGGGCTGCTGAGGGTTTGCCACGGCGGATAGCGATGAGCCCCCATAAAGCAGACGCCTGCGTTATTTATCCTGCCTCTATGAACTCTGGGAAATTAAATGTTTACCACAAATGGGCCTCTCAAAAGCCCACACCCGACTTTTAGTATTGATTCAATAAGTCTGATTTGTAAATAAATGCGTCAATATGAAGTCTCAATTCAAGCCGGAGATGTGGTGTCTGGTAAACATATTGGTATTATGGAGAAAAATACAGGCCGATGTGTTGACAAATAAAAATGAATGTAGTTAATTACTGTGGTAAGATTTGAAGACTTCATGCATCCTGTTCTCCATGTTTCAAATGATTTTGTCAATTGTGAGTGAAGTTGCGGTATATTAATGCCGTTTATTTGTATCTCAACGTTTGAGAGTCTGCATCGACTCAGTACATGTATAGAATTTATTATAATTATTCTTACTTTCACTCTCTTTTCATTAAAACGCATAGGAGAGACTGAGGATTGTTGTCACATGGGTCTGTTTTCTCTAGCAGTTTTGTATGTTGTATGTTCAAACACCTAGTTTAAAATGCTCTTAAATTGTAACTAAACAACAATGGCAGTCCTTATTGTGTCAGTCAACTTCACAGTGTGTAAACTGTAACTCTTTTCCTTTGCTATAATGATGGAAATATTAAACATTTTGAGTTATGACTTTGAAATCTAAACCTACCCTGAGAAATATTGACATGAATAGTAAAAGTATCTCTGCTATAAACATCCCTTTGTACAATGTTTGTGCCTCTATGCATGTTTGTTAGGTATTCCATCATAAACCAACCTGTAGAATTACCTATGTAAATTACCTGATTTAAACTGACTGTCTTGCTCCATGTGCTGTTAGCATTTGTAAGCTACAGTTTTGACAGTTGAAAAAGGTCATATCTTGTTGTGTAGTTGGACTCTTCAGTTCTTTAATATGCAGTCGTGAATATTACTGCTGTCATCCTTGTCGTCTCTTTCCCCAGGAAGAGGATCTCTGAAAGAGCAAGAGTAGAATCCATTTCAAATTTTAATTAGCCAGCTTTGTGTCTCACACAGACACAAGTTCAGTCCAACATTATCCCCTCAAAGCTTTAATTACCAACCGCTTCTTGGTTTCAAAACATCAAAAGGATGTGTAAGAGTGAGTAAGTGAGTGAGTGAATGAAAATGTGTGTGTGTATTTGAAAGAGTATGTGGGTGGATGTGTTTGGGTTAGCTAAAGTCATTGTGAGTCCACACTCAGCATGTCAAAGGATTGTGATTTTCACTCTTCACTCCTCCATAGAAGACATGGGGGGGTTCTTACAAATCACTGTAAATCTCTCTACTGTTTGATGTCCTTTTCCCGCAAGCCTCTTGTGGATAATTGCCCATGAGTTGTCAGAATGGGACAGAGTAAAGAGGAATGATCGAACATTAGCGGATTACTGACTAAACTGGCTATAGAGCTGTTCGTTTAAACGCAACTGATGCACATTGAGCACAGCTGTACCTAGCAAACTAACAGATCGATATGTCTTTCTTTGATGAGTATGATTAAAACAGACATGTTTTCACTCCGAGAGGCTTCTGTACCTTAGAAGTTTATAAGCTATCCTATGGTCATGTGATATTTACCTCTACTATTACTAACAGCCAGCCTTGTCCAGATAACAACCCAATAAGTTCTTAGGGATTTTTATCTTCCTTTATATAATGTAGTTTATAGTGTGTCTTATTTTCAAAAGTTCTGCTTAGTATCTGTCAGAACACAGACGGAAGCAGACAGGTAAGTGTATAACAGGTAGTTTATTTAGAACAGAGGCACGGAAACTGCAAAATTTATTTGAGTTTTGAATTTTGTTCATTACAGAATTCTGAAAGTTTTTTCAACCTTGAGTTGGGTCAAAGGTCCACTTCCATAATGATTAAATTATATTTTCATTTTAAAAAAAAAATTGTACTATTTCACAATATTTCTAATATTACTGTATTTTTTTTTAATTTTTTCTTTATAAAATAAATTCAGCCTTGATGAACATAAGAGACTTTTTGGTAACACTTTAGTTTGGGGATCAGTTCTCAAAATTAACTAGTTGCTTATTAGTTTGCATATTGTCAGCATACTGGCTGTTTATTAGTACTTATAAATCACATATCAATGCCTTATTCTGCATTCCCATACCTAAACCACTGCAGCAACTACCTTAACAATTATTAAAAAGCCTGTTTAGTAGGTTACTGTAGACATTAATTTTGTGGCCTAAAGGTGTTTGTAAGCCATGGAGCCCCACATTTTTCATAACCAACAAAGACAGCCATTTAGAATCAACACTCTTCCAGGTCTTTTTTAAAGTGTTCAGAGTGCAAGTGAAGGTGAGTGCTGATGCAGAGAGTGGTCTGCAGATTGAACATTTCTGAGGTTTGTGAAATTTTAGAGACACCAACAGTCTAAACTCCATGGAGAAGTTTAGTCAAATGTTGTCATTTTAATGATCTTTATCTTGAAGATGCAAGGAAGACTAAACTAGGTTCTTTGGTGTATGTCCTATTCGCTTCACTGTTCACTGGGCATCTTTTAAATTCAGAGCTGAAGAGCACCTGACTGTTTTGGGCTGTGTTTTGTTCCAGGATCATCTCTTGGCCATGTGCTCGTGTTCGGTGCTGTCCTTGGTGCTGAAATCTGCCAGAGTCAAGTATCATGGTAGAACCAGCTTTTGCCTTTACATACAGATAGAGAGTTGCGACATATTTAGAAATGTAACCACTCTGAAAAATATTTTGATGTATAATTAATTATTCCTGCTGTGATTCTTAGAAACATTTATCATTTTCCAGGAGTATTTTGCTGTAACATGTATCTCTAAAGACTTGAAACATAGTCAACTATAGCAAACATCACTTTGACTTTGTTAATGGTTTCCATTGTAATAGGCCACCTGCATGTTTAAAGGGGTGGTTCATTGCGATTTCACTTTTTTAACTTTAGTTAGTGTGTAATGTTGCTGCTTGAGCATAAACAGTATCTGCAAAGTTACAGCGCTGAAAGTTCAATACAAACAGAGATATTGTCTTTTAAAGTTATGGCAGTTTAATGCCTATAAAAACGGCAGTTTGGACTAACGTTACAATGAGCTTCTTCCCAGGTTGGTGACATCATAAACCCTACAATTAACATAAACTCTGCCCACGGGAACATGCAACAAAGGGGGCAAGGCCATGTCGCGCGGCATTATGGAAGTGGAAGAGTTGTCTACACCCACTAGACGCGATAAAACCGTATATTGAAAGCTAACAAACAGCAGTAACATATACAAGTGGCAGCATATCTAAACACTTTGACACAAGTACAAAAGGAAATACTTACCATTCATAAACATCCTTTAAAAACCATGCTTGCAGAGGTTCTGCTTGACCCTCTTCATCATTACTGCTATCTGGGTCTGATTCGGGCTCAATTTGATACGGCAATATAGACGCCATTATTTACATTTCCACCGAAGCACATGTAACAACTAATGGTAAGGGGTGTGGCATTTCCAGATGCTTCAGTGAATCACAATCTGAGGAGTTGTGTCACAGAACCAGGAAGTCAAACCAACCGTTCAAATAACAATGGAAACAGTGGTATAGAATAAAGGTAAAATATATAAAAAATACTGTGTTTTTATTAAAAACGAAGCATTAAGACATGTTAAACTGCACCCGAAAAACACAATCAAGCCTAGAAAAAAAAACACTGAACCACCCCTTTAAAACGAATCAGAGGCAAAGAGCATGAGCTTCCCTAGAGTTACCATAAGGTACGGTCTGATGTTAAAATGAATGTGTTTCTCATTTTGTGCGCTACAGTGGAGCTGGAATTGTGCTTTAGTAAATTTCACTGTACAATTAATCACAGGTTGAATTGTCTAGACAATGGCAAGTTTAAGCGTAAAGTTGCCTAGACAAAGACAAGTTTAAAAGTAAAATCTAGACTTTTTTTTAGAACTGAATAAAGGAATTAGCCAGCTAGGAATTATGGAAAATGTTGAAAGACATTTCTTTTTCTCTCCCAAAACAAGACTTTAAAGTTTACCCTCTCCCCTTTCACTCGCTCCTTGAATTTAATCATGAAGGAAGTGGGCCTTTGACCCAAGTAGTGAGGGAATTTGGTAATTAGTGCTGAGTGTCACCTCCTCGGCTCAACAGCAATGGCTGAAGAGAATGTGTTCATTAAGCTGTTGCCCGCTGACCTGCAGCCAGTAGATAACCCTCAGAACCTTAATCCCCCAGATAGACGGTCCCTTCAGATCTTCACTGTTCCCTAAGCTTCTAAAACAGACCTGCTCCAACCTGCAGGCCATAATACCTTAGTTCAGTCCATCATCACTTTCAGTCAGGTTCATCTAGGAATCACTTTTTGAAGATTAAAGAAAATAAAGTTTCTATTGAGGTAAGGATTAAATTAGGAGAGAAAAGAAAGACACCTAAAAATGGAAAACTTCAAACTGAAGCTGAAAGCAGTCTAATTGGAAACCAATGCTCAGTTCTTTTCAAAAAGTGCTTACATTCATCAAATAATCAATGGTTTAAAAAAGTACAATATCTTGTAATTAGTTCTTAATGTGTTTTTCTTTGGCTGTATTAAATCTGTCTGCATTACACACGCCTCTAGTGATTTCTTAAGACATGTTTATGGTATTTCTCAAAGAAATTTAGTTACAAAATTTAGTTCGAAAAGAAGGCTTGGAAGGCCCCTGTATTTATGGTCCCTAAAAGCCTGAAGCCGCCTTCAGTTCCTAGTGACAATGCCACACATGTACTTCAGAATCCAGCTGTACAAACTTTAATTAATTCATGTTACTATGGATAATGACCAACATCTTTGTCTTATTAAGGCTAATTTCACAGCTAGCTTTTTTTATGTATCCTACATAAACATATTATGGTTGTTGATTAGATAGAGGCAGATCTAAATGTGTGCTTGAGGTTAAATGAGGTTTAAGCAGACTAAATGATTGAAGAAGTCTGTCGTTTCAATGGAAGATCGAGTTATGACATTTACATTTATTGAGCAGATGCTTTTTTCCAAAGCGAATTACAAATTAGGAATACAAGAAGTGATTCACCTTGAGGCAATAACTATAGAAATGCTAACAATACAAGTTTTAAACAATGTCCAGGGGTGTGTTTCACATACACGGTGTAACTCACTGCTTAACTACCATAGCACATTGAATCGTTGAAGAAATCAACTAGCTAGTCACGACTGTTTCCTGAAACAGTCGTTCAACTACATTTGTTAATGATGTCATGCAGGTACATATGCACATGCACACTCTTCAAAAACAAAATCTCTTGACAAACTAAAAGACATAAATTACATTTCGTCCCCTTGGAATTATAAGGTTCTATCTGACATTTTTGTCAAAATTCAGTTATTCACACATTCATATTCTCTGACAACTTATTTACATTATGTGATGTGTTTCTTTTTTTAAGTTGTGTACATTTAGAAAACAAAAAGGTTCTATCTACAAAGTTGAACTCTAACTTGGTTCTCTAAGGTTCTATCTGCGTGAGCCAATCAGCACTTCGAATGCACACACAAGTACCAATCAGGATCAGCTTTCTTTGTCATGTTGCCGGACTGATCCGCGATAGCGGAAGAGAGCGCAGAAAAGCGCTAAATCAGTGAAGAGAAGACTAAATAATTTCTCACAACGCGATGTTTATTAGAAACCTCATGATCGACTATTTTATTTATGATCTTGTCAATGACAGCAGCCCAAATTCCAGGGAATTACAGTCTTTTTGTGTGTTTTGCTATATCTATTGCTGAGGAGCTATTAAGAGGATAGGTCCAGGTTTTGTAGTCTTTATTCCAGTCACGTCATTGTCATACGAGGGAAGTCCACATGTCATGCAAACAAGAAGTTATGCTTCTAACCCCAGGTCGAGAGTTGTAGTTCCAACCATGCAACTTTGCAATGCTGTTTGCGAATGTTCATTGGAACTATAGTTTCGGGAAACACGACTCATTTATCTACGCTGATAACGACAAAACTTGTGACCATAGTTGGCTAACGATGCTTTTGGAAAATGCACCCCAGAATAGGACAAGATAGAACAGGGAGGGGTTTAAGAAATAGTGAAAACATAGGAGAATGATTGATTTGTTGATTCATTCATTTTAAGTTTTTTAGTTGCTTCTTTATTGTCAGGGATTCGGCTGTCCATGTAGGGTTAGCAAGATCATTCCTCCAGCATAAAACAATGAACAAAAACTTTTTGGAAAGTGATTTTATGCCTCTGTTATTGAGATAAAAAAATTAAATTAAAATAAAAAATAAACTAAACATGGATGAATCATTCACAATAAGATCAATAAGAAGCATTTAAAAAATAGATGTGAATAGGGTGAATTTCCATTTCATACCGACTTTAACTCTCAAAGATAGGTTCTGCTATTTTGCAAATGACTAACTTGTGCTTGTAGCTTGTATCTGCTTTTCCCACTGGGAAAGAGAAGAACAGGATAAAATAAATTAACAAGGCCCAAAAAGCAGCAGGGATGGGAGAAGGTTAAAAAAATCTGAGTAGCTATGCCAAGTGTTTGAACCCCATTCCAAGTTGGACTTGGCTGAAGGATGGGTCAGTGCTCAGGATGTGCTTGGTTACATTCTCCTAAACCCTAATCCCAATCTCCCCCTCTGTCTGCTCACTCTGTGCTTTAAGTTCTCCCCCACTGATTTGTTTCAATTAATCTTTTATCTCCTAAGCCTGTGGCTGCATGGGCCATTCTCTCTTGCCAAACATGGGATTGCACGTCAGACTCAGAAAACCAGGACAGGGTAGAACTGTGGGCTTCTCAAGCATTGTTGTGGCTGTTTTGGAACCTGTATTGATGTGACAGTGAGTGGATGGTGCCAAGTTTTAGCTTTGGGAGAAAGGGATCCGACGCCTGCTATCTGCTACCTCTTATGGAGGAATTATCCTCTGGTATGGAGAGACTGCTTTACAGACATGCTCTGCTGCTATGGATGGAGGGTTCTGGGTCTCAGAGGCTTTCAGATGTCCTCCTCCTCAATGTCAGAGAAGGGGAATGGCAGATTGGATTAACAGAATTTGGATAATGTATACAGTGCATTTATGAATGGGGAAAAAGGGCAGCGTAGATAAATGCATCTGGTTGCAGTTGATATTGGGTGAATATCATCACTAGATTTTCTGTTTATCAAGGCTTGAATAGTCCTTTTGTTTGTACGGCTACTAATTGAAGCTTTTTAGAGCACAATGTAAATGTAAAGTTTAACCCCTTAATTGATGTCCTGTACTGGCACAATATCCCTTCCAGCCATCCATAAACTGGAAGATGTCGGGCATTTCTCTGCTTCCCATACACAAGGAATGTTGCATTCAATCCCAACAAGTGTCTGGATGAGTCTCACAGGAAGTGAAAGATGTGAGGCAGGGTTAGGCAGCAGGAAAGGGGGTTTATGCGTCTGTTTGCTTCGAGCGATCCTCCCTTGTTAGCCTCCTTCCCTGGCAGACGATGCAATGATTGGAGATGACAGGACAGTCTTTTTCAGCCCTATCTGGGGGAAAAATGTCTTTAGAAGCTGCAAATGTAGAAGTGAGTTGTAGGAGGAAAAAAGAATATTCTAATAGCTAACTTTTGAGAGGTGAACCATTTCTATGTAGCGCCATTTATCAATGCTTGATTAAATACTTAAATTTTAAATATAGCAGCAGGCAGCAATTAACAGGGTTCAAACACGTTAAGGCCTTTAAGCACTTCAATAAAAATGTATTATATTTTATTTAGCAAGCATGTAACCACTTATATCATAGATGGAAAAGACCATGTACAGCCAACACAGGCAATTTATCATATGAAATATATGGTTTTTAAAGCTTTTTAACAGTTATAGTGCCACCTATGGTCGGATTTCCATAAAAGTTGACATGCTTGTTTAGAACCATGTGGCATGTGCTCACCTAATATCATGAAGTTTTGAGTTTTCGTTTAGAATTTATAGATTTAATATATATTTTGCCACGCCCTTTTTCTAAATGACCCTGTTATATCGACCCAAAGGGTAAAGTTCAACATTTTTTAAAATAATTATTAACCTAGAGGGTCCAGAAAATAGTACTGCAGTGGTTTTATTGAGGTTGAGTAAAAAACTATTTTTTTTTTTTTTTTTTATTCTCAAATATTTAATGAAAGATTTGATTGACAGCAGTGCTTCTTGAGGCAAAGCTGTTCAGAGTGAGGAGATCTAACATATGATATGCATATTGTGTGTATGTGTGAAACTGAGCGTGATTACTGAGCCATAAAACTCGTTAGAGCCATCCGGTGGCTGAATTCTTTGAAATTTTGGTCCACCAAGTTTTGTTCCGATCGGCCTCCGTTTACCTTGTCTAATAGTTGCTCAAACTTCATTGGCCATGTTTTTTTTAGATAAACCAGTGTCCTCACAGACAATCATGGCACCTTGGGCAAAGACACTGCATGCCGATTTTCAAGTCAATCGGACTAACGGTTGGGTGGTTATAGCCATTTTCATGTTTTTTTGTTTTTTTTGTTTGTTGTTTTTTTGTTTGTTTTTTCCCTGTTATAGCATTACCAAGCAACACAATTTTTTCATGTGACCAAGTGTTTTAGTAAAAGTGGTGCCTCTTAGCGAAATTTTTATTTATTTATTTATTTTTATGATAATTATTGATATTCAGACTCCAGAGAATCCTTCTGCATTGGTTTGGTTCCGATCGGTCGAATAACCTAGGACTAGTTCAAAAAAGTAGGTTTTTCAAAAAATCCAAAATACCCTAAAATACCCTGCATCCGTCTTGAGCCAAGGATTCCAACAATATAAGACAATTGAGCCTATGCCTAATGGTTTAGGAGTTATGAGCAATTTTGTACTTTTCACCGCTGTAGCTCCCCCATCGTTCTGGGTGAGCCTCGGTGACATTGTAGTGTGAGTACTACCAGCTCTCAAAGTTTAAGGTCTCTATGACTTATGGTTTAGTCTGCCTGATCACTTTTAGGGGAGAATGCTGATCCTTGGAAATTTTAACAATTACAATAGGGTTTCAGCACTATGCGCTTGAACCCCTGAACATAAGACAACTGCTGTAAAGACATCACTATAATTATTATTATTAGGGGTTTAAGCACGTAGCTCTGAAACCCTAATGTAATTGTTAGAATTTCCAAGGATTGTCAAGAATAATAAAAAAAAAAAAAAAAAAAAAATTGAAATTTGAAAAAAAAAAGTTCAACGTTAAATCAAAAAAGTTGAAATTTCGACTTAAGTCTGTGACAGGACACTAAAACTTTAGTAGTGGGCATGGTCACTTTTACTAAAACAGCTATCCCTCTTAAACGGAATGCAATAATTTCACCAAACTTGGTACACCTATGTACAAGCTCAGTCTGTGGTCGCGTGAAAAAGGAACGCAACTTGGTGGAGCTATAAAATAAAATTTTTTTAAAAAACATGAAAATGGCTACAACTATGCAATAGTCAGTCTGATTGACTTGAAAACTGGAATGCGGTTTCTTTTTCCAAGGTGCCACAATCGTCTACGAGGACATTCGCATATCTCGAAAAACAAGGCCACTGTTGGCCAATGAATTTCAAGCGGCTGTCAAACAAGGTAACAGAGGCCGATCGGAATTAAACTTGCGTGCCTGTTTGACTCATGGCCCTAGAGACCTGTGAGAAATTCGAAAGAACTCGGCCACCGGGGGGCGCCCTTGCATTTTTCACATATATAAAGGATTGTATATCACACGATTTTTCGGACATGTCCACGACATTCATACCGTATGATAGAATGCCTCATTCTGAACAACTTTGCCTCTAGGACCACAACTGAATTAAAATATTTGTTAAATATTGCCGATTATTTCAAAAACTTACTTTTGCAAACTAGTCTTAGGTTGTGGCTCCACCTCAATAACTCTTAAAAAGCTTTAAAACATATATTTAATTAGTAAATTGCCTGTTTTGGCTGTAAATGGTCCATCTATGATCTAGGTGGTTACAGGCTTGCTAACATAATACCTTTTTACACATGTGCTTAAAGACCTTAAAACGTTTGAACCCTGTTAATTTCTGTTTGCGGCTATATTTATATTTATTGTTATTATTAATGTGGTTAAAGCTCTTATTTATCTCATTTATCTTATTTATCATTCAATAACAGCACAATTTTGTTCAGTGTGAATCTACTTGGGTCAATGACAAATAAGAGAGTTCACAATAAAGAAAAGGAAACATCATTTTAAAATCTTAATTAAAACAAACAAAAGTTCATAAAAAAAAAAACTCATTGTGTAAACATCATTTAAAAAATTATACTGTAGCATATTTTCCTTACACCTTGAATATCTGTGAGTATCTTAATTAACAGATTTTTCAAGGTAAAAGCACATCACAATATATATTTTCATGGTGTTGGACCACAAGATATTTCACAACCTGAACTAACTTTGCTATGCAATAAAAAGGTCAAATTATCTGATATTTTCAGAGACTTATTGACCTTGACATGAAGGTCTGCAGGGGGCCTCTCTACGATGTCATTTTCTGTCCTTGTTTCTGCATGTTGTTTGCGTCAAGTGACAAGTTGGTCACAGAATATGAATTTAATTTTTTTTTTTTTTTAAACTGCGTCATGTCATTGACCCATGTATGATACTTAACACAATGAGATAGAAACAATCCCCACATGTACAGTATATTGTGGATCTTGTAGTTTCTATGTGTCTCTGGGCACTTTCCCGTCAGATTGATTAATAAGCAGATCTGCATGGCAAGCCCTCAACGGCTGATGAAAGATGAGATTACAATGAAAAGCGTGATGAGAAGAGTAGAGACCGAGGGGTAGATCAGATAAGGGAGTAATAGAGCAGATCTCTTCTCTACTGAAATAGGGATAGGGCAGGGGTTAGGTAATGCTGGCAATGTGACTGTGAATGATCAGAAAGGCAGACACTGGCAGACTGCCAAAAAAAGATAATAGCAGTTCAGTGTTGGGCAAGCCACTAAGCTAAGCTATGGTATGCTACAAAAATAAACTAAAAGCTAAAATAAGCTCAAAGCAACTAGTTACAACAGACAGTGGAGATGGTGTGTGAATAGGACACCAGTAGATGAAAAGAAAGAGATATGTAGCCAGGTGACATTCCTTTTAAACACTTAACAATTTTTTTCCCTACCTATCCAATATCCATTCTCTCAGTTATTACTGGAGTCAATAGAGGGTTGTGGAAGGAAGTTCTGAGGGATTGATCTGGCATTCTGCTCAGGTCAGCTTTGGAATCAATTGTGATGTTTGACAGAAAAGGGGTTGACTCAGAGTCCTAGAGGGAGAGTTTAGCTGGCTGTTTGTTTAGAATCAAATGGAGCCATTGGCATGCATGAGGCGATCTTGAGCAAGTTTATATACGTAAGAACAAGGAAGGCACACGCCACGGTCCTGGGCTAAAAATCTCAATCATGAGCGCTTGTGATTAGAGAAGATGACTATCGATCTGTTTAGACACTTTTGTTCGTATTCAGCCTCTGACCATTTAGATGCAGCCATTTCTCAGAAAGAATAAGCATCTCAATTGATTGTTTTCCCCCGAAAATAACTTTTGGAAATCAGCCAAGGTAATGCTGCCTTGTGGATTTTCACGTAAAATAAAACCATCCGTGTATCTGTAAATTCATCTGACCTGCTCTTGTTTGAGACGAACTTTAATCAGAATAGCTGATAGAGAGTCGAAGATAAATCACTGTGATCGCTGGGAGGTCAGACACCTCCAGAAGCGTGCACATTAAGATAATGACACACTATGCTGTGACAAACATCTGACACACAGGGGGTATTTACACTTGGTCGCGTCATGCATTTTTACTGATCTGATAGCTATTCCATCATGAAAAGACCCGGTGTAAATTCCCTCTGAGATGTATCAGAAAAGCATAATAGGCAGGAGATGCATAGAACATTTCAATAGCCAGCATCACCATCATCACACTCTTACAAATAATGGTTCCAAAAGGGGTTTTTCAAAGCGATTCCATAACATAACCATTTGAGTTTTCCAAAGAACAATTCATGGAACAATTCTTAAAGGAACCTTTTTTTTCTTAGTGTGAAAACATTTTAATTATCTAACCTTTTTTTCCACTCTAAAGAACTTTTTGTTACAATGAAATGGTTCCATGGATGTTAAAGGTTCATCATGAAACCATCACTGCCAACAAAGAACCTATATTAGTGAATCAAATTTGTTTTACGGAGTCACTTTATGTTGCTAAGTGGAATGTGCAAATCCAGGCAATCTGATCAAGATGCATGAGCTAATATGACTAAGTATAAATAGGCTAATAATGTATAAAAGGCCTCCCAATTGTACTGTGCAGTTATTTTATTGCAAACATATATGACAGAACAGCCTGAAGCTAACTAATCATGGCAGCTCAACAGTGTGGTGTTAAAGTGTAATATGAGGATCTTGCACTGAACCCCCCCTAAGCTAGGCTGAAGGGCAATTTGATGAATAATCAATGCTTTTCTTACAAGATAAAACTTTTAAGACAGTACAAAACATTAAAGGATAAGCCTGCTTTATTTATAAGGAATAATAACTGACCTCACATTAAGGCATTGGATTTTATTTTAGCTCAAGAGAACAGTATTATGGAGTTTGATTGGCTTTTATTTGTGTTGGATTGACAGCTGTTTGCTACGATAAGTAGTTTAAAATGAGCAGAGGTTTTGTTTCAACTCCATGTTGAGTAATATTTTGTAGTTTTATAGTTTTGTACTTTCACCATCTACTTGGTTCAGTCTAGACTCCAACGGACAGTAATGTTCAGGATTTTAAAAAGTGTGTGCTGTATTTTGTGAAAAGTCAAATATGATTTTAGAAGAAAAACTATAAGAGATTTGTAGAGATAGCCCTGTAATATATTATATTTTAGCTTCTCTATTTCAATTGTAGACGCATAAAATTGAGCAAAAAATGAATTTAAAAAAAGTCTGCCTGATGGATACCTAACCACTTCACAACCATGTGATATGATTTTTATGATTAATACTATTGTTAGTTGTTAATACCGTACAGAAGATTATTGCTGCTTAAAACATAGAGCCTTTGCAAGAGCTCTAAATTCCAAATTATCTGTATTACTTTTTCTTCCCTGTGAGCTTTTTTTATTTTTTATTTGAGAGACATAATTAATTCTGCACAGGCTCTTTTGTCTCAGGAGGGAAACTACTCCAGTTTTCATTACCTTTTGCCCTCTGGACCACTATTAATCTGCACTCTCTAACCATTTGGTAAACAAAACAGAAATGCAAGGGGAGCAAAGAGGGTTGGAGTTTGAAAGACAACAGAAGCAAACTGTTCTTCACACTTCCATCATCATGCCTCTGAGGTGTGGCACTTATAATGAGATAAAATATGAGTTCATACCTAGCGGACTGATGAAGTTCAGGGTACGATTTAAAGTGAGCCCATTATAATGATAAAAAAAGAAAAGAAAAGAAAAAATCAAATGATCAAATGAATCAAAAAATCACATGACCCAGGAAAAAAAGTAAATTATAGTTGAGGCCCCTTTCTGTCCGAGTTATACCATAGAGGACCAAAGGGCCAACGCTGGCAATGGACAGGATGATTGCTGATTTATTAATACTGAATTATATAACAAACCTTTTAAGAACAGTGGTTTCTGGGAGAACACCTACACCTAGAGTGGGAAGGAACATCTATTTCATGAATATGTTTTACTGTTCTTCGGGACTGGGAAAAAGTAGCACATAGGAAGTGATGATGATGATGATGATGATATTCATGTTCTTTTCTTTTTATTTTCTTCACACAATTGCTGATGGCATATCTGGGGAAAAAAAAAAAAAAAAAAATCTTGGGTAGATTGAGGATATATTGATGGTGTACATCGAAAATCTTTCCATTGTCCCCTTTCACTTTCATTTATTTTCATATTAACTCCTTTTTCTGTTCCACAAAAGAAAGATTATCACCCAAACCAAAAAGCTTTTTCACAAAGCTAAAACATGTTCCTAGTTTTAAAAACATGAACTAACAAAAGTAATTTTATACTACTGAAGCTCCTAATACATAGTGGTCACTAGGAGAACTAGCCTAAGTAATCTGAACCCATGCTCATTTTAGTTTTTATTTTAGTTATTTATACCTGTTGTGGTAATATAAATGGATATCTTAAGGAAATCCATTCATATGTCCTTCCACTAAAAAAACACAACATGAACATACATTAATGTGTTTGTATTAATTACACCAAAGCTGAAAAGAAAACAAAAGTGCTGTTCTAAATAGGAGATCTAATGTTATCCTTATCTTTTCTTTTCTTTTCTTTTCTTTTCTTTTCTTTTCTTTTCTTTTCTTTTCTTTTCTTTTCTTTTCTTTTCTTTAAGAAAACAAATGTAAACAGATTTCCTTCATGGTCCACAGTGTTCTGAAGACCATAGCATTTTTTGCATAAGTTGAATTATTTCTGGCACATGATGTTGGCGTTCTCATATAGGAACAAATTTTTGCTGAGACGCTGTTCAGCAAAAAATAAATAAACCAAATCATGGTGACGTCTACTGTTCCTCTTTGCTTTGTAAGAGAATGAGACAGAGACTTACAACCTAAGGTGCTTTGCTAGTTCTATGTTTGTATATCATGGCTTGTTAAAAAAACAACAACAACAAAAAAACAACATTTCTCTATGAGGAGTGTAATGTGCTGCGGCAGCGGCTGCATCTAAATCTGCTTCTTGTGGAATCTTGCTGCCGATGGATGATTTCCCTAAAGCTGCCTTTGGGAGAATCCATGGTGGAATCAGACATTAAAATAACACAGCCAGAATAAAATGGATGAGGGCCAGAAAATTCAAATCCTAAATTAACTCGCTTATTAACACAAGATACATCTTTATTGAACTTTTTTTTTTTTTTTTTTTTTTCATAACAGATCCCTAAAACAGAGACATTCACTCTGTAGTTCCCCTAAGAGCAGACAGAAGACAAAATACCTTGCTCAAGGGCACTACAGGCGAAGGGCTCACATTTGCTCATGTGATGTCTCTTTCACACTTCCATCCTCTCTGGATGTCTGACAGACTATGAGATGTTTTTCAGGGAGGGAGAGAAGGAAAGGCTAAACAGTCCAACCAAGATGGGCTTTAATGCTTAAAATAGTTTGGGGGACAAATGCTAGTGGCATAAATCCTAAAATATATCATTTTAATCCATTCATTCCATGACGACATTGGTATATTTAGATCAGTGTAAGTGTATGGCATCAGATCTACATTCAGAACAGCCCAGCTAGAATATGTCAAAACTGGTTTAATTTTGGTATTTTGGATATCAGCACTTAAAAGTGTCTTGGTTGCATCTCGAGTTTTGCCCCAACTCCTTTTCAGTGTAAAAAAAAAAAAAAAGGAATGCAGAAGAAGCGGTGCCTCTAGACTCAACTGCAATTAACTAACAATCTGTTATGTTGTAATGATATGCATAGAAACCAGCTTGCTTAAGTAAGAAACTGTCAAATCAGAGAGGAAATGAAATACGCCTAAAATTGCCTCAAGCAAAAAAGTCACTGAACATAACAGACACACCCTTGAAGCTACAGGTTTTTTTTAGCTAAAAGCAGGGCTTTAAATTCGGATTCATTTTTCTTCTCACTGACTTCAAGACTGTGAAAAAGAAACTTGTTTGTTTTATTCACCTCTGTTTATGTGGAGTGTTCCCTACCCCCACCCTGATCGAATGATGTTTAGCCTTTTTATGGCTGGACCTGGGTCATTGAATGACACTTCTCTCAGGAATCGGTTTACAAGTCAAGATGATAAGGGCTTAATAACTCAAGGTAGCACACAAAATGGCCGACAAAAATAACAACCATTTACTCAAAGGAGTCTGCCCACTGACTACTTAGAGCTTCTGAAACCTATTAAACGCTTCAGCAGACGCTATTAATGGAGGCAGCCTGGGAGGTCAAGGGTACAATCTCGATTTGGAATTGAGTCAAGTTAAACCTCAAAATGAAAAAGGGTGAGGGAGAGCAAGCAAGAAGGAGAAAGAAAGAGTGTGTGTGTGAGAGAGAGACAGAGGTAGGGAGAGAGAAAGAACAGGAAACAAGTCTCTAGGGTTGCCTGCCGATTCAAGGGTAATTTAATCAAAATCAGGCAAATACTCTCGCTAGGGAGAGAGTGTTGAAAATTGATTGAACAGCCATGCTGGAGATATGATGTCAGCACAACCCCCATGACATCATTACAAGTAGAGCTGTGTCCTCAAGTAAAGGTCATGCTACTTCTCGCCTTCATTACAGCTATAGTTCACCTACACAACTCAGAAAGCCAAACTTATTGTGTTGACAGACTGAGTGGTCAGGAACTTGTTTGTTAATTACTTTGCCATTGTTATTTGAAGGAATCCTTTTATAAAAGATCTTTCTTTTTGTACTTGAAGTCAACGTGAAATGAAAATAATTTAACCTGTGTGTGTGCACACGCACGCA
The DNA here is from genome assembly GCA_037101425.1 of Elopichthys bambusa. NCBI lineage: Eukaryota > Metazoa > Chordata > Actinopteri > Cypriniformes > Xenocyprididae > Elopichthys > Elopichthys bambusa. The sequence continues at coordinate 14,921,298 of CM074432.1, read as the reverse complement.
CAATGCATACGCTGTAGTGTGAACCATTCATTAAATTAATTCAAGCCATATTTTTTTCATATATTTCTGCAATACAATGGAAGTTAGTGGAGACCAATATTTGTACCTCATCATTCTTTAAAGTCATGAAATCAGAATCATTTTTTTTTTTTTATGGAATATTGCAGTATTTGCTATAATTGATTTATTCATTTGTGCCCTTATAATTTTTAATAAAAATATCTCCCCCTCACTCTTGCAGTAACATCTCTTCTCTGATGACATGTTTACTGGTGCGAGGGCAAGACACCATGTTACTCATTACATGACAATAGCAAACCACAACAATCCAATGATCCAATACATTCCAAATGGACAAAATCAAGTCTCGCCCTTCATTTCCCTCAGACATACAGTATATCACTATAGGGAAGAAAAGACTATTGCAACATCCATTTCGACTTTATCTTTTTTTTTTTTTTTTCCATAGAAAAAAAATAAAATCCTGCAGGTTTGGAACCGCATGAGGGTGTGTGCATTCAATTTTGGCTGAGCAATCATTATAAATTACACCAAGAATTTGTCTCAAAACTTGATTGGCTGTCTAATGCCTACATTTAGATTACATAAACATATCTAATGAAAATCAAATCCATTTTTAGATTCTTCATATACAGCATAATTATTAAAAATAACTAACGCTTTTTACCTGCTTGAATTGATGTTAGCATATAGCCAGACTAATGAGTCACACATGAATATTTTGTGAAATGACTAAGGCTGTCAAATTAACTTGTTAACACATGCAGTTAATTAAAAATGTTTATTTTGTTAACCATGTTAGCACATTTATTACATTTGACATTATATCTTTCATCCTGCTATCTTAAACCACAAACCCCAGTCTCTAAACACCACCCTTCAAATATAGTAAAGACATTTTATGAGATATAAAAAATAAAATAAAAATAAAAAAATACTTAAAGCACCTTTAATTAGCATTGATGATCAACAGCTATGAAATACTACCCACAAGCAAAACAGACATTTGTGTACACAGGAATAAGACAAGCATCCGAGAATGTTACAAGTTCATAACATGTGGGAAATTTGTCATTTCATTATTGCAAATTTGCATTACGTGTGAGTGAGATGAGAAAAGAGCACAAATCTACCTCTACATCGCGTCTGGATTTGGAACATGACTGAGAGAAAATCATGACAGAGTTTTCATTTTGTATGAACTACTCCTTTAAAAAGCAGTTTATTTTAGGGGAAAAAAAGGCCTATACTGAACGAGGAACAATTACTATGGTGCTCTATAGAGTTTGGGTCCACTGCCTTTTTTCTATCAATGTTTCATTAAGATTCCATTTCCAATTAGACAAAAAGCTCAGAAAAGAAACCCTAGCAAACAAACAGTAAATTGGGCAAATGTATAATGTTGTTGCAATAGGAACGCTTCAGTACCCCTCCATTTGGCTGCTTTTTTTCAAAGACTGAAGGCTTGAATATGCGTTTTCGGCTTATTTGACGAGCAATACAAATAAAAAGGTCACAATGTTGACAAGAACCTTAATGCATGGTATTGACTCTTTGCATTTGAAACATGGCTAGTCTTCTTCTAAAATGATCTTCAGAGGAAAGTATCTACATCATAATGGAATGCGGAATAGTGGGATGCAGAGGTATACTGTTTTACTGTTTTATGAACATCAAAATGAACATTTTATGGATTACCATTGTTTATTATTATTATTTGTATTCATTAAAACAAACAGAACGTATTCCTGAGTAAATAGTTCCTAAATTCATTCTCTCATTTTTGCATTGAACTGAGAGTGATTTAAATAGCTTTATGAACGATTTATAAACATTCATTCTGCTAATGTTTCATGAACATCATCCAATGTTTCAAATAAGTCTACCTTTTCAAATGTGTCTCTGGGTCACATGCACAGTGATCTTAAATGGTTATTAAGGTTTCTTGTAACTCATGGAACCCTCCCATTGCATAAAAGGTTCTGTGTAGTGGAAAAGGTTCTTTAGACCATTAAAAGGCTCTAAGAAAAAAGAAGAAGGTGTTTTTATGGCATCGTTTATTAGCTTGTCCTCTATTTTTAAGAGTATACTCAGCTGATTCCTCCAACTTTACAATTCTGTATAATGCAAAGACAAGGATTTATTTGCTTTTTCTGTGGTTAAAACTCCAACATATAATGAGAAACATATAATGAGCAAGTACTGTTTTTGAACCTGATGGTGGGTGTTGAGGATTAATGCATCTGACAGGTATCATCACCTTTGTAATTTGAGCTATCTGGTTTGTAACCTTCAAAAGACATAATGCTTGTGCTATATACCTCTACTGAAGGAATAAATGCTAAGTCAAACTGAAAATTCACAGATTGTCACCAAGAAAGTCTTGCTCAAAGAACTGAAATAATGATGTACAGTACATCAAATTAACGTATTCATTAATTTATGTGTTCATTTGGTTGGTTTCAGTTGTTGAGGAAGCATTCAGCGAGTGCATAATGCCGATTTTGCCAATTTCTAGAATTTTAGTACTTGGCCCTTGGCCATGTTCACTGCTGTGGTGATGAATGACACTTGGTGACAGTCAGTGTGAATTTTCAGTTGCTAGATTCCTACCACTCCACAGTTCCCTGTCCAGGTGACGCTAACACAGGATGTTATGTCATCAAGTACATGTCAAGTCAAGGAATGCAAATCAGCCATCCAGTAACGGTCAACCAACAAACGAAACGACACCCGAGGAAATGTTTAGCATTCTGTCAAAAGGCGCCAAAAACACTGAGGTGGAGGAAAGGAGGAGGAGAAGAAGGAAATAATGCAGAAACCGAGAAGGAAGAGAAGAGGAAGTGAAAACAAACAAACACACACATGCACACACACCGACATAAAATGAGCTCCAGCGATGTTCTCATTACTGTCACCTAAAGATGTTCTGCTTGCGGAGGCGAGGTGTCTGAGCCCATGACAGATTCAGGTCCGGAGAAACGGCTCGATTTTACCATTGAGGCGGAATTGGGAACGACAGCTGGCGTCAGGAGTGCGGCAGGAACTTTATTCTCCTGGAGAAAGGAGAAAACTGCCATGGAGCGAAAACATGGGGGAATGGTGTTTTGGCAGTATAGGAAAGCACACAAAGCTAATGCCTGTTGTGACAGAATAGTGTCAAGGTGCAATGCAAATTTAATTTAATTAAAATGTTCTAGTAAATCAGCAATATTTCACCTGTTTAATACATGCAAATAGAGATATAAATTGTTTTTGGTGAATAACTGAAAACTTTACAATAAGGTTCCATTTGGTGACATTAGTAAACATGAACTAACAATGAAAAATACTTCTAAAGAATTTGTTGATGTTAATTTCATCGTTTACTAATACATTATTAAAATCAATCTGTTAGTACAGTATTATTTGACGTACAAGTATTTGTATTTAATGGACCTGCAGCTAATGAACAGTTGTATTTTTATTATTTTTATTTTTGTTAATGTTAACAAAGATTAATAAATACTATGACGAAGGTATTGCTTATTGTTATTTAATGTTAGTTAATGCATTAACCAACATTAACAAATGGAACCTTATTGTAAAGTGTTACCGCTAAAGATAACCGCAATAACAAGTAAACTTAAAATGACAGGGACTATGGACGTTGGCTAAATTTGTCTCGCAACTTCTTCTGTTTTGTTTTCTAGTTTATGAGAATGTGGTTAAGCCAGTGACAGGGTCACCAAACAATAACAACAAATGACACAACAGATTGAGAAAGCAATCTTTTCTCTCTCTCTCTCTCTCTCTCTCTCTCTCTCTCTCGCCACATTTTAAGAATTATCCTCTAGAATGAAGACACATGATCATAGCAATTCGATGCTTTTCTCCTTACCAATTGCAAACGCTATTTGCCATATCCCCATTATCATGTTCACCTATGCATTTTCTAATCCAGAATGTGGCGGCTGGGATTATGCAGTCAGAAGGCCTGTCTGGACAGCGCATGTATATTCAGTAAAATCCAAATCATTTAACAAGCCCTTCAAGTCGGTTTAATGTTTCGGATGTTTACGAAACAGACCTCCCAGGCAAATGCTGCCTTTTGGATGTGTCTTATTAGCATCTGTGAGATATTTTTATTGTGGGTGTAATGCACCTACAAAAGCTGTGTCTTCTGTTTAGTGGAGGAGTGAGAGGTTCAAATATAGATCTTTCTGTTCATTTTTTCAGTGAAATTAAGCTTTGCTTTGTGGATCTCGTGATTTATGCTTCTTTAGTAATATAGGTATATTTGTATGTACATTCTAGCACATGTACATTTTTATACATTTGCATATTCATATAAAAAATGTAATTGATATGCACAATGCAATCACATTTATTTACATTTATGCATTTAGCAGAGGTTTTTTTTCCCAGAGTAACTTATGTTGCACTGAAGGTACAAATTTCATTAGTTCATGCATGAGAATCAAACTCATGACCTCGCTGTTGCTTTTTTAAAATTAATTATTATTATTATTATTATTATTATTATTATTATCATTATTTGTATTGTTGAGTGTTTAGGTTAGGGTATGGCTCAAAAATATCTATATAAAATGTAACAGTAACACTTTACAATACGTTAACTAATATTAACAATGAGCAATATATTTGTTAGTATTTATTATCTTGTTAGTTAATAAAAAAAAATACAACTGTTCATAGTCAGTATATGTCATTAGGTCCATTAAATAGTTTTGATTTTAATAATTTATTAGTCAGTGTTGAAATTAAAATGAATAATCAACATATATAGTTCATTATATCCTCCTGAGACCCAGCAATGGAGTTTTTTTTCTCTGTAGAGGATATTATATTTTAGCAGGGAACGAAAACGAAAACCGGAAACAAACGAAATTTTGACCCGAACGTAACCAGAGACGGAAACAAAATCAAATTTAATCGTTCTGAACAGAAACGCTAATTTGAAATGGCCATTAACCGGTTAATAACGTTATTTTATTGTTCTGTTTATTGTTTTGATTTGGCAGTCAACCAATCACGAATTCAAATAGTACAGCCTCTATAAATGTGACGCTGATGCATTCAACGTGAGTGAAATGCCCGAGCTCAGGCTCTAAAGTGAGTGAAATACCCACGCTGATGTGCTCAAGCACAGCTGTCAAGTCATCATAGGTTAGGTACGTCACAATGGCAATGCCCTGGCATTCGTTTTTCTGATGATATATGTCGCCAACCGTCAAGCATTAGGCCTACATTTAAGTGAAAATGAATGTCAAGAAATATACAACTTGTTGTGCGTTTAGAAACCAGTGAAAATTGCAGGATAGTACAACATGAGTTCACACATCGCCACATCAAGCACCTGCAGCGCTTCTGTGAACGGAGAAAACAGAATAAAACTAGGCCTACATAGCACATATAAAATACAAGGGAATATTTAGGCCTATAGGCTACGTGAAATATTTCACTTCAATAATTAGGTCTATAGATTAACAAAATGAAAGTGGTTATTGTGGCGCACTCCAAAGATCTAGGAAAGGAAACCGAGACATTCTGCTTGTTTTCGTTATTTAACTGTCTTTTGTAAATGTGTAAATGTATGAATTATGTCTTGCTTTTACCTGTATGACCATAAATTACGGAGTACAGTTTACTCAGAAGGAAACAAAATTCCAGTGGTCGCGTCGGCGCCTCACGTGCGAGCACAGCCTGTTAAATAATTAAAATAAAATACAATCAACCAAACATATAAAATGCTACACTGCTCATTTCAATTCTGTGATACAATCTGCCTTTTACCACCCGTAACCACCACCTAACTCTGCTGTTATGTGAAGGATGATGTCGATAATGCCAGTGAAGTAGGCTACAAAGCTTACATAATAAATAGGCCTAATAGTTTAGCATTCGTTTTGAAAATGGAAACAGTGCCGAATGAGAAAGGTAGGCTTCAGATTCACTTTAAAATTAATTCGTTTAGCATCTTATTTAGTTTTATTTCTAATAAATAAGCCTGTTTCTCGCCTTGAATATAGCAATAGAAGCTGGAGTGAAAAAGAGAATTAAAAAAAAAAAAATAATTGTTTTGGCTTGACGTATAGCCTGAATAGGCTGTTAACTTTAGAGGTTTTGTGGTAAAATTAAAAAGGGCGGTTTTGTTCATAATTTATGTCTACAAACATTATAATTATATTAGGCCTATATATAGGCTAGGCTATTTGTAAACATTTTTTTTTTTTATTTTTTTTTTTATGTACCGATAAATTTAATTATTTCTGAATGTAATAATAAAATGCGACATATAGCCTACGTGATATAATTTTTCCTCTCAGGAATAGCGTCGGTATTTTAAACCATGCAGCAAAATTTTTAAAATATCTTTAAAAAATTCTTTATAAACCTTTATAAATAGTTTTTCCTTTTGTTTAATATGTTTACATTTGGACAGAATCTTGGCTAAGACGGCAAATACTCTTTGTTTCTTAATAAATAAAATGCTTTAGCTACGTATTATTATTATTACTATTATTAAGTAGGCTACATGCAAACAATATTAACCGTTAATTTTTTTAAACAAACCGGTTTCGGAACTTTACTAATAATTCTGGAACAGAAACGTTAAAATTCTGATTCTGCTCGGAGTGAAACGATTTAATTTTTTTTTTTTTTTTTTTTTTTTTAAGCCCTGTATTTTAGTAAATTTCTCTGACAGCATATATGTCACAGTTTTAAGTCTGGATGTCCTGCAAAGAGCACATTCAGGGCTTTGCAGAGATATCATATAATGTTTGGAGGTTTCCATGCGTTTTTAGGCATTAATATGTGCTTTATAAGTACTAATAAGCAGCCAATATGCAAGCTAATAAGCAAGTAGTTAAAAGTGAGAATTGTTCCCCATAAAGTGTTACCCAATATTTTTATGTATATGAGATATTCCTATGAAAATATTAAAATATTACATGTATTTTTTCATTACATGTTGCCCCAAGAACACATTAATATGCAAATTATATATAGTGTATAGATGCATTGCATATATTGGGAATGACATTTATGGTTTACATGCATATTGCATAATTAGTAAAATTGTATATCAAATCATTCTGTTCTGTCTTTCATAACTTAGTTGAGAATCATCTTTATTCAAAGTTTGGATAAAAAAGCTTGAAACTTTACAGTTGAGAAAAACAAACAATCAAACAATACACTGGTATTCATGTCTTTTCATGTCTTTTAATTTTCTTAATAAATGGGTCCTGGTGTCCTCATACATAGCATAACATGAATAACCATAGAGAATAACCATAATAAACATAGAGGTTTTTCAGATTTCAGAAAGTTGAATAACTCACTTTTGCTAAATGTTTACTCTTTGAATTATTGAACCCGGGGACAATACAAGTCAACACCATTATGACTAAAGGTTTCTCAAGTATTTTCTACTTAAGCAAGGCGGTATTTGATTCCGGCCAAGCCTATCCATAGCAGACTGAGAGTGGCTTTGGATGGCAACATGCCCAGTGCATTATGGGTGTTAAAGTTTCCCTACCCATTTGGCAAAAGGTAAGACAACAGCCTTTTTCTCTGTTTTCTCATGCCCTTGTGTGACATTTTTGTCTTTTTTGATTATTTTGCCTGTGTTAATGCCAACTGCACACATTTTGGCACAGGTATGTATTTTTATTGGAATTTTACTATTTCAAGTCAAGTCACCTTTATTTATATAGTGCTTTTTACAATGCAGATTGTGTCAAAGCAGCTTTACAGTGATAACTGGTATATAATTTTGGCTGCACAGCAGCTCTTAAAGAAAATGGTGTCATTGTCCATCTTAAGTAAATTCAGTGTTGATTCATTCCATTGTAAGAATCAATAGTTATTATATCAGCACTGGAGTAAACAGTGATGTCATCATCCAGCTCAGTTCAGTTTGCATACAATGGTGTCAATGCAGGCAGATCAAAACACTGTTGAATATCAAATGTCAAGTGTCCCCAACTAAGCAAGCCAAAGGCGACAGACTACGGTGAACCTCGGGATAAACAGAGAGACTAATAGCATAGATGCCATTCTTCTTTTGATGTAACAAGTACATCTGGTGTTATAGGAAGTGTTCCCGGTTCCGTCTGCCCTAATTTATGCAGCCTAACAATCCTTTAAAGGATTTGAAAACATAAATTGATAATGTGTTATGTGTATGCCAGGTTAAAGAGATGTGTTTTTAGTTTAGATTTAAACAGACCGAGTGTGTCTGTGTCATGGAGTCACAGCCAGCACCCACCAACACCAACACATCGTCACCAGATCTACACACTCCACCCACTTGTTCACAGTCTCCCGAGTTCTAATCATCTGCACCTGCACATCATCAGACACACTATAAAGACTATGGGTGTGTTCACACTTGCCATGTTTCGTTCGATTAAAACGAACCCTGGTGCGATTGCTCTGTTAGTGCGGTTCATTTGAACATGTGTAAACGCTGCCATCCGAACCCTGGTGTGCACCAAACAAGCGGACCAAGACCACTGAAAAGATGGTTCTCGGTCCGCTTCCAAACAAACTCTGGTGCGGTTCGAATGATATATGAACGCAACATGGACCAAAGACATGTAAACGAATCAAAAACAGGAAGATGAGACCCTAAAAAGGATAGAATCCTCATGCGTATCGTTTTTTTCTCGTCATAGTCGGGAGTTTGCTCATCACAGGCATCAGACGCATGTCTCCACACAGCAGATCGTTTGTGTGTGTGGTTGAGGGATTCCCGCCATTGTTGACTCCTTTACACATTTAATAAGCTCTTCACAAGTTCCCAACTGGCCAAAATACCATCGTATGCAGCCTACACACACACAACAAGCACATTTACCTCAGCACACAGCATTGTTTTGGATGTTCAGCAAGTTCCGTCTCAGAATATGCAATACGTCATAAAATGTATAATAATGCATTAAGAGCTCGCTCAGGTACTGAGGAGCTAAACCATTTAGTGCTTTGTAAGTAATTAGCAAGATTTTAAAAACTATACGATGTTTAACAGGAAGCCAATGCAGTGTTGACAGAACTGGGCTAATATGGTCATACTTCCTAGTTCTAGTAAGAACTCTAGCTGCTGCATTTTGTATGAGCTGTAGTTTATTTATCAGGCGAGCAGAACAACCACCCAGTAAAGCATTACAGTAATCTAGTCTTGAGGTCATGAACGCATGAACTAACTGTTCTGCATTTGTCATTGAGAGCATATGTCGTAGTTTAGATATATTTTTAAGATGGAAGAATGTGTTTTTACAGATGCTAGAAACATGGCCTTCAAATGAAAGATTGGTATCAAAGAGCACACCCAGGTTCCTAACTGACGACAAAGACTTAACAGAGCAGCCATCAAGTGTTAGATAGTATTCTAGGTTATTACGTGAAGAAGTTTTTGGTCCAAAAATTAGAATCTCTGAATTTAGTAGTAGGAAATTACTGGTCATCCAATTTTTTTTTTATTATTTTTTTTTTTACTATTTCACCCCCATTTCCTTTTAATAAATCTATTTTACACTAGATACACAAAATAGTTCCACTCAGGGCCTTAAGGACAAAAAATGTCCCCATTGAAACCCATTAAAAGTGCAATTTTTAATCCCAGGGCCATTTAACTATAAAATGATTCAGTCTATGTTAATAGGCTTTCATTCTGTTGGCAAGGTTTCAAAATTAAAATTTTTACTATTTTTTTACCAAATGGTGCCATTTTCTCAGGTTTGGCCTATAAAGCAAATCTCGCTTTATTCCTGTTTTCTGCTTCTGCATATTATAGAGCCAATTGAGAAAACATTATGCAGCTATAATTTTGTGGGTGTGTTGGTATGGATGTCAGAGTGTGGTTTATATGTGTGTATTAAAAAAAAAACAAAAAAACTGTGTGTGTAATATTTGAGAGAGGAAAACTCTACTATACTGCAAATCATAAATACAACCACTGTGTGCACCAGTGGAGCTGGCATCTAATGGGGAAAATTTGGTACTGTGCCCAAACAAAATCTTACTGAAAGCTAACTTTTTGAGATATCAACCTTAAATTTGGAACACAACTTATTTAGATTTATGGCTTTGATTTTCTAGCAGTTTTAGGTTCAACATGTTTCATAAAATATATATTTTATATAAAATAATGTTCATAAATCTATAAATTTTTTCTTTTGTTAAACTTTTTTTTTTTTTTTTTTTTACTTCAACAATAATCTGCCAAGGATCTTCTTTAAAATGAGTCCAAACTTAAGTCTGTGCAATTTTTGGACATCTATATTTTTGTACTCTATGGACTTATGTGTAACCGTTTTTAATTGATGCACAAGGGCCAGTCAGATAGCACATTTTATTTTGATTGTCAACTTTAAAATTCTACTAACTATAAATAACTTTGCAACTACATGTCAACTAACTCTCATTAGAGTTTTAGTAGACTGACTACAGACTTCTACTGACTACAATTAACTGTGCAAGTATGTCAACTTCTACTAACCCGAATCCTAAAACATAACCCTAACCTAACAGTCTACTAACAGTCCACTACAGTCAACTAATATTCTAAAACTTCATTATTTATCCATCTCAATCTAACAGGAAAATGAAGGCACAAAATCTATAATATTCAATCACTGCAGCTCTTGGCACCTCTGTCATGTCACTGTTCTTCCCATTTCAACCCTGCTATATTAATGCTCAGGTCAAGTGACCCAGATGACACTGTAACAGCTTGATTATGAGGCTTGTTCCTCATTAGATCCAGCCTGTCTTATGGAAAATGTCATCTTAAATACTTAAGGTCCCACCTCCATCATCTTCTTGAGGTGAATAACTTGTATCAGGGTGACATAAATGAATGAAATGGAGGGAAATAGAGAATGCGAAATAAGAACAAATCACCATGTAAATTGAACATGACGCTCCTTTGATTGTAATCTCCATGAAGAGTTTTTTTTTTTTTTTTTTTTTGAGGAGAATTACATATTTGAGGGATTTGGGTATGGAATTTATTTTCAAGCAGACCAACTTCTTCTCAGTGACCTCTGTAAACTGTTGCATGGCACTTTTTTTTCCCTAATTAAGTTTCTTGGCAGTGTTTGTAAATGTCTGTAAAGCATGTTTAATCTGGTCCTGTCTGGATAGTGAAACAGATAGCTTTGTTGATTCAAACACAAGCTCCATATGCTGGTCCATCACGACCGATGCGTCATTCGTAGTGGAAAATTATTAAATTAAATGTAAGCTAAATATTGACGTGAATATTTAAAGCTTGAAACTCAGAGCATTGTCGTCAATTAGTATTCAGTTCATCACCACCATGAGCAATGTTTCCAAATACAAGTGTTCAAACGAACCAAACAACATCTGGAACTGTGGTTCTATTGATTCCCAAGAACAAGAGAACAGGGCTCACATATCTGCACCTCAAATGCATTTTTAATGAACAAATTCAAATGAATGGACTTTGTTTTACATTAAGGGATTATACATCTGTGAGCACTTTGTACTTTTCTCTGATAGATTTAAAAGGATATAGTTTTATTGAAGTTGCCCTTCAAAAACAACTTTTCAAAATACAAATGAACCATTTTCAAAGTAGAGTACAGCAAATAAACTAACTAACTCACTCTCCCTCTCTCACTCACTCACTCACTCACGTTAAGATATTCCCCATCTTTTTTCAAAAGGTTCTGGATTAAAAAGTCTGTCTCTTCAGCATGTTTCACGGTCTTAAATCTCTTATTTTGCACTAAGACTTAAATCCAAGTGTAAAGTTTAAAGCGATCAGTTACACATTAATATGCCTTTTAGACAAACTACATGTAGCTAGCTTCCCCCTAGACATTTTAATGTTGCTTTTAAAGACATTAAAATTGAGTTTGAGGTTATAGCTGAGTTTTGGGTCAGGATTGTGACAGTTAACTATGCTCATATAATATGTATTTCTGCATTCCTCATGTGCTCCTCACTTCAACCTTAAGATTCACTCTAGAGGCTAATTTGATGCAAATGTACTGGATCTGATCTAATTGAGTCTACTTATCTAAATCATCATGCTTTAAAATAGACCCACTTTGAGATCTTGTATACTGTATTTACTATTTGAATTCTTATTTGTACAGTCTATTTTCTATCTGTGCATCGACAGTGAATTTTCTAGTGAAGGAAAGACCAATTGATCATTTGAATGACATAAAGATGCCTGTGAGGCCTATTTCGTTCTAGAGGCATCTGTGCCACCTCTCTGCACCACACACACATGTATGCGCGCATACACACAACTCATTGAGAATGGCCACTGCAAAGTGTCTCAGATGACTACCATTAACATGCCAAAAGACAGATGTTAATGGCTGGTTTGCTTGTGCTGACTTTTTGTAGCATGTTATTACCTCGGTCCAGATGTCAGTGGGGGAGAGAGACTCCCATTGCTCATCTCTCTCTTTCTCACTCTCTGTCTATTTGTTCTCTATCCTATTGTTTACCCTGATGTTCTTCCTCTATAATGGCATTTAGAAACCCATGGGCCCATATCTGAATTTCTCTACAGAGTCCAGCGTTCAAGATAGATGTAGTATGTCCATATTATATTCATACTACACATTCATACTATAGAGAACATACTTTTTTTAATGGTCACAAAGTAATTACTGATTCAGAAGAAGTACCTACTCAGACAAAATGCAATTTCGGATATAGCCAGTACAGGCTTGGATGAAAAAATTCTGTTTACTTCTGCCACTTTACAGCACTTCCTTTTTCATCTCTTTTTCACTGTTATGAAGTTTAGTTTGCTTGTTTGGTTTAGATGTATTTTTAACTTTATGCTTTGCAATGCACCTTGTGCATCATTTCCAGTGCCCTTCAAGGGTTAGTTCACCCAAAAATGAAAATTCTGTCTTTAATTACTCACCCTCATGTCATTCCACACCTGCAACACAAATTAAGATATTTTTGAGAAAATATTTTCGAAGCTTCATGAAGCAGTGTTTTGATGTCGCCCGTCACTAGATATTGTTGTATAAAGTCTTTATTTAATTTTTTTTTGGTGCACAAAAAGTATTCTCGTCACTTCATAACATTAAGGTTGAACCACTGTAGTCACTTGAACTGTTTTAAATATATTTTTAGTACCTTTCTGGGCGTTTGAAAGTCTAAGTTAACTTGTTCTCAATGCAGGCCTCACGAGCCACCAGATTTTATCAAAATCGAAAATGAATGAAAGTCTTACGGGTGTGGAACGACATGAGGGTGAGTAATTAAAGGCAGAATTTTCATTTTTGGGTGAACTTTTTAGACCTCGCTTTCTTATACATTTGCACCTATTCTCACTCATGAATCTCTCTTATGATGACTGGGAGTTGGTCAGTGTGCTAGCAGGTGATTGTAATGCACTCATGCTCTCCTATCTTGTGTTTGCTAATATGGTAGAGAAATTACATCTTGATGGTTATGGAGTCTTGATGGTTACTTTATTCATTTGCCCTGGTTGTTATGGTGGCTAATTCTAGCCTCATACTATATAACACATCTGCTCAGCCAAAAGACAGCACTATTAATATTAAAGCCTATGATAGTTTATACATCACAATAGCTCATTAGTTTTGTTTACTGGTGAGGAATCATTCTCACTCTCTCCAGGATCACTTTGCTCTGCTTCTACTGTACAAATATGCCTGCCAGGTGTTTGAACGAAACTCTTTCACTGGGGTGTTACTTCTTTACACATACTGCTTGTGTTTTGGAAGCAGTACTCTATGATGTGAGTGTATTGCACTGTCAAACTCCAGCCTAATGGGAGTTGGGTAGGTGTGCAAAGAGTGAACCTGCAGACATTGATAAGATCTGACAAAACTCACATGTAGGCGAAACTCTCCTCAGAGCATCGACGCTTACCTGACGTGTAAGGCTGGATATTTTTAATCTGAAAGTGTGAGCCTGATTTCCTTCACACAGGCACTCGACAGTAGTGTTCTGTAAAATATCCTCATCCCTGTGTAGTATTGCATCAGTTTGTTGATAACAGCATGTGGAATAAGATTAGGCTCCTTATTAGTGACTACAGAGTGATGCCTCAACCTGCAGTTCCGACTTTGCCCGAGGCAATACAGCCTCAGACACACACACACACATATGCAAACACACTACTGTAAGATTTAGGGAGCATTTGGATGCTCCACGCATATACTGGAATCCAGCCTGGAGCGAAAATTTTCAGGCTGTAAATACCTCCATACTCTCCTGTTGCCCTTGTTTTATGGAAAATGATATTTCAAATGTACTAGGGAAGTCAAGCAAGATTGTTGTTTATACAATCAAATTTTGTTTATCCTTTAAGGCAAGAGATGAAATCAATTCAGTCTTCCTTTGTTTCTCTAACGATTGAGCTGATACTGCAGACTTACAATACTCATTAGGGGCCACTGATTCAAAAACAGCTTTTCGAATATATTATGAATGCAGGAAGATTGTTTGCTCTGATGGCTGACTGTGAATAAAGTAGTAAACTAAAGTAGTAAACTAAACTGAACACTATTTTGATGCTTTTCCAAAAGACATTCTACTGACTATAACTAACTTTGCATCTACATGTCAATTTATTCCACTAATCCTAACAGCAAACCCTAACCTAACAGTCAACTAAGTCTACTACAGTTTACTAATACACATAGAGTTGATGTGTATTAAAGTTACTTAGTTAGTAGACTGATTAAAGTGGACCATCAAAATAAAGTGTAACCAAATAAGAAAACTCTGTGCAATTTATATATATATATATATAAAGTATGAACAGCCAGATGTAAGTCTCATGCACATAACATTTATATCACAGTAAGAGTTCCTGGTTAATTTCAAATTTGACATAACCAAAAATGGATTTGTGGTTCAGTGAGGGAGTCAGCTGTGAACTCAGTAATTGCTTCACTCAGTGAATCGTTCAAAGCTCTGATTCAAAGGGGACCTATTATGCAAAATTCACTTTTACATGATGTTTAAACATAATGTGTGTTGGCAGTGTGTGTAGACAACCACCCTATAATCATAAAAATCCACCCACTCCTTTTTTTTTTTTAATCCCCATAAAACCTCAACAGTCTCATAGAAAACGTGTTTTCATTTTCTGAACAATGTGATGTCACATTGATCAAGCCTCGCCCACTACTGCTTACGGACTCTGCTGTATTTGCATAATTTCCACTCTGAGCGAGTTGTACACTGTCCACCATTGTTTCTACACCAGAGCAGCTGTAGTGACAAGAAAGTCTGGTAAGCAATTGAGGTGTTTTGTTGTTGGATGTAAGTTATTGATATATAGCTTTAAAACTGATATTTGAAACTGATATGGCTTTAAAAAATGATGAAGAAGAACTGTACTGTCTGTGAGCGTGATCGCGATATAGATGATAATCAAACCCAAGCAGATGTCTTGTTAGTATTTGGCACAGTATCTGCAGGACCTGTGATCGTGGAAAGGGGGTGGGGAGCAGCAGCTCATTTGCATTTAAAGGCAAATGCATGAAAACAGCATGTTATTGCTTGCACTGAGAAATGGGTCCTTACATGGTATAACAAATTATCTGTGAGGTATTTTAAGATGAAACTTTCACACACATTCTGGGGACACCTGGGACTATTACATCTTAGGACATAATAGGTCTACTTTCAAAACACTAATGTACAATGAGTCTGAGACCATTTTGTGAATAGTTTTGAGTGTTTCAGGAGGGTGGAAAACAAAAACTATGTATGAAACTAGGTATGAAACTTGCAGTATGTTTTTATTGTAGAGTAGCCTCTTTTATGTGTAAATATCAAGGATATTTGTGACCCTGAACCACAAAACCAGTCATAAGGGTCATTTTTTTTATTTTTTAAATTGAGATTGATACATCATCTAAAAGCTGATAAATAAGCTTTTTTAACTGATGTATGGTATGTTAGGATAGGACAATATTTGGCTGAGAAACAACTATTTAAAAAATCTGGAATCCGAGGGTGCAAAAAAATCTAAATATTGAGAAAATCGCCTTTAATGTTGTCGAAATTAAGCCCTTAGCAATGCATATTACTTACAAAAATACATTTTTGATGTATTTATGGTCGGAAATTTACAAAATATCTTCATGGAACATGATCTTTACTTAATATCCTAATGATTTTTGGCATAAAAGAAAAATCGATAGGTTTGACCCATACAATGTATTGTTGGTTGTTGCTAGAAATATACCCGTGCGACTTATGACTGGTTTTGTGGTCCAGGGTCACATTTAGATTTTCCATTTCAGGACCCCTTTAAAATAACCACACATTGTGCTATCAAATCATAGAAGATTCCAATTTTATGTCCTAATTCTTCAAGCATAACACAAAACAGTCAACACGCTTCCCTTGAAGAACATGATCAATGCAACAGGATCATGAAGCGGAAGAATATGGATTGTGGATCTAAACATGGATATAATGAGATCATCAGACACGCGGACTCTTATACAGCCCATCCAACCCACCCACGTATCCACAAACACCGATTTCCTTTTACTGGTAGAGGACGTCGGGCCCTTACAAACAGCGCATGGGTGGTCACAACATGGGGTATTGATTTATTCTTCCTCTTCAGCATTTAGTTAGATAGTATCTTTTCCCTCACTTTCTCTTTGTCTGTCTTATCCTCTCTCTTTCACCCCTAGCATCACCTCCATCATGTGCAGTGTGTGAGAAGCATAGTTGAAAATCTGGGATTGAGCTGAGACAGTCAAAACAATGCCAGCCGGCCAAACTCTCGTAATCTCACTCTATGGCAGATGGCACAGTGTAACCTATGGCCTTGACAGATTGCTGTCTCTCTTCACCCTTCCAGAGCAATCTCTCGGTCCAAATGAGAGAGGAAGGAAGAGAGCGTGAGAGAGAGAATGCCATGTCGGTCCAAAATAGTGGAAATTACAAATGCAACATGATTTGCCAGCTGGGGAATGCAGTGACTACAGGCAGGTTGTATGTCCGCAACTCCATAATGATGTTCGGATATAAAAAAAGAGAAGGATGCAAAACTTGGGTCTATTAATTTCAACAATGACACTCAAAACATGAGAAGGAAAACAAGTCCTGTTAGCAGGCTGGTAATTATAAACCAGCCCCACTGATGACTTGTCATCTATAATTCAGCGGTTAGAGGAAGAGACTAGCTTTAATTAGCGGCATAGCGCTATAGCCTAACCTTCCAGCTCTTCTGTAACGATGGGATGCTTTTGGGCCAACATGACACCGTTGGCATTTCAGCTCCTCTGGGGAAAGACCAATTACGAACAATGACAGTGCCCTACATGGTTCAATTGAGATATTATTTAATTGTCCAAAGTACGAAGTATGAAGTTCTGGAAGGAAATGTGATTATAGTGATGGAGATAATGATTGATTAAGAGGATGAAAACAACCCCTGCAACTATCTGAGAATTCTTAACATACTCTAAACAAGCAGCCTGCTATGTTTTCCGATTTTAAAAAATAAATAAAAAAAATGAAGCTTTCATGTTTTCTAGCTCAGATTCTGTACGGAAAGTTGCCATTCCACATTTCTGTCACTATTCATTTATTTATTTTGGGCTTTATGTCCTCGGAAATATAGATTATATTGTTATTAACATGGTGGGGAAATTTGCAGAATCTGAAGGCTACATGTTCAATTCAAAAGCCTTCTGCCAGAACATCATTTGGAAAATACCATATTAAGTTCATGTTTTTGCTAATGCTACATAAATCACACGTTTTGTGGGCCCAGGGAACAGCGGCCAATTAACCCAGATGTGCTGGCGCAGTTTTTGAAAGTGTTTCACATGAGACATAGGCAATGATCAGACTTCAAGAGCTGGAAAAGAGAAAAGGGGGTATTACCAGGACAGCAACATTACCAGTTCAAGTTCTTATTGCTAATTTAGCCCACACTCTCATTTTTCTGTTTGCCTTTAGAGGAACAGAGAACATTATACTGCTGTGTGTGCATGTGTTGGACAGTAGGGGAAATCTTCTTTTAGCGTGTCAACATTTTACAGCAACATTTATTCACTTATTTGCCAGTTACTAAAAATACAGTTATGGTATACACAGCAAAACAATATTACAATAAAAGTTTTTACTGGTTTATATTGGTTATATTGATTATAACATGGTTTGGATAATGGATGGATGTATAAATTGATATAAATGATCATTGAAATCCTAATTATTTTAAATTCATATATTGCATTTTTTTAAATAGTGTGCAAAACAATTCAAAGTAAGCAAATAAAATAAAAAGTGAAGAAATCCAAGGATTGTTTTCATTAATTTTCTTTCTTTTATCTGATCTAATCTCTCTCATTTCCGTCTCCCTTTCTTTTAGCTTTAAGACTGACTCAGGATCTCTCTATGTCTCTTCTGATAAATATTAAAAGATATTTCTGGAGCTGAAATGTTTAGAAATAGGGAGATGAACCCATTAACATCTCTAAAGAGAGCGTGTGCACCCTAATTAACAAAGTAATGACATAAAAAAAAGAAAGAAAAAGAAGTTTCATTTCCGCCGTTCTGTCACAGAAGGCCTAATACACACATAATAAAGCTTTTTACATTCCTACTCTCCATTGTCACTCACTGTTTGAGGCTAATTGGATTTTGATAATGAGTCACATTACGTCAAGGGGACAGTTCCTGATTCCAGTTTATTTCAGTGCAAATGACTTGTCTATCGCAGGGATTTGTAATGGATTCCAGAGCTATATCCTAAAGAAAGAGGCTATTTAAGCAATTTAGGAAATGGGTAGGAGATGACCATACGCAATTTCAGCAACACTGCAATGCAATAGGGAAATTTAATTAGAATATTGTTGTGTTTAAAGGACGATTCAGTACAAGTTGAGCTCTATCAACAGCATTTATGTACAGCTGAAAATAATTATTTTTTTCCAAACAAAAATTTATATTACAGTAAGGCACTTAAAATGTGCCAAGCTATGACCATAAATATACACACAAAAATATGCATGTTGGCATAAGACTAATTAACTAACCAGTTTATTTCGATTAATACAGAAAAAAAGGGTGACACTTTATTTTGATATACAGTAGTCTACTTTAGACATTCTGCTAACTATAAGTAACTCTGCAAACATGTCAACTACCTGTCATTAGAGTATTATTTGATGGTCCCCCAACAGACATTTTACTGACTATAAGTAACTTTGCAAGTACATGTTAACTTATTCTACTAACCGTAACCTAACAGTCTACTAATACTCTAATGAGTTGGTTGAAATAGTTGCAAATTATTAAGAGTTAGTAATGTTTACATGTAGTTGCAAAGTTATTTATAGTCAGTAATGTCTAAAGTGGACTATCAAAATAAAGTGTAACCAAAATGTGCAAAAATGTTACCTTTGAAATTTGCAACAGCTTGTCACTGGGACAGTACATTTAAACGTTGTACCTATACTTATCCCAAAAAGGTGCATTTTACAACCTTAGAGTAGCATTTTTGGGTGAACTAACCGTTTAATATTTAGCAGTATTGACTGTACTGAGACTATTGGAATGAGAACTGAACTGAGCTGGATGATGATGTCACTGTTTTCTGCAGTGCTGCTTTATAACTGAATCAACACTGAACTGACTTTAGCTGAACGATGATTTCCTGTTTATCCCTGTTTGTCCCCAATATGCATTCTATGTACAGGTGCATCTCAATAAATTAGAACGTCGTGGAAAAGTTCATTTATTTCAGTAATTCAACTCAAATTGTGGAACTCGTGTATTAAATGAATTCAATGCACACTTTTAATTGTGATGATTTTGGTTCACATTTAACAAAAACCCACCAATTCACTATCTCAATAAATTAGAATACTTCATAAGATCAATAAAAAAAAAAAAAAAGGATATTTTAAACAGAAATGTCAGGCTTCTGAAAAGTATGTTCATTTCTATGCACTCAATACTTGGTTGGGCCTCCTTTTGCATGAATTACTGCATCAAAGCGACGTGGCATAGAGGCAATCAGCCTGTGGCACTGCTCAGGTGTAATGGAAGCCCAGGTTGCTTTGATAGCGGCCTTCAGGTCATCTGCATTGTTGGGTCTGGGGTCTCTCATCTTCCTCTTGACAAGATTCTCTATGGGGTTCAGGTCAGGCGAGTTTGCTGGCCAATCAAGCATAGTAACACTATGGTCATTGAACCAGCTTTGGTACCTTTGGCAGTGTGGGCAGGTGCCAAATCCTGCTGGAAAATAAAATCAGCATCTCCATAAAGCTTGTCAGCAGAAGGAAGCATGAAGTGCTCTAAAATTTCCTGGTAGATGGCTGTGTTGACTGTGGACAACACAGTGGACCAACACCAGCAGATGACATGGCAGCCCAAATCATCACTGACTGTGGAAACTTCACACTGGACTTCAAGCAACATGGTTTCTGTGCCTCTCCACTCTTCCTCCAGACTCTGGGGCCTTGATTTCCAAATTAAATGCAACATTTACTTTCATCTGAAAAGAAGACTTTGGACCACTGAGCAACAGTCCAGTTCTTTTTCTCCTGCAGGTAAGACGCTTCTGACGTTGTCTTTGGTTCAGAAGTGGCTTGGTACGTGGCTGAAGACGTCTTTGTGCGGTGGCTCTTGATACACTGACTCCAGCTTCAGTCCACTCCTTTTGAAGCTCTCCTAAGTTCTTGAATCGGCTTCGCCTGACAATCTTCTCAAGCCTGCGGTCATTCCTTTCACTTGTACACCTTTTCCTACCATACTTTTTCCTTCCAGTCAACTTTCCATGAATATGCTTTGGCACAGCACTCTGCGAACAGCCAGCTCTTTCAGCAATGACCCTCTGTGGCTTACCCTCATTGTAGAGGGTCTTGATGATCGTCTTCTGGACAACTGTCAAGTCAGCAGACTTCCCCATGACTGCTGTTGGGATTACTGACCTAAACCCAGTATTTATACCCTGAGAATGGTAATTTAATAGAACTCAAAATTAAATATTCTAATAAATTTGAGATACTGATTTTTTGATTTTGATGAGCAGCAAGCTGTAATCATCAAAATGAAAACAAAAAAGTAATATTTTATTTTACTTTGTCTAATAAATCTAGAATATATTTAAGTTTTACTTTTTGAATTAAATTACAGAAAAAAAAAAAAACTTTTTCATGATGTTCTAATTTATTAAGATGCACTTGTACTGTATACAGCACTGTGTAAACTAAGGTGATTTGACTTGACTAATATGTACCCTTAAGTTACTATGAACCTTTTAGGAGCAAAAGATATAAAGGTACAAATATGTCCCTTTAAAGGGGTCCTATTATGCTCATTTACAAGTTCATAATTTTGTTCATTGGGTCTACTGGAATATGTTTAAGTCATTTAATGTTTGAAAAACGGATTTTTCTTATAATTTACATTGTTGCAGCACCTGTTTTTACCTTCTGTCAGAATGATTGGTCAGCCGGCCTCAGTCTGTTGAGATATGTCTACTGCTTATAGTGTGTAGGAAATGCAACGCCACTTACCATAACCAGTGAGTATCAGCTCCGGAATGTTTGTTGCAAACACTACTGTAACTACGCTAAGTATAGTTTTGTCATATCAGTTTGAGCCAGACTTCGATAATAACAGTCAAGAAGAACAAGCTGATCAACCCAAACCTCCACAACCCAAACCATGGGTTGTGCATTATGTTTTACAGTGGTAATTCTTTGTGATGTGATGTTATTACAAGCATGTCGTTTATAACATACATTGAATTGCATGATTCAGAAAAAGTGGTGAAAACACAACAAATGGTTGTGGTTGTATACTGCTGAAGAATACTGTTAAAAAAACAAACAAACATTTTAACACTGTTTCCTAAGTTCATCCGCCTTAGGAAGGTTGAAAAAAAGAAGGCAAAAATTGGGGAAATTTGGGGTGGAAAAAAAAACCTGTGTCTCTTGGACATGGCAACAATAGACTACTATTGCAACTCAACCAGACCTCAACCACTATATTTTTACTATAACCATCTATTTTTGAAGAATATGAGTAACCAAACACTTGGGTAATATGGGTTTGGGTATCCAAACCCCACTGACTTCCACATTAAGTGGGGGGAAAATGCTATGGAAGTCAATGGCGCCCATCAACTGTTTGGTTGACATTCGTTAAAATATCTTCTTTTGTGAGAAAAATTCATACAGGTTAGGAACATCTTGAGGGTGAAAAAATGAAGACAGTATTTTCATTTTTGGGAGAACTATCCATTATAAAACTGCAATCAAGACATTTGAGGGAATTCAGAAACAGTGCTTAATGATATAGAGAATAACTCCCTTTGGCGTGGACTTTGCGCTTTGTAACTTTACAGACTTTTTTCATGCTCAGTGACATTACACACTAAAGAATATTAAAATTTGAAAGCATAATAGGACCACTTTTAGAGTACTGCTCCACTGACAAGCTGTGGCACTGTTACAATATTACTGGTGGATTAAGCACACAAACGAGGAGATAGAGATAATAGTGTCTTTACTAGAAAATCCGATAGGAGAATACAGGAACAGACACCAGCGTAACCACAAACATCCAAATGATACCCAACAACACAATCCACAGAAACAGGAACTTAAATACACAGATGATTGAACTCAAACGACGAACAGCTGAGATGAATGTGATAAATGTCCATGGTGACAGATTGTGGCGGGAAACTAGAACAAAGGAACACGTGACAGATGAAAACAACAAACAGAAAGTCCATGTGAATGTAACAGGCACCTCTAAAGGTACAAATACTGTCAATTGATCTTCCCTTGTATTGAACCCAGAACATTTTTTTAAGTGAAAATAAATAAATAAATAAAAAATACTGTAACAGAAATGTGTATGCAAAAGCAGAATACTGTGTCAGCAAAGTTTTGAAGTGAAAACCTGCAAATTTTATATTATTTGCTGTGGAACTGTTATGCTTGCATGGCATAATCATTCATGCTGATTTATAAACCTCCTATATAAGTTTGGTCGCATTCATACTTTTTTGTTAATCATGCATGTCACAACTGATTGTTGTTTAAACAGTGTTCTAGGTTTTATTAGAGAGATTAATTTACAAATCCTCCATCGAAAAACAGGACCTGATTGGGAGTGCATGCATCAGCAGAGTCGTGATGGATGTGAGTGAGAGCCAAGCGCTAATCGATTTAAACTTCAGTCCTTTCATTCGTACAGCACTCATTATCAGTCAGGCCGTTCCCATAATGCATTACTCTTCAAGGATGATCTGGCAACGTCAGCAACATAAATCATACCTGGTTCTGTCTTTTCCAATCAACCGCTGCTGGTTTATTATCAACAGATTCGTCGTGCGAAGCGCAACACATAAAAACAAGCAAACGCAGCAACATATTGACTGTACTTCCTGGGAGAAATTCAATGCAAATGTTAGTTTTTTTTTTTTTTTTTTTTCACTTAGTGTAATCTCCAAGTTGTTATGAAGTCTTTCAAAGGCCTTACAAGGGCCTGATCAAAGCTAAAATCCTGTGAACAAAGAATTCATGAGTTCAGATGCTGCTGATTCAGTCAGTGGTGGGGAATGATTGTGGCAATGTTGCCTAAGTATAATATAATAACATACACTATAGTTCAAGTTTGGGGTCAGTAAGATTTTTTGATGTTTTTGAAATAAGTAAAAAATTATTACAATTTAAAATAAACCATTTTTAATTAATATAATTAAAATGTAATGTATTCATGTGATGGCATGAATGTTCAGCAGCCATTCCTTCAGTGTCACATGATCCTTCAGAAATCATTCTAATATGCTGATTTGTGCTGCTTAATATGTTTGTGGAAACTATGATACATTTATTTTCAGAATTCTTTGATGAATAAAAAAAGTTCAAAGGAACAGCATTTATTTAAATTTGGTTTGTAACATTATAAATGTTTTACTGTCAATTTGATCAATTTAATGTGTCCTTGTTGAATGTAATTATTACAGTTTTGTTTTACAATCACTAAGATGCAGTTCTCAATGCCTAGGTCACTTTTTCAAAACTCTTCACACAGTTCTCAAACTCACTTTGTCACTCTAAAAACTCTTGCCCAAGAGTCATAGCTGCCATCATTAGGGATGACCATAAACAGAGCAACGAATTGATGCTCTCCATGCAAATCGACTATTCGAAATTGATTTATTTAAAAAAAAAAAAAAAAAAAAAAAAAGCTTTTTAAAGAAGTAATTTCTTTCCAACAACAACAAAAATACTTACAGACCCAAAACTTTTGAAAAAATATTGTAAAATAATGATTTGACTAACAGAAATAGTTGAGAAAAGGAGCTAGTTCATGGTTTCAAGAAGTGGGTAGCAATGGAAAAATGTGGGTTTCACTGCAAGAGAAGGCCTGGGGATGAAAGATTTCTCTAGGACACTGGAATGAAAGGTCTGAAAATTTGAGCCTCTGTCAGCTGAAGAGATTGAAAACTATGAAGAATGGCAGTAAGTGTGAGAGACTGTGAGTGAATGTGTGTCTGTGTTTGGCCAAGAATGAGGAGCCATTGCAGGGTGTCTTCTATCTTTTATGAGTTTCACCAGGTGAGAGAGCAGCCCAAAGGCTTGACCTCAGCACACACTCTAACCCAGCTCCACACGAAGGCAAACACACCTATAGCATAGAACAGCTTAGTTTTAGCAGCGCTGCAGCATCCCATCACTCATGGAAAGGGTGTGAATCTTCTCTCATCTTCAACAGACTGTAAAGCCATCACTCAGACTATTTTCGTACATAACACCAATTTTCCTACCTTATACACAGAATATCTCCTTTCTCTTTCCGTCTCTCTCACCACCAAGTTCTTACACTCCTCGACATCAACCGTGAGCAATTTAAATAATACTCAAAGATCAGCACGCTCATTTCAAACTCACATGCATGCAGCCTAAGAGCGAACTTAAAAATAGTCTGTATTTGAGATAATGAGGAGGCAAGGAAATCATCTGCACATGAAGGCGGAATATAAATCACGATACAATATTTTGCTGACACCTTCTCATCTCCACCAGGCTGTTCTGTTTATTTCCTGTGAAATCCAGCAAACTTAATTTGCCGGACGAGTTCAACCTGAACTAAGCTGCTTAGATTAATAAATGTATTTCCTATTTATCGCTTTGGTTTTCTCTAAAGCTGTTTACAGGGTAAGAATGATCTGCGAGCGCTTTTTAAAAGCACGTACATTAATCTTCTTAGCTGTGCATAAATCTATTATCTGGCCATCAACACTGTACGGACTGTCTGCATAAGTGTGTGTGTGTGTGTGTATGTGCGCCTATCCTCTGCTACTTCCTCAAAACTTCAATGCCACGTAATGAGACTTTGCATTTTGTCACATAGTGAGTGTGTATATCAGCATTTTGAAACTTTTTTTGTTTTGTTTTGTTTTGTTTTGTTTTTTGGCCAGTAATAACTGACGCCATAGACAAGCATGTTCCTCTAGACAGGATGTATACACACAAACAACAGATCTGATTCTAAATTCAGTCTGTGGCACCCAGGGGACTGCTGCCATTTTTATTTTTATTTTTTAAATGGAGGAATCAATTTGAATTCCTTTCAGCTTTTTTGATTCTCTTTGGTAATTGAAATTGCATGGTCCACAGACTGGTTTAATATTGTTCTTGAGTCCCCCTGCTTCCTGGCAGAGGATTGCACATGTATGTGTGTGAGAGAGCGAGAGAGAAACAGCGAGAGAGAGATGTAATAGGCAGAATTTATTTTGACTTGATTAATATTAAAGAAAATGGCTATGCTATTATATATAGCACTAAATATAAATTTGTAATTATATCTTTATTTTTATAGGTAATGTTCATCCATTTTTCAATTAAGAGCTCTAATGAATTACTTTTACTACAGTGATTTGCAAACTTCTTTCAAATAGAACCACTCACAGTTCAGTGAATTTATATAAAAGCGTTTGTTTGTGTATAGAGAAATTAGAAGGCTAATTTTTTTTAAATAAGGTTACGGCAAATTGTGCTGACATGCTTGAATATGGTATATAATAAATAAATATGTAAATACAGTTGCAGCATCGTGACTACTGAGCCTGAGGCAAGTGTACCAAAGTGCATTTAATATTTTATTGGAACACATTCTTAATATATCTACCATAAACATGCATACACTCAAACAAAACATGCCAATTCATACACTGCAGTTCAAAGGTTTGGGGTCAGCAAAATTTTGGAAAGAATGTGGGTTACACTTGATTTCGATAGTCCATTTCAGACATTGTACCAACTAATAAGTAACTTTGCAACTACATGTCAACTAACTCTCATTAATTTGCAACTATGTGTCAATGAACTCTCATTAAAGTACAACCCGAATTCCGGAAAAGTTGGGAAGTTTTTTAAATTTGAATAAAATGAAAACTAAAAGACTTTTTGTAAATCACATGAGCCAATATTTTATTCACAATAGAAGATAACATGAGAAATTTTAAAATCTTATGCACAAAATGAGCTCATTTCAATTTTGATGCCTGCTACAGGTCTCAAAATAGTTGCGAGGGGGGCATGTTCACATATGGCTTACTTTTTACATGATAGAGCTTTAGTTGGCATCTGCAGATGGCACGGTGGATTGTGTTTACCAACAGTGGTTTCTGGAAGTATTCCTGGGCCCATTTAGTAATGTCATTGACACAATCATGCTGATAAGTGATGTCGTCTGAGGGCACGAAGACCAAGGGCATCCAATAAAGGTCTTCATCCTTGTTCTTTACGCACAGAGATTTCTCCAGTTTCTCTGAATCTAGTGATGATGTTATGCACTGTAGATGATGCGATTTGCAAAGCCTTTGCAATTTGACGTTAAGGGACCATGTTTTTAAAGTATTCCACAATCTTTTTTATGCACTCTTTCACAGCTCTGCCCATCTTTACTTCTGAGAGACTCTGCCTCTCTAAAACATCCCTTTTATAGACCTGATATCAGTTAACTTAATTAGTTGCTAGAAGTTCTCCCAGCTAAATCTTTTCAAATTTTCTTGCTTTTTCAGCCATTTGTTGCCCCCGTGCTAACTTTTTTGAGACCCATAGCAGGCATCAAATTTGAAATGAGCTCATTTTGTGTTTAAACATTTGTTATGTTATCAATGTTCTATTGTGAATAAAATATTGGCTCATGTGATTCGAAAGTCTTCTAGTTTTTTTTTTTTTTTCCAAATTAAAAAATGTAGACTGTTAGGTTAGGGTTAATCGAATAAGTTGACATGTACTTTAAAAAGTACTTTATAGTTTATAGTATGTCTAAAGTGGACTATTGAAATTTTTTTTTTTTTAGTATGGATGCATGCTGAAAACAATGGCAGCATACTGTAACTCTCTTTGCAACAGAGAGAATAATGATCAGCATACTATAACTCTCATTACAACAGTTAAACGTTGTCCGCTTTCAGTGTTGAAGCACACGATTTCCGCCTGTAGAAACTTCTCTTCCCAAGGTCACAGAACTGAGCAGCTCAGCAGTCGGCCATGACAGGCAAACAGTCCCATGATGAAGTTGTGCAGAGGGGCAGAAAACTCATTCAAAATACCGACAAATCAGTCCATTGCATCTTTTGGGGGGTGAAAGACCATTTTTTTATTTTCTGTAAAGGCCTGTTTCCTAACCACTGAAATATTTCACAGTAGTCTATGACCTGTGCCTGACATTTCAGGAGAGTAACACTTACTGACGTGCACCATAAACCGTGTCTTCATAGTCCTATTCATCCAGCATTGGACACATAGTGGAGGCTGTTATGCTTTTGAAATGGTGTTTGGTTACAAATGAAGGGAGGCGGTGAAAGCCTGCCATTGTGACTCAAGTATTGATGGCAACATAGTGTTGAAATACAGCTCCATCTAAAGAGAAATTGCCTTCATAAAAGAACATAGCTCAGCATTTTAAATGGTTTACGTGATAGATATAGTGTTATTTATGTCTTGGTTTTTTGATGGAGGTGCCATTTGTAACATAATTTGAGTCATCCTTTTAGTCAACTTTCTTTAAAACTGCTTTTTTGTGTGTGTGTGTGTGTGTGTGTGTGCATGTGCAGGTGCATGCACGCGTTCCCCTTTCTCCTGTTGTAAAATTGCAAGTTGTTTTCAAGGAAGGAGGAACAGAACTATTCCACCTTGGCAGAGATATTTAGGTTCACAATATATCCAATTTCCTTCAAATACTGTATTTTAGTGCATTTTGTTCTTGTTGCATCTCCTCACTGTTGCATTTACATTCAGTCCCAGTACTCATTTAGACAGGTTCACAGACCTACACAGCAGAGGCTGTCCATGGTGCTGAACAGACACGGACGAAACAAAGCCTCCCTGCACCAAATATAAAATTGGAAGAATGTGCATTCACTCTAAAAACCTCAGTCCATTTTATAAGTGCCAAACTAACATCCAGGATTCAAAAACATCTCTCTATACTTTGTGCTGAGCAGAACAAGGAGAGTAATTGTAGGGCCCTTTAAAATCTGTTTTATATTTTCCCCACATTTTTAGTGTTTTTAATTTATTATGGATTCAGTTTTAATGGTTTGATAAAATTGTACCAGTCACCAATCATGTAAAATCAATTGAATTAATAAAAAACAGTATAGTATTACAATTCTTCAAATAAAAAGCCCTTTAAAATGTTTTATTTTTCCCCCCAAATTCTGATTTAATTCTGAATTCTGCATATTTTGTATGTAGGGAAATGGTGCTAATCAAAAAATTCATAAAACTTCAACAATGGAAAAATATTTAAACAAGAATATAACATTGCTTTTCAACTAAACATTGAACGTTTTATTTTTTTGTCAAAGTGCTGCGCAACAGAGATTTACTGTATAAATTAAAACAAGTCTGTTGATAGTGTGACATTCCTTAAAATAAAGTTATTATTATTATTATTACTTTGATAAGTACATTTTATTATACAATAGTATGTTAATATATTTTTGTCATAATTTCTTCAGTTAAGCCAAACTTTTATTATATCTTATTAAATTAAATGGTGAAATGCTGATAAAATTAACTCTCAGAGCAGCTGTGGAGATGAATTTCATATGGAGTGTCCTCATATCCTAACATCAAAAGGCATCTTAAAAGTATTAACAAATTACTATCAGCAGACCATCAATAACCTCAGATGAGTCTTTCAGCAGCAATATCATGGATGTGTTAATATTACTGTATAGTAATATATCTAAGTCTATATTATGTATATTGTTAATCAAAAATGTTCCATCATGAACAGAGATGGATATATTAAAGTGCTTTTCCTCATTTTGACAGAATGTTGTAGTTCCCAGCTTTAGGAATATTATTATATATAAAACACTTCTGGTGGACTAGAAGTGAAAAATTGGAGAAAGCTAAGTTCTAAAGAACCACTTCAAACCAGAAGTGCCTACCATGATTTAAAATTATTTTTTCGTCAAAAAAGATGGATAGTGAGACAGCAGACTCTGAAAGAGGTAGACAAAACCGTTCAATTACTTGGAGACATGCAGAGCACGCACACTTCATAT
This sequence comes from Elopichthys bambusa, assembly GCA_037101425.1. NCBI lineage: Eukaryota > Metazoa > Chordata > Actinopteri > Cypriniformes > Xenocyprididae > Elopichthys > Elopichthys bambusa. The sequence continues at coordinate 14,891,699 of CM074432.1, read as the reverse complement.
TTACATAACAGTCTTTTTGTGGGTTAATTATCACAGACACTAATCCATATCATGATTACAGCTGTACTTTTGATTTATTAATTCAAAATTTGACAAATTCTGTGATATTCCTCATTATTATGTCTGGATTCTGCGATTCCATCAGCGTTTTCTGCATCGCAGAAATCTTAGAACATGCCAAGTCAACAGGTTCAAGAAGGTAAGTTTAATTGGCAGATCTAAGTTACTCTCAATTGACAGTTTGTATGAAGCGCACACATTTTCTCTGTCTCACACAGTCTTGGCAAGACCTGCTGTAATGAAGGCCCTTGATTCCATATGTGTTTGATCACATATGGAGTACAAGGAAGCAGCATGTGTGGGAGAAATGTAATTACTGCTCAACGCAATAGTGACCTGACATAGAATCCATATTAGCATGCTGCACTCCTGTCAAACCCATAAAATAGATCAGTGTTGAATTATTGCCCATCAATAATGTTTTTAATGGCCATTTCAGGTGCGTAATTAAGTGTAATAATAGTATAATTTCATGGATGTTTTGCATTTAAAATATACGATTGGCTTTTCTGTAATCTGAACTTATGTCACCTACACAAACAATGATTGTGCTATAAATTGTGAATATTTCTTCTTCACTAATTGATGTGTTCAAACAGAGAACATTTTTAATGATATTCACAAAAATGTAATTTTCATGCATGGCTCCATAACAGAGCGAGATATGTATTGAATTTTGAATGCCATTATCTTTTTCCTTCTGGAAAAATAAAGTCTTTGAACTTGCATTTTATTTAATATCTCTTCGAATTCAGCAGGGTCATCACTGGATTCAAACTGATTTGTTTAAATGTGCCACAGGCAAAAGATTTGACTAATTAGGCATGTGCTTGGACGTCTCTTAGTATGTGACATTTGAAGCTGTTGCAAAGTGCTGGAAATGTGAAAAGCACAAAGCAGCAGCAGCAGGATTGGAGGTCGACGCTGTCTTCACTCTTGAAATGTTCCTCTTTGAAGCTACAAAAAGACTTTAATGGGTTTTTATACTTTATTATTCTGATGGAGGAGGCTGTACTTTAAGTAGGCATGATTTTGTGATTCTAATGTGAATATATGTTTGACACTAATGATATTAGTGTATATGCTTTTAAAGATTTCTGATGTTATGATTCATATAGAAAAAAGTAATAAACACAACATTTTCATTGCAATTTACATAAACACACTTGTTAAACCCTTTCCCACCTCCATAAGCATCTAATTAGTTTCCAAACATTATAACATTCTGTGGCATAATATATTCAAGAAATATTTTGAAAGTGGCCATAGTTCTTGTGTAGTTTATTTCTAAGTTTAGTGGATTTTTGCATGTATCCCATGAGAGAAAAACAAAACAAAAACATATTTATTTGAAAATGGTTACTAACTGAGCGATGCGTTGAGTTCCTGCTATTACCTAGTTGGATTTGGCCCAAGAGGCCACTTTTGCAAAAACACTGAGAACACAGCAAACTAATTCTGACATCAGTCAGTCTGCCTGGAGCTATATTCAACAAACAATTGAAAAAAAAGAGATTAATAAATCAGATACCAACACCCTGGCATATGTTCAGTTATTTCATATGAATCTGTTTGCTATCTCACATCATGTTCACAAAGCTTAATGACTGAACTAATCATAGAACTTGACTGTGTTCCCTATAAAAATATGCCATGTTATGACCAGGAGTGCAACCCTGTTTATTTGTGTCCATGTGATTTGTGTGGAGTAGACATCTGATGCTGATAAAGCAGGACTGCTATCTCTTGTCATCTGTCTCAGGAAAAGACATTATCATATATTTTTTTTTTTTTTTAACAAATCTAATTATAACTGTCAGATATTCCCAAGCAGCCCCTCACAGTACTTGTCAAAGTTATTCGTCCTTGATTATTTCTCCTTGATCCTTCTGTTCTTCACTTTTGTGCTGAGAAAATATTATGGTTACATCTAAAAGTGCACATTCTGTAATACACTTCTATAGTGCCATTTAAAAAGTTGAGTGAAAACTAAAATTCAGAAATAATTGTACAAAATAAGCTTGGGTTGATAGTATTTATTTAGAAATCCATCACTGAGTCTATGTGTGCAGATTCTGCCCTTGGTTTCTCCGTCAATATTATCCTTTAGTAAGGCAGTAGATTTGCATTACCAGACTTTACATTACTCTAAACTTACTCTGCCAAAGAACTACAGTAGAAAAGAAAGGGGTTGTGTGATCGCCCTGTGACGTTTGCTTTTATAAACGTGACATATCTGTGACTAATTCTGAAAGATTGACATAACTTTGAAAATGCAGGACTGTTTATTTATGTTTAAACAAAATACCGGTTACAGCACAAAATAAACATGAATGAACACCCGAAGATATGATAAAAGATACAGTACAACTTAACAAAATCTTTATCTCATATCTATCTAATTTCTGTTTCAACCGCAGAAAGACGTCATTAAAACAGCTTGTAAACAATGTCAGGTAACATCACATTTACCTAAGAAAAAACATATTCAGTGAGAAAAATTAAAATGAAAAATTCGTTAGAAAAATGAACAGCTAGAAAATGAACTCTAGAGAGGAGAATATATGCTAAATATATGCACCATATTACATATTCATTATAATTTTTAATGCTCTTCAATATTGAATGCATGTTTGAATAAATCCGTCAAGTTTTCATGACAGCCACTATTTAAATGTTTTTATTTCAAAAAACGCATTGGAGTAGAAATATAATTTTGTAATTGTAAAGTTAGTATTTTAACTTTATTAATGTAAAAACTTCCTTGAGTGTAATTTAAGTGTATAAATCAGTGAATTTTAACCTTCAATATTAGGTAATGTACTACCAACTGACCCCCTTGTATAGTTTACTCCATTAGTTTGCGATGCACTGTTCCTGATATATATCCAAAATAATCGATATTGAATCAAATCGGAATTTAATCGAAGTGCAATCTTGTGAATTGAAATCAAATCGAATTTTAAAACTTGTGTCAATACCCAGCCCTACACCGTACCATTCAAAAGTTTGGAGTCAGTACGATTTTTCAAAAGGTACACTATGTAACTTTTAACCCTCTAGTGATTAGAAAACAAAACTGTATGCATTTTGCGGAATAACATTGTTTTGGTTGTGCTTCGGCTTAAGAGATATAACCAGTTTAGATGGAAAGGATATCAAGCTGACTAGCTATACCCATTAATAGACAAAGTACTTGCTTAAAAATAAAGGAAGCACCGTGCTACAACAACTATAATGAAATGACCCTTTATAATAGATAATGCTTTACAATGAGAGCTGCATATGGCAGGTTTTCTGTTCAATAAAATACCTTACTCACCCACTGAGTAATACAATCTCCATCTCCACTTTGCTTTTTAAAAATTCCAAATCCCTCAGTTCTCACCATCTCCAAAAAGCCAAGCCAGTCTTGATTCTATGACCTCTGTCACGTTCTTTTTGCCAGCAGACTCTCCTCTGTTCGGCTCTTTTATTAATTTAAAAAAAAAGGGTGATTCGCCAGAAGTTCGAGATTTAGCGTGTTCCATGGCTACGACCGAAAAACTGATAAATGCTGCTTTCTGAGGACGCATTCTGAGGTAGAAGGGCATCAAGGCCCATCCAAATCCAATGTTAGCTTCACTTCCTGTCTCCTGAGACACTTTCATCTGATCGATTTTTGAACGCAGCGAGACAACAAGTCAGCCGCCTATGTTTTCGGACGTAGCTAGTGATGTACGGTTTGAGAATGAACCAGTTAGCAAATCGGACTGAATCGTTCAAAACAGTTTAATCTCCAGTTAGCAAGCACTAATCCACAAATGACTAAAGTTACTCACTTTTTTGACGTGCCTGACACTTGCTCTGACTCGAAATAAACCAACATCCCGGAGTTATTCAGTTACTCCACTGAACAGTTACTCCAGTTACTTACACTGACTTAAAAAAAAGTTACATAGTGTACCATTAAGGTTTTGAAAGAAGTCTCTTATTTCTTTTTTTTTTTCTGTCAAACACAAAATAATATTGTTGGACCCCAACGACTTTCATTGTATGGACAAAAAATTGTAAGTGACAATAAGTTGTGAGTAGGATGTGCAATATGCAAAGTGCGATATTGAGGTATCAGTATGCAAGAAACATTGAAAACAGAGAAAAGTTTTTGTATTTGCATGAAAAACAGTTTTACTCTTAGTCCATACAGCCAACAGCAAAGTTCCTCTGTCACCCACACACACACACACACACGCGCCTGCGATGCCAACAAGTGCACCAGACACTCATCGTCTGTCTCTTTCTCTCTCCACTTTAGGCTGCAAGATTCATGTGAGAAAGAGAGAAAGGCAGTGACACTTTAAGCCACTTGTGCCAGGCTGTTGGCTGTGGTGCGATGTACGTGTGTGTCCTTTTGTGCTTTTGTGCCAATAACAGCCCATGCTTTAGGCTGCAGGAAGGTAGTGTGGATGAGGGTCCAGCCGTGGTACAAGATCACTCTCGGAGCCAACTGTAAGAGCGAAGGCGTGATCTGAACAGCAGGGAAAACCCCAGGGTACTCACACTATTCACCCAGCCAACTGAGAGATGCCTGGGGACACACAGACACACAAACAATAGACAGAGAAGATGAAAGAAACAAAACATACAGATAACACAAAACTAAACTTAACACATTTAACAGCACTGTTATCACCCTATTCAACACCTCGCTTGTCTTTTTCCTCTTCTATAAGATCCATTCTGCTTCCACCGCTTCTATGAGACCCAAATGGAGTCTGTCAGTGAAATAAAGACCTTTAATACAGACACCCCAACATCTCGGGTCTCTTTCTTCACCAGTTATTCAGGTTTTGAAGTCATTCCCCATGCCTGGAAATGCCATGGCCTTTCCATATGAGAAAAGTCAGTTAGGAGCAGATATAGGCATATTTCACATTGTTAAAGTGATGCTTGTTTACACTGAAAAAATATATTTTCTTACATAGTATTATTACAGTGTATTATTGTCTTGTTTTCCATAACCAACCTTGAAACTTTCCTAAATCAAGATTAATTAATTTGAGATGCAAAATGAAATATCTTTCATTTTGCATTTCAAATTAATGAAAGTGGAAATTCTACTATAAAACAGCTCTCTGGTGTGTTCATGTTTTAACTCGCGTTGACCTTGACGGACTGAACAGGAAAAATGAACCAGAGAAGATTACTACGTAAAAGAAAGCGGAGTCTGAGAGCACACCTATTATGTTCACCACAGACCAATGGTAGTTTTAAGGTGTTTACCATAGACTGTAAAAAAATATGGACGACACACCGTCACTCTCTTCCATCGTAGTAACTGAAGCCGCCAGTGTGTCTATATGGCGAGGACATCTTGAGTCTCGAGTCTGCGCACATGCTGCGTCCCAGTTCGCCTACTTATACTACGCCCTAAAAGTATTTACTCTTTCTGTGAACAAAAAGTACATACTTTTGAGTGTGTTGCAAAAGAGTAGACAAGCTTTGGGACATACTATCACGTCATACAATTGCGTCTTTGCTCTCTGTCGCATCCTCTCACCACAACTGGCCTGTCAATCATCTTACATCCTCCACATTTATTTAGCTAATTTCCTACGGTATCGGAGAGAAATGCAGTACCACGTTGATCTGCAGTCGCGGGTCTTTCATGTGGAGAACTCTCCTCATTAATGCATAATGATGCATTTAAAAGTTAATGGCCAATCGGATCTTTATAAAAGCCCACATTGGTATTGCAGATGAAATATAACACGGATAACGTTAAATAAATATTTTATATCAGGTTGAACTGATTATTATATCACTCAAACCTCTCAGCATCGGTCGCGCATATCCGCCATGTTTTATAGGGGTTTTTTTTTAAACACTTTTTACTCGTGTTTGTAGTTCTGAACTGAATCCTCATCCAAAGCACAATGGGTTGTGGGCAGTATTAGCCTTTATAGTGTGCACGGATCCACACTTCAAAAATCTACCGGAAATAGTAGACCATCTGACTTTTGGACACACTTATTTTAACCTCACATACTATTTAGAATGGATAGTATGGACACTGGGACGCAGGGATAGTGAACTTGAAACCCGAGTCTGCGCAGTAGTGAGCACGAAGTGGAGCCGCGATATTAAGGTCCCGCCCAAACTCAGAACACATTATTTCGATGTGAAATAAACAGTTGTGGAAATGTAGAAATTAAAGTAAAATCTCCAATCACCTCGCGAAGATCCAGAAAAAAAGTCAGTTGGAGCCTCAGTGACTACTTCTCGCAGAGAAGCTTTCAACCTCAGCTGTCAATCATGAGGTCTCGCCCCCATTTTATAGCATAAAATAACTAACTAAAACCAAACTTATTTAAAGAACGAACGCTTGAACTAACACCAGCGTGATAAAATGACAGAAATTGTCTTTTTTGAAAAATATATTTGAAGTGTAATTTAATTGTTTAGTTTGTCTCACGTCCCACTGGAATACATGGAGTGGGCGGGGTTTATGACCTATACTGCATCCAGCCACCTGGGGGCGATCGAGATGCTTTGGTTTCACTTTTCAGGACTCGTGTGGCACACTTGGTAGTCACTGAAGCCGTCAGTGTGTCAGTCGAGTTTGCGCATAATGAACCTGTCAGAGTCTGCGGAGTAGTGAACGCGAAGTAGAGCCGAGATATCAAGGTCCCGCCCACACTCCCGCAAAATCGGTTAATACTGCAGAACAACACATTATGTCTGTGTGAAATATACAGTTCTGGAAATGAAGAAATTAAAGTTAAAGCTCCAATCTCCTTCCAAAGATCCAGAGAAAAGTTCGTTGGTGCTTCAGTGACGACTTCGCTCAGAGAAGCAATAATCTCAGTTGTCAATCATGACGTCAAAACGTCTCAGGTTACGAATGTAACCAGGGTTCCCTGAGAACAGGGAACGAGACTCTGCGTTTGCAACGCTATGGGGAAACGTCACGTGACTCGGTGTTCGAAAGCCAAATATCCAATAACTCCAAATCCTATTGGCCGGCGACAGCCTATGACGTCATACAGGCGCGACCCGGAAGTATAAAAGGGGCGCCTGGGGAAGCAGTCATTATCCATCGTCTTGAGGGACTGTTCAGCAGGCAGCCCGATGTATGGCAAGGAAACGCAGAGTCTCGTTCCCTGTTCTCAGGGAACCCTGGTTACATTCGTAACCTGAGACGTTCCCTTTCGAAAGGGAACTTCTACTCTGCGTTTGCAACGCTATGGGGAACGATATACCCACGCCGCCATGCTTGAGGAGAATGCCTGCCAAGAAAAATGGCTGAGACAAAGGCTCCAGAGCAGTAGAAACTGCTTGGCAACTCTCCCTCGGGTCACACCAGGCTGTCAGTGACAGCATTCCCTTCGGCCAACAGCCCAAGCTAAACTCCATGAAGGACCTCCTCAAAGGCCCTACAGAAGGTGCTAAAGCATCTGGAACCCACTTTTCCATAAGAAACAGTGGTCCCTTCAAGGGAATGTGGCCAGGGAACCGAAGGGAACCCCGGCCAGCCACTAGAGGGGAACGAAGTCACCCTCAATGCCACCAGGGAGGCCGACCTTGTCTGACCTGAGACAAACTCAGTCTGGGCCAACCCTGTCTGAATACAGAGCCTCCTAACACGCATTCTTCACAGAAGATAGTAAGTAAGAGTGACTGCAAAGAGGCAGAAACAAACTCAAACCCACGCGTAGAGACGGGCATCCTGGAGAGCAGAACTCAGCTAAGTGCTATGAACCCTCGTATTGAGGGGAGTATAATCCACTCATCCTAGGATCTACCCAGTGCTTAATTAACGCACTGAGGAGGCCGTGCGCTACAGAACCCTGATGCAGGGGAGCACAAACCAGCCTGATGCTGGATCCTTAAGAGGAGGCCTGATTAAGGCCTACCCCATGACCAGCTTAGGGAGCTAAGCACTATTACAAACATAACCCTAAAAGGGAAGTACGAAACTCACCTAACAGGTAGACCATGCGATGGGCACATACTCATGGAGGCCGAAAGAGGCCTACAGCATGATAGAGTTAAGTGAATAACAGAAGTCAAACAGAAAGTGGCCCGGCTTTCTTTCCGGGGTAGAAAGATGACTTCAATGGCAGCCTAAGAGGCTGCAAAGTGCCCACATGACAATCCACCCAACACGATCCACCGAGCAGTGTACTCAGTAAAAACACCTTTTACTCTCTAAAGCAAGAGGAGTACAGCGTACGCCAGCACGCATTAAGGAAGGCCTGGAGGGGCCTATAACCTCAACAGACACGTGGCATCAGCTCGTGGCAGTGTTTAGGCCCAAAGGACGATAAACAACCAGACAAAAGGAGGTTGGTTTACCACTTAGGCCTCTGGCCAACAGAAGTGTATAAAGATAACTCTCAAAGAGAAATACACCCAAACATACTCCAGTGTGTTAAAACTAGGCGGCCCGTAGGCCTAGCAACCTCTAATACACACGGCGTAGTCTTGTGGCCGTTTCTAGGAGCACAAAAGATCCACCCTAGGCGCTAGGTGGCCCTTAGCTCAACTAGAATAGGACTCAGGGAGGCAGATATAGGTAAAAAACAACCTTCAGTAAGGTTTTGCTGCCAAACCAACCTGAGGGGCTAGCCACTCGAAATACTCGGTAAAAAGCACCTTGTCACCCTCACAGCGCGAGGAGTATATAACTGAACTCCACATATTACACCGGAGGCCGAAGTAGGCCTGCCTTAGTAAACACGTGGCATCAGCAAGTGGCTACCATAACCATACCACCCAGAGGCCATGTATTAACAGTGTCATGATTAACACATGAAAAACACTGCCAAACACCGAGAACAGGCCTGTTAGGGCCTATCCGTCAGTGATGGGGTGTGGCCGATGGTGGCATGGTTTCCCAGGCATCCTGCCAACAAGTCGACTAGAAAAAGGAGGCCTAAAGGGGCCTCCATTCCAGTAACAGGTGGCGATCAGCCTACTCACAGGTTAACACACAAATTGTGCCAAACGTAAACTAAAAAGGAGGCCTGAAGGGGCCTGCCAATTCAATAACACGTGGCTACAGCTCGTGAATTAAAGTGCTGCCAAACCAACCTGAGGGGCTAGCCACTCGAAATACTCGGTAAAAAGCACCTTGTCACCCTCACAGCGAGAGGAGTATATAACTGAACTCCACATATTACACCGGAGGCCGAAGTAGGCCTGCCTTAGTAAACACGTGGCATCAGCAAGTGGCTACCATAACCATACCACCCAGAGGCCATGTATTAACAGTGTCATGATTAACACATGAAAAACACTGCCAAACACCGAGAACAGGCCTGTTAGGGCCTATCCGTCAGTGATGGGGTGTGGCCGACGGTGGCATGGTTTCCCAGGCATCCTGCCAACAAGTCGACTAGAAAAAGGAGGCCTAAAGGGGCCTCCATTCCAGTAACAGGTGGCGATCAGCCTACTCACAGGTTAAAACACAAATTGTGCCAAACGTAAACTAAAAAGGAGGCCTGAAGGGGCCTGCCAATTCAATAACACGTGGCTACAGCTCGTGAATTAAAGTGAACCAAGCTACAGGGAACCAGCTGTAACCCAAAAAGCTATGGGAAGCTAACTGCAACCTGCGCTAGGCTACACATTCCAACAGGCAATGTACCCTAAATACACATTTTGACTAAAGGGAACCAAACAAAGCCAACATGGTCTAAGGAAGGCTAATATAAGCCTACTACCTCAGACAGACACGCGGCATGGCCTGTGGCAGCGTAAACCTGTGAAAATATGTGAGCACATTATGATCAGTTAAACAGTATAGTAGAACAACCGCTAACTAGAAGGAGGCCGAATATCATAAGGCCTACAATCCGAGTTATAAGCAGTATAACCGTTAACCAGACCACTAAAAAAGGGAGCTAATAGATACCAGTTTTCTTCAACAAAGTGGCACTAACTACCCTGAATATGCAATCCAACAGGTGATGCACCCAGTGACAAAGACCTCAGACTGGAGAGTACAAGTCACCAAATACTCAAAACAGAGGCCTACTTTCACAGCAAAGGGCCTACTGTTATGAGAGCAGGTGCCAACCTGTGGCAGCATAGGCTCACATACAGTGTAGCGCAAAAGTCTAGAACCCAAAGTAACACAAACTTTGATCTACATGCTGTTTTGAAAAGAAAAACACTTCCCACACAGATCCTCAAATCTGATCTAAGCCCCAGAGGACAGGAGCTAAAAAACTAGCAATGTCAACTCAAACTTGATAAAACAAATTATCAAGTGGCTCAGAAGAAAATTCCTTTTAGCATGAAAGTTCTAGAAAGTGGGGCCAAGCACACACCTGCACAACTTATCTACGCAAAGATAAGGGCCTACCACCTGAGGAACAGCATAAGGGAGTCAGAAAACAGTCTACAACCTAGCTGTAAAACTCAAATTGCACCTACACCAGCAAGGGGATAATTGGGCGTACAGCCTAACAACTCCCTCGGGAGGAAAACCAGAACTAGGAAACAAATCCTGAAAGGATAGTGAATACATATGGGGTTACTTCATATATCACATCACCTAGCTCTAGCCTGGCTGCCAAGTTATAGGCCTATTTTCTTTATTATATACAACAGGCACCATAACAAACAGCCTGATCTCCACTTCTAAATCTCATGATGAGAAAAATAAAGTGAAGCTCAAAGCTGAAAAGTCAGGCGGCCGGTTAGGGCCGCCGTAGACATACAAACTGAAGCAATGAGTGCCAACTCAAACTATACTGAAAATAGGCGAGAGGCTACTCAACATAGAGAGAAAACTAAGCAGCAGCCATTCTGTGACCTGCTTAGTCAGTCTCAACATTCCAGTTTTGCCCAAAAAACCCCTTCAAATTCTATATCTCAATGTACATTCACTGTGACATGTTCAGAAAATATACAGGAACGACACAAAGTCAACATTTAAGAAATGAAATCTGACTCTGTCTTACCTTCCTGTGGCTCGAAGACCAAAGACTGCTCCTTTACAAACATGGGAAGGAAAACATCCATGGTTCTAGAAGCCCAAAGAACCCTTTCACTATCAAGCCAGAAGGCGGGCCTCCAGAAAAAATCATCATAAGCCCAGCCGTCAGCCTGACTGTTCAAAGGTGTCACCTGAACATACAGTAGTAATTAAAAAACGGATCTGAGTGGAATGCAACTCTTAAAAGCTGCTGAGCGCGCCCTCGCCTTCAGCAGATCAGCCTGGTATGCCTGCAACACTGCCATAGTGTGAAAGCCGCACCAGCCTGACCCGCAGCAGCATATGCTCTGCCGTTCAGACGAGATGTCTGTTTAAGGGGTCTGGACGGCAAAACTGGAGCTTTTAGTGTCGGTGCTCTGCCCATGACGAGATAGCTGTTTTTCTTTGCAAACATCTTGTCAATGGGCGGCAGCGACACATACCCATGCTGGCCCAATCCATCCACATCAGCGAGATTCCCTCGCCGATGCGGATGAACTCTGGCCGAGCATGGGTTCTTCCATGCCTTCCCGATCTCAACGTGGAGATGCGGAAAGAATGGAAGGCTCACTGGAGTCACGGGGTTGTGGTCGGAAAGAAAAATGTTCGTCAAGTCTGCCGCGAACAGGGTTTTTTTTTTTTTTTTTTTTCTCACGCGCCCACGCGGCAGCTGCAGTCTGCCAGCAGCGCGTTCCACAACCTCCAGTAACTCTGCATATGCTGGGCCAGGAGACTTGGAGAAAGAAGAAAAGCCACTTCTTCCTTCTCCATTGCCTCCTGCCCACGGGGGCTATCAGCCAGAAGAACACTCGCTCCCGGATCCGATGATGTCAAAGATAAGACATCATCATCATCCAGGAGCTCATCCCCGCCAGCCGCCACCGGAGGCTGAGAGACCATAACACCTCTCTCAAACTCAGCAGCGAGCTCCATCTGCGAGCCCCATGAGTGCAGCCGCCGCTCTGCCTCAGCACGAGCAGGGCCGGACCGACCAGGCGCAGATGTTGACGCCTCATCCCTCGAGGAGAGGGCCAGACGAGAATGGAGCGTTCTCATAGGAAGACGCTCACAATTCACACAGACAGCGCCCTCAAGCACCATCCGTGCGTGTTCTTCTCCCAAACAATAGACGCATAGGGTGTGCGAACCCTCCATAAACCTCGGGCATGGATCCACACACTTCCTGAAATGTTTCTCTTTGCCCTCAGACATAAAAGAGACATACTCTATGAAGAGTATATTCGATAATGGCAGTCGACACAAACAGTCCCGAAAGACGATGAGATAATGACTGCTTCCCCAGGCGCCCCTTTTATACTTCCGGGTCGCGCCTGTATGACGTCATAGGCTGTCGCCGGCCAATAGGATTTGGAGTTATTGGATATTTGGCTTTCGAACACCGAGTCACGTGACGTTTCCCCATAGCGTTGCAAACGCAGAGTAGAAGTTCCCTTTCGAAAGGGAACCCAAGTTTTTATAGCATCAAATATGCATAAAATGACAGAAAACATCTTTGAAAAAAAAAAACAAAAACAAAAAACATATTTGACGTGTAATTTGACTGTTTAGTTTGTCTCACATTCATTAAATTCAAGCTTGGGAGGGTTACTTTAAAAATGTATTCCGTTACAGTTACAAATTACTTCATAAAAAAAATATTCAGTAACGTAATCCAAGTACCACAATATGAAAGTAATGTATTACTTCAAGGTCATATATATATATAGAAAGAAAGAAAGAAAGAAAGAAAGAAAGAAAGAAAGAAACATTTTGGGGGGATCAACTTTAAATAAATTGCATTTTTAAATTTAATTTTAATTATTTCTTCTTTGCATTTTTAAATTTAATTTTAATTATTCTTAATTTCTGCAAGTTTTTAAAAGTTACACGTTTCATACTTTTGAATAAATTATCTATTGCAATATTATGATCGTTGTTGTTGTTTAGAGCTTAAAAATATAAAAGTCACATCAGATCATAAACAAACTGAACAAGCTCGGATTAAACATTCCTGTTTATGTTTGTTCTGCTTTATTTGAATGTTTAGCATTTTGGTTACTTTTAAAACCCATTAAAAACTAAGCAATCATGTCTCATTTTTTTCTACAACTTGGGAATACACAGCCCTGAATATATATATATATATATATATATATATATATATATATATATATATATATATATATATATTTAAAGGGCTATTAAGACATCTAGTGGCTACAGTATGGTATTACAGATTATTTTTTAGTCCTTTGATAAAGAAAGTGTTTTCATAGTTGGAAGGCAGAGTTTGCACTGTACAACCATGTTGTTTGCATTTTCTTCTTTGAAAACAAAATAGCAGCGAAATTTTCATGAAATGAAAGCGTTTTTCCCTGCAGGCAGCATCGTTTCAACTAGCAGCAGTGATTCAATCTGCGTCTGAGGAGATTGTAGACGGGTGTTACTTGCGCATGCACCAGCGGGTGGCTCACGTGAGTCATCACTGGCAACAGAACCAGGAAATACGGTATAATCAAGCAGCGCTTAATATGTGTTATTATGGCAAAATAATGATTTATTTAGTTTCAAATGAAACGATTGTAATCCTGATAGTATCCCCCCTTTTTTAAAAATGTAACTGTAATCTGATTACTAAATTTTTTGACGTAACTGTAACGAATTACAGTTACTGGATTTTTGTATCCTGATTACGTAACGCCGTTACATGTATTCCATTACTCCCCAACCCTGATTACATTACATGGAGAAGGTGGGCTTTATGACCTATACTGCATCCAGTCACCTGAGGGCGATCGAGATGCTTTGGCTTCACTTTTCGGGACTCCTGTGGGCGTGCTTGATGTTTACCAACTGGAGTAAACTTTTTTAGAAAGTTCGCTTTTGCAACTGTTTTGAACTCCCGAAACAAACTCCAAACAAACTTCGTTTTGGCCTAATTTTGTTTATTTTTTTTTACCCCATTGTCAGATTTTTTTTCTTGTTTTAATCTCACGTAATTTTGCTTATATATTTGTACAGAAAATCAAGCCAAATTACTCAACAAGAAAATAACAAAAAGACCTGCTCCCCTTAGTTACTGTTGCTTTGACCGACAAGCCATGGAGCTCTCACGCCACACATCATCGCCTCACAGAGTGGAAAATACATTGTGGAGCAAAGAGGACACTGACAACGCGCCAACAGACAAGACAGAACAAGTTACTTTTGGTATGAAACAAAGTCTCAGTTTCAAATGTTGTCATTTTTTAAATAAATTCAAACAATAAATACAGTTTTGTGGCTCTTTAATGTGTCGTGACATTGCTGTGGTGTCAGTTCAAGCGACACTTGAACCGATCATCTCTTCCTACTTGTAATAAACATGAATTAACATTAGAAGGTATGTTGTTTCAAATGCAGAAAGACATCAATACACTATTTTTTAAGTTCAAGTCCACAGATGTTGATTTATTTAATCTTGTCTCGTGTCTGGTTTATTTGTTGAACAAAAAGGCGGATTCAACGTCATGATTGGTCAGATCTCCTGTCAATCAAACTCCAGGCGAAGGGTTAATTTACTACTGCTATGTTGTTTGTGCAGAGTGGAAGGTAGCTCACAGAATGGGTCCAGACAGCTTGTTGCATATGGCAGCGTTATGAAACCTGATGGCTTCCTGCAGAAGGCATGCTTATACGACCTGAACATACAAGGTATGACTCATATGAATGTATGTTGATGTGTAATATTGTGGTGATGATTAAGCCCTGATGGCATAGTGTTCGGATTGCACGTAAACATGTCAGGGTTTCTAAATGTCAGAAAATTCAGATGCAATCGTGTCTGTACGTCTGTGTGTGTGGGCATGTTTATTAGGTATGAGTAACTTGTATTGTTGATGATCATATTAGTTTCGACTGACAGGGTGAGTGTGTGTTTGTGCACATGCAACAACCTGACTGATCAAATACTCGGTGTGGGCCCAGAAGCGTAGACAGCCCCGCTGCTAGCTCATTCAGGTTGAGACTGACGGAATGTGGGTGACGAAAAGCTCAGCCGAAGGCCTCTACCTCTGTGTCATGTCACAGAGTGGGGACAGAGAGAGAAAGGGGGAGGCAATGGAGCCTGACAGTCTCATATCTCATCAAGACTCCTTTGGATGTGCACTACCGGCATTGCCTTTTTGAGTTCTTTCGGAGGTGTCCTCATATGTTTTTTTTTTAGTTGATGCAGAAAAATAAAAATAATAATTTTAAAAGAACATAAGACTAATAGCTTGTTTAGAAACATCTACATATTTAGGGTAGGAAAGGGCCTTTCAAAATTCAAGCATTTTATAGGCCCCACCTCTATTTCTATTCAATGCAGACTTATACACTAACATTCTAAAGTCTAAGGTCAGAATGTCATCAAAAATATCAGTCATAAAACAATTTTAATTTGAAATCTATGGAAACTTGTCACTGCCAGTGAATAATTTTTTTTAAAAAGGTAATTGCGACGTGATATAAACTCGCAGTTCTGACATTATAACTAGGAATTGTGAGTTTATATCTTGAAATTGTGAGAATAAAAGTCAGAATTGTGAGATAAAAAAGTTGTGATTACATTTTTTTTTATGGAAACAAGCTTCCATAGAAAACAGCATGTGTATTAGAAATGATCATTTCTTTTGTATATTGTCTTTTTTTTTTTTTTTTTTTCTTATGTAAAGTATATGACAATGTCTTTTTTTGAGGCCTGGAAACAAAATGCTAAAACTCTGCATTTTATGAAACATCTTCTAAGACTGTCATATGAATTATTTTAGATGAGATTTCTGAAGGACAACTGAAATCCACTCATATACTTTAAGCAAACATCCAGTGAATTTTGATATGCTGCACTGCTCATATTCCCTCTAAATTTAAATTATATACATGCTCACACTCACAAATCTTATTAAAAATGATTGCACAGTCATTTTTTGTTTCTTTTTCCATCTTTTTTCAAAGGGTCAGATGTCGCTTTGTAATGCGGACTTCTGAAACTGGAGAAGAGGTCAAACATGAGAGATGGTCCCAGTCTTCTTTCCATCATCCTGAACATCTCCAGTCATGAGAAAGTAGAGGATGTTTCATGAAGTTAATTTTTCAGCTATCATTGATTATCTCAGACTATGAGGGTGAATTAGACATTTGATTGACAAATAATCAATCACTGTCTGACATCTGCATTTATCTTCCGTCCAAGGGGGACAGTTTTTTTCCCCCCTTCAAGATGGCATATCGTTTTAAAGGAAGGAGAGTGACTTTCATCCTTCATTGCTTATCACACTAAGATCTTGACCTACCCACCTCACTTTCTTTCCCCAGCCCTCTCTCTTTCTTACTCAATTTGTGAGAGAGCCATGAAAACTCAAGTCAGTGGTTACTTTGTTACTAAAAAGCATTTGTTTTTTTTGTTTTTTTTTTTTCCAACCAGAGTGTTCATAAACAAGTCCCAGGTTGTATTTTCTATTTTTGATTTTGACTTATCAACCCACAACAACAGAAATGATAACTTTGAATGTTTAATTTGTTTAATAATTTATTTATTTATTCATGTATTTATTTAATTGTAATTTGTAAACACCACTGTTCAAAAGTTTGTGGTCTGTAAGGCCCTGCACATGAACTAGGAGGAAAAACTCAGTTTATAAAAATACCCATGAACATGTGGACTAAGATTTTTAAAACTGACACAAGAAAGTTGCACTTTTAAACTTTCTATTCATCAAAGAATCCTAGGGGGGGGGGAATAATGGTTTTCACAAAAAATATTAAGCAGCACAACAACAGTAATAATCAGTGTTCAAAAACATTAAAAAATCTCACTGACCCAAAACATTTGAACAGTAGTGTAGGCTATATAATGTTTATATTACAAAATACAAATTATACAGTGACTTGTGAAAGTATTCATACTCTTACTTTTTTTTCACATTTTACATTGCTTCATTATGTTAAACTACTTTAAATTACTTTCCCCCCCCCCCACATCCATCTACATTCCATACACGTTTAAAAAAAAAAAAAAAAACAGATTTGTGAAAACTTTGCAATTTTATTAAAAATAAAACTAAAGTATTCCCTTTTCTGGGACACTAGAAATTTACCTCAGGAGATTTCCAATTATGCTTGTAGATGTTACTACACTTCGAGTTCAAGACACAGATCTGGGGAAGACTACAAACAAAAAATAAAAAATTGAAGGTTCACAAAGCATGTAGCCTCTTGCTAGAGCTGGCCTCCTTACCAAACTGAGCAATCCGTGTAGAAGGGCCTTGGTTAGAATGGTGACCAAGAAGCAGATAGTCACTCTAGTTGAGCTCCATGATCATTTATGGAACAAACTCAAGCCTCTCCTCAGTGAAGACATGAAAACCCACTTGGAATTTTCAAAAAAAAAAAAAGTAGCCCAGCCAGAGCCTGAACTTGAACCCAATCAAACATCACTGCAGAAACCTGAAAATGTCTGTACTCCAATGGTCCCCTTCCAACCTGACACAGCTTGAGAGGATGAATGCAGATGTGCAAAGCTTGTCATGTCATACACCAAAAACACTTGAGGCTGTATGTGCTTCAACCAGCACTGAGTTAAGGGTACAAATACTTATGCAATGTACTTATTTCAGTTTTTCCTTTTTAATAAATTTGCAAAGTTGTCACAAATCTATGGTGGCCGAAAGAGCTCAACATGCTACAAATGAAGAAAAAACATGCAAATAGAAAAAACACCAGCAAATAAAGAAAATATCTTCAGTTTGACAACACGTGCTGTGCAAATACAACAGGCAAATACAGAAACGCGCTGCAAAAGTTCACAACAGGCGAATACAGAAATACGCTGCAAAAGTTCACAACACATGCAAATACAGAAACGCGCTGAAAATAGGCCTGCACATACAAAATAATGCACATACGATCAGGATGTTAAGATAAGCAAAACTCACCTTTCAGGTGCACACCAGTGAAGAGTAAACATTGATTTAATTTAAAGTAGTTTAACATAAGGCAGTAAGATAACAAATGTGAAAAAAATGAAGGGGTACAAATACTTTCGCAAGGCACTGTATATTAAAAATGTTTGACATTTGTAGATTTCTGCAGCAGTGCTTTTTACCTAGGGTGACCAGATTTCTCACGGTGGAATACGGGATGGGTGAGCAAGGGCTGGGCAATGTATATATATATAAAGACATGAAATAAGAAATTACAAACAATACAACAAATAAATAAACTGTTTTTTTTTTTTTTTCCAGATTCAGTAAGTTTATTTACCATGTATGCATTTATTGAACCTCTTTTGTTGTTTGATTAACATTAATGACAGGACAATTTTTTTAATTAGGCTACTGTCCCTTTAAGACCGAATTCAATATGCTGACACATATCCGGTTTTCACCCACCTGATTATGTCCACTTAAGCCATAACCGACTGTATTTACGTGAGATACATTTTGACAACTGTGTGTGCATCTGATTTGACCATTCAGGCGCCAGGAGAACTGATCGCGCACTGTCTCAGAACTGGGCTGGCGCGCAAGAAAAGAGAGAGAGAAAGAGTGCGCGCGAGAGAGCGCGCTTCTGTTGCTTGTCATTCAGCACGATTCCTGCCTATCCCGTCTTCACTAACTGCAAGTTAATCGATAACGATTGGATGGTAATTTTGTACTACGACGAATTGATTGGGGTGTTCTGACTGGTTTTATGATCACCCAGTTGTAACAAAATTTTAGGGAAGATGAAATACGGGACAAAACATGATTTTTTTCTTAATAAGTCAGGACACTAAAAATAGAGCTGTAAATATGGGACTGTCCCAGGAAAAATGGGACGTCTGTTCACGCTATCTTTATCTATCTCACTTCTCCACAACAATACAACACTCATTCCTATTTTTGTCCCAGTAAATGTCTCAGCCAATAATTCATGATAAATAAAAAGTTCAGCATAAATATAAACCAATGTAACAACAGCAACAAAGTAGAGAAAATGTATCTATAAAAATACATTTAAAAGCAGTACACATGTCGGATTCAAAAACAACAGTGACAATACAGTTCAGATATGCACAATGGAGAATGACTTTCTATATGCCGTTCTTAAACAGTCTCCAGTTTGAAAGTATCGAGCATGACAAACATTTGCATTGGTCAAATCTTACTGATACAGATCCTTTCAAAAGATCAGTACTGGTTCTGATAGAAGTGATAAAATCCAGATATTAGATGAGTACATCCCTATTTTGGACATGAGTTGAGGAACAAAGAAATGAGATGCTGTTGAGCAAAAAAAGTATGAAGAAGGGCACACCTAGAGAGAGAGGTTCTTTTTGGAGCCAAACTGCACCGTGTGTCTGTATAAGACGCTAGATCTGTTAAATCTCTTCGTCCCTGCTTCAGTCATCTCAGCTGCATTCACACACACACACACACAAACAATATAATCCTGCCAGACCTCATACCCTGCATCTCACCCAATCTCCCTTATATCTCTCTCTCTCAATTCAATTCAATTCAATTCAATTGAGCTTTATTGGCATGACTGTGGGATGGCCAAAGCAATAAACATGTAACAACTTAGACAGGTATAGATAAATAAAAAAATAAAAAAACATACCTGTGGGAACATTTTTGCAAAACGAAATTATGTAGTGCCATGTACGTTTCGTGACAGTTTCAATGTGAAATGTCAACTGAGTGGCGCTAAAAGCATGTTCAGTTTTTTTTCCGAAACAGATTAACGTGAATATGGTACGTTTTTATTATGTTGGTTTTATACGTATCACCGCAGTTCTGATTTGAAATGTCCGGTGAGTGGCGCTAATGCTCCTTTACATTTAAAAATAACGTACCACAAACACTGCACCTAAACCTACCCGATAGTGTTAACAAAAGCAAATGTGACATAAAAAGCATTGGTAATCATGCCATTTTAGCTTGTTTTTGATCTCTTTAACCGTGACTCGTTCCCTGGATTCATACCCAACTCTTCTCTCGTTCTAAGTACAACTTCGTATCAGCTGAGCTACCGAGCAAGCTTGTTACATTAGAAAAGTGAAACATAAGGAGCTGGTTAAGTGATGCAAAGTCCAAATCGTTTACTTTGGTAAAAGCGTTTCATCTTCTACGACTCCATCAGTGCAGTGTGAACAGAGTCTGAGCTCTCAGGCTCTCGAGCTCTGCTTGTGTCGGCCCGTCTCCATACACAGACTGGTCGCTCAAACGATACTTCGTCAGGAGCTTTCTCTGACGAGTCTTTCATTTTGATCAAGTAAGGTGCCAACTGATAATCTGTCTTTATTCTGTAGAAGTACTTTAATTTGTTTATTTGTGGTACTTTGATCTGCCAATCATGGATGTATTCTTCCTGGGTTCTTTTTCTTATTTCTTGAATTTTTGAGACTTTTAATTGAGTTGTTGAATTTAGTTGGTGTGTTTCCAATAAATAGTGCAAGGGGTCATTCTCTGGGTGTCCTGCCCTGTATGTAAGAGCGCAGTGATGGTAGGCATCTACCTGTGAGTCTGACAGATGGAACCAGAACTTCGCTGCTCTCTTCTGGATTTCAGATAGGAGAGGGAATCTGCCCAGTTCTGCCCTGTAACCCAGACTTGGGGCATTTCTGTGAAGACCCAGGATGTTTTTGCAGAACTCGAGGTGGAAAATTTCAGTGGGGTTTCTATCCCATGATTTATAACTTAATTTAAATTTGGGGCCCCAGATTTCACAGCCATACAAAAGAATGGGCTTGATGATACTATCGAAAATTTTCAGCTACAGTTTAATAGCTGGGTTCAATTTGAACAGTGATTTTCTTATACTGCCAAAGCAGCCAAACATTTTTTCTTGTTTTTTTATTTTTTTTTTATTTTTGTATTTGTGTGTAAACGTGGTTTTCCGAGGTTACTGCTCACTGTGATGCCTCTGTAATTATTTGGGTCGTACTTCTCACCTCACCTTCTCAAAAATCGGAGTTATCAAATTTTCTTTCCATATCTCAGGAAAGTGTCCTGATTTTAATAAGAGGTTGAACAATTTTAGAGTAGCATCTTTCAGTTTGGGGCTGCTGTGTTTCAGCATCTCATTAGATATTCCATCCACGCCACAGGATTTTTAGTTTTTTAGGGATTTCATCTTGTCTGTCAGTTCATTTAATGCTATGGGCTGGTCTAAATGATTTAGCTGGTCTTTTATAGTGCGTTCCAGGTTATGTAGTTGAGAGGTCAGATGCTTTAGGGCGAGGGTTGGTACGTTTGGTGAATAGAGTTTTCCAAAATGTTCTGTCCAGATTTTTGGGTCATAGACGAGAAGGTGTTTGGCTTTTCTGGATTTGTCTAAATTGTTCCATAATTCCCAAAAAGAATTTTGATCGACTGCCTCCTCAAACTTGTTAAGTTTTATTTTCATGTGATCAGCTTTTTTCTGTATTAATATTGACATTTTAAGGGTCTGTTGATATGTGGCTTGTATTTGTTGGTTTGCCGAGTCTCTTTGTTTTCTATTTGATAATGACCGTAATTCTTTTCTTAGTTTTTGACATTCTTTATCAAATCAACCAGTTTTATCAATTTCTCTTTTGCATCTGTAATTTTTTCTTTTTCTCAGGGCTTTTCTGACCACTGTAGAGAAGATTTCAGTTAACTGTTGTAAGACTTGATTTTCCTGAAAAAAAATTGAGAAAAATTGAGAACAATCTGAGAAGATCTATCCTCACACGTCTTCAGGATGCAATCCCCCCCCACATACACACACAAACACACCCTCCTTCCTTTCCCCCTGACACAATTCACTGAAAGTTCTTCAAGATGTATAAGGTATCTGGTGTCCTTTCATGTTTGGTATCATTTTAAATGTCTTGGTAAAATAGTCTCAATTTCACAGCAGTCACTGGTATTGTGAAGAAGATTGAAAACTAAGGGGTATTCTGCCCTCTTTTTGGGTGGTGTTGTGAAAACCCACTCCTCTCCCCCCAAAACAGGTGTTGGTGTAATAAAAATGTACAATCCTTTTGTTCTGGTCTTTGTATATAAGGTAAAGTTCAAAGCAGTCATGTGGGATCTTCTGTAGCCAGAAACCCCCATAGAGTGATGGACAAGTGTCTTAAAAACACTAATCCACCACTGTGTGTATATGCAATTGTTACTCTTAGAGTCATCTTTGAGCAGCTGATGTTATGTATTTATGATTTCTGAATTGGCTTCTAATTATTTATTTGTATAATTGGCATGATACATTTTTACCTGACCAATAAAATATTATATTTGGTTTATTCTGTATTATTCTTAATTCATTATTTCTAGTAGGTTAAAGCAAAGGTATTACCTCAAATCTGTGTTCAGGATCGATCATACGGAGGGCTTAATAGATGGAGCATAAGGCACGCCAATTAAGTCCATCTCGGTTTCTGACGATCGCTGCCTTAAATAAGTTGCAGTTTTTGTAAATATATAAAAACTATGCTTTTTGTTACGAGTAAGCAGAGCGCGACCGACTTAAAGGTAGATATTTACCCTGCATCCAATGTTTAAGATCATAACTGACAAGTTTGTGTCCGGGAAGAGCACTCAGTCGGCCGAAGTGACTTTTCTAAAGCGATACCGGGACCGCAGTGAACGAATAATTGAAGATATAAGGTAATCAGTATAATCAAAAATCTAAATTAATGCATAACCAATGATTAATTTCTAATAGGAAACACAACCTAAGAGTAATCATCATTTAAATCTGGAGTCAGATTAAACGAGTGAAATTAAGTGAACTTCACAGGGGCGCTGAAAAGACATACACACGTTAACCTTCGCACAGGCCATCGGATTCCGTTTTTGGGCCGATGGGGGGTTCCCTACACTGTTAAATGAGTCTATCATGTTCTGAACATGAGTGCTATGAAGCACAGCTTCATACTGGGCAGGACTGTCTTTACTCCATATAAATTTGGGGGGGGGGAGTGGATACAGTTTAATCTTCTGATCTGAAGATGGCAGAAGATTCACTGACCTGTTCAGACTGAGGTCTGATAAGGGCAGCTGTGGCATTACTGTGAAATAATTGATTTTATTTTGGTCTATATCTGTGATGGCGTAATCAACTGTGCTGCTGCCTAAATGTGAGCAGTAGGTAAATCGACCCAGAGAATCACCCTTTGTTCTGCCATTAACTATATAAAGACCCAGGCTTTTGCAGAGCTGCAGGACTTGTTTTCCATGTCTGTTAATTGTGTTGTCGTAATTTGGCGTGTTTTAGTACATCGTTTTTGTTGATGATGAAGTACAGGTACAGGTCCTCATCTAAACACAAAAGCTCTTTTTTAAGTTTTATCCAAATATGTGTTTTCCCTTTTTTGACAGGTGGAATATAATGCCACAGATGGTCTTTGAACCAAACAATGATTCCTCCTGAGTCACTAGGCTGTTTGTTTGAGGGTATTCGTAGCTCTTTGTAGTTTGAAGGAGTCTAAACGACTCCATGTCTCAAGTAAAATAATTATATCTGAACTATATACAGTATTGACAAAATCAGAATTAGTCATTTTCTCTCCAAAAGCTGAAGAGAACATTCCTTGAAGTTGTTATTTTAAATGATGACATTGAGAAATATTATATTTACCAGAACAATGTATGAATTCATCTATCTATCTATCTATCTATCTATCTATCTATCTATCTATCTATCTATCTATCTATCTATCTATCTATCTATCTATCTATCTATCTATCTATCTATCTATCTATCTATCTATCTATCTCATCCCTCTGACTATGATCTCTCCTCTTGCATCTCTGTCTTTGTTTGAAGAGAGAATGTATAGTACCAGGCTGTGCTTTTCATACCGAACAGTGTTTGAGATTGTGTTACTATTCTGACAAAGCACACAAATATATTTTGTGGAATTTAGAAATCACATCCCCTGTGATATTGAAAGATTCCATCTGAAACAGTTTTGAAGCCTATAAATGTTCTACTCCAAGACAATATGAACAGTATTTCATTGTAGATGTGCTGATGCTTAATGTAATTTCAAAAAGTTTTTTTTTTCTTTTCTCCTATATGTTGAATTGCACAGAGATGTAAGAGTCACTGTGGACAGACTAGATTCTTACAGGCCAAACACAGAGGACAAAACCATCCAAGAGATCTTGTAACAGTACATGTCTCTCTCAGTTACATTACAGCACAAGTCACTTTTTATCCTTCTGACTCTTTCTTTTTATTTTACGTCTTCATACACACACACACACACACACACACACAAGTGAATTTACTGTAGCAGTGACAAAACTAAGACAACAAAACAATTGTTTGCGACATTAAACAGTTTTCTTTCATCCACGACTGTCAGTGTTATAGATGCTTTCATGATCTATGCTTCCTAACTAAATTTGTTAAATATTTCTAAATTATATGAGAGCAAGTGACAGCTGCGTTCATAAAAAATCATGGGTAACTCCCAGCCTTTCTCCTTTCATACTTAATGTATCAGATTATAGAAATACCAAAAGAGAGAAGCTGAACTTTACTGTAGTCTGAATGCTTTAATAGAAAGGTGTATATACCATTTCCTCACAGCTGAGTTTATTACCCATGCTACAGCCTGACAGCATGTGATGAATGTTTAGCTCACTGTTCTTTAACATAAAAATGATTACCCTGCTCCCCTTCACTCACAGGTGATTATCTGCAATGACAAACTTAGATTTATTTCTCATAGGCTCTGGTTTGGTGCATCAGTATAATTGCTTTAAGTAATCTACCCTGTGTCTATACTTCGCTGCAACATAGTGTGCAAAAAGCAGTATCAGCATCAGATGAGTAGTATGTGAGAATACCAAGTGTTTATTACAGTTTTTCAGAATTGCTAAAACACTAAACCCCAGTCTCTGAACCAAATTCTTAATAGCCTAAACCAATTTGCCGAATAAATAAACCTTTCTGTAAAACCATACTTACACAATTCAGACAACATACACCGATTTTGTAGGATTTTTAATTAGACACTGAATGTATTTATACCTCACATTAAAGAGAGTAACCAATACTACTAAAATTCTAGCAGTAGCTTACTTTGACACATCCAATTTATTAGTTAATGCTGTGATGAGTTGCACTAAAAGATAGGTGACAGACTGCTAACAAAATACGTATAATCTAGTTTTATTTGGTATGAGTATTCACTACTGTGACCATTTCACATTTACACAGTTTAGCAGGGTTTGATTGCTTTAGCCTATACCTCATTACTGCTTGTGTTACGTGTTCAGACTAGACTAATTGAGATGGATGAGGTTTGCAGCACTGAGAAGAAACATCTGCCCAGAGAATTATTCTGAATTAAGCAGATAAGCCGATAAACATGCAACTTAGTGACTGAGCCGGAGGTATACTATCCAGCTGTTTCTGACTATGCCTCTAGGCAAAAGGCCTTTAGGGGCAAGAGTCGTATGCTCCTATGTACAGTATGTTAACAGCTTCATTCAGCTCTCATTCAGGTTTCAGACATAGTGACATGACAAGTCATCTCCCATATACTCCTAAATATTCACATGCGAGGGCGAGCCCTCTGTGCATGTGTCTATTACCCTGGGTGATGACAATCAAACAAGAACCTCAAGTGGGACGGCATAATCAGTAACATCTGGACTTCACTTTTGATCATCAAATGTGGATACAAACGAGATTTTAGTGTCCCATAGAGTGTTTTCCTCAAACCTCACATGCATCTTCTCTCATTTTTGAAATCAGGTGGATTTAAGAGGTAACCTGTGCCTTACTTGTATTCGCTGGACGACTAACCAATAGAGGCAAAAATGCCTGTAACAATGGTGTCATGCAGGGTGGTGGTTGAGGATCAGCATGACTAGGATCACTATATCCCTAATGTTGTATTCAGAACTGGAGATGCACCATACGCATTGATTGTATTCTCTTCTTCTGAGCTGTTGTTCAGCCTCAGGGTCTCCTTAATATTGGAAAGAAGGCGTAGGAACAACAACCAGCCCACACTTCTCAAAGATTGAGCATTAAAAAAAAGATTGCCTCACTGCAATATGGTTTTATGTAACCTATCAGGTCCACCAACCCCACCAAAACCACATAGTCTAGCCTTCTAATGGGAGAACTTGAAATTCATCAGCTTCTAAACTCAAAAATGTAACCATAGATTGCATGACAAAAACAAACATACAAACAAACAAACAAACAAACAAAAAAGGCTCAAAAAGGACACAAAAAGGTGTAAAAAGTGAAAAAAAAAAAAAAGTAATAAAATAATTTTAAGTATTTTATTATACACAAATGTTTAAATGTATCGGTAACACTTTACAATACGGTTAATTTGTTAACATTACATATTACATATTTTACATACATTTGTTGTTCTATTTGTTAATCTTTGTAAATGTTTATTAATAAAAATACCAACACTATCTCACAACCAATTTGTACGTATTTTACGAGGTGGCTAATTCGTACAACCTCACTTGTACAAATTCATATGATTTGTCTAAACCCCAGTGACGGGTAGGTTTAGGGGCGGGGTTTGGAGTAGGTAATTCGTACGAAAATATGTACGAATTGCCGTGAGATAGCATTGGTATTTTTATTAACTAACATTTCATAGCTGTTCTTAGTTCACAATGCATTAACTAATGTTAACAAATACAACATTTTAATAATGTATTAGTAAATGCTGAAATTAACATTATCAAAGATTATTAAATGCTGTAGAAGAATTTTTAGTTAATGTTAACTGTTAACTAATGTTAACTAATAAACCTAAAAAGTGTTACCAATGTTACCAATGTATTTGTACCATGGTACAATGTGGTACAATGTACCAATGTACACATCTATGTACATATACAATAAAAAAAAAAACAAAAAAACATGCAATTCATTATAATTCTAATTTTACAGTATAACTTATACAGTGAATGATACCAGTACCAGTCAAAAATGTGTACATAATTGTTACAATAGTTTTGAATAATCCTAAACAGTAAATATAATATTATTATATTTTACAAGAAGTCAGCCTATGTCTACAGCTTTTACAACCTGACAAAAAACACACACACACACACTGGGCATTCTCTCAATTGTGTTACCTGTTATGTGTTTCAACAATCTTATGCCCAGACAGTGCATATATTATTATTTTTATTTTTTTCCAATACAAAATATGAAATTACCATAGTTGCAGACCAGCATTTTGAGTAATCCCTTAGTATGTCGGAATTAAATATTTGTATTGACAAAACTTTGAATTTTGATTAAAAAATAATAATAATAAAAATAAAAACAAAATTGGTTGGGTTAGTTTGACACACATTTTGCATTCTAGGGTTAATGAATGATTCTCTAAATTATCTGATGAGTGTTCAGTCAATCCTGGGCAGACAGCTGCTGTCTGTCAAGATGTTTTGTCAGGCAGTGGCCATACAGAGTGCCCTAGGCTCTCCAGCTTAAAAATAGGTACGCCATATTACAGGATCACTGAAAAATCATAAAGCCCTTCATTTTAATAGTTTGAATATAATGATTGCAAAATCATATGTCATCCTCCAACTCTGTAATGATTTCTGGAAGCTTGACACGGACTCACAGGTTGACAGCTACCTCATGACTCAAGTGGATGCAACTCCATGAATGCGTAGATAAGGCCAGGTCCATTCTGACTTTAAATCTTACTAAAGGATGTCACCCACAGCAAACAGCCTTCAGCAAGCCAGATGGACTGCAGCAGTAATGACTTCTCACTTTTGGCCTGCAAGGGGGACACTTCAACTTCAACTATATAGTCCATCTGTAAGTTGAATGTGTGGCACAGCCTCAGAAACAGTATGCAGCTGCTTGCCTAGATGATGTCTCAGAGAGCAGGGCTGAACATTTACTGCAACAGTTATCCAAAGGATTTCCTCAGGGCTGGACCTACTGTCAACCCATGGAACAAAAAACTAAAGTGCAAGCAGTGCAGCAGTTACCTTTTCCTGAGACATGAGGCAAGGCATGTGCCTCAACCACAGATGCTTTTGATCCTCGGTTAACGTTTTCTTGGTTGCATGTCCTCTGAAAACTAATGGGAAGCTGGAAAAAATAACATACAAAGAGAGCAGAGATTGCTCTCACATATTATATTTAGAGCTACATTATATTGTGAATATAGAGTCATACCTAAAGCTTGTTGTTATTAACAATGAAATACAACCACTTCAGCCCTAAATATTTTATATCTCAACCTTGAGTTTTTTAAAGGTTATTCACATCTAAACATTGATTATCGCGCATACATAGAGAACGTAAAATATGGTAAATGGAAGCTCAAACATGCTTTGCTTGATGTGCTAGAACCAATGATGTTTGTTCTTGTATTTCACATAAGGATGTTTAAGGTTTTGTATATCAAGCAAGTATTATATTATATCAGTCGTGTCTCTTTAGAAAGCTTGGATTAAACCTCTAAATTCATATGGATTTAATTTATGATGTCTTTATGAACTTTGGTGGAGTTTTGATGGAATGGGCTTTCAGAGGAGGGACAGAAATCTCTCAAGGAGAGAAATCTCATCTTCATTTGTGTTTCAAAGATGAATGAAAGTCTTATGGGTTTTTGACATATTAGCTGTTGCTATATTGTGGATTTTAGCATGGTTAAAATGCTGTATTGACAGAAGCCTGGACTGTGACTATCTATTTTATAAGTAGTCGTTTGAAATTGTAGCAATTGATGCTATTAGATTTGCATATCTGCATGTTTTTACCTCCACTCTTTTGAGGTTTATGTCTGACCTTACTATCAACTAAGGCAAAATTTTTTCTCTTTGGACTCACGAGAGGAGTTTCTTTTTCATCTGTTCTACTTGTCTGGGCTTTGATCCAAATTTTCCATTAGAAATATGGCCTAGGTGCCTTGCGTAGTAACATAGCTCCAGCCTGCTGTTTGCTTGACTTCATCATTCATATTCATTTTCATTAGAGGATTTATACTTATATTTTCTTCTCTTTGTTTGCCATGAAAAATGCTTTGAAATACACATTACCTACAGAAGAAAGTGCTTTTTCAGGTTTTGTATGGTCTGTAGCTTAGAATAGCGCTAACAAGGTCACAGATTGGAGACAGGAGCAGGAGCACAAATATTTACACATTAGAAGGAATCAGAATTGTAGAAGGGGGAGGGTGGAGAAGGAAAGGGCAGGAGGGAAGCCACATGGGATCATATATTAGTCAAAACGACTTGCTGCTTTGTTTGTTGCCAGAGAACTAGAATGAGAGAACGAATAAAGATGTAGTGAGAAGGGGAGAAAAGAACAGTGGGAGTTGTGATTAAATGAAGAAAATCTAATACACTGCAATTAGCGTTCATTGTTTGATGACTTGAAACCAAATACAAAACTGAAGAGGAGAGAAATAAAGCAAAAGAGTTTGAGGGAAGATGTGTGATGGGCAAAGAGATACACAGAGGCTGTGGTGTCAGGCCTCAGAGAGGTATGTACTTTTAAATAAACATGAACATGAAATATTAAAAAAGAGAAAAAGTGTCTAGTGGGAATATTGTGAAATGGGGGCATTGTGTTCTCACAGTGATTTTGCCAGCAGTGAAGATCTGTGAGTGCTGAGAAGGGTTTGGTCGTGGTGAGGAGTGGTGGCTTCCCTGTGGCCGCAGTGGGCATGGTGCCCACTGGCCACAACATCTTCTCAGTCCACAGTGGCGCATCTTCATAGTGGTGTAGATGTGATGCAATATACACTACTGATCAAATGTTTGCGGTAAGATTTATTTATTTATTTATTTTCAAGAAGTCTCTTATGCTCACCATTTATTTGATCAAAAGTATTTAATCTGTTTTAAATAGATGCAGTTTATTCCAGGAATGAAAAAGCTGATGTTTTTTTTTTTTTTTTTTTTTTTTAGCATTACCAATAATCTAGTGTAACATGATCCTTCAGAAATCATAATATGAAAATAGTTAATATTAATGGTATTTTAGTTTTATTTAGCTTATTTTTGTGGATTTTTTTTTTCTTCAGGGCTTGGATGAATAAAAAGTTCAAAAGATCCGCATTTATGTTAAATAAAAATCTTTTTTTTTAATATTATAAATGTGTTTACTGTCACTTTTGACCAAATTGATGCTGAATAAAAATATACATTTATTTCTATAAAAAAGACCCTAAACTTTTGAATGGTAGTGTACATCAGAAAAAAAGAACAGAAAAGAATTAATTCTGCCATCATTTACTCTCATTCAATTACAATAGGTGATCAATATTTTGATTTAATTAATAACCATGATTAATAACCATGTAATAACCATTGATTAATAACCATGTACATTTGAATTAAACCATTGCAGTTCTATGATTGATTATTTTAACACTACTGTTATGTAGTCTTTTTTTGGAGTTCGAAACTTTTGGGCTCCAGAAAGAAAATCATATGAGCAACATAATGGTGTTGATGACTGAATTTTCATTTTTGTGTGTACTATCCCTTTGAGTGTATTAGGGCTGTCACGATATCAGATTTTTCACAACACGATTTCCGTGACCAAAAGAAAAGAAGAAAAGATATCACAATATCTATAAAAATCATGAAAAAAATGCTATCAGTCAAATTCAACTTTACTTTGTTTATTTTTAATTTTTATTTATTTATCACATTGCATACAAAAGAATGTACACCTACTGTACATTGGGATATCAACAAGATACTGGCGCTGGACTATTTACATATCATATTATCATACATGTACTATTTATTAGATGCCCCTAATTAATACGATAAAGATATTTAATTTTTTTATGTTTTTAAAGCTATTTTAAATATGAGGACTCATGAAATTTCCTCATATTTCATGTTTACTTCATAATACCAGTGTAATACACGTCCTACAAATTTGTGTCCTCATAAATCACAAAAATGTGCGCGCACACACAAACACACACACACACACAATGTCTAAAATACACACATTGTGTTGTCCTCTCCCTTTACCTCCGCTAAAGCACGTGACTGTCTGTTAGCAGCCGAACCCCAGGAGATTTAGCAGAGTGCTGAGACTGCAGCTAGCAATGATTACCAAACTGCAGCCAGGCCTACTAATCAATCTGAGCACAGGGCACTTTCCTCTTCAGATTTTCAGCTGTAATCATAGCACAGTATGAAGACAAACAGGTGAAACTTAATGAAGATTTGTCTATTTGTGGCAGAGGATCATTGGGAATCATGTGAGCTAGCCTGAAAATTTGGTTGAAGAAGCTAGACAGAAATTAACAGGAGAAAAAAATGAATGGTGAATGGGGAGTTAGAGTCAGCATGTGTCTTTCTATATGTAAACTGTTTAAGATAGCTGGAGTGTGTGTTTGTGTATATATCTCATTTACTATAGGTTTAAGTTTTCATAACAAAGTGGAAAATCTTGAGCAGCACTGACAGCATGGTGCATATGATAACATCAAAACACAAAGACAGTCACTCAGACAAACACCTATCGATCAGTCCTGCAGCCCATCCCGATGGCTACTTGCTATATAGTGTCTACTCTTTATCACCATGGTCTTTTGGCACAAGGGTCTCTATGGAAATCTCTATCTCTATGGACTCCTAGTCTTATAATCATCTCAGCCATCTCCTTTAATGATCAGAACTGAGAGGGCAGCTGCACTCACATCTCTCTTTTGCCTGAGAGAGCTGCACTGTTTCCTTTTACTCTATTTATGTTCCCTTGTAATGCATCGTCACATTTTGTACTGGTATAGCTCAAAGTGAGGAAAACCTAAAATCTCTCATCTAAAGTGAACTTCATAAACTATTTGATTTGTGTTAATAACTCTATCAAAATACTTTTTAAAAATTGAGATATGCTACATCATAGAAAAATAATTGAAGATACTAATAATTTTAGTATTATTATTTTATATTTAGTATTATTTATTGATTGTTTGATGGCTTTTTGATGCACGTACAGGTATTGACAACTAAACATTGTCAAGTTTGATTAGCAACTGTATTGCTAGAGATCCCCCCCCCCCCACCCCATATTTCTTCACTAGTTTTATATTCTTATTGTAGTTTAATAAATATTCTTGTTGCCCTTGGCAGCATTTAAGCTGCTCTGCATGACACAGCTATTTCTATATGCCACTAGAAACTGTATAGTTTAATACTAAATGAAGAATCTCTGTTGGAGCCACCCCAGGATCTTGGGCTAAAACATTCCTCCCATCGTCGCTCATTAATATTGATTAGGTCACGTGACTGAGTGTTCTATGCAGGTTAAGCAACACAACTCATTAAGATTTGTCAGCTAAACCGCTTTAAATTTGCTCCCAGTGCCCTACAACCATAATTTTCAGCATATAAGCCATATGTATCAACAACAGCACAACAGACTTGAGGATGAAAAACATGCCAAAGAGCTTTTGATCTTTAATGGCCATTAGTACAAATGTCAGTTTAACAGAAAGCTTGTCATACTGGCTACAACAGATGAGGAAACAGAAAAATAGCCCATGCTAATTGGCCAAATTTACTGTGCATCTGCAACTGCTGAAATATTCAAGCAGATATCTACAGTGAATTGTGAATGAAATGTCACTTACTACTATCTAAATGTCTTTTAGTTGCTCTCATTGAAAGCAAAATCCTCAAATAAATCTTTGAAATCGTGGGTGTCATTCTTCAAACAATTAAAAAAAGCACCTGTTTTACCTGTTTTACTTTTGCAATTCTGTTTCGTGGTGCAGAAATGGGCTACGTCCAAAATCACATACTTCCCTGTTATATAGTAGGTGAAAAACAGTATGTGACAAAAGAATTATGGGTAACACTTTAGATTACAGCCCGGAAAGTACTGCGTAATTACAATGTATTTACAGCGTAACTTCCGGTAATTATAGTGTACATATAAAGTAAGTATGTGTAAGTATAGGGGAACAATATGTAAAGTCTTGGGAATAAAGGGGTAACAACCAGGAAAATAACAAATTATTTATACTGTAAGTATTTCAGAACTAAGGGGTACTTATACTATTATGATAGACTACAATCTTACGTTTGGGAGCAGTTTACAGAGAACATACACTGTGCACCTTTTTGTAATAATAGTGTACAAATATATAAAGATTTTCTTTTTAAATTATTGGTAAGGCTACATAGTGCATTTACACAGTTTTTTTTTCTTTTTTTTTTTTTTCAAAAATGCACTGAATAAGTTGTTTCAAGGCAAGTAAAACTACAACTATTGCAATTTTTTTAATACTGGGGAAATATACTCTTGTTTCATGTAAATTAATGTGGTGCTTGTTACCCCCTTGTTTCATGTAGTTACAGGGTAAGTATGATAAACATTTTTAATTCTGTATTAAAAGAAAATACAGTACACCCAGAAATGTCCTCAACATTTACTCATCTTTTACCCTCATGCCATTCGAGATGTATAAGACTTTCCTTCTTTGAATGAACACAAAGGTTTTTAGAAACATAAATAATCTCTGGGAATGCTTTATAATGCAAGCTCATGTGTTCCTAAAAGTCAAAGCACCAAACAGCACATACAGCAATAACTACAGTAATCCATATGACCCCAATGGATGAATCAATGTCTTCTGAAGTGAAACGTTAAAGGGGACATTGGATGCCAATTTTCCACAAGTCAGTTATATTTTTTAGGGTCTTCATGAAAAGTCTATAACATACTGTGATTAAAATTTCTGAATGGTTGTATAAAAACAAACAAACAAACAAAAAAACACCCTTTTTGGTGTGTTTTCCCCGACCCAACAAACGCTGATTAAACATGTTCAGTCGGGTGGCAACAGACGCCGACAGGCGTATCACACTAGCTGCATCTCATTTCGGAGGCTGCGTCCTGATCCGACAAACTCCAGCAGACGTGTTTGTTGGCGTTTATCTGTGCGGTGTGAACTGGCCTTTAACTTTAGCCTCATTCGTCATGGAACCTGCTAACTAGCACATTATTAGGAAAGGCGATTTGCAAAGATTTATAAAAAAAATCTATGACTTTACTCACGTCTTCTGGAGGTATCGATCTATCCTTCAGGAACAAACATAAACTTTTTAGCGCAGACATACATGCATATAGGTAGATCCGGGGGCGCATTCCTTTCAAAAACTAAATTAATCCACTGCGTCTTCAGCGGCTCAGATGTCGAGAGTAAAGGAAGACTGCTATGTTCATTCTTATATCCAATAACAAAATGCTTTGGAGACATTTTTGTCTACACCTGCGCGGCGTCGAAACAATGGCGACTGTTTACAGCTCACTCAGGGCAGGTCTATGCTAAGACAGCAGTGTCCGTCAAGAGTCGTGGGAGGGGCCTGTGTCACTTTTCCAAGAATCTGTGAACGGTTTGATCTGACAAAGCACTGGGTGTATTTTTATCATTATAGGGAGGTTGTGTACACACACTGCCAACACACATTTATGTCCAAACACCATGCAAAAGTGAATTTTGCATCCAATGTCCCCTTTAAGTGTTTGTAAGAAAAATACCAAATATGTTACATTTTTAAGCTGTAGACTAATGCTTCCGACCAGCTGTCACCTGCGTGTGCATGAAAGGGTTGAGAGGTTATGCTTGACATAACTTGAGGCATGATGCAGAGAAACTCACGCGAAAAGTCATGCGGATGTCCGAGGCCCTCCGTTTTTTTTGTTTTTAAATGCTCAAAACAAAATACACAGAATAACAGATAATAATAATAATGAGAAACAAACAAGACAGAAGAACAGAGATGGCAGTTCTCGCGCGAGTTTCACATGAAACTCCCGCAAGAACGTCATGAAAGCTTAAAGCTTGAAGCTTCACGTTGCTTCGTCAAACGCGAAGTCGACTCTCATGCAAGATGAGTAAACCATGAGAACATCTCTGGGTGTACTGTATTTTCTTTTAATACATAATACAGAATAGCAAAAGTCATGGGATTCCTTCTTAAGGTTCATCGGTGGAAAGATTAAAAAAGAAGAAGAGGAACAAGAGGATGAGGAAGCTAAGCAAGAGAAAAAAAGAGACAAAACATGCTACTCTCTGTCAGGACTTTAAAATTTGAAATGAAAAGTTGATTTAAAAAAATTAATAAATGAATAAGAAGTGTTGTAAACCTGTTTTGAATTAAGTTCTTTTTTAAATTAAGGTTTCGGAGTCAGTGATATCAGATTGTGTCTGTTTTTTTTAATTTTTATTTTTTATAATTGTACTTACCCTGTAACTACATGAAACAAGAGGGTAACAAGCAGGTAATTTACATCCACAATGTCATACTTACACTGTAAGTACTTGAAAGGGTAACAAGCACCACTTTAATTTGCAGTCCACAGATGTCACACTTACCCTGTAACTATGGTACAATAGTATATTTCCCCAGTATTAAAAAAATAAAAATAATAATAATTAAAACAAAAAAAATGCAATAGTTTTATATGCCTTGAAACATGTAAGCCCAAATTAAAACAGCTGCACTTTTGCTATCACAACAAATTACTGTAGAAATGCACTGATATGTAGCCTTGTTACAACACAGAAGGGGACAGAGACACTGGTGGGATAGTTAAGATGTTTATTGAACAACCAGGATGGCAGACAGAGTGCAGGTGAGTGTGAACAGGTGAAGTGGTTGGCAGATGTGATCGTAGAGCTGATACTGGTCTTGTGTTTGCAGGAATGACTGGAAGCCGGCAGACTTGAAGCAGATCAGACACAGAGTAACTCACTGGAGACGAGGAGAACACGAGGGAACGAGGAAGCACGCTGGAGACAGGTGAGTATCTTCGTAGGAGTCCTTAAGATAAGCAGAGAGGTAAGTCTTTGCATTAACGAGACTGGACAGTGACTGAGTGTGAGGCTGTGTCTTCTGTAGTGCTGTAGATGAGGGTGCTGATTGGTGGCAGGTGTGCGTGGTTAGTACTCTGGTGATGACGTGCGCTGTGTCTGTGTGAGTGTAGAGCCTGGCGTGTCTGTAACAAGCCTACCATGTAATTTTAAAAAAGCCTTTATGTATTTGTAAACTATTATTACAAAAAGGTGTGCAGTGTATGTTCTTGCTAAATTGCTCCCAAACGTAAGACTGCTGTCTCATAATAGTACATAAAAGTACCTAAAGTTTTAAAATACTTACAGTATAAATAATTTGTTATTTTTCTGGTTGTTACCCCTTTATTCCCAAGACTTTACATATTGTCCCCCTATACTTACACATACTTACTTTATAGGTACACTATAATTACAGGAAGTTACGCTTTATAATTATGCAGTACTTACCAGGCTGTAATCTAAAGCGTTACCTTTATGTCCAAATTCACAGTACTCATAAAAGTGTAGGCAAAAAAAGTACCCAGATAACCTACTTATAAGCCAAGATTCTAAAGTGTGCATGTGATAGACACTTTACTATCCCATGAGGCCATGGGAGAGGATTTGTAAGCGAAGCGATGCAAATGACACTGGTTGGTCACATAATGACAACATGGTAATTGTACTCCATCTGAAATTCATTCATACTTCACATTTATACTATATAGAACATACTTTTTTTAGAGTTTGCAAAGTACTCATTCAAAATAACTACGTAGTATGCAATTTCGGATGCAGACACTGTCTTTAACTTCATATTTAATTTTGGTGCCCCCTAGGGGTTGGAGTCCTGGGCTGTGGCCCATGTTGTCCATTAATTGCTTATTAATCCTAATGTGTCTGTGTTGCAATTAAGAGTTTGATCCATACTCCCAAAAACCTCCAAACCTCAGAATATCACAAACTCCTTAAAGTAGTGTTCTAATTACTGTAAATATATTTACATCTCAGTCTTCCTGAATCCAAAGAAAGTCTTTTTGAGCTTTTAAGTTTCAGAAGTTACATCATACTACTGCCAGTTCAATATGAAGGCTACTGGATGTGGGGGATTTCTAATGCAATAGCTTGAAATATAACCAACAGGCTTAACCAAATCCTAAACATACAGAGTAAACAGATTCTTGCCTTGTCCCTCATGTGTTTTGTGTTTTTAACATCACTGGACATTGGTCTCAGCTTTCTTTTTCAGTTTAAACCCATACTCTGAGCAGCCCAAAAAAAAATAAAAAATACTGTATTTCAAAATCTGTATTTTAATCAGTTAGCTGTGCAAAGTACACTAATTTAGATTGTAACAATAGCCTAACGCAACTAACGCAATTAGTTCGTTTTTTAGGGAGTAATGCAATATTGTAATGCAATACTTTTAAAAGTAACTTTCCCCAACACTGCTTACAGTTAGTAGAATGTCTAAAGAGGACTACTGAATTAAGGGCATTACTGTAATAGTGCTCCTATGTCATTTAATGAAACACTAATTTCCAACTTCTTTTTACTTTTTACGTTTTCAATCACCATCATCATTATTTAGACCATTTGTGTATGTGGCTCAGGACTCTCCGTGTCTGGACTCTGATACGAGAGCAGTTACTGCAAGAGAAAACTGTTCTATAATAACTGAGCCAGCGTATTTGAGCCAGCAATTTGTGATGCCAAGCCTGGTTGAGAGATGCTCTATGCAGAAACCAGATTAACAAGTTCAGGCACAGCATCCGCAGCCAAAATGAAGTTGAATGCCAAAGCCATAAAAAAGCTCAGACAAATGTACTTTTGCACAAACTCGTAATTACACAAAAGCATGAGGTTCAGTGAATATCGAGAACGGTCTCAGATGAGGCAGTATGTTTGTTGTTAGCGTCTATCAGGGGAGTTACAGAAAATTCCCTGGGTGCCTCCTAGTCCGTGAAACATGAAAATTGTGGCTGCTCGCATATTTGGCATGTATGTGGAACAAAGTGTATTGTATTTTTTTCTTGTAAGAAATAAAAATAAGAATTGGAGTGTACTATTTTCAGTGGATGCTCTTATATGAATCTAAAATACATGCACTCAAACCAGGCTATAAATTATTAAATAAGGGAACGCTGGGTCAAAATGTAGTATTTGTAACTAAGAGACAAACAGGAAAAAGCACAGATGATTTAAAAACTGTAACAAAAAAGGACAAGATTGAGAGGAAACGAGACAAATGGAAAAAGCGAGTGCGAGTGAGCCGAGGAGACAGACTCTTTAAGAGTACATGCTGGCAGATGGTGCTCACGGGAGCGTGATCATTTGGCATTTTTGCGCCAAAGTGCTCATGGGAAAAGAGGGCAGAGAGAAAATGAGAGATGCCTTTACCCCTCTGTCTTCCTGTCTCTCTCTCTCTCTGTTTTTAGTTTCTCTTTTTCCTTCTATGATTGTTTTCACTCATGTGGTGCACCACTGACTGGTTGGTAACTTTAATATTCACCGGCACTTCATAAGACGTGTGCTTCTGGCACATGCCTGAATCACACAGCTTGACACCCCCTCAGCCATCCAACACAGATGCATTATATTGCAGACTTGCAGTAATGTGCAAATGTCTATGAATAATTTAGAAAATTAAGGGCTGACTGACACTAAGTACCATGTACTTGTTGATGGTGTCAGTGTATTATTTCAAATAATATATCTCCAGTAGTACAGGTCATTATATATAACTTGATGCTGTTATTTTTATTACATTTAAACAATTGAGGGTTTACTGACTCTAAGTGTCATATATTTTTCTGATATAGTTAATATTATTTCAAAAATTAGATCTAATAGTACAGGCCAATGTGTGTATTCCAAATCTGTATGCTATTATTTATATTATTTATTTTTGACACGAAATAAGAATTTTGAAGCAGCTCTTTTCTATAGAACTACAATTCATAGTGACCAAATCTTTTCAAGATTCTAAAAGGACAAAAAACATAACAGCAATAAAAAGTGTCCATACTACTCAGTCTTCTGAAGATACAGTCAAACCTAAATTTAGTCAGACACCTTGAATATTTCATTCATTAATACAGTTTATCTAATATACTTTTTTAAAAAATGGTAAGAAAATATGACAAGATCTGAGTCAGAAAAAAATAATCTTAATTATGTCAGATAACACTTAAACATGGTCAGGTCAAAGTGTCTGAATAATTTTTGGTTCCAAATTATTTATCAATTTGACTGTATTCCACTGTATGAAGAATTTTTGGGTATAATATGTTACAGTTTTGTTATCCTCACTTACATAAATGAACTATAGTGTCCTGCACCCACTAGTAAAGATATATCAAACATATAAAAACTGTCTGAATAATTTTTGGTTTGACTGTATGATAAAGTAGCTTTGTGTGAGATACAGACCAAATAATAATAATAATTTTTCACTGATAATGTTGCATTTCAGAGAGAGAACAATTGACCCTTCGCAAAGACCCGCCCCCCTCAGTTACTGTTGCTTTGTCTGACAAGCCATGGCGCTGTCACGCCACACAGAGTGAAAAATACATCGTGGAGCAAAGAGGACACTGACAACACGTCGACAGACAGGACAGAGCAGGTTACTTATTATATTAAACAAAGTCCCAGCTTTAAAATTATGTAATTTTTTAAAGAACTTTGAACAATAAAAACCGTTTTGTGGCTCTTTAATGTGACAGATTGCTGTAGTGCCTCAGCTCAAACGGCTCGTGAACCGATCATCTTTTCCTACTAGTTAATTTATAGCATCAAATAAACATGAATGAGGATGAGAAGGAATATTATTTCAAACGTGGAAAGACGTCTGTACACACCATTTTTCAAGTTCAAGTCCACCTAGGTTAATCTTCTAACTCCTGACTGCTTTGTCGGACAAAATGGCGGATTCTGTGTTATGACTGGTTAGATCGCTTGTCAATCAAACTTCCGGCGAAGGGTCAATTCTCATTTCAGTATGGTCTGACATTAAGGAATAATGCCCTACATTTCTGCAAACCAAGCAATCTTGTGGTTTTAGAAGATTTGCATCAAATATAATACACACATTTATACATTTTTATTTTTTTTTATTTTTTGGTAACACTTTATGTTGATGGTCCCCTTTAGACATTGTGTTGTCTGTAAGTAATTTTACACCCACATGCCAACTAACTCTCATTAGAGTATTAGTAGAATATTAGAAGACTGTCTGCTTAATATCTGATAACACTTTATTTTGATGGTCCCCCAAAATACATTCTACTCTAACTTTACATGTACATAACTTATTCTAGTAACCATAACCCCTTATTCTATTAACCCCAACCATTAATACATCTACTAATACTCTTGAGAGTTAACTGACATGTAGGTGCAACATTACTTAGTCAACTTTTATTTTGAGTTTGACAGACATAAATGGTCACTATGAACTTGTATGAAAATAGCTGTTTCAATATTATACCTTTTTTTTCTCTCAGTGGCACAACATGAGAGTAAATGACAGAATTTTAATTTGTGGGTAAGCTATTCTTTTAAGGTCATACATCTGCCATTCTCCCCTTATCTTCCACAGGACAAATAACAATGTGCCTGTTCCCGTTGTTTGTAGCTGCATGTGTCCCACTGATGAAGTCACACAGCTGCTTCAGAGACCTGCTGCTCTCAGACCAGCAGTGCCGCAAACACGTCTGTGCAGTGATATGATTAAGAGCACTGTTTTGAAAAGTGTATAAACAAGACCACCGCAGGGTCGAGATCATTGCTGATATGTACTCATACAACATCAGAGCAAGACAGAGACAGTTTGTGGAGAAATGTTATATTGGATCTGTGCTAGAAGTTTTTTAATTTTGTATTATTATTAAATTAGTATTTGGTTTTATTTTATAGTGTGTACAAATAATGGGGTGTTTATGTCAATGTCTGTTTTATTAAAATGCAACTAATAATTGTGATGCAGCTGTGCATCTAATCAAATTGAATTTTATAATATATATATATATATATATATATATATATATATATATATATATATATATATATATATAATTAGGTCTCCAATTGAGGTCCTCATCAAAATGAGTAGAGAACGACTGACTCACATGCATTTCCGTGGTTGACACTGTCTTACCAGAGCACAGATTATGAGTCATGACAATTACTACTCCTCAGCGAGAATAACATCAGTGCAACTCTCATTTCTTTTTTTTTTTTTTTCTTCCGTTTTCTTTCCTCTTCTCATCCACTCCCCTGGAGGTTAAAGCAATGAGGTCATGTTCTGAGAAAGATTGTCCTCTAGGCTGTAATTAGTCTTTTGTAACATGTAGGAACAGAAAGATGAACTTGGGCTAGAAGGATGACTGCTGGAGTCTGTTAACCATCATACTCCAGCACTCATTCATTCACGGGTGCAGTTGCTGGATCCTGACAGCTAATTATTAGTCAATAATATGATGTTCCACCCTTGTGCAAAACAAAGCCTTAAAAAGAAAATCGGCAGGAAATGGCAGGATGGCAAGAAAAGATCAAAAGAGAGACCTTGGAGATTATTACGACTGGAACACAGAAATGAGAATGGCACACATTTGAAGTTAAATGTGACTCCCTGTCATTTTATTTGCTTTCTCTTAAGAAGCTCAGCCACCGTTTCTGTAGTGATCCCACTCGAGAGGAGGGGGAGAACTCGAGCGTTTTGGGAATGCTCCCAAATATTCCCATTCATAGCGATTAATCCTCGTTAATGGGTTTGTTTTAATTCAGTAAAAAGAAGGATGAATCTGAGAAATGATTAATATGCTACTTGGTGCTTATTGAATGGATAAATGAGTGCAACTATTTATATACATTTTCCAGTTTACACTCAATCTTTCTAAAGACCCATTTAAATTTATTTACATCCAGAGACCGCGGGATGTTCACATGGATAAGCCATGGCCTTGGGTATGCATATAATTCTGCATTGTATAATTGATGAAATACACAACTAAATGT
This sequence comes from Elopichthys bambusa, assembly GCA_037101425.1. Lineage (NCBI taxonomy): Eukaryota > Metazoa > Chordata > Actinopteri > Cypriniformes > Xenocyprididae > Elopichthys > Elopichthys bambusa. The sequence goes on along the minus strand of CM074432.1, from coordinate 14,849,841 downwards.
TCTTTAAAAGCAATGCAGTCTGTCATTGAAACATAAATACATGTAATTAATATAAGCAAATACTTGCAGTAGAAAGCTTTTCAATATCCTATCAGTATTAAAAGAACTCAGCAAACAGATAAAACATTGGATCTGTTGAGCCAAAGACAGAAATTTCTCATTTTTAGAAATTGCACCTAATGATTGTTGTCCTGACTTGCTGTTCAATTTTAAACCAACAAATTTGACTTTTTTTTTTTCTACTTCTGACGTTTGAACCTTTACTTCTAAAAAACATAATTTCTCATACTTCAGGAAACATAATTTCCTGCCGCATGCGGAGGTTAATGAAATCATTGATTTGAGTCTAGGCCCACAAGATTTGCTGCCATCTTGGGTTTTGATAAATTATTTTTTTTTCACCAACAAATTATGTCAAATCATCACAAATGTTGGTGGCTAGATGATCTTCAGACCAATGCACAATAAAATGCATCTAAATAATGTTTGAGTCTTATAGGGGCATTTTTCAAAGTAATGGCATGGTGAAGTTTACAGTTCCAGTTCCAAACAGGAAGGAATTAGGCTGCATCTCAGCAACACTTTAGCCTGCTGAAACAAAACTTTTTAAGCATCATGGTCACTCTGAATTGTGACTGAATCCCAGACAAATTGCCTGTCAGACATTTAAATTTTGTTTTAAAATGCAGTATTGTGCCAGTGCTTTTGGTATAATAAAATCAAACTTGTAACAGTTTAACTGTGACGATCAGTGGGTAACACATTACAAGTAAATCATGATATGTAATCAGATTACTTTTTCAAGTAACTAGTAAAATAGCACATTACAACAAAATATCCGAGTTACTTTTTAAAATAAGAGCGCAAGTCACTTTGTTTCCCCATTTATCGACTGATACCTCTCCTGTCCCAATGCTGAGAAAAATCGGGAGTGAGTTGCAGAGGCTTTCTGTATATTGTGCAAACATGATAAATATTGTAGTTGTAGATTAAATGTGAACATTGTAGCGATATTAGCTCAAAGGGGAAATATTAATAATTATTCATAACTCACTATGATTGTTAATTATGATTAATTATGAATATTTGAAACAGTTAATCAGATTCACTTGAAGTAGCTACATTAAAATTACGATCAATAACTCAGTTCAACACTCGGTATTGATTATTAATTAATTCTAAGAGAATGGTATTTTTCATGGCCACAGAAAAATAATTCTTTCTTAGTATTTACAGTGCTTTGTAATAAGCATTTACAGAGCTGGTAATCAGATCTGATCTGAGAGGCAATCCATTGCAGACAGAGCATCAGAACCAAATATGTATTGTGCACAAGTTTTATTAACTAAATCACGAACACACAGCTAACTAACAAACACAAACATACATACATGCAAGTCACACATAAACGGGTATGATAAATGTTAGAGTGAAACCGGAAGTGGGAAACATTAGGAGCTATGAAGAAACTAAAAACCAGAGAAAGAATCATCAGTATTCATTAAAAAAACTCCCTTGTAACAAAGGAGGTTCACAATTTTAACTAACTAGCAGGAATTTAATATATCGTCCTTGGCCTGCAGCAAAGGGGGTCTCTTCAGTCGTCCAAGAAGCAAGAGAGAGCGAAGGAAGGGTGTTGTGCACTGGCTTTTAACCTCAGGTTAATGTCCCACCTCTTAGGGTTGACCTGACCAATGAAAATGTTGTATTTACGGGCAATAACATCCCTCCTGTCATGATAACTCTCTAGTAACTACTGAAGTCATTGTAAACTTTTGAGGTTTTTGTAAAGTATTGGATAGTAATAACTCAAGAGTTACTTCATAATTCTAAAGGAACTACTACTTATTTGGATCAGTATTCTAAAGTGAAGATCATGGTAAACCACTAGTAATTACTCGTGTTACCAAATACATAAGAAGGAATTACTGTACAAAACTGTATAAAAACCTCAAAAGTTTACAACGACTCTAATAGTTACTAGAGAATTATCATTTTTTTCACTTTAGAATACTGATCCAAATATTAGTAATTCCTTCTGAAGGATTTGGTAATACTTCAGTCATTATTAGTGGGTTACCATGACCTTTACTTTAGAATTAATTATGAACCTGTATTTAGTAGCTATTAGTAGTTCTCTGGGAGGTATGAAAAAACAGTAGTTACTGATTAGCTAATAGTGAACTACCACCTTCAACTGAGCACTATTACTTACTATTTCATTAAACAGAGTTTCCTGTTAGTTAATAGTAGTTACTAGAGTGTTAATCATGCATTACTCATTTGTTCCTGTGTAGTTATTCATTAATGAAGGATCAGTATTCTAAAGTGTTACCAGTTAAATACAAATATACTTTATGTATTTAATCTCACTTTATTAAACAATAACTTTGCTGCTGACCTTCGATTATTCAATTCGACCATTCTAATAAGCAAAAATGACTTTAGATAAACTTTTTTTTTTTTTTTTACAGTAGCCACTTCATCATAAAATACTTCTTATAATTTTGAATACCCATAGCCTAAAGTTATGAATTATTATTCCCATCTTTTTTTCAAATTTGTCTAACAACTTTTAACTTTCTCACTAACACTCACTGAGAAGTACATAGTTGATGAAAAACATTCACTTTTAATGAAATAAAATGCCTTGGTAAGTTAACGTTCCTACTTCACATGCTAGCAAAACCTGTTTAGCAAACATTTGCAGAGACAGGTGTGTAAAAGATGGTAAATCTCCCCTTTGTATATAATAGTACACCTGCAGAACAAATTCTAGCATTGCACAGCATCGTTTATACTCTGCAACTTACCAAGGCATTTTAATTTAGCTGCTAGAGGACAATCCAACACCTGCAAAGCCAACACTAACATTGTCATTTTTGTCATCTTCACCATTGTGCAATATGTTCAGAAGTCTCAAGTTAAGTAGGACCATCCAACATCCAGCCTTGAATGAAGCGCATACTCTCTGAGTAATTCTTTTAAATAAGAAAGTATTTTGTGACCATTAAAATAGTATGTTCTATATATCATAAGTGTGTAGTATTTTTGTAATCTGGATGTACTACTACATTTGTCATGTTGTCTACCAATCTCATCTACCGTGGACTCGTGGGATAGTGAAGTGTCCATTGGATGCGCACTTAAGAATCTCACAGAAAGTAGTAGGTCATTCGGGAACTTTTTGCCTACTGTTTTACGAATACTGCAAATTCAGACACTTTTTTTAACATTCTGTTATTCTGCTATATAGAGTAGGAAAGTATGCATATTAGGTTCAGCCCTGCTCATAACATTTGAAAACATTGGCATAAAACATGTTTCTATTGTTTTTTTAATTCTTTGAATCATGTTTAATGTATATCTTATGTTTCAGTTTCTTCACAAACTAATCATCTGAATGTTTCATGCCAATGAGGGAAGGACACTTCCTAGAAGCAGCCCTGCTGGTGTCAAGTCTAAGTTTATTGCCGACATTCAAGCACATTCTACTACTGGGAATGCCAACAGAATGTTTGTGACAGAGAGAGCTGGGTTTGGGAATTCAGCCAGGAGAGGGGGCTTTTTTTCAATGTAGCTTGTGAAACACTTGAGGTTGTGGGTCAAAGGGGTTCAGGAAAACTCACACAAAGGAAGTTGTGGGTGGTTGTGGTTGAGTGCCAACAGCACCATATGCCAGGAGTTCTGGGGACAGACAGAAAGCTCTGGGTAGTACACTCACATTCAGCTATTGTAAATATTTAACTGGACCTCCCTGCATGCAAGCAACCAGAGAAGCAAACCACACATGATAGCTTTGTGTGAGGAACAGACTGAAATTTAGCTTGTTATTTACTGAAATCTTGCTTGACAGTGTCCACTATTGAGGAGATACCAGCAGCGCTACCCTAAATCATCATAGCACTTTTAGTTTCTATGCATTTGCCGAGCAGTCACAACGTATCATATTAATATAGAATTCAACTGATGTTCTTGCTGTTACAATGTCTTCTAAGATGTTTTAATGTTTTGAGTCTTTTGCTTTTTATAATGTGAAGCTGTGTTTGCACTGATTATGGATTGACAAAGACAATGAAAAAGAGCATCCAATCCATACATGTGGAAATATTATAAATGATGTGAAAGTAGAAATGAAGTACAAGTGTAAGGATGGATGGATGGATGGATGGATGGATGGATGGATGGATGGATGGATGGATGGATGGATGGATGGATGGATGGATGGATGGATGGATGGATGGATGGATGGATGGATGGATGGATGGATGGATGGATGGATGGATGGATGGATGGATGGATGGATGGATGGATGGCCCTAATCTTTCATTCATTTACTCTGGAATCCATCAAGATAAAATACTGATACAACAAAGGACATGTCACAGTTTTAATGATGTACTGCCTTTATAATATGTCAATGAAATATCAATTATATTCACATCTAATGGAAAGGGAATAAAGTAAAGGGTAAAAATATGATTGCTGGTACAAAGGGATGATTCAGAAAAGGGGATTTGTGGGAACATTGAAAGAAGTACATAATACTGTAGTTGACTCTCAATCCCTCTCTCACACACGCATGCACATGCAAAAATCAGTATTTACAAATTTGATTCTTGGCTCTCCTGTTCATAATTATTTCTCCCTGTCATCAGCACAAGCACATTGCAGGCTCTCCGCCACAGCTGTACAGGAGCCAAGCTCTATTTCTCTCTCCCCCTCACCCCAGCAGTACCCCCTCTATCTGCCTCCACAGCTAAAAGCCAATTATTCTCCACAGATCCGCAACACCATTTCCAGCGTCATTCTCTTATGAACCGCCACTGCCAAAGAAATTAAATTCTTATTGAAGTTGATAAAAGACAAATTATCAGTGATTTTGGGAGGTTTACGCATATTTTTCTGTCCTCTTTTTCTTTTGTGTTCTGTAATTTTCCCTTCTTTATCTTGCCTGATTTTCAATTGCCAATTATCCAATGTCTTGGCATGCTGACGGCGGCACCTGTGTTGGCATGGGGTGTGTGAGAATAAAAGGATCGGACCTATGCACACGAGCACACTTACATCATGTTCTTGTCAAAAACATCCGCTTGCCCCCTGCTTGATGTCATGAATGGGACTATGTTGCTTCAGCTTTTGGCTTGACTTCTCCTCAGATGTAAAGAGACAGCAGTCGACACGCGGGCTGTCTGGATCCTTTGTGTTTTAACTGTTAATTGTTAATGAATTCATAAACACTGTATTACTTACTGTATCTGTGTATGTACAGCTGTCTGGAATACTTGATTTTGATTGGTCAGTCACTGTATTCAGGTGTCTGATATTTCCTAATAGAGTGAAACGGACAGGTTAAATTGTGTTGCAAAATCTCATTCATTTTATCCATATTAACCCAGAGGGGAATTTTTAACAATGACTTATAAAACTTTCAAAGAATTAATGAATGTACGATGAGGCGGTGTCCTTGAGCCACTAGTAATGACTCAAGTGTTACCAAATCCGTCAGAAGCAATTACTATCCAAAAAGTGTTTACCGACATACTGTGAGCTACAAGTTTGTTAATCGATGACATGCTTTTGTTGAAGCCATTATTTCAACGTATTATTATTTAAATAATAGTGTTTCACAGTGAAAATCCTGGTGAAAAACTACATTAACCATGATTCTGCAAAGAAATCTCCACCAACCAGAGAATCAAAATAAGCAACTTGCACCCAGAAAGAAATCCCATGAAGCACTGCAAAAAAAGATGCAATAAAGTCACTCTATGCTCTAAAACTACTTAAATATTTGTGTGTGTATATATATATATATATATATATATATATATATATATATTGCAATACACTTATAAAATATAATATATACATATAGTTAGAAATAATTATATCACTATATTCACTGTCATTAATGGCAACGCTGAATATCAGACTGCACTTCATGTACCTGAAAACAGTGCTAGTTTTATGTCACCAGTCAAAAGTCCAAGTCTTTGGTATCACATCACATACCCGTGTTTATGTCCACATATTTATTTATTTGATGTGAAACCATATAACTTAAAATATTTTTGATATACCAATTAAATGTAAGGGATACAGTCACCCAGTCATTTATCGACAAACAAAACAAAAAACCTTTATAGGCTTATATATTATTTACAATATTATATACTGTACATATGTAGCATTTCAAAATATACCAGATAGGACTACATGTTGCACTTCAAATCAACAGAAAAAAAATGAATGTATCCATTATCTGAGCAAAAATTCTTGTCAATGGATTTTTTTAAAATTCAAAGTAGCAGTGTAACGATTCACACCTCTCACTGTGAAGTCTGAAGTAGCTCAGCCTAAGAGCCTGCTGCTTGGTTTCTTGATGAAGAGCTTCAGGGTTAGTTATCCTGGCTTCCTTTGGCCCCTTACATAGAGGGACCCTCTTGATCGCTGGCACCACTGAAACAGTGTCAGCTATTATCAGCCTCAAAGCCTCTGGGTTGCCATGGCACCTAATAGAAGAGAGGCTGGCTTTGACATCAGGTCAGTTGTTGGTTCCCACAGACACGGGGAGCTGGAGGCTGATTTGGATACACTGACTGTTGAGACGTTTCTTTTTTTATTATTATTATTGATTAGGGGATGATTCAAAAAAAAAGAAAATATAAATCAAAGAAAAATTAAATAATTATGGTAACACTACAATAAGGTTCAATTCAGTAACATTAATTAATGCAATAGGTTTCATGGACTAACAATAAACAATTTTTTATTTAAAAAATATAATTTATTACATGATCTAGGTTCATGTTAATTTATGAATTAATTAAAAATGTTAGCATATGTAGAAATTAACATTAATCTAGATATAAAAGTATAGTTCACTGTTTATTATACCTAATGCATAAACTAATGTTAATAAATTGAGCATTATTGCAAAATGTTACCAAAATTATGATGAAATAAATCTGTAAACACCATGAAATAAGATGATGTTTATGAATTTATCATCTATGCACATATCTGTGGCACTGCACAGTTTAAGTGTTCAGGTTTGACTGTACTAAAATGAATGCAAAACCTGAAACTTGAAATCAACATTTCAACCATTTGCACTTTATATAGAACTATATAGGAATCTAGTGGTTACACCATGGCATTACATAAGTTTTTCTTTATTTACTCTCACCAGATGGCACTAATCTACCTTAAAAAAAAACAAAAAAAAAAACTGGATTTTAAATTCCATGTATCTATTTTAACATGTAATACTGCTTTAATTTAATTTAATTTAATTTTATTATTTTTTTTAATATTAGAAAGAAATTGTGTATTATGTTATGCTAGCATTCTTTTACACTTATTTTAGGTGTACTCAATATGAACTGGCAGTAAATGTATTGTAAAATGCTACTGACTATTGTCAGATGTACTATACAATACAAAAATATTGTCACTGCTATTTTCTTAGCCACAGCAACAAGAGAAGAAAAGGTGCAAATGAACATAATGTGACAAACAACAAAAAGACGGAGAAAGATCTACAGAGTATAGTACAAAGATCTACATCGTCTCAGTCCTGGATATTGAAATAGAAATACTTTTCACGCGTCTCATTCAGTGGCTGAATGGAAAGATATTTTTAAACAAGGGTTCATACACATGTAGATGTTGAAAGTACGCTGCTGTTATGTTTAAGGACAGATTTTTAAAAAATAAAATGATAAATTGTAGTAGTAAAAAATAATTTAACTTGGCAGTTTGATTTATTAAGGTTTTATGGGATAAAAATGAGTTGTGTTTTTCCATGCTGCTCTGTTTACACAGACTCTAACACACACACATACACATGCATGCATTGAAAGTGCAAATGCAATGCTTTTTATTGATGTTTTCACAGCCATAGGAGGATGTCTACAACATTATAACCATGACATTGTTCTCGGCTAAAATGTAAAGCGAATTCAAGGATTGAAGACACGGTGAACTTTAAAACTAATAATTTTCACCCTCTGTTGAGCTGCTCAGAGAACATAAATTCAGCAATTGCTGGAGGTTTATGCACCTATTGCATTCATTCTGCTATTAACTGAGTATGTCAGTCCCAATGTACAGTATAAGCAATGCAAATGAATGCATGCTCCAGACATGGCACTCATTTGAGTGACACGTTAACTCTCTGGTCCTCTTTGGTCAAAAGTGACCGAAAACTTTTAGGTTTTGAAATTTAATTTTTTTTTTTTTTTTTTTTGCTTCATCGGAATGGGATGAAACTTGGTGACTTTTGTCACATTAGCTATGTGAACACACACACACACAAAAAAAAAAAATCATGGACACGATTCAAATTTGTTAAAGGGTTGTAAAAAAAATCAATAATAATAGTCACACTTGGCTCCTTTGCGGTCAAAAATTACCGCCATATGAAATGAATGGGAAATGCAAAAAAAAAAAAAAAAAACTAAAACTCAGAGAAACTTTTGGTGGTACAGATCAGCCACTGTGCAGAAAAAAAGTGCACAGCAATGAAGGGGGGACACTCTAAAATGTCAGGAGTGCAAAATAGACCCACAGACATATATATGAACTAGCCTGACTATTACACAGAGCAAGTTTTTGCAAAGTTGTGAAATAAAAACAATAATTCAGCCACAAAGCAGTAAAAATAACGAACAGCATAGAAGAGGTTACACTCTAAAACACAGAGAGTACAAAACAGACACACCCACTCAAACACACACACACACACACACACACACACACACTATTATACACACAAATTAACTGGTGTGGCTGTAACAATATGGTAAAATTGAGCCAAAAGACTCAAATAAGAGGCTGAAATCAGATCATGTCTAGATTTATTAAGCTGTGATAAAGCGGTTCATATTTGTTACATTTTTACTGAGTTATGTGTAACAAAATGACCACCTCTCTGTTCAGGTTTGACTGTACTAAAATGAATGCAAAACCTGAAACTTGAAATAAACATTTCAAAAAATAAATAAATCTAAACCTTAGCAAAAGGTAGTCTTTGAGAATGTATAAGTATAAATCCAAATCCACAACTAAATAAAAATAAGTATTTATGTCTAAAAACACTGGATAATTTATAAGCCACTTTATATAGAATTATATAGGAATCTAGTGGTTACACCATGGCATTACATAAGTTTTTCTTTATTTACTCTCACCAGATGGCACTAATCTACCTTGAAAAAAAAAAAAAAGGATTTTAAATGCCATGTATCTATTTTAACATGTAATGCTGCTTTATTTTTAATTAATTTATTTTTTTTAATATTAGAAAGAAATTGTGTATTATGTTCATTGGGGGGAAATAGCTAATAAAAATTGTATAAATATTGCATAGTATCATAAAATACCCTCAAAATTCTAAATAATAATCAAAAAATATTATTGAACAAAAATATATTTCATTGGTTTTTCTGGGGGGTATTTCCTAATCTTTCTCTATTGAATATTCAGACTTAATTGTCCATGGGGAAGGAAGAGCCCTCAGAAAAAAATAAAATACAGTAAAATAAAAGGACATCAAAACACATCTGTATGCTGCCAAATATTGATAGTCATAAAAAAAAATTATTAGGTTTTTCATATCATGTACTAATTATGGAGGTTATTCACCAAGACGACACAGTGTTTTATCACACTTTCCTATACACATCCAACAATCGCTAATCCTAGTGCATAGTTTTTCTATCTCTGTATATCTGCAGATGCTTGTCCTCTCTGGCTGGGAATGTGGCCATCTGCCGTCGTGTTTCTGGGCGGATGAGGATGCCTACAGCGCAGCCACAGCATCTGGTAAAAGTTCTGATCGTGTCAAAACCGTGTACTCGCTCTGGGGAGTAACAGATAGACTAGGGTATGGACAAGGACACTGGAGGATGACATTCTGTCCAGAAAGCTCCTGACGATGTGCAGGGAAGTTTGAAAATCACTTGCTTGAAGATTTTCACTACTGAAAGATCATCTTTTTTCATTTACTTGCTTTCGTTCCATTACGTATTTGCTAATGCGTTCCTTCACTCCCTCATTTATTCTTTCAGTCAAAAACTTCTGCACTTGCAAATTCATTCAATCGCTGACCTGTGTAATTATATCTATATGAGCTAATGTCCTGCCTCACTAATTCATGGACATATGGCCATCTTTTGCACTGTCTGTTTTATTCTCTCATTCATTTACGCCCAAAGTGCTGAAATGCCTCTCGCATACTCACTCGTTCAGTACTGAGCAGGGCTTTTTTGTTCACATGGCCATGTCAATCCATCAACCTATCATTATTCACATTTATACACACTGTAACGTATGATGCAACATGGAAATTGAATATCGAACATAGCATATGCAAGCATTTCCACTTGATCTTAATCTTTCAACTCTTCTCTTCCTATGTACACTCCAAAAATACAGTACTTTGCCGCTTTTTCCTCACCCCCCATTTGCATATAAACATTTTTTCTTACCCTTACATAAATTGGCCAAGACACTTGCTTCAGCAGAAATTTTAAATATATGGGGCACATTACAGATTAGCACTAAAAGTCCTCATCAGCACTCCAGGGCTTGTAGGAGAGTGTATGTGTGTGTGTGAAAGAGAGAGGGATGGAGAGAGGGAGAGAAGGGGAAAAAAGAGGCTGAGTGCATGTGTGTGAGAGAAAGGGAGGAGGGAGGAGGAAGAATGAAAATGGTGATAGATTTTGGGTGGAGAGCAGAGCGTGGTTGGGCCTAATGAACAGGAATCTAATGGTGGAGAATGGTTTTCCATCAGTCATGGCTCTAAAGCCAGGCTCAGCATGTAATTAAATGGCACAAACATACACACAGTGAAAAACATGCAAGGGCATGAAGACACACACACACACCTATATACAAAGTTCTTTTTCGCATTGGGCTCAGATATATAAATTTATATATGAAATTTAAATTCATTACATATTTTAAATTACTCAGTCAATACATTGTGTTGTTTAGAATTAAACAAAATGTCCATAAACTAAACAGAAAATGTCCTGCAGAAAATTATGTTTTCAAATAAATGCTGCTGCTGATTTTCAAATAAATTTTATTATATGTAATATATACATTATTTTTATTCATACTGTTTTTGCTGTATTTTTGGTAAACTAAATGCAGCCTTGGTGCAAAGAGAAAAAAAGAAAAGTTTTGTGTGATGGGTAGGTTTAGGGGTATGGAATGTACAAATTGTACAATATATAAAAATCATTATGTCAATGGAATGTCCCCATAAAACATGAAAACCCAATGTGTATATGTGTGTGTGCGCAGTCCTGGTAAACCCTACGTATGTTATGGGGATAAAATGTCCCCACAAGGGGACATTTTTTGGTAAACAGCTCATAAATTATACTAATTGAAGCTTTCTGTGATGATTAGGTTTAGGGGTAGAGTTAGGGTTAAGACCCTGATATACTTGAAACGACGTGATGTCATTTCGAACAAAATCAGGCCAAAACAAAGTTAGTTTTGTGTTTGTGTTTTGAGATCGAAATGGCTTGCCAAATCAAACTCTCAGGAAAAGTTTGCTCCAGCTGCAAAACACCTTTACACTACCATTTTGATGATTACGTAGTAGGAGGTGCGCTGAGGCTTCTTTTACACAGAACTCTTCTCTCATTCATTTCGTCTGTTCGAGTCCGTTGAGGCAAGATGCGGGTGAAAACAAGAACATACTTGATAGCCGCTTTATAAATGTTATATAAATAAACGTGACGTGACTCTAATGGAGTGCTAATTTGCAGAGCCCGTTGTAACATAACCATTTTGTTATGATCAGATGCTTTTCTTATGCTTTCTATAAAAAAAATGCTTGCTGTTTTCTTATTTTTGTTGTGTGATTATCGGTATTGGGCAAGGTACTGCATTACAATATTGTGTTACTGCCTAAAAAAGTAACTAATTGTGTTACTTATATGAACGCATTACTTATTTGAAAAAGTATCTTAGATATTATTTTGTAAATTGAAAAAAAAATGTGTTACTTTACTAGTTATTTGAAAAAAATAATCTGATTACGTAACAAGTTACTTGTAATGTGTTACCCCAACAGTGGTGATTATTTTGTTACTAAGAGGAAAGTGCACAGCACATATTTACATATTCATTAAACACCACTGTCAGCAGTGTGGGCGGCGTCAGATGTTCGATAACAGTATATCGCTGCTCACATATTTCGAACATATTTCACATATTTCGTGTTACCCCTTAACGAAGAATGAAAAAGAACTTCGCTGTGAGTATATCGGGGTCTTTAGGGTAAGAATACAGTTTGTACAGTAGTCATTATGTCTATTGAAAGTCCCCATAAAACAAAACAGCTCAACATCAATGTCAAGCTTATTTTATGTGGGGACAATTTCCACGCTTGAAAGGGAGGGTAACATCATCAACGGAGGCCTTAACTGGATTCCAATCTTCTTATTATTGAAAATCATCAAATATGCCAACAGAAGAAAGGTGAAAAACCTTTAACAGAAACAAAAATACAGAAAATGTAAAAGCTTATTAAACATCTGTTTTTATCATTGAGCTCTTTGTGTGTGTATATATATATATATATATATATATTTTTTATTTATTTTATTTTTTTTTAACATGAAGCACTCTCAAATTATGTTATTAACAAGCTTAATAAACTTAATTAGTATAACCTGCACTCTACACAATCTAGAAAATTAACCTAAACACTTACAATTACAATATGTGCATGTAAATTTGATTTATCACATTATTTTAGCTATCTGTTTTACTCACATATGGACTGAAGAAGTAATTAACATATCTCATCGTCAATTTCTCCCGTGAATAAATCGAAATACAAACACGGATATGCAAATCAATACACTAGTAACTTAATACCATTAATATTTACAACACAGAACTACATTTAGCTTTAAACAGTCACGATGAACAGTTAAAGTAGGTCACGAAACTTTCAGTGAAGAGCATAGACAGAGTTGCTGCGTCATAAGCTGAATCGGCATCTGCCGCTACACCAGTATCATTCTGCTTCATTTACAGATGCAAAGTGAATTATTAAAGTGCTCACCGGCTTTCACTCCGGGATTTGACGATGTTGAATGTCTGTGCACTTTTTTCTCGTGTCCAGCTCGGGAGTTTCAGCAGAGCTCGCCAGCCGCGTCTCATCAAAGCACTGGATTTTTTTTTTTTTTTTTTTTACCGTTTCCTCTTTTCCGCTCCTCGCTCCGATTGGCTGAGACTACTATAGTTATTTATTTATTTTTTTACTTCATGTTATTTATTTGTTTGTTTATATTCAATTTCTAATTCATTTATATTTTCTCCAGTTTGACTTGACAATGAATTTTATTGTCAGTCAAAAGTTTTGTACTCAACATATTTTAGTTAAACAAATTTTATGTTAAAATGTTCTCAAGAGTTAGTTAACCTTCATTTGTCCTGTAAAAAAAAAAAAAAAAAAAAAAAAAAAAAAAAAGTTTCTTTATAATTACTGTATAAATGATAGCAGTTGCATTTCAACTTTAGTTATAGGTTTATCTCTCACCAACACTAAGATGATTGGAAATATACCATTCATGTTAAAGGCAATTAAAACTCTCCAGTTCTGTCTACATTTAACACCAAATGGGATTCATTGCATCAGGTAATGAAATCATCTCAAATTAGATAGTCTGTGCTGACTCTTTGATTCTCTCAGCAGGATAAGCAAGGCCACATCAGTGGTGAATTTAATTGTTCCGAGTCTCATTAGTCTCTGCTATGTTTAGCACTGGGAATGTGCAGCTTTATGAAGAGCCAGAAAAGATGCAGAGTATCACTTCACTCTGCCCTTGAGATCTATTTGTCACAAGAAAAATCAACTTCATCTGACTCATTTACAAATTATATAGATTGTAAAGTTTCCCCACAAGAAAAGTTTAGTTTATGAAGTGTTTTAACAAAGTCTTCTTCATTTCTCTCAACAGGTGATGTGTCAGGGTCATCATTTAGAACTCTTTTCAGACATTTCACTATAAACAACTTCAAATTAGTACTTTTTAAACTTCACTTTTTACAATATATGTCAGTGGGTATGTTTTTAACTGAATGTGTGATTTAAACCACAGGCTGAGGACATGTTGGGATTTGCTGGAATTATTATTAAATATATTATATATATTAAAATCATTCTTGGCAAAGTGCTAATGTCTGACTTTAGCACAGATAATAGGATTACATGACAATCTCTGGAAAAACTAGCTGTGGTTTCAAAGTCCTGACAAGCTGGATTTCCATTATCTGCCTTTAAAATGTTCCCTGTCCTCACTCTGAAATGACTCTCTGCCTCCTTAATCTTCTTCTCACCTCACATAGAGCTCACAGTGAGAGATCAAATAAATAAATAAGTCTCTTAACTTTTAACAACAATTTGCTAAACCTATGTTAGCTTTAGCTTTAGTATCTTTGTCAATGCATCAAAAATAGTGTACTTCTTTAAAATAATGATTTTAAATGTACTTTAAAGTAAAACTTGACATTATAACAAAAATCACTTTTTAAAAGTGTGTACCAAATCATGAAGGTGTTGTCTCTTCAAGTAAGTGGCATTTTATTTCATTAATAATATGTTATGCGCAATTACAGTTTCTGGTTAGATATTGCTAGTTTCACAAGCAGTTTAAGATTTGTTTAAAAGTTCATATGATTGAAGCTCCTGGCAAAATAATACAAAAAAAAGGTAATGTAGCATCTGGACCAGACACACAATTATTCATTTTATTTAATGAATAATCCAGAAACTCTCCCTCACAAGTTCTGCTAACCCATCCCCCACAACTGCAACACACAGGCAGAATAGGTGTTCTGTTCCTGTTTTATTGCCGTCAGGAATGTGCAGAGACTTGTGACTCTGACTTAATTCTCTCTGAAGAAGGACAAATAAACCCTTTCAATCCTATATATATTCTATATATAACCACGTGTTAATGTATAAACGTGTAGCCAATTTTCCCCTCTCATGATTTTCCTTTTACAGGGTTTGGCCTATGTATTAATTCTTTCTTTTGAACTCCTGTGTGTTAATGTTTCAGAGTTGCATACTACTGTATGGTTAACTAAAATCACATGGGTAGCATGTTTGGTATCAATGGACTCCAACTTTTGTTTCCCATTTGGTAATTTATGTTACATGCTGCTAACTCTGTGGCACATTACTATTACAAAAATCTTTAATAGTTTCTTCTCCATCTGTAACCAATTCAGTTACATGCACACGACCTGCTTAAGACAAAGATCGTAAACTTTCCTGTCGGAAGCTCAAGTATGATTAGCCACTGAATGAGAGGAGGAATGGCCAGCACCGGACCTTAAAAGCCAGCGCACAATGCTCCTTCCTCTCTCTCTTGCTTCAACGGACTGACGCCCTGCAGGGCGACCCTTTTCAGGTCAAGGCCTGTGGGCCTGTCCTGCACCCCCAGCCATGTGCTTGACTAGGAGAGAAAGAACTGTTTCCTACTACAAGAGTCAAATTAACAGATTAAGTTGTTTCATATTTCTTCATCCAACGCAGAAGATATTGATTACAACTTTGGACCAAACCATCAAGGATTTCTCCTCAGCCTGCAGATTTGATGCTCCTTAACAGCTAAAGGCATTTTGCAAGTATCATACATTTGAACACTAAACAGCAATTTAGTATTAATTTGTGAACCACGGTGCTTTATTACTGAGAACACTGATGGTCCTTTTCCAGCTTGTTTTTGACTATCTCCCTAGCTCCTCCTTTTTCCCACCTCCGGTTTCACTCTATCATTTATCCTTTTATCCTTGTACGTGTGACTATTGTGTATGTATGTATGTGTTTGTTAGTTTAGTTATGTGTTTGTGATTTAGTTAATAAAACTTGTGCACAATACATATTTGGTTTTTTTTTTTTACTCTGTCTGCAATAGATTGCCTCTTAAATGACCAGATCTTATTACCAGCTCTGTAAATGCTTATTTTTTTTCTGTGGCCATGAAAAATACTATTCTCTTCGAATTATTTAATAATCAATACTGAGTTTTCACAGGATGAACTGATATACTGAATGTAATTTTAATGTAGCTACATCAAGTTAATCTGATTAACTGATTCAAATATTTATAATTGACCATAATTAATAACTGTAATGAGTTATGGATAATTATTAATATTCCCCCTTTGAGTTAATTTTCTACATTAAAAACGACTTTGAGTGGATATCTTATTCACTAGGGGATACACTAGCATGACAGTCACGTTCTAAATGCGCACAAACAGTGAAGTTCACACGCACAGATGCACACATACATGCAAACTTATAGTGCGTATCTGTGTCGTGTCTCTTCTGTTCATGCCAAAGCTCATCCATCCGCTCAGATCCACTGGTGAAGCAGAATGTGCCCGAATCCACCCATTTAGCCCATTTCAAACACATGGATAGACAGTACTGCTGCCCAGAGACTGGTGGAGAGAGAGTGAGAGAGAAAAAGGAGAATCTGAGTGACTGGCGAGACAACAAATGGCAAAACTGAGACCAAAATATGTGGAGAAAAAAATAGAAAGAAATAATAGATGGGCACAGAGAACTACAGTCTAGGTCAAGACTACTGTATATTGCCTGCAGCTACTTCATTTTAATTGGTCATGGTATCATCAAGTCCCCTGGTAACAAGTCCATATGAATCATATGAAAAAGTCTGAGAACACTAGTAAAAAATAATCCTATCAATACCACAAAACCTGTTACTAACCTTAACCGCATCCCACCTTGATAGCAAATGTGTTATGGGTAACATTTTATTTGGTTACACTTTATTTTACAGTGCCGTAGTTACAATGTAATTACTCAAATAAGTACTGAGTATTATTAATTAAATACATGTACTCACTATAGAGTTACAGTTAGGGTTTGGTTTAGGGTTAGTTACTTGTAATTATGAATAATTTACTGTTATTACTATAGTAAGTACATGTAGTAACATGTAACTATGGCACTGTAAAATAAAGTGTTACCCTTTATTTTATAGTGTCCTTGTTACATATACTTACTACAGTAATTGTAATAAATTTTGCATAATTACAATACATGCACCTAACACCTAACACCAAACCCTACTCCTAACCCTTACCCTGTAGTAAGTACATGTTGTTAATTAATATTACTCAGTACTTAAATGCATAATTACAGGGTAACAAGGACATCTTAAAGTGTAAATGTGTTTTGCAATACAACATGAATACAGTACCTACACTTTATTTTAAGTACTGAGTAATATTAAGTAACTACATGTGCTTACTATAGGGTTAGGATAAGGGTTTGGTTTGGTTTGGTTTAGGGTTAGTTGCATGTAATTAGGCATAGTTTATAGTTATTACTATAGTAACTACATGTAACAATGACACAAAAATAAAATGTTACCCAATTATGTACGTATGTATGTATGTAGTGTAAGTACATGGTAAAGATGCCTTATATTAACAAAATCATATTATGGTACAATGCATGATGATCATGATCATATTTGAAATGAACCAAAAAAGCATACTGAGCTTCAGTTTGATCATCTATACAAAGAGCCACATGAACAACACCTTTTTTAAAAATTATTATTTTAAATAATATATATATATATATATATATATATATATTATTTTTTTTAAATATATATATATATATATATATATATATACATCCCCCCCCCCCAGGTCCCTTATGTGATTTCATTGACATATAGATAAACAAATAGATTATGATTAAAAAAAAAAAAAAAAGCACATAGCACATATATAAATTGTATGAGATCACAGAGAGAGATAAACCAAGGATATCTCTATTCTGTTTTTCTTACAGGCACTTTAATTGCTTTTGTACTGCACAGATGGGAACATTTAATTCTTCCTGTATGCAGTACAGCTGATGCATCTCTGCGAGGCTTATCAGTGTCTCGGATGCCCACATGCCAAGCCATCTCTAATCAAAATACATGCAGAAAATAATTATCAAGGTGGAGACTATCAGTTTTGCTTCTAATAATTAGGCAGGGTTCAGAAAAGGTTATGACTCATTGATGATTGCTGTTTCGTGTGTCCTCCATGTCAGAAAGGATAAGACAGAGATAAAGAGAGAGAAAGAGAGAGTGCTTTATTTATAGAATTCTCTTGAGGCTTCATGTATATAAATTGCCCAGATTTTATGTGACATGGGACTTTATGATTAGCTATTATTAGTCCGCCCACACATCATTTATGAATAATAAGTGTATGCGCCCCTAGCATAGACACAGATCAGTGTTTGTAATAGAGATACATTGTGATTGAGTTTTGCACATCATAACTTGAAGAGTGAAACAGCTGAAGCCCTTTTCAATTCATGCTGGTAAAGCAGTGACCCTTATAATGTCCAGTGCCAAAAAAACACAAACATTTGTAAGCAGCAGTAACCCGTGCACTCATGGGTCATAAGTTTACGCCCCCACTCAAATGCTGCCGAGCACGTTCATGTCATATTAGAGATGCATGAGTCTATACTTTGGGTTGGACTTGTGATGAATGTTACATTAACAGTAAAGTATGTGCATTTAAAAAAAAAAAAAAAAAAAAAAAAAAAATATATATATATATATACATATATTTTTTTTTTTTGCGATAAATGAATGTGTTTAATCTACTGTAGTGCTAGCATAAATATAACACATATTTCATAGATGTGTCAGAAATGTAATAAGTACCACACAAGCAATGAAAACAATCTTTTATATAAGTATTAGAAAAGAAATAGGCTTCATTATTTCAATGTTAAAATGGGTACTAATAGAATGTGCTGAATATTATGCATTCAGAATTGTCTTGTGTGTTGGCGAACACTAAATGATGTGACATCCATTTAGCAATGTGCTGCAATATATATGGGATGTTCTGGAAAGAACATTTATCTCATTTAAATCAGGGTCTGTTTGCCATGGAACAAGCACAAAAAGTTAATTATAAACACCTTAGCAAGGTCACAAAACTAAAGTTTAAACACACTTTCAGACTGAGTTTACCCTAAAGGCCTCATGTTTGTGTATGTGTGTGTGGTGTTTTTGTGTAGAGAAATACTGATCAGCTGCCATATTAACTTAATCAGGTCACACTGTAATAGAATGCTGCACTCTCCGCTGCAGGAAACAGGCTTAATTAAGTCGAATCTGTTTTTCATGACGTTCTCCGTAAGTGAATTAGCCGTGTAGACACTCACCAGGCCACATTAGTTAAGGTTATTTTATTTGTGTCTGCTCTGCCTAGGTTTAGTGCAATTGTTTTATTTTCTAAGCGTGTTATTCTGGTCCAAAACATTTAAAGTCTTTCTGTCCCTTTGAGCAATGTGTTTGTGACAGTAATGTATTGTATATCCTGTTAGATTTTACAATTTGTTGTTTTTGTTTTATGGTTTCAGAGTCTACCACTTGACATTCTTACTTTGGAGTACCATATAAATGCCTTGAAACATGAATTAATTAGCAGCATTTTAAATATCAAAATACCATGGCAAAATCAACTGATACTATCATCGTACAAAGTTACCACTTTTTTGTAATCCTGTGAAAAAGAGAAAGAGAGGATGGGGAGAAGAATCCAGTGTGTGATGCTATACAAAGAATAACAGATGCGAATGGAAAATCCCCACAAGATTAAATTTACAAAGTTGTATATGTGTTTGCGTATGAGAGAGAGATAGCGAAAATTCATCCTTGCAGATATGTGACTCTATGACAAAAGAAAACATACAATACAATTCAAAAAATCATCCCAAGAATGAAACAAAGAATTATGGTACATCATAATCCTCTTTCTCTCTATTTCTCTTTTCTTTTCCTTATAGTTTGAGTGTAGCACAGAAGGCAGAGTGACATGTACAAAGGAGAGGCATTTTTCCTTTTCCACCCCCCCTCGCTCTCATCTTTTGAGAAGAGAGCCCTATTCTTTTTTCCTCCGAAAGCATTCATCTCTTTCTGGTCAGGACAGTGCATCTGTCATATGAGCCCTTGGGCTCAAAGTATGCGTGAGGGGTCAAAGATCTAAACTCCCACAAATCTCTAAATGCTGGGCTGAAAGAGGCCAGGGATGAGATTCTCCTTTTGGTTTCTTCACTCTTTTCTTCCTTGTACATCATAGCATATAGTTACTGTGCTTTCCTGAGCAATGTCTCTTAAATATCTCATTATTTCTTCTCACAATTTGTCTGTTTCAGATGATAAGGAATCCCTATCTACAAAACATGGTTCATTCTATGAAACAGATGCCCTTTCCCATTCATAAAGGGTGATTTTAAGCAATTTTTTTTGTTCAGTTTTAAACATTCTTCTAGACAAATAATTTGTTAATTTACATAAATGCATATTATATGTTATAAATGTTAAAGGGTTAGTTTCAAAAATGAAAATTCTGTCATTTATTACTCAACCTCATGTCGTTCCACACCCGTAAGACCTTCGTTCATCTTCGGAACACAAATTAAGATATTTTTGATAAAATCCGATTTCTCAGTGAGGACTGCATTGACAGCAAGATAATTAACACTTTCAGATGCCCAGAAAGGTCCTAAAGTTATATTTAAAACAGTTCATGTGACTACAGTGGTTCAACCTTCATGTTATGAAGAGACGAGAATACTTTTTGTGCCAAAAAAACAAAATAACAACTTTATTCAACAATATCTAGTGATGGGTGATTTCAAAACACTGGTTCACGAAGCTTTACGAATCTTTTGTTTCGAATCAGTTCAGAGCGCGTATCAAACTGCCAAAGTCACATGAACAATTGAAATTTTGAAACACTTATGACTTAACAAAGCCTCGTTTACTGAAATCACGTGACTTTGGCACTCCGAACCACTGATTCAAAACAAAAGATTCGTAAAGCTTCGAAGCAGCATGAAGCAGTGTTTTGAAATCGGCCATCACTAAATATTGTTGAATAAAGTCTTTTGATTTTTTGGTGCACAAAAAGTTCTTGTCACTTCATAACATTAAGGTTGAACCATGTAGTCATTGTAGTCATGACATTGTAGTCACATGAACTGTTTTAAATATAACTTTACTACCTTTCTGGGCGTTTGAAAGTGTAAATTAACTTGCTCTCAATGCAGGCCGCACGGAGCCATCGGATTTTATCAAAAATATCTTAATTTGTATTCCAAAGATGAACGAAGGTTTTACGGGTGTGGAACGACATGAGGGTGAGTTTTTAATGACAGAAATTTCATTTTTGGGTAAACTAACCCTTTAAGATGTGATTGTGCCTTCAGCAAGGTAAAAGCGTTGATGGTGAGAAGGCTGACAGTTTAATTTGACTTTACAAGCATTATGCTCAGGGTCAAGGAAATACAAAGTGCTTCTTAGAAAGTATTTTGATATTGAATGCTGATATTTCCATTTTCCAATGATCAGTTTTCATTACACAAAATCTTGGTAACACGGTTGCCATTTTAAGATCATCCCTTAATGACAAAGTATCAAAACATAACACAACATTATAAAAAAAGTTTTCTTTACTTTGAAAACCCATTGAAAAGTATACAATAAATCGAAGCATAATTCACTTTTCATTTTTTAATATTACATTAAAAGGTTAAAATATGGTAAATGGATTACAAATGTACATATTTACGATGCATTATGTAAACTAAAACAAAAAATATATATATACAGTTTAGAATGAGAATGTAATAAATACAAAATGCTATCCTTTACAGCATTTCCACCAAAATATTTGTGCCAATATATCTTTAGTTGATAACAGAAGTTGAGACAAATTTATGTAAAGAATATGTCTTTTCATAGCCATTTCTTTTCACTCTCTCTGTCCCTTTCACTCTCTCAAACTCCCCATATGTCTTTCTAGTCATAAAGAACCTCTCGAAAAACTCTGTCAAACACTGGTCCATTAAGACACATTTGGAGATTAATCTTCTAAAGAAGGAACATAAGACAGCTTGGATGAGCTTTTTGTCTTTGGATCATGTGTAATTCCATTTTGTAAAGACATGAGCCCCCCCAAAAAATCCTTCACTGCTCAGTGGGAAGAAGCCCGACCAGGCAACCCAGATTAACCAGAAGTCTTAAAGAGATTATACAAACAATCTAACTGCTTGTCTCTCAATTAACTAACATATGCTGGACTGTGATCTGATGGCTTAAGAGTGCCATTTTGTTAGACACACATGCACATATGCGCACATGCTCATGGAATCACACGCACAGCCCATCAGCCCAATAGTCCAAGCTCAATTATTGTGTGCTGTAGGCAGCCTGAAAGAGTCAGAGGAGAGGACAACAAAGGTTACTATTGGCAGTCTGTTCTAAGCCAATGCGTCTTCCCTATAGTGCACATACCAGTGTGACATTTATCTGCTCATCAATAGTGGAGAGCTGAAAACAACTGGTGTGCCCCTTTGTTCTTCCCTTAGGACATCATTTTGACAATGCTAACAACGTGTGTCGGCTCTTTTGGGAAAGTGCAAGGAAAAAGATGTATGACTCACATGTGAGACCAATGAAGTTTATTAACATTCTGCAGAAAAAAGTAAGGGCACTGGCCCTGTTTTCTACACGAAGGACATTTTTGAGCGTGTTTTGGGTGCGGGGTAATTTGTAACCTTTTTAAGCAGCATTTGAGAGTTTTCTTGAGAGTCTAACTGGAAGATCACATAGATTTGTATCTGTTTTTATCTGTATCAGTTACAAAGTAATAGAAGAGGATACCCTCTATCATGCTTCTCTTTGTACCAAAGCATAAACGCCACACTATAAATCATTCTATCTCGAGGCTTATTAATGAAAGAGATTTTCTGACAAATACAAACTCCTCTAATTATGCTATATGCAATATAAGTTTGATCTCAAAGAAATACCAGAGGGAAATACAAATTATACCACAGGCTCTATAAACTGAGCATGAAGTATCATATCTTAAGCATAGTCATATATCCATATAGACTGCATACATTTGTTAACAATATCATGAAAAGCTATAGTGTGCATCAATTGGCATTCTGGGAGGGAAACAAATCATTCTTGGTCATTTTAAACATTAATCATGTTTAACAGTGAAATTCCTGGGGAAAAACTATTTTACCCATGATTCTGCAAATAAATCAGACAAACGAAACAAGCAATTAATGCAAACAAACTCTTGAGCATTGAGGCATGGACTCCACAAGAACAGGTCCTGTGGTATCTGGCACCAAGACATTCACAGCAAATCCTTTAAGTGCTGCCAGTTGCTAGGTGGGGCTTCCATAGATCAGATTTAGTGGTCCAGTATATCCCATAGATGCTCAATCGGATTGAAATCTGGGGAATTTGGCCGAGCCAAAACCTTGATCTCTTTGTCATGTTCCTCAAAACATTCCTGGGTATTTTTTTGAAGTGTGGCAGGTGCATTATTCTGCTGAAAGAGGCCACTGCCATCAGGGAACACCATTGCCATGAAGAGGTGTACATAATCTGCAACAATCTGCAGGTAGGTGGTACATTTTAAAGTATCATCCACATAAATGCCAGTACCAAAGGTTTCCCAGCAGATCATCACTGAGTATAACCAGAGGTGGAAGTAACGAATTACAACTACTCGCGTTACTGTAATTAAGTAGCTTTTTCGGTTTTTGTACTTTTTTGAGTACATTTTTAAATCTGTAATTGTACTTGTATTTAAGTAAAAATTAAGCTAAGTAATCTACTTCGCTACTTTTAAAATCACATTCCGTTACTGGTACACCAACAATTTGAATATTCAAACCTTTGACCAGTATATCGGTAGCCTCTCACTCAGATATTGAGTGCGCGCTGTCAGACTGTGTAGTGTGCAATCGTGAATCTCTCCGTGCTCTTATATTAAGTGTTGTCAAAAGTTAACAATCAGAATAGACCTCCATGCCTGACCAATGAAAATGCTACAGGAAATCTTATTGGCTATAAGTGAAATGCACCAGAAAGTCATTCAACAATCAAAGGCGGATTTTTTATTTCTTTACAATGTAAATATATGTTTCAGAATGGGGCATTTGTACATAAAAATAGCCTAGTCTGTCTAACTGCATCACTACATTGTACAGACATTACAGGTCAAACCCCTCTGATGTTCTTTTTATCTAAATAAACAACATATTATATGGCTCTTAAAGGGTTAGTTCACCCAAAAATGAAATTTCTGTCATTAATTACTCATCCTCATGTTGTTACTCACACTCGTAAGACCTTCGTTCATCTTCAGAACACAAATTAAGATATTTTTGATGAAATCTGAGAGCTTTCTGACCCCAGACTGCAAAGTAATTGCAACTTTCAAGGCCCAGACAGATAGTAAAGACAGTTCTCGAGGGAAGAGGGGCCAACATC
The DNA here is from genome assembly GCA_037101425.1 of Elopichthys bambusa. Classification (NCBI taxonomy): domain Eukaryota; kingdom Metazoa; phylum Chordata; class Actinopteri; order Cypriniformes; family Xenocyprididae; genus Elopichthys; species Elopichthys bambusa. The sequence continues at coordinate 14,825,431 of CM074432.1, read as the reverse complement.
TGTGCCTAGTGGTTCAGGTCCCGTCCGTGCTGAGGCAGAGCGGTGACTAAAATCATGGGGTTCTCAGATGGAACTGGCTGAGAGGTGTAAATCTCTCGCGACCCTCAGCGGCTGACAAGAGTGAGCTGCTGGAGGATGATGTACTTTCTCTAACATTATCAGATCCAGCAGCGAGTGCTCTTCTGGCTCTTAACCCAAGAGAACAGGAGATGGCGATTGAGGATGAAGAAGATGAGCCTTCTGAAGCCACAAAACCACCCTGCCCCACGTATGTAGAGCTGCTTGAGGTTATGGGACATGTAAGACTTGATTTTCCTGCTAAGACAAAAACTGAGAACAAGCATCCTGCAATAAAGCAATAAAGCCCATCTGGAGAGAAGATCTGTCCTCACACGTCTTCAGGATGCAATGGTGGCTACGGAGAGGCATCTGTGGTTGAACCTGGCAGACATCAGAGAGATTGAGAAGGGCTTTCTCCTTAATGCGCTGGTTTCGCCTTCTGAGCTTTTCAGCACCTCCAGCGAGGCGGTGGTGGGAAAGTTCAGAGAGGCGAAGGCGCGCTCGGCAGTGTTATTTTTAATACCCTTGGTTTCTTTTACATCAGGCCGGGGGCTGGGCCAATTATGAGTTTATACTTCCTGATGGCCCGCCTTCAGGTGTGATAGTGAAGTCCCTCTTTCAGGCTTGAAAGGATCGGTAGATTCCATCTTTTCTATGATGGTAGGTCTCCATCCTTATGGCCGCAGGTTGGAACTTGATAGGTCGGGTTCATGTAATAAAATATTTTTTTATTGACCTCGGTTCCCAGTGTAGTGGTTTTGGGTATTTTTTGTAAAAATTGGGCCCTGAAGTTCCCATTTAGGTTGGCATGGAACGATTTTATTTAAGGGAACTACCGCACTGTTAGCCACCTTATGGTAGATTAGCTTTCTCCTCTGGTAAATGCTAGAGTTAAGATTAGCTTTCGCTAAACTTCAGGTAGATCTATGTTCAGCGTTGGCCTTACAGGCCGCCTAACATTGTGTGCTTGGGTTGAGCTCTGCTTCTCTGAGTGTTATTGTAGAAATATGATATTCTCAGAGTTTGCCTCCTCTCAATTTGAGAGTCGTTGATAGAGGCTGCTGTTTCTTAGCCCCAGGCAGATCCTTATAGGCCCACAGCTATAGCTGGCCTAGGCTAGAACTAGGGTTTAGGCAGGTTAGTAGCATTTACACCCTTTTTATACTACCTATATATGGGAGTGTAGTCTTCCTAGTTCTGGCCTCCTCTTAGAGTTGTCAGGCCAAGGCCTATTGTCCTTTTGGTGTAGGTGCATGATAGATAGCAGCTAAGGTAGCAGACTATCGCCAGTCTCCCTGGTGTCGTTGTCTTAGGCGGCGTAGGCCCCTTTTCACTACGTGAATAAGAAAACTTTGTTGCTGTGGCCCTGCTCCCCCAGAACTGTATAGCTGGTACTTTGACTTCAGTCTTTTTCCTGAACCCCTTGAACTATGTTCAAGTTTGAGTGATATGGTTGTAGCTTTTCATGAAAGCTCCTGTTCCCTAGGGTTCAGTACAGATTGTATCTGTTTTGTGAGAATTTCTGTTGCAAAGTACCCACCCTGTAATTTCAGGGTTGGGTTATTAGTACTCCCCTGTTACTCAGGGTTGTTTGTACTTATTACTTTAGTTCTGATTCCTGCCCTACACTATGTGAGCTCAGTAAACTCTAATACTGCCACAGGCTAGCACCCGTTTTTTCTGGAGTAGTAGGCCTGGGTTTTGGCCTCCTTCAGGTTATGGTGACGTAGTTTGTACTCCCCTTGCTGAAAGGGTAAAAAGTGTTTTTTTCTGAGTACACTGCCTGTTGGAATGTATAAGTTCAGGTTGAGCTTATTTAAGTTAACCTCACTGCATAGTTTGGTTTTCATACATGGCTCACTTTGAGCTTGAACACTACCACAAGCTGACACTCATGACTTTTTTGAAGTAGTAGGCTCTGTTTGGGCCTCCTTCAAAGCACAATGATGCATATTCATTGCTTGTTGGAATGTGTTTAGGTAGAGTTTGCTCTCTTGGAATTTTAGACCTGCCACAGGCTTGCGCCCATGATCTTCTGGAGTAGTAGGCCTGTCTTTGGCCTCCCTCAGAGCATGGTGCCGTAAAGATGTTTACTGAGTACATTGCCTGTTGGAATGTGTTTAGAGTTAAGCTCGGGTTGAGTTAAATAGTTAACCTCACTGGAGAGTTTGGTTCTCATATTTTGGCTCCCTTAGAGCTTAGACACTGCCACTAGCTGATGCCACGTATCATTCTGAAGTTGCAGGCCCTGTTTGGACCTCCTTCAGAGCATGATGGCGTAAGTTTGTACTCCCCTTGTTTAAAGGGTAAAAAGTGTTTTTACTGAGTACACCGCTTGTTGGAATGTGTTGAGGTAGACTGTTATTTGGGCACTCTACAGTCTTATCTGCTACTAAACTTGGTTTCATTAGAACGAGTTCCCATGCTTTGTGGGCCCCTGCATTGTCAGCAAGTGGGTGCTTTTAGGTGTGTGGCCTTCACAGGCGCCCTGTAAGCTTACCCCCCACATCTGGGTGTCTTTAGCAGTTTAAGCATGTAGTCACATGGCTGGCCGTTGCTATGCATCTGTGATAATTCTACATTATGTTTATAATGTATCAGAATTAGTTCATGTTGTAGGCTCTCTGGGAGCCTCCATGATTTTGTGCCTATAGTATGATCTACCTGTTAGGTTGAGCCTAGTACTCCCCTCGTCTGAGGGTTGTTCTTTATAAGTACTTAGCTCCCTTAGTCTGGTTATTGGTTGAAGGCCTCTCTGAGGCCTCCCTGTTGAAGACCAGCCCCTAGGCTGGTTGTCCTCCCCTTGTTTGGGTCCCTTTAGAGTGCACAGCCTGTTGATTACTGCCTCTTTGCAGTCCCTCTTACTGGATATCTTCTATGAAGAATGTGAATGGAGACTCTGTGATCAGACAGGTTGTTGGCCAAGACTAGGTTACTTTAATTAGACCCGGTCGGCCTCCCTGGTGGCAATCAGGGTCGATTATGTTCCCCTGACAAGTGACTGGCTAGGGTTCCTTCGGGCCCCCTGGCTACGTTCCCTTAAAGGTACCCTCTTTTCCTTGAAAAGAAGCTTCCAGAAGCCTTTGAGCGGCCTTGGTAGGCCTTCCGTGAAAGGCCTCTTTGAGGCTTATAGCTTGGGCTGGTGGCCATAGGGAATGCTGTCATGCAGCCTATGTATGGCCCGTAGGGGGAGTGGTTCTGGAATTTCAGTTGAAACTGCTAGTTCCTACATTTGTCTAGCCATCTATTGGCATGCACTCCCCTCAAGCATGGCGGCGTTGATATATCGTTCCCCATATGCGTTTCAAACCCTTTCGAAAGGGAACGTCTCAGGTTACGTATTTAACCATGGTCTCCTGAGAACAGGGAACGAGACACTGCGTTTCACAGCCATGCATCGGGGCTGCCTGCTGAACAGTCCCTTCAGACAATAAGGTACTAAAGTGTTCTCTAGGCGCTCCTTTATACTTCCGGGTCACGCCAATTATGATGTCATAGGCTGTCGCCGGCCAATAGGATTGCTGTGATTTGATTAGTGTTTCAGGCAGTGGTTCACGAGGGAACGTTCCCCATGCATTTCAAACGCAGTGTCTCGTTCCCTGTTTTCAGGGAACCATGGTTACATACTTAACATGAGACGTTTTTCAGCAATCTGAGCTACAGTAGGTTTTCTGTGATCAGACCAGATGGACTAGCATCAATGAGCCTTGGGTGCCCATGACCTTCCCTGCACCACTTTTGGTAGGTACTAATCACTGCATACCTAGAACACTCAACAAGACTTGCCGTTTTGAAAATGCTCTGATCCGGTCATCTAGCCATCACTATTTGGCCTTTGTCAAAGTCATTCAAATTTTTTCGCTTGCCCATTTTTCCTACTTCCAACTCATAAAACTCAAGAACTGACTGTTCACTTGTGGTAAATGTAAAAAAAGAAAAAAAGAATAGAAAAAAAAGTTTTATATTTATACTTTTTATTTATATTATGTTATTCACAGTGCTTTTGCTTTTTGTAGTTATTTCCTTCATTAAAGCCATGAAGTACACAGTCTTCAGCCTTTGTCTTTTTCTCAGATTTCAGATACTTTCTTGTGTCAAATCAGAGTTTGTAATGTTTTGATTCAACTTGTAGCTGTTGGTTTGGTTCATGCCTTTAACAAAGACTTAAAAAAAATTCCTATAGGAAAAATAAATGTGAAAATACTTTACCAATGCTGCTGAAAAAGTGGGCTGTTGCACTCTAGTAAAATGGCTAATTTCATCATTGGTTGATGGTAGAAGAGGTACTCACATTAATCTGTTGATAAAATGTTTTAACAGACATTACAGAGACAGAGATTACAGGAAACCGAATGGTTACTCCTAACAAAGCTACTGTAAGTACTGAATATATTTACCTGAGCAATGGAATTGTTTGATAAGAATGACCATGCAGGGATATCTATTTTAAAGTGCATGTAAGGTGATAGAGTTAGCTGTCTTTGAAGCTTGTTGTGGTGAGTTTTGATAGTTATTGTAGTCATTTTTGTGAGTAAAGTGGTACATAGAAGTGTATGATATTTCCCAGCGAAGTAGGCAGGGTGGTTTGGGGAAGACAGGTGGCCCAGTCTAGAACTGTCGACTTGGCAATGAAGGACATTTCAATCATCGCAGTGTGGGTCAAGCAACTTTGAAACTTGTCATGTTATAAGATGCTCATAATTTAAATGAAATACACTACAGCTGCAGTGGCCTAAAATGTACTCTTAATGTAGCTTTAGCTGGCTGATGATATAATTTATAATTTAATTAGAGTCTTTTTTTTTTTTCTTTTTTTTTTTCTGGCAGAAAAACAATGAGGTTGTATTAATGAATGAACAAATCTCAATTAGGGTGACAGAATTAAAATTTAAGAAAGATTTATGCTAAATACCGCATCAACTAAAATACACAAATTCAATGGAGGATTTTTTGTTTGTTTGTTTTTGTATGTAATTATTATTAACTGATTTTCAAATGCAAATATCTTAATCATATCATACCGTTTTCATTAAACTAAAATGCTCCATTTAAAACTCCACATTATAATTTCTCAAACAATGAAGTCTAATATTTGATGAGAATATCAAAACTGGAAAACACTCGGGGGATGATATCCACTGGGATAAACATCATTCCATCGCAGATATGAAAGATGGCACATGAACGTGTGTTATCTCCGAACATGTTTTTTCAGCTCAACATACACATTGTCACACCCCTCTGCCAAGCTGTTATTCTGAGAAGTACAGAAGCTGAAATTGGCTCAGAATTACTATCACAGGCCTGGACCAGAGGAACATAAAAGGAGGTGTAATTGCCATGTTTAGGGGCAGAAGGAAACACGGGCATCAAACGTAGAAAGCTCTGCCTATCACCGGTCCAGAGAGAGAGTGGCACCACACTGACAGAATCCATAATTGCCACCTTCACCTGATTTAAATGACAACTCCAGTACTGTAGTTCCTAAATAGAATTGTGCTGCATTGTGAGAGACACAAATGAAAATTCTGAAATGAGACGCATGTGTGTGCATTAGGGATGCACCGATACCAGTATCAGTATCAGGCCTGATACCAAGCTCATGTAGTTGTACTCGTACTCGTAAAAATACCCCCGATACCAAAGACCGATACCTCACATGACGTAACTGACAGAATTTTCTGTGCACAGAGACACTGGCGGCAGTAGCATAAACAATGTCAGCCTCAGAGGTGTGGAAACAATTCAAAATTAATGATGACAACACACACATTGCGAACTGCATGCTTTCAATCACAATTCGTTATCGATTAGTGAAGGCAGGATAGGCGGAATCACGCTGAATGACACAGACCAGAAGCGCCAAAGCCACTGGAAGGCAAGCCTTTAGGCAAAAAAGCGTAACGGCTAATGCTAACTGGCGGTACGGGCGGTACACAGGGAGGAGTTCTGAATGGCGACATGATAGGCTGCGAGGTGCCGCACGTGATTAAGTTAGCCGTTACGCTTTCTCCAATGGTAAGAGATACAGCACCTCTTATCTCCCTATAATAATACGATCTCTGGAAGCGCTCTCTCTCTCGCACATGCTCTCTCTCTCTTTCTTCCCAGTTCTCCTTGCGCCTGAATGTTCAAATGCACACATAGTTGTCAAAATGTCCATTGTGTGGAGTATCTCACGTAAATACAGTCAGTTATGGCTTAAGTGGACATAAACATTTGGGTGAAAACAGGATATGTGTCAGTATCCATGGATTCGGTCACCGTAGCCTATGTTTGTCGTTAATGTTAATAAAACAACAAAATATGTTAAATAAATGTATACATGGTAAATAAACCTACTGTATCTGAAAAACAAGTTTATTTAATTTCTATCTCTATAGTATTTGTTTGTATTGTTTGTAATTTGTTTGTAATTTGTAATTTGTCTTTTTTCAATGCGTTCATCAAACAGCTGTGGTAACTCGGATCAGTCTACAAACACAGTCATGTCATCCTCTCCTAGCATTGTTACCTGTTCCATTTGCCACATGTTCAGCATAGCTCTCTCTGTCAGCGACAAGGGATTTACATGTCATAAATGTAGGGAAGGCTGACAGAGAGAATCTCAGAATTAGAGACACCCAAACTTTAACCGAGGATAGTAAGAATGCAAGGGCTTCAGATACTGTTTTGGATGCGACTAGCTTAGTGAACTCTGTACATTGTTCGGTTCCGGCTGTAGAGTTCTTCGGTTCTAGCCGCAGAAAACACCACTCTTCCGTTCCAATAAGGACATCAAACAGGTTCTCCCCACTCAGTGATGCACCCACTGAGAATCCTGTTGAAAGTGCCCTAGAGTTACTGGCGATTCTATTACACGGAACGTGAAAATAGAGACACCAGCCACCGTAGTCACATGTTTGCCGGGAGCCAGAGCACCTGACATCAAAGCAAATTTAAAAGTGCTGGCTAATGCTAATTGTAAATACTCTAAAATTATTATTCACGTCGGCAGTAATGATGTTCGACTTCGCCAGTCGGAGATCACTAAAATTAACATTAAAGAGGTGTGTGAACTCGCAAGTACAATGTCAGGAGAAGTCATTTGCTCTGGTCCCCTTCCTGTTCGTCGGAGTGATGAGATAGTTAACAGATTATCATCACTCAATTGCTGGCTGTCTAAGTGGTGTCCGCAAAATAATATAGGTTTCATAGACAATTGGAAAAGTTTTTGGGGCAGACCTGACCTGTTGAAAAGAGATGGTATTCATCTCTCTCGGGATGGTGCTGCTCTTCTCTCTAGTAATATGGCACATAGTCTTAGAACCGAAACATGACAAACTGGAGCCCAGGTCAGGAAGCAGACAGACTGGCTAAACCGACCGTCTGCTAGCTGCCTCACGTTACAGAAGTCAGATAATTCCCAACACATAGAAACTCTTACACCTAGACATCACATAGAGACTGTTTCTGTACCTCGAATTAGTAAAAACAAAAAACTTCCAAAACCATTTAATGGTAAAAATTTAATTGATGTTCAACAAATAAAAAATAGAGATAATAATGATAAACAAATGATAAAGCTTGGGTCTTTCTTCAAAATCACTTATTGTAAATTATATTATCACAGACAATAATCTAGATGTGCTGTGTTTGACAGAAACTTGGCTAAAACCGGACGATTACATTACTTTAAATGAGTCTAGCCCTCAAGGTTATGATTATCGACACAATCCTCGTCAGAAAGGCAAAGGGGGAGGTGTTACTGTAATTTATAGTAATATTTACAGTATTAGTCAAAAGTCTCTCAAATATAATTCCTTCGAAGTGATGGTACTTTACGTAACATTATGTAAGTTGACATTTGTGTTGGCTACTGTATACGGGCCACCAGGACACCATACAGACTTCATCAAAGAATTTGCTGATTTTCTATCGGAGTTAGTACTAGCTGCAGATAAAGTCCTTGTTGTTGGTGACTTTAATATCCATGTAGATAATAAAAAAGACTCATTGGGTTTGGCATTTGCAGACATTCTAAACTCTATTGGTGTTAGACAACACGTGTCAGGACCCACTCATTGTCGTAATCATACTTTAGATCTAATATTGTCACATGGAATCGATATTGATGCTGTTGAAATTCTGCAGCAGAGTGACGACATTGATTGAGTGATTGAGTACAGAAAGGCCTTAAAATCTGCTAGATCTGCCTATTTTTCAAAACTTTTAGAAAAAAATAAACACAACCCTAGGTATTTATTTGATACAGTGGCTAAATTAACAAGAAATAAAGTTTCAACTTCTGATGTTTCCAAAGAGCACAGCAGTAATGACTTTATGAACTTCTTTACTTGCAAGATTGATAATATTAGAGAAAAAATTATAACCATGCAACCGTCTGCTACAGTATTGGTTCAGACAGTGCATTGTAGTGTCCCTGAGGAAAAATTAAATTCATTTACTGCTTTAGGAGAGGAAGAATTGTTTAAATCAAAATCAACAACATGTATGTATCCATTAAAGGATTATTAGGCTGCATAAATTAGGTCAGCCGGAACCGGGAACACTTCCTATAACACCAGATGTACTCGTTACATCAGAAGAAGAATGGCGTCTATGCTAATATTAGTCTTTCTGTTTATTCCGAGGTTTACCGTAGTCAACCGGATCCGGGCCGTATCCAGGTGAGACCAAGGACCAGTGCCTTGACACGACCACAACGCAGCGCTGAAGTATCAGCAGAGATTGAGTCAACTAGATCATCCACTGTGAAGGCCTCATCAACAACCGTCCATACTGGCGTGATGAATACGATCCTCAACTGGATGGAACTGAATTAAATACTTTGAATGTTGCGATCCTATCGGACTTATGATGGCAACCTGAGTCGTAACAAAGCACTGTTCACCAGAGAACTGGCCCCCCGACTAAGCCTGGTTTCTCCCAAGGTATTTTTCTCCATTTTAACACCTGTTTGCCACCTGATGTCACGAGTTTGGATTCCTTGCCGCTGTCACCTTTGGCTTGCTTAGTTGGGGACACTTGACATTTGACTTGACATTTGATATTCAACAGTACTTTGATCTGCCTGCACTGACAGTATTCTTTAAGAGCTGTTGTGCAGCCAAAATAATGTACCAGTTATCAATGTAAATCTGCTTTGACACAATCTACATTGTAAAAAGCGCTATATAAATAAAGGTGACTTGACTTGTAAATTTCTTTTTATATAACAACAAATATATATATTGGTAATTATGCCCTTTGAAGGTTATTGGACACTGTGACATTTTTGTTCTTTAAGTTTGTGACAAGCACATACAAACTTTTTTCATTAGAGTAATAATAAAGAAGCTGTCCTACATTCATTAGTCTCACTGTGTTGTGCTTGGAAAACTGCAACATCAAAAAAAAAAGAGAGAGAGAGAGAAATTAATAAATGTATAGGCATTGGTATCGGTGAGTACTAGAAAAAAGTATCGGTACTCGTACTCAGTCCTTAAAAAATTGTATCAGTGCATCCCTAGTGTGCATGTCTCGTTTTTTCTCAATCCAGCTCAAGTGTATTAGAATAAATAAGACCCAGTTCTCAGACAGGTGGGCTTGCTGTTGTTGGTGTTGCTCTTTTTTTCTCCCAGCAGAGGCAAAATCCTTGATAATTGGTCATAAGGGGAGGATTGACCTTTGCTAAGGCAAATGACTTTGCAGGTCCCTATGAAACTCAACACAATGTCCAACGCCATCTGCCATGTTTATCTGTGTGTGCGTATCACTGTCTGTGTGTGTACATCTGTGTGTGTTTGTATTATTTTGTGTCGTGAGCAAACACTCAGCAAATTAAGGGCAGAACACAAGTCAGCAGTTCTTTTTCCTACTAGAATAACCTCAAAGCCCAAAGCATCATAAGGTAAGTTCTGCAAGTTGCTGTTATTGTTGTTTTTTACTGTAGATCATAGACTGCTGAAAGCATTTTGAATAAGAGAATGACAAAAAATAAATAAATAAATAAATAAAAATAATGAGACAAAAAGGCACTTAAAGTCTTGCTCTTTGAGATTAAATGTGGCTGTGACTAAACAGCAGCTGGGAGTTACAATATGTGAAATCAACGGACAACGAATGAATAAATGATTAAGTAATATTTAAGATAAATTAATGTTACAAAATCTCTATATTCCACTGAAAGAGCAGAGCAAAACGCTGCACTGTGACCATCTGAAATTTCACCAGATGTTGTATATTTTCTTCTAGTGCTTTTTATATATATATATATATATATATATATATATCTTATCTTGATAGTTTGGATTTTTTGGTCACAATGAACATATTATGCATTATGCATCGACCTTGAAATATGGATTTTTGAATTTTAAAATGATTTCCAGACCATGAAACCTCAAGTAACCTTTCTTTTTGAATACCTTTAAAAATCTCTAAAATATTTTATCAGCACATTGCACTCTTTTTTATATTCCGAGTTCTGAAATTACATGTATTTAAAGGGTTAGTGCACCCAAAAATGAAAATAATGTAATTTATTACTCACCCTCATGTCATTCTACACCCGTAAGACCTTCGTTCATCTTCGGAACACAAATTACGATATTTTTGATGAAATCCGATGGCTCAGTGAGGGGCAATAGAGCTCAAAACATATTTAACCGTTTATGTGAGTTCAGTGGTTCTACCTTAATATTATAAAGCGACAAGAATACTTTTTGTGCGCCAAAAAACTATAACTAGTGATGGCCGATTTCAAAACACTGCTTCGATGCTTTAAAAATCTTTTGTTTCGAATCAGAGATTCGGATCGCGTATCAAACTGCTGAAATCAAGTGACTTTAGCGCTCCGAACAACAGATTCGAAACAAAAGATTAGTAAAGCATTTTGAAATCGCCCATCACTAGATATTGTTATTGTTGAAAAGTCGTTATTTCTGGGGTTTTTTTGCGCACAAAAAGTATTCTCGTCGCTTTATAATATTAAGGTAGAACCATTGTACTCACATTAACTGTTTTAAATATGTTTTGAGTACCTTTCTGGATTTTGGGAAGTTCGGTGACATTGCTGGCAATAGAGGCCTCACTGAGCCATCGGATTTCATCAAAAATATCTTAATTTGTGTTCTGAAGATGAACGAAGGTCTTATGGGTGTAGCATGACATGAGGATGAGTAATAAATCACAATTTTCATTTTTGGGTGAACTAAAACTTTAATGTCTTTACTTTGGTGCAAGTTGCCTGGTGCAATAAACAATCATAAGTAATTTGTCCTTTTCTTTTTCTTATCTAAGACACATTAGAAGCATTTACATAATCCTATGAATGCACTTTTATAAAAAACAAACAGACAAATCGAAATCTAATTATATTAAATGCTGTTGTGAATCAGATTAAATCGAATTTCGCCATTTCACTGTCTATCCCAAGATTAACACCCATAATATTCATCCATCCATCCATCCTCTTTATCTGCATATTTTTTCTCCCACACTTTCTTCATCCCTCTTCCTCACAGTAATTCCCAAGTCTCTTTTCTCTTTCCTGTATTTATTAGTGTGAGTTATGAAGGCTTGCCCACTGCCATATGGGGAGAAAATGGGGGCTCTGCTCCCGTTCTGGTCCTTTACGGCTCTGTGGAGCACAGCTCTCTTAATCAGGGGTCTCATCACTACGCCTGGTTTTGCCGCACGTTTGGGCTATTAAAGCCACGAGCTGATTACTGAGAGAATGTATTGCTGACATCCAGAGCTCAGTCTGTCTCTATGTCTGATTGGAAAATCTGCCAGGATGAAATAAAGTAAGTGTTCCAAATTACCAAAATGCTCAGAAATCATTAAGGTGATCTCCAAAAAGTGTGATTTAATAGTAAAAATCAGTTGGTAAGATTTTCTGTGGTGCCGAGGGAGACTGATGCTTGAAGAAATCAAGGAATATCTAAATGGAATCAAACTGCAGAGATCTCTTATACTAGGAGAAAAATGCTACAAACAGGGATTTGGTCAATGGTCACCAGGGGAGACCAGGGATGCTATCTCAGTGCAAACAGCTGTGAACCTAGCGGACCGACGTCAGGTTGACTTCTGCAGCCTTGCATCACCTGTGAATCACAACAGTAATGGTGCCACCTGCTTTTTATCATAGCGCAAGCTCATTGTGGTAGCCTGGACAGGAGCCTTCAAGGCCCATAGAGCAGCATGCCAAGCGTAAATTAAAATATCAGCCTCAAACAGAGGGAGCCAAGTGACAGGATTATGGTGAAAATGGCCATCCTCAAGTGAGAGAGATGAACAATAAAAAGAAAAGGAAAGGAATGAAATAGTCTCCTTCTGAGGCCTTAGAAAAGGTTTAAAATTAACTTGCAATCAATCAAACTGAAATCTGCAGTATATGAAAACATATGGGCTCAAAAAAAAAAAACACAAGAATTATCAATACAATGTTGGTTATATGTTTATTTTACAATAAATATTAGTGATACACCAATGTGTTGACTGATTATGTCTTTTCAATTTAAAAAAAGGACGTAGTTTATCATTCTTTCTGTCACACATGCTTGCCGGAAGACAGAAGAAGACGAAGTATAACAATCCAAATGAGGATTATTGATAATATCCACACAGAACGTAGACAGGCAGGGCAACACACGCTTAGGAGACCGGACAAACACTGAGTGAACAAGAGGGACTTAAATACACAATGGTGATAAACTAAATGACTTTGATGATTAGAATAGTGTCCACGGTAACGGATGAGCAGAGGGAACTTCAAACAAATGATATATATGACAACAAACTAAAAGTCCATGAAAACTAAAACAAACTGAACATGACTGTCAGTTATCATCTGTTGCTTTATATATCGGTCATTATCGCAAATTAATAGCACTTTATTTTCCATAATCCAGCTTGTTTAACATTAATATTGAGTATCTAAATACACCATTCAATAGTTTGGGATTGGTAAGATTTTTTAAATGTTTTTGAAGAAGTCTCTTATGCTCACTAATTTATTTGACTAAAATAATACAGTGAAAACAATAATATTGTGAAACATTATTACAATTTAATATGACTCCACTATTTTAATGTATTTTAAAATTTAATTATTACTTCCTCATTCTAATATGCTGATTTAATTCTCAAGAAACATTTCTTATTATTATCAATGTTAAAGGGCACCTATTATGCAAAATCCACTTTTCCATGGTGTTTGGACATACATGTGTGTTAGCAGTGTGTAAAGAACACAACCACCCTATAATGATAAAAAATCCACCCACTAACCACTAATCATTCAGAAACATACAGTTGCATTCTAAAATTTGTAACTTCTTCCCAAGTCTCTCCATCAGTGGAGAGACTCCGATTTTTAACAATGTAAGGCTGAACACTGTTACTGATGATCGTCATTTTGGGTGCATGAGATTCTCCAGCTTTGTTGTTGTTGAGCAACTGAAGCGCGAGCTATTAAAGCTCCTCCATCATCTGGAGAGGGGTGTGGGAGCAGCAGCTCATTTGCATTTAAAGGGACACACACAAAAACGGCGTGTTTTTGCTCACACCAAAATAGGGGCAAATTTGACAATTAAGCTATAATAAATTATCTATGGGGTATTTTGAGCTAAAAACCTCACAGACACTTTCTGGGGACACCAGAGACTTATATTACATCTTGTGAAAAGGGGAATAATAGGTGCCCTTTAAAAACGGTTGTGCTGCGTAAAATTTTTGGAGAAACCATGATATATATATATTTTTTGGTAACACTTTACTTAAATCTTTCTATATAATGCATTATGCTTTAAGGCATTGTACCTTACAGTATATGCATTGTATGATGTCATGAATAACTGTTGTAAGAGTTACAATACATTATAACACGTATGTGACTTAGAAAGTATTAAAAGACACGTATTATAATGCATTATAACATACATTATGAATACCTTTATAACGCATTACATAATAGCTAAAGTAAAGTGTTACCATTATTTTTACAAAGTGTACATTTTTTTATCTTTGGAAGCAATGTGCTATTTAACTTCATTTCTACCTGTGACCGTTTGCAACATGCTGGCTCAAATGGCCAGAGCCATTTCAATCACTTCCAACCCTGTGGTCTCTGACCTCATCTGAGATACTAAGTGCTTTGAACAGGGAGCTAAAAGGTTGCTCGGATAGCACAAAATGCTCTGAAATTAACATCAAATGAGGCTTATGCTCTCATTGCACTCTTGGCCTCCATCCTGCATGCATTGCATATTTCTTTTCCCCTTCCTCATGCATGTCTTAGTAAGAAACACAAGACAAGAGGCTATGCAAATGATCACTGACAGCAGGTATTTGATATGCTAACTGCCTTAGATAAATAGTATTAGCTAGACTAGACGCTTTCCAGCATACATAAGATAGTTCTCTAAGCAGCGAGTCTATGAAATGTGGATGAGCAGCACACCGGATCTCTTCTAAATGCTGACTTTGTTCCGTGAGAACCAGGATGGAAAGCACTGGTCAAGACAAAATGAATATAATTCAAATGTCATCGCTCAAGCTTTTGCCATCTCAGCATGGCTGCCCTGACACACTTCCCTCTGCATACAGATTCAAAATTACTCTCACCTCAGACCGCAACAACTACATCCGGCAAAATACTTTCTATGTCTCTCTCTTTCCCATTTCTTTCTCCTCTTGCCTCTTGCTTACAAGAATAAGTGAGTGGCCTTTGCATCTCAATATTTATACTGTAGCTGGGTATGCTGCAAGCTAATGAAATGATGATCCCTGCTAAGGAACGCTGTCAAAGCCCTTCATCTGCCGGATGTCAGGGTGGCTTTGAAGGTTGCACTGCAAGTTAAATTACATCTTGGGGCGGGCAGCAGTCTCTTTAGCGTTTACAAGAAATATTGGATGCCCTTTTAGATCTTAAAATGCATCGCAAATGCACAGAGAGCACAAAGAGAGAGATAGTCACTTAAATATTACCGTCTAAAAGGTGTATATAATAGAAACAGCTTTTAACCTTTTGCAGGTGGAGATTGGCCACCAGATCGGATGACTGTAAAACATTTCTATATCACTTTATTCACCACTCAGCACTTATCTTCAACTTTTTTGTGGGTGCAATACTTTTAACCCTTAAACACATTCCTCGGGTCTTTAGAGACCTGGGACATCATTCACTATCCTCCTCCTCTTTCACTTTTTAAAATTAGACATCAACCTTCTTAGTATTCCTCAATCAATTAACTATAAACAATATGACAAGAAAAAAATAAAATAAAATTACATTATAATAGAATGCCTGTTTTCCCATTCATTCATCTTTATTTATATAGTGCTTTTTACAATGCAGATTGTGTCAAAGCAGCTTTACAGTGATAACTGGTATATAGTTTTGGCTGCACAGCAGCTCTTAAAGAAAATGGTGTCAATGCAGGCAGATGCAAAGCACTGTTGAATATCAAATGTCAAGTGTCCCCAACTAAGCAAGCTAAAGGCCACAGCGGCAAGGAACCCAAACAGGTGACATCAGGTGGCAAACAGGTGTTAAAAAGGAGAAAAAAAAAGACCTTGGAACAAACCAGGCTTAGTCGGGGGGCCAGTTCTCCTCTGGCGAACAGTGCTTTGTTATGATTCAGGTAGCTAACATAAGTCCGATGGGATCGCAACATTTATTCCAGTTCCATCCAGTCCAGGATCATATTCATCACGGTGGTACAGACGGTTTGTTGAGGAACTGTGCCACTGGCTGTCGTGTCGATGAGGCCTTCACAATGGATGATCTAGTTGACTCAATCTCTGCTGATACTTCAGGGCTGCGTTTTTCTGAATTTAGTAGTAGGAAATTACCAAGGGTAGCATGTACAGAGTGAAAAGCAACGGTCCTAGTACTGAGCCTTGCGGTACTCCATATTGAACTTGTGATCGATATGACATCTCTTCGTTTACTACTACAAACTGATAACGGTCAGATAAGTATGATTTGAACCATGACAGTGCAATTCCACTAATGCCAATATAATTTTCGAGTCTATTCAAAAGAATATTATGATCAATAGTGTCAAATGCAGCACTAAGATCCAGTAACACTAATAGAGAGATACAACCACGATCTGATGATAAGAGCAAATCATTAGTAACTCTAATGAGAGCAGTCTCAGTACTATGGTATGGTCTAAATCCTGACTGGAAATCCTCACAGATACTATTTCTTTCTAAAAAGGAACATAGTTGTGACAATACTGCCTTTTCTAGTATTTTTGACAGAAAAGTGAGATTTGAGATCGGCCTGTAATTGACTAATTCTCTAGGTTCAAGTTGTGGTTTTTTAATAGGAGGTTTAATAATAGCCAGCTTAAAAGTTTTTGGTATGTATCCTAGTGATAAAGACGAACAGAGTTGCTAATGACCCGAGGTGTGTAACAGTATAAGTATATATATTTTTGCACAGCAATAATTTAATCTTTGATGATTGAATAAGTGCAGTTTACCTTTATTCCACAAGGTGGCAATGTTTGATACACAACAATGAAGTGATGTTTCACTCCTAGTTACTGCAGGCAGAAAACAAAACAATAGCAAAAATATCATCATCAAAACCTGAAATGGCTCAGCGATTTACTGCAAAGCAAGTACTGAATGCAATCAAATATTAGTGTGTCTGTCACTTGATGGTGGATCTGGTGAAGAAGCTGTCAGCAATCAAAATATTGATTTTGAAGATATTGAAAATGATAGTTTTGAGAATATGTTTGAGACTGCGAATATGAGATGCTGAATGTACTGGGAAATGAGCTCTGACGAGGACAGTGATGATGGTATAAAATATCGACTCAAACTGAAGCTCCAAAAGGTAACAAAATATGCTTTATTTTATTCTTCTGTAATCTTATTGTTACTCTAATATCAGGATATTTTTATATTATCGTGGCAGGTAGAGATCCAGCCGTGTTAGATATAGATCCGGGTCACTAATGACCCGAATATGTAGGCTAATAATGATTGGTGAAACATTCATGCATTTTAAGGGTTAATACAGTGGGCTAAATAATGATTAAAAACTAAAAACACAGGCGATAATTATTTTCACGTTATGGCTGATAACTAATAAATGCCAAGTATTAAAATAAAAGAATACACTATTTGGAATGAATGAATGAATGAATGAAACCTGTTTACATTAAACAGATGTTTATATTTTAAATATTAAAAGTGAATTAATTTAAAATTGAAATAAATCTGATATAAAATAAAACATAAAAATTAGATGAAACTGTAAACTAAAAAAATAAAATAGTTGCCTTGACAACTAACTGAAATTATTTTAAAGTTGAAACATTAAAATTAGCTGGAAATAATTAAAAGCTAAAGCATACGTAAAACTAAAATAAAAATAACTTAAACCTAAATACTAATATTATACTAATAATAAAAAGAAAAAAAGCTCATAAAATTAAAATGAACTAAAATTAAAAATATAAAAATAAAAGCTAATTCAAAACATTAAACAATACTAAAACAACACTGATGAAAAATAGATTTCAGTATTATTAAAATATTAATTTTGAGATTTGCTAAAGATTACATGCACCAATGGTATGAAATTTAAAGATCTGAGTGTTAGATGATAGCATATGTAAATATATTAATGGAAATGAGAATTCAGAATCAAATATCCAATACTGGCAGATGCATTTCTAAAATTGACCAATACTGATTAAAAAAATCTCTAAAATTGGTATAGTACTGATGTATTGTACAGTAAGAGCTTTAATGTGAAACATTAGCTGCTCCATCAATGTAAATCACTGCACAGCCCACTTAGAGATCCATAGAGAATATGTTCTGTTATTGTTTACATGTCAGGCACTGTCATTTTGTGGAACGATTGCACTTGATGAACTCTTCAAATGTGTTCAACAACTCTTCAGATTCAGTTTCAGATCAAAACTGAGATGTGAAGCCAGAGTTCATGACAGATTGAATCAGACCTAACCAAAAGATCAAGTCAGGCCACGGTCCCCCCTGGTGTTGTAATTAGAACTCTCCATCCACTTCACTCCACTCAGTTCTCTCCACTGAACTCCACAGGAGCAGAGCCACTGGCCTGCATCTGCCCTGCAGTGAAACATAACCTCCAAACCACCACAACAATTCAAGCACATGAGTGATCCTTAACCAACCAGGATATAGCATCTCTGAAGGAAGGGCATGCCATCTCTCACATGGCAGATGGTTACTGCTCCATGGGTTTTGTCCTTTTGAATAAAAGATTGATATTATAGTGCATGTCTACATTTTTGTTGAATCACTGCATGCAGAACGGCTGATAATTTTATTTTAAGGATCAAATAGCTATTCCTCCCCAGTGGCATATGTATTGGAATGAACTCTGTCTCTAGTGAAATGCAATACTTTAGTGATGCAAGACTGCTGCTGTAAAATAAGAAAAATAGGTTTTTCAGGATGGATGGATAGATAGATATTAATTTTGATAGCTATTTTATATGTAGTCTTTAGATAAAAGTCATTATAATTTTGACCTTTAGACCAATTCAATTAAGCTTATGAAAAATTTGAATCAAGGTAACAGGCTGTATTGACATTGCACTCTTAGCAGTAGCACATATACAGTTCTACATGTCCCTTTTCAGTGGTTCTCAAACTTTTTAGAGTGTCGTACCCCCTGATAGATTTAACATCCCTCTCTTTCCCACTTAGTTACACCTTTTCCATTAAGGGACAATATTTGCCCTCTTAAATCGATTTTTCACAGTTCATTTTTTTTTTTTTTTTTTTTTTACCTTTATAAATACCTTTATAAAATAAATAATGCTATAAATGGGGAAAAAAAAAAAAAAAAAAAAATCAAACAAGATGATAAAAACGAAGTTATCCCTTTAAATATTACATTAAAACCGCCAGTAGGTGGCGGTAAATCACTTTTTATGAGTGAATCAGAGTCATTAATTCTTTCAGTATCAAAGCCAGTGGCTGTATGTATGAATGGGTCATTGAATCATTGACGATTCTTTCAAAGCGCAGATTCGTTCACAAATCACAGCTTGTGCTGCAGTTTTGTAAAATAGAGCAAAAATACTGACTGTTTAAAATGTACATCACTTAATATTACCCTTTTGTTTGTTGAACTGTTGTATAAAATCAATGTCATTTGAAATTGTTTGGATATTCAGGAAACATTGCATTCTTGCTTGTACAATATGATCAACATTAAAAACAATAACTTACAGAAGGGTATGTCTTTGTGTCGAAGAGAGTTTTAATCTTAAATCACTATGCAGGGTTAGGATGTGTATATTGTTCTTCATGCTATTTAGTGCTAAATCCCCAGTTTTACAAAGGTATATTGTCGCACGATTTGCTGGAGTGGATGCAGTCAGTTTTGACCGTGAAAGATTG
Organism: Elopichthys bambusa; assembly: GCA_037101425.1. NCBI lineage: Eukaryota > Metazoa > Chordata > Actinopteri > Cypriniformes > Xenocyprididae > Elopichthys > Elopichthys bambusa. The sequence goes on along the minus strand of CM074432.1, from coordinate 14,805,961 downwards.
GGTAATTTGACTGTCGTGTATTTACGCCATTTTACCTGCTAGAAGTACATGTTCAGTTTTAATGTTATTTGAAATAAAAATAAACTGCAAAACTTTGTTCCAGCCACTGCTGGATATCAGCCTGCACTTTGGTCACAAATTTAGTCAGCAAATGAGCAGCGCAATATAGACCGACCGAATGACACTTTAATTTAAGTAGTGAAGATCGCTGAACCCCAGCTTACAAAGTGATTTCAAAAGAGTGATTTTGGTAAAGTTTTTAGTCTTTTAGCCTCATTTCAGTCTAGTCTTTTTTCGTCAACGATATTGCACGTGTTGATTTAGTCACAGTTATCGTTTAACGACATTGGTGTCATGTCTCATCTTCTAGTCCAGTCCTGCTCCTGGAGGGCCACTGTCCTGCAAACCTTAGCTCCAACCCCAATTAAACACACCAGAACCAGCTAATCAAGGTCTTAGGCATACTAGAAACTTCCAGACAGGTGTGTTAAGGCAAGTTTGAGCTAAACTCTGCAAGACAGTGGCCCTCCAGGACCGAGTTTGGACACCCCTGGTCTAGTCTTAGACATGGAAAAAAAAGGTTGTCAACGGACATTTTTCGTTATAGTGTTTGTTAACTAAATTAACACAGACAGATAGATAGATATATTCTAATAAATATGCATGGACAAAAGCTGTCATGCTTAAGCAACTGTGTGAGTATCGAGTGTGTGAAAAGACTGAACCCCAACTGTGTGTCCAATCAAACTGTGAGAGAGGGAGGTCTCTCTGCTGTTACATAGCCTTATTATATTTGAACTCTCACTGAGAGGCCTGTTCATTCAGTCTAAAGGCTCCTGTTATGCTGATTGTTTCTGATTTATAATCGTAGTGAATTCACTCACCTACTGTAAGAACCTTGTGATTATATATATATATATATATATATATATAATGTTGCAGAGTGAGTGGACACACTGTATGTTGCGCACTGTAATATTTTCAGGATCCTTTGATTAATTGAAGGTTCAAAAGAACAGTGTTTATTTAAAATAGAAATCTTTTGTAACAAATGTGTTAAATGTATTTAATGGATCCTTGCTGAATAAAAGTATTTTCCAAAAGTATTCAATTAATTAATTTCTTAATAATAATAATAAATCTTTCTGACCCCAAACAGTAATATTAAAGTAGATGTAGAATATTTGTCAGCCATATCTTGACAATAATTATAATTTTATCAGTTTCGACCACCATTTTAATACCAGTGCATTCCAAATCTCTTTGTAAGTTTCTTTGTAATTCATCCTAATAAACACAGATTTGCCATGTCAGCAACATCAATCTCATGCCAGCAGAGTGGCTAAATTGGGGCATGGTTCTCCAACAATAGAAGTACAGTATGTGTGTACAATATGTCTGAAGGGCATTGGGAATAGAGCATTTGGGAGGTCTAAACAGGGAAAGGGAGAGCGGTGGGGGCTGGAGGGCTGGCATATTGCGCCATGTAACAGCGGGATACTAAAATGCTGAGCGGACACAGCCTGTTCGGCCCAGCACGGGTTCAGGTCCCCACGGGCGACAGGTATCCCCAAAGAGCTGACACATTGCTTTTTCTCCCCTTCCACTGTCTTAATCTCCCTCCCTCTTTTTCTTTCCCGTTCACTCCCTTGCTCTTGTCAAGGGAATTCTAGCAGGTGTCTGGAAGGGACCAGCTGTAATGTCTTCCAATACATGTCTTCTTCTTAAGCATTTTTTTTATTTCCCCTGTTTTTGGCATAGCTTTACCTGGCTCTGACACCTGTCACCTTGTTTCCTTTAAAGTTCTAGTTCAAATCTCTCAGAGCTACTGTACAAGGACAACTCATCAAGCCAGATGGACCCAGATTTATCCAGAGACCTCATTCCATCACCTTTAACCTAAATAAATAACCCTGTATTTGTGCTTAATTCTTTGATGGACATCTTTTTGCTTTGGGAACAGGTTTGTCTTGAACGTTGTAACTGTTATTACTTAGAAGGTGTCACATTCTTTATACAAGGAAGGACTGGGACATGTAGATACTAAAAAATGAATGCAAAATAGTATTGATTACTTACTCACATTGGTACCCAAACACTGTCTAACTGAATATGCTGTGTCTGTGAAGAGTATAAATGATCAATTGCACTTCTTGATCAAAATGCCAGTCTTGTTGAGATATTGTAAACAGGTCAGGTGTGTCTTAAAGGAAAAGTTCACCCAAAAATGAAAATTCTGTCATCATTTACTCACCCTCAAGTTGTTCCAAACCTGTATGAATCTTTTTTTTTTTTTTCTTCTTCTGCTGAACACAGAACCACACTGACTTCCATAGTATTTTTTATTTTTTCCAATGAGGCCCATCAACTGTTCACATCAGTGCGATTACTTTGGCTTGATTTAAGCATTTGCATCATGTGGCCAATCAAACTTTGTGTCCAATCAAACTGAGAGAGTTGTTCAAATACAGTTTGTGAGCTCAATGTGAGCTTTTTAGATACTGTATTCCAAAAATATACTCAACACATTGGTACAAGAGAACATGATTGCATGGACACACTTCCAGGCTGTAGTTGTCTTTGTCCTGGCACAATATTTGTACTTGTATTTTAGACTAGAAAACAAGTGAGTTGTTTATGAAACTGCACATCATAAAACACAAAGTCATTTATGCTTCTATACCCAATAAGGTATAGAAGAATATGAACTTGCGACTTGAACTTTGATCCAAGTCAGAGAACATTTTTTAATGACTTTCATAATTATTTCAATGTCATTTCCTGTTGATGACTTGATCTGAAGACTTCATTTTAGAGTTGCCATGTCAGGCACACACATGCAGAATTTTGTAAATAAATTACATTATTCCATTGTATACTGACATTTTTACAGAAAAAAAAAAAAAAAACAAAAAAAAAAAAATCAGCTGTGCCAGAATAATTCTGTAAAAATGCAGTAAAAATGTAAACATATTTACAGAACAACTTACAAATTTACAAATTAAAACTGTAATTTACAAATTGGTAAATCCAACAGCCCTTTTATGCTTAATTAGTAAAGCTATGCTGCTACTAAAACCTGTTTTGTACCTACTGGAAATCACTATAATAACACTGGTGGTAAAGAGAAAGACACACTATGAATCAAAGTTCATCACAAGAAGCTTTTACATAAGCTGAGGAAAATACTAATACAGTATATAGAAGGTGCACAGTGTCATGCACACAAATACAAAACACCATCATGGTAACACATGATACTAAAATTTACATTTACATTTAGTCATTTAGCTGACGCTTTTCTCCAAAGCGACTTACAAATGAGAGTAGAGTAGCTAAACTTAAACTAAAAAAAGATAATTATTAATTTAACAACAGAAGATGTAACATAAAACCCTAATGTTTTGAAGAAAAAAAAAGAAAGAAAGAAAGAAAGAAAGAAAAAGAAAAGAAATTAAAATAAATGAAAAACCATCAAGTGTCATGTGGAATTCTGGGAATGTCAGTTTATGACTTTCATTGTTTCATTAATTGATATTCTTTTTATTCTTTTTTTTTTTTTTAATTAAAATGTAATTTGTGTTTCGTACAGTATAGCCTAAAAGCAAAGTAGTTATGCCTCCACTACTTCGAAATGTAAAACAGAAACAGCCACAAAACTAACACCTTAAAATCAGTGTTACAGTGTTTTTTAAAAGTGAAAAATCCATAAATTTTATTATTGGTTTTCACAGTCTATCCATTGCTCTAACAGCAAGACCTTTGGAATGGACACATTAATGCAACTCGACCTGACTTGTTTTGATTTAAAACATGTAACCAGACATTTGTCTCGAGTCTTTACTAGAAACGTAAACTGAAGGTTAAGATTTGAAGCATAACTCTGGCCTGAAAACCAATGACTCTGACCCATGTCTGAGGACTATCAATAAGGAGCTAGCTTAATACTAGCAGCTACAAGAAAGATTAAGAGATATAATAGAAGGTTAAGGGTAAATGGTTTCCAGTAAGCATTTCTTATGTTTTCTTCCTTCAGCATGTTCAGTGTGAAATAGACAATGATCCAGGCTGAAAGATCAACAGGGACTGGTGGAACATCTGTATCTACGCCGCCTCTGCAGTGTTCAATTAATCTTATATTTAGTTTGCCTTTGAAGCAGTAACCCGATGACCTTGCACATTAGATCTTCACAACTGAGACTGTCAAGCTCTAAACTATTACACATCACCGATTCAGGCTTTAGTAAATGTTTCAATAAAGTTTACAGCTAATAGTAGGCTAGTCAGGGATGTGAAAGCCAGTTCTTAGCTACAGCTAAACTCTAAACCAAGTCTAATGTAAAATAGTACACTAAATGTCTGCTTCATGTTGTGACATCCACATGAACTGGTTTTATTTAAGTCAGAAATATGTTTGATGATAGAATAAACCTGACTACATATAGACCAACAAAAGTACTCAAGGGTCAGAGCAGGTAAGAAAATAGCTTCTTTCACTTCTCACAGTGCACATATTGAAATCAGGGTGTGGGAATGTTACGCATGGGCTGAATTAGAAGGTGTTTGCCTCAGTGTGACAATATTAGGACCAGCTAGCCCAGTGGTAAAGTCGATGGTCTTTTGGCCCCCCTCCCAGGACACAGCTAAGGTGGGATTTCACATCCAGGCCTCCTTCTGTTTTGTTGTGGTCTACATAGCTCTGCAAATTGCTCTCTGGAGGTTTGAGAGATAAAAAGAGACGTATGCAGGAGGTTTACCCCTGTGGTCTGGACCACCCGTCCTCTGTTTGCACCCTGTTATCAGCAGTTTCCGAGGCAGGATTCACCACCAGGCCTTTGGAGGGCAGTTAGGTGACAGCCAATTACAGGTTTACAAATCTCAGAGATCAAGGATCGTTCTGCTGTTTTCTCTTTCTCTATCTTCAGGGCCACATGATGGTATTCCGATACATTAAAGCTATCACTCTCATGGGGACATTGGTTTGAAACGGTCCTTTCTTATATTCTGATGCCATTCCCACTCCCCTCTTTCTCTGCTTTACTGGCTAATTGCCCATAAATACAATTTAAATAAAGTTGTTCTCTTGAGCATTTTAATGCCTTAAAAAATGAAACAAAGTAAATTAATTACTTGGTGACAGTTTTGACTTTCCATAAAAAATAAATAAAAATAAAACTTTATGTAATGTACAGAAGTCTTCAATCTGAATGTTGCCAGATCTCCAAGTCCACACAGATGAAAAACAATTGCCCCAACAAGGAGACAATAGCCTGAATCATTAAAATAACTACTAAAACCCCACAGCTACACGATCATTATGCAGGTTGTGAATCTGAAATATAGCTGTGAAAACGAAGACCTGAGAGCATTACAAAAAAAAAAAAAAAAAATATTGTATAGTGACAAAGTAAAACAAATGACTAGGAAAATAGTACAAAACAATATCCGAGTGTTTGGATGTCCCAGTAGGAATTGTTGATTCCGTTCTCAGGAAGTGGCAGCTACAACAAATCTCCTAGAGTCTGCCTAGCAAAGGTCTTCATTAAAAATCCTCTGTGCATACCAAAAGAAGACCTGAGAGTAATGCTACAGAGATGCCATTATTCAAAAAAGGCCATTCAGAGATTACCTAAATGCCTAATAGTGACCAGTCATGTAGGAAAAGTGTTAATAGTCACATGGTACCAAAATAGAGGTTTTATCCAAAGTTATATCAGTGGGAAAAATCCAACAACTCCCACACCTTAAACAAAAACATACCAACAGTGATGTACAGTATGGTGGCTGTAAAATTATGCTATGGAGCTGCTTTTCATCAGCAGGGACTGGACATCTTGTTAAACTGAAAATACTGCAAATGCAGATGATTGCTATCTTTTAAACTGACAGATAAAAAAGACTATCTTTCAGCAGTACAATGATCCCAATGATATTGTAGGGGCTCAGTAACAAAAGTAAATGTCCAACATTGGCCTAATCAAAACTTTAATCACAATTTGGATGAAAATCTATGGACATAATGAAAAATATATCACCATTTGCAAAAAAAAAAAAAAAAAACGTATAATTTGACGTATGTAGCAATAAATCTGCCTGTGGTAATACTCTCTTACAAAAGGGATCTTTTGCAGAAATGCCATAGAAGAACCCATTTATGTTCCACAAATAATTTTTTAGTGAGAAGTACATAAAAGAACCATTTTTCTTAGTGTTAAAACACCATAATAATCTAAAGAAAAGGTTCCACTATATTAAAGGGGACCTATTATGCAAAGTTCACTTTTAGAAGGTGTTTGAACACTGATGTGTGTCCGCACAGCCGGTGGCGATCTGCCCTATTAGAATAGTCATTGTCATAGACACAGCCCTAAGTGAGTCCACAATTTCTGTATCCTCTCTGTAGCAGCTGGAGTTGTACAATGTCTGTGCCAAAGAGGCATTACAAGTGTTGTATTTTGGGATGTACAAATGGACATAAGAGTCTTCATAGACTCGGAAGAAAATATCACGAAGAAAATTAGTAAAGTCTTATACGTTTGCGCCAATCATTATGCGCTAGACTGCTTCACAAACGAGGGTCTTTTCAATGCTGAATTTTCACAAAGGTTGATTCTGAAACATATAAGGCTAAACACCACTACTGACAGTTTCTGACATTTTCAGTGCATGAGATAGTTCTGTTTTGTTGTTGCCGGTATGCCGGAACATGAGCTCTTGAAGCTCCGCCCTCTTCTTGAAATCAGCGAATTTACATTTAAAGGGACACACAAAAACAGCGCATTTATGCCCCCCAAATGTGGCAATTTTAATATGCTCTATATTATATGTGAATATTATATGTGAAGTATTTTGAGCTAAAACTTCACATAAACACTCTGGGTACATTAGAGACTTATTTTACATCTTGTAAAAGGGGGCATAATAAGTCCCTTTTAAAATCATTTTGTGCAATAGAAATATTCCATGTTTGTTAAAACACGAGGACTGCTTTCAATAATTATTATTAAAATTAATACATAAAGTACACTAAATACATTAAGTAATAATGTATGTCCAAAGCAATTTAACTGTATAACTCAATATAACAATAGTAACTCAATTTGCCGCACATTTCAAAATTGGCCAGTGTATAGTATAATGGTCTGAATACTTTTGCCAAGGCCCTATATGTGTCTTGCTGTTTTTTTTGTAACTATAGCTTGACACAGTATCTGAGACACAAGGCATGCATTCATTAAGGTCTAATCATTACCAGATTACTGAAGCCTGAAGGACATCATGTCCCTGTAGTCATCCCATTCTTAAATATCAAATTAATTGATTCACATTTGAGGTGACCAACTGGCAAAGTGTCCTCGTCAGCTGCCCTGTCAGAAGAACAGACCTACAGGGACCCCATGCAAGAGAGAAGGCAACATATCGACCAGCAGGCCATTTTCTGCTTAACCTTTTCCTTAAAGTAGACTTCAGCCAAAGAGGGTGCAAACATACCAAATAATGCATTTGCAATACATAATGGATGATGTACATTCAGCTGGTCATTGTCATAAAGACAGTTATAATAATGCAGGTAAATACATACATAAAAAGTATTGCTGAATGAGTTAAAGTATTATTTTATAGTATGTGATATAGTGCTTAATACATAGGAACAAATTTATTAGACCACCAACCAATGTAAGGTTTGTGCAACAGCTGGCCTAAAGCTTTTTTTTTTTTTTTTTTTTTCTTTCTTCAATGTTTCTGTAATGGTTAATCCAAACCAGTATGTGCAAGCTCTTTAGTAACAGCAGTGTTTCTAATGCTAAAATATAATTATTATTGTGATTTAATACATATAAAGAAAGATTACACAAAAGTTTCACCAAAAGCAAGTCTTTTGGGAACAACTAGAAACTATTTGGAAGTCAAAAAAAAAAGAAAAAAAAAGTGGAACTGTGGAAAAGTACATAAAAAACAATGCCAGCAAGAATTGGTTATTATGTGTGAATAAATACTAGTTGTTTCAGTTATTTGCCTAATAAACGACAATACAATTTTTAGTTGTAAACGAGTTTTGACAGATTCCTAAAATATTTGTGTTTTCTCTTTATTATGACATGTGGTCTAAAAATTAAATTGATATACCCAAAATGAATTATATCTTATGTCATCTACATAAGATCCAGCGGAAAATTCCCGAAGGACTGGCAGAGATTAAGCTGTTCTCAGTGGGTATATGAGCACTGAATGGCCGCTGACAACCTGGAGCTCACATCTGCGAAAGCGTCCAAACAAATTTTCAAATAGGTGCTATGCTCCATACAGGGCCTAAAACAAACGTTTTTCCACACCTGCCAATGGCCGGTGACTTAAGAAAATTTACTGGCCAAAACTATTTTTTACCAGCCATGAAACAAAAAACAGGCAGTTATGACACCAATATTTAAGATACTTGTGAAAATTCACAATACTCCATCCCAATACCATAGCTAAAACTACTAGCTTAACTAATATAATTTTAATAGCCTACATTTTTAAAGACAAGTAAACAGTCAGTAATAAAATAAGAACAAATAATCAGACCCTTTCTCAATAACAAATATGGCATAATATTTATAAAAAATAATATTTATTGAACAATGATATTTAAATTAACAACAGTTGCCATTAGACAATAGGAAATAAACAAGCAAATGATTCAGTCAAATGTACAAAAACAGTGCTCTAGTATAGGATTTAAGTTAAATGTAGCCTAAATATAAAGTTATGAAACTTAATTTTCCAAGTAATAGATTAATAAGACCAAAGATTGCCCATATATATATATATATATATATATATATATATATACACACACATACATACATACACTCCCCTCCCCAACCTGCTGTAAAACTCTTGATCTTGTTTAACCTTTTCTGAAAAGGAACAGAGTCACTGCTGAATGCACAGAAGGAGAGCTGACATTAAGCAAACAGAAACTTGTGGCGTTAAAGGCAAGAAGGATCCTCCAGTGTGGGGACCTTTTGCCAAAGAAAACGTCAGCACTGATCTTCAGCGGAAGCTATTTTGGGAAAGAGGACTGTCTTGCATTCCCACCGTCCTTCATGATTCTGAGGAGGTTAGTCATGACAGTTTATCTGGTCATATAGGGCAGCATACAAAACAACTGAGGCAATACTTAGAACAGCATTGTCCTACACACAATTCTTCAAGCATGTCTGTATGTGCGTACATGTGAGGTAGGTGGTTGCACACTTGACCACTTTGAAGAATGGTGGCATCATTATTGGAAAAGAAGGTTGCAGAGGGTGGAAGGAGAGGGGCACCACATGCAGCTTAGCTGCACAAAAAAGTCGTCGGCCTCTGCAAACCTCCAGAGAACCATTACGCAGACAGCAGCTTCAGCAGGCGGCACATTGTTAACCCACAGAAAGTTATCGTGGTATTATCTCTGCTGCCTTGATCTTCCTCAGGGATTTCCGCTTTCCTCTTTTATTTTTCTTCAATGTTCGTTTAGTCTAAATCTTCCAAGTCTTCTTTCTCTGTCCTGGTCATTTTATTTATTTCTTTATTGGATTGAAAATAGCATCATAAGGCAACATAGTGTGTTTTCTTCTTGATAAATTATGTGTTCACACTGTTTGTTATTTTAATCTATGTAAATTTTATATTGTATTGTACTGTACTGTTCATATAACTGTAAAGCTAAAATTATGTTAAATTAAATTAATCTCTTTTAAACGTACTAACAACGTCTAAAAGTGTTGTTGTGTCATATGCATAAAAATACAATTACCCTGCCTTATTTTTTGACATATTTAGCTAATATTATGTATGCTTTATTATTATTATTTATTTCATGGAAAAAGCCTTATATGAGCAATGATGTAACTGTTAGGTATTTTATACCTAATACAATGAATATAACATATAATACCTATTATATATCAAGTATGTTGCCATGGATAAAGAGAGATGCAGACAAGAGGAAAGGAGCTCATCAAATGCGGTGGAGAACACATAAAAACAGGTCTTTTTAAAGGGGGGCGTTCCCAGTCTGGAAGACCTAATTTGGGGAGGTCACTAATTTATCTTTAAATATCCTTGATGGCCAGTGACGTCAAATGCTGCTTTGTGACCAACTGAAGAGTTTCTCAGGCACCGGAACCATCGCTGAAAATGAGACTTTTTGATGTTTTTGATAGCCTGGTTTCACAGACAAGGCTTAAACCTAGTCCCAGACTAAAATGCATGTTTAAGCTGTTTTAACTAGAAGCAAGTTGAATGTCCTAATTTAACTAAGGCCTTATGCTGGCTTGATTTAATCTCTGTCTGTGAAAACAGGGCACAGATTATTTGTAGAATACTTATACAGCTAGAGAAACTAATTGTAATCAATAAATTGACTATCTTTATGACAAAATCTACCTCCTGTTGCATTGATTTATGATGTTGAGCCAGAACAGACCACGGAGAAGTCTTCTGTCGTACTGTAAGTATTACTTTAGATTCAGGTTAGACTTCTCTAACATGAGAATAATAAAAATAAGTTAAAGGTGTACAATTACGCACCATAAAACAATAGATATACTCCACAGTAAAAATACTGTGCGCCAGTGATATTAAACTTGTTTTTCTTTGCTTTTGTACCTCTCTGGCTTTTCACTGACACTTTTGTCTCATTGTTCAATAAGTGTATGTAACGCGGTCCTACTAATGTGTAGCACTCTTCTAACAAACTCTAGATCACTGCATAAAACGCTTGTGGAACCACGCTAACCACTGGGGATTCTTGTGGACCAGAATCAGAAGATAAGGGTCGTCTCACGGGAGCAAAAGTAAGTAATAAGTATAACCTAGTAATAGTCTCTAATCAATTAATCACACAGAATAAAGTAGAATAAAGAATGTAGTCAATCAATAAGGCAAAGAATGTAGTATATTGTTTTGATTGATTATTTTTAGTCTTCAATCCTTCTCTTTTAAATGAGCAATGAAATAAGTGAATTGAATAATAAAACCCAAAATAACAAAAAGGTGTGAAAATTCAAAAACCCAAATCAAGGTTAAGAGTCAGAATGAAAATAAACAAAATAGTAAAATAATAATAAATTTCACACACTGAATTTCAAAATCAGTCTGTCCTCAAAGACATTCAGATTTTAAATTCTTTAAAATCAGTTTCACAATAATGAGCTTCAGTTTTTCATTCAACTCAGTCTTAATGTCCAGTTGAGTTTAAATTCAGTGTCTCAATTTCAAGTTCAAAAATATAAAGCAATGTTCATCAAAAGGTGGGAAAAAAAAATTAAATCCAGGAGAAAGAAAAAACAATGTTTGATCCACTGAAGATCCAGGTAGAAAAAACTTGGGAAAAATCAAAGCAAAAATAGTTTGATCCTACCAGTTCGGCAGACTTCACGCTCTTTTCTCTGTTTCCAGGTACGAAATGATGGAATGGCTCGCCAGTCCCGACCGGAATACGAATATTCAGCAAGGACAGGATTCAGGAACACAATTCTCAAAAAAAAAAAAAAAAGAAAGAAAAAAAAGCAGCCTTGTAACAACAAAGCCAATATGAAACATTAATGTCATTGTCCAAATAAATAATTTCAAATTAAATAAAACTCTCCGTTTTAATCATTTGCACATACATGAGATTAATCATTTGCACATACATGAGAACATACATGCTAATCACCATGTGCTCAATCCAACACTAGGGCCTATGCACAGTGTTAGCAAGCTAGCACCGCATGGCGGACATTTCACGTTAAGAAATTATCTCTGTCTAACACGTAAAACATCTTATAAACCTTTAAACACGACTAAATACAATCACATGATATTGATACACTTTTAAAGCATTTTTGAAAACTTTTACACCACTTATTACCCTTTTAAATTCCTTTTTTACATCACAATTCACAGTATTTGCATTCAAAATAAATAAATACACTTCTTATAACGAAGTAAAGATATATATTATATCTTATTGCGTCAGTCTTGTCATGTCCCGTTCAAACGTCGTCACACGATACTATTTTCAAAACGTAGAGTTTCTAAAAGTTATATATCACAGATGTAAGTTCATCTTGCTAATAATCTAACTTTCGGCAAGGGGCGGAAGATTGCTCACCAATGAGCAATCGGTTCAAGAGCATTTCTAATTTTAATTGATACAGCAATTTTTCTTCTTTCTTTTCATATATTTATATATTTTATAACAATAATAGTTATATAAAATTGCCAATAAATGCTAGTGACCTAGGTTAATGACCTGGGTTACATGTACATTGTGAAAGAACTTTATTAGAACTTGGTTGTGATGGAAATGATGCCACAGCAAAGGGACAGTGTTAATTTATGTTAGTAAATTATGACTGGGTTATTTTCACATAACAACTAATACAATTTACATAAAGTCATTTGAAAAGTAGCACAAAATAAATTATGATGGCATGGTAAATTGTTGCCAAGAGTTTTAATGTGATCTTCACAAACCAAAAGAAAAGTTCTGTTATTTGTTAGTTTTAATAAAACTCAACCCCTGGGACATGAAAGTTGAAGAAACACCCACACACACCACTACAGACACGCAGGCGGGTTTTGTAGGCCATTGTCTTCCTGAGCCCTCATCTGTTCCTGCTGAGTGTGAGTTTTAGCATTGAGGTAACATTTCAGGGGAATGTCATTACTCTCAGTTGTCCCTGCGACCTTGGCAGCCTCCACAGCTGCTCTCTCTTCAGCAAGTAAAGGGAGGGAGGATTGCACAAAGTACAGAGAAAGAGAGCGAGCAGAATGGCAGTGAACAAACATATTCTAATCCATGCTGATATCAGCAAAATCAAAAGATGAAACAGAAGGGAAACTTTCCTAAAACATGTTCACATTTATTTTCCCCTCTCACTTTCTAACTTACTTTCTCACTCATTCCTATTCTATCAGTGCCTTTCTCCTTTTTCACTTCTATCGTCTCATTGGTGTCACTTACGCAAAAGGGTTTTGTCAGCATGTCTCCAAGTGCAAAGCAAACTTATCAAACTCCCTTAAAGTCACAGCTACACACCCTCACATTTGTAAAGTGTGTCCTGAAATGAGAAAAGGAAAGGACCATTTCTCGCATTACAAGTGTCTCAAAATAAGAAAAATTTTTTCCAGAATTTTCTGCTAAACATTAGTTTAGTAATCTATCAAACTATCTATCTGTAGTTTGTTAGTACAAAACATGATAAAATACATCACAATTAACATGAAGATATTTTGAAGTCTTTATAGTAAATGAATTTAAACATTGAATAACAAAATTATTATTTTTAAAGTGAAAATTACTTTCATATCATAGCTAATTTAGCTTTTGATTAAGTTTTAAACATTTTAATTTAAAAAGATAAACATATAGGAAACATTAAAAAACACAGCACATAAAATAAGGGTTACATTACTGTAAAAATAAAAAGATAGGATACCAGAGGCACCATTTTGATTCCTCAGATCGCCACACTGTTGGAACCCTCTGGAGAACTTCTAGGCACCCTTTAAAGGTACTCAGAGATCCTATTGTGTACACAAGGAACTATATTTCAAGTAACTCAAAGCCTTTTTCTTTAGATGGGGTTACTGGAGGAACCGTTTAGAGATCTTACAGTAACTTTTGGCCTCTGTTTAGTAAGTTCTTCAAAGAACTGACCTTTTAAAAAGGATGCCTAGAGGTTCTTCGCAGTCTAAAAACACAACATATGTGTGTGGCTGCATTAGTCAGTATAAATGTAGCCTACATGCTGCACCAGTTTGTACAATCTGCCTGTCACATTTTAAAGTGCCCATATTATGCTATTTAAAAGGTTCCTCATTTTGTTTTGGAGGCCTCCTACAATAGGTTTACATGCACCAAAAAAATAAATAAATAAATAAAAAAAATTTTGAATTTTATCATAATATACAGGTGCATCTCAATACATTATTTCAAATGTATTTACTTTATAAGTAAAACTTAAATATATTCTAGATTTATTAGACAAAGTAAAATATTTCCAGACTTTTTTGTTTTCATTTTGATGATTACAGCTTGCTGCTCATCAAAATCAAAAAATCAGTATCTCAGATTATTAGAATATTTAATTTCAAGTTCTATTAAATTACCATTCAGGGTATAAATACTGCGTTTAGGTCAGTAATCCCAACAGCAGTCATGGGAAAGTCTGCTGACTTGACAGTTGTCCAGAAGACGATCATCAAGACCCTCTACAATGAGGGTAAGCCACAGAGGGTCATTGCTGAAAGAGCTGGCTGTTCGCAGAGTGCTGTGCCAAAGCATATTCATGGAAAGTTGACTGGAAGGAAAAAGTATGGTAGGAAAAGGTGTACAAGTGAAAGGAATGACCGCAGGCTTGAGAAGATTGTCAGGCGAAGCCGATTCAAGAACTTAGGAGAGCTTCAAAAGGAGTGGACTGAAGCTGGAGTCAGTGCAGCAAGAGCCACACAGACGTCTTCAGGAAATGGACTACAACTGTCACATTCCACGTACCAAGCTACTTCTGAACCAAAGACAATGTCAGAAGTGTCTTACCTGCAGGAGAAAAAAAATGGACTGTTGCTCAGTGGTCCAAAGTCTTTTTTTCAGATGAAAGTAAATTTTGCATTTCATTTGGAAATCAAGCTCCCAGAGTCTGGGGGAAGAGTGGAGAGGCACAGAAACCATGTTGCTTGAAGTCCAGTGTGAAGTTTCCACAGTCAGTGATGATTTGGGCTGCCATGTCATCTGCTGGTGTTGGTCCACTGTGTTTTCTGAAGTCCACAGTCAACCAGGAAATTTTAGAGCACTTCATGCTTCCTTCTGCTGACAAGCTTTATGGAGATGCTGATTTCATTTTCCAGCAGGACTTGGCACCTGCCCACACTGCCAAAGGTACCAAAAGCTGGTTCAATGACCATGGTGTTACTGTGCTTGATTGGCCAGCAAACTCGCCTGACCTGAACCCCATAGAGAATCTACGGGGTATTGTCAAGAGGAAGATGAGAGACACCAGACCCAACAATGCAGATGACCTGAAGGCCGCTATCAAATCAACCTGGGCTTTCGTTACACCTGAGCAGTGCCACAGGCTGATTGCCTCCATGCCACGCCGCTTTGATGCAGTAATTCATGCAAAAGGAGGCCCAACCAAGTATTGAGTGCATAGAAATGAACATACTTTTCAGAAGCCTGACATTTCTGTTTAAAATATCCTTTTTTTAAAATTTTTTATTGATCTTATGAAGTATTCTAATTATTGAGATAGTGAATTGGTGGGGTTTTGTTAAATGTGAGCCAAAATCATCACAATTAAAAGAACCAAAGATTTAAAGTACTTCAGTATGAGTGCACTGAATTTATTTAATACACGAGTTCCACAATTTAAATTGAATTACTGAAATAAATGAACTTTTCCACGACATTCTAATTTATTGAGATGCACCTGTACATTGCAGCATAACCTCTTTTATCACAGTGTCTGAAATAGTTTGATAAAGTATTCTGTCTCTCGAAACCCTTCATTTCCGAGAGCCTTCTCTGCTCTGATTAGTCAGATGGCCCAGTCTGTTGTGATTGATCTACTGTTTACAGTGCGTGCTGGAAACTAAGCACCCAAAAATCTGAATTTCAGCACTTGTACACAGTGATACGAACAGTAACGATGCCGTCAGTTTTAATGTATAAATTCGTGAGTCCGACAGTGTTTGAGAGCGGGTCGAAGTAGACATTGTTCAAGGGCAGCCAGTGAAGACCATAGGCTGGCATTATACAAGTTTGTTACAAACATACATAGTTTCGTGTAGAAAATTGATGCAAGCAGTTTTAGAAAACAATAACTCCATTTATTGTACACTTTGGTCTTTGAAACTTTGCGGAACTTTTACATTCACAAACAGCTATATTACACACTACATGAAAGGTAATATCTGAAAAAAAAACATAAAATCACCTGCTGATTTATATGATCTGAGCAGTTCTGTAATTTAAAATCCATTAATATGATTGTAAATTAAATTATGAGCCAGCCATGATACACAGTACTTTCTTATCTTTCTGTTTTCTTTGTATTCCTTTTAGAAATAAAAAGTATAAAACAGAAAATAGAAAAAAAAAAAAAAAAGGTTACACTGTTCCATTAGGATACACAAACAGCTAGAGTTTCTACATTTTCATGTGTATATTATGTCAAGATTACCCTTTTAGCACGCCACTCTGGGGTAAAGAGAAACTGACGATGCATTTTCCTCATAAATGCTTATTTTCTTGGCTCAGCTCCTTACTTTTAATTAAATCAAATTTCTGAAAAAAAGAAATTAACATGGTTTAAGATCACTCCTACATCATCTATATTTACCCCTCCTCCCTGATGTGGCCTCCAGCTCTCCCAAAACCATTAATTAGCATTGAGTGTTTTATGTATTTGCTGTAGCATGAAAAAAGTGCCAATGTGAGTGAATAGGTGAGGAACTGTTGGCATGAAAATAGCTGAGAAAATGCACATGAATCAGTTCAGTGCTGGCCTGGCTCGGTGAGCTATGCCAAACTGCTACATTATTTATCATTGCTAACAGACGTGGTTTTGATGAAGCAGTGAATGAGTAATCGGGGCCTCCAGCATCAGCATTCGCTAGCGCTGCTCCAACACTTAATACACTGTGAATGAAGAGCACTTGTTGTAACTATTTGTCATTAGATGCTTTGCTTTGGATGGTTCTTTGGCAAAAGGAAGCATGTGTATGTCGAGTCCATATTTGTGTAAAATCTGCTTTAATACTGTGAGGACAGCATAATGCAATGAAGGGGGTATATATATATATATATATATATATATATATATATATATATATATATATATACACAACTTAATATTACCATAAACAAAAATTTAGCTTTTGTTTGTAAAAAGCCAAAAAAAAAAAAAACATTATATTGACCATATAAGTAACATTTTGGCTTATGTCAATAGAAATATTTGTGTAAAAACTGCTTGAGATTTCAAAGCAAGCCTGAATTAGGGGGTGTGATTCTTCCCATTATGGCTTCAACTCCACAAATTTTTTATGGCTTCACTCCCACATTCTGGCACTGAACAGGATTTAACCCCCCCAAAAATGATCTCTCTCATAAAATAATTTGTTACATTTATATATAGTGTTTTTTTCTCAGCACTCAAAGTGCTTTACCTGGAAGGGGGGGAATCTCCTCAACCACCACCAATGTGCAGAATCCACCTGGATGAAATGAACAGTAGACTCGACACAAATATCTTTGTGCGATCAGTTTAAATACGAAAAGTTTTAAATAAAGGCACCAAAGAAACTGTCCAGATAGTACATCTGTGTTTCAGTAGCACTATTTGATTCCATTATCTAGTATAACACAAAGACTTCTGAAGGATCATAAATTCTTCTTGAGATGATGTCATTTTTTCGACAGCTATGGAGAGGTTGGGAGTGTATATTTTTATTCTTGATATTCATCAGCACAATTGCTTCACTACCAATTTTCACCTCTTTATAATGTGAGCATGAGACAGTTTTTTTTTTTTTTTTTTTTTTTTGAAGAACAAAGAGGACGCATTTGCTGATTTATGCTGTTAAATATTATGTCTTGGCCCTCTTGACATGGACTTGCCATGTGCCCAAATCATGGGGAGGTTAAGTGTTCTTATTTATGTCAATTTATAAGGTCCAGATATTCATACGCTTGGATCATACATTATTGTGCTGATCCTTTTTTAATGCAAGAGCAGGGGAATGTGTTTGTGTACCTTATTTAAGAGCACACATATTTGTAGCAAGTTTTACTCCTCGTAACGTGTTGTCACAACAGTCAAGCACATAAACAAAGATTCCCACTATATGCCGAGCTATTCTGTAACTATATTCTAAACTTAGAGCAGATACAAATGTGAATAAAAGTAGAAAATAAATAAATAAAGAAGGCACACAAAATAACATCACACCACATACACTGATTCCCTTCTTCATACAGTCCCAACCACACTGTTACCTTATCGCTTCTTAACACTGACACAAAGCAAAATACAATCAACACTCTCCATATGACATTTGTTCACGGTGGTGGAAACGTCTCTATAGGGAAACCTCACAATTGTGCACAGATATGAACATAAACATAATGTCTACAAGTCTAGTTTCTGTAGACACACACACTGCACTCTTACAGAGCCTGCGGGCCTATGTGTCCCCTGCAGATCCTTCTACTTTTGGCTGAGTTCCTCCCCTTGACATTTCCTTCTTTCTGATATTTGGATATTGCCAGCTGCCACATAAAAGCTGGGATAGTTGCACACGCTGTCAGTGGCATATGCCTTGATTTTGGGGGCAACTGCAGACCCCTCACTTCTGTGCAAAAATGGCCTTTAATGATCTATCATCTGTAATTCTGCCACTGGGACCAGTTTTTCTACTTCCTCCAGGCCTAGAATGGCATTTCAAAAATATAAGTCAATCTGACGACTCCACTATTCTTTTAAATTAGGTCACAATTGCAAAGGAAGGGTGTTAGGCAGAGTAACTTTACTGTATATGTACCTTCCAGCTTTATTTTCCACTCATGTGCATATAGCGTAACATAAAACGCCAAATCAGTGTTGTATGTTCAGGGGTTGATTTGTTTCATCTCTCAGCTTGTTCTCATTTCCTATAGTTGTGCTAGTACAGTGTATGACAAATTAGTGCAGCAAAAAATGTAAGGATAGATAAGAAATTGTTAGATTGTGGTGCGAAGTGTGCAATCGATTTAAAGCGTGTAAGGAATGTACCCTAACTGTGATGTATTTTAGAGCAACCTCAAATGTACAGTATTACTCTGTCATGGAAAATAGTTAGCAAGATATCTTGTAAGCTGGCTAACATTAGACATTTTAACACATTTGCAAATGGTATAATTGCTTCCTCTCATTTTGTTGTTTCTACTAATTTTCTTCCAACCATTTGCAAATGTGTTACATATAATGTTATTATAACAAAATGTATAACAAAAATTATATAGCTATATAATTTATAATTTAAATTATATAGCTATCATATAATTATAAAATAAATAAAATATTCTGAAAAAAAAAAAAAGTATCAGGACAGTTTCAAATCAAAATGAAACAAAAAAAAGCAGTTTTTTGTTTTTTGTTTTTTTAACACTGAAAATATTAAGAAATATTTATAAACACCAAATCAGCATATTAGTATAATTTTGAACCACTGAATTTGTTGAAGTGAATTTGTAATGCAAAAATTGCCATTAGGCTATGTTGAGAAGGTGAATATGAATTATTGAATTTTTAATAATGAAATTGTGTGTGAAACATTTTCAGTTGAAATATTCACAGCTTAAATATAGAACCATGTTAAATTAAAAAATAATAATAATAATGGCATATAAAATAAATAAAATATTCTGGAAAAAAAAAGTATCAAGACAGTTTCAAATCAAAATGAAACAAAAAAAGCACAGTTTTTTTGTTTTTGTTTTTTTAACACTGAAAAAAATAAGAAATATTTATAAACACCAAATCAGCATATTAGTATAATTTTGAACCACTGAATTTGTTGAAGTGATTTTGTAATGCAAAAATTGCCATTAGGCTATCTTGAGAAGGTGAATATGAATTATTGAATTTTTAATATTGAAATTGTGTGTGAAACATTAACAATTGAAATATTCACAGCTTAACCATGTTAACCATGATAGAACCATGTTAAAAAAAAAAAAAAATTAATGGCATCTTTTTTCAATTCAATTCAAGTGCAATTCAACAGGCTTTTTTGTTTCAAAGACATCTGTCCTTAATTTACCTCCATACAACCACTACAACAATTACTTATTCCAAAATTTATGTAGGTTTTAAATAATGCCACCTGCATTATTGATTGTGTTAATGGAGAAAAAAACTAAAACAAAAAACAGACTAAATTATTATCAACACTTAAAAACAGCAATGCCGAAACACGTGTCAGTGCAAACTATATGGATGGATGGGAAACATTTTAGCAGGATTATATGTTAAAATGTAAAATGAGATTTTGCAGACACAGATGTGACAAGATTAATGACACCCTATTGCAGCTCCAGCTCCTTTCATAACGTTTCATTTGATATGTAGATGAATGACATCCTTGCTCTGGCATAATCAGGCATGCTTTGTCATAGGCTGACCTTCGACTTTGGCCAAAATCCAGCACAGTTCTTGTATGTGTGTGTGTGTGTGTGTGTGTGTGTGTGCATGCATGAGCTTGTGTTCCTGTGATGGATGTGTGGAGCAGAACAGCTGTTTAGGCCATTGCCGGGCTCAGGGTCAACAGTTTTGGGTGACAGCCCTGGACACAGAGATGGATAGAGACACCATTTCTCTAGCAAGGAGCGTTCTGTGGTGGGATACAGTTCTTGTTAATCTATCTATGTGTGTGTGTGTGTGTGTGTGCGCGCGCACAGAGATATACAACCCCATTTCTAGAAAAGTTGGAACATTTTGTAAAATGCAATAAAATCAAGAATCTGTGGTTTGTTAATTCTCTAACTTTTATATAACTGACAAAAGTAAAAAGAAAAGATTTTTAATGTTTTCAGTGACCAACTTAAGTGTATTTTGTGAATATAAACAATTTTTAATTTTGATGGCTGCAACACACTCCAAAAAAGTTGGGACAGGGGCATGTTTACCATAACCTTTTCTTTTAATTACATGTTTTAATTGTTTGGGAACTGAGGATACTAATTGTTGAAGTTTTGCAAGTGAAATTTTTGCCCAATCTCGCCTGATACAAGACAGCAGAGACAGATATGGACTGGAGACAGGCAGTCAAGCACATTCCTTCAGTGTAGAATGTCTAGAAACCACTCTGATATAGCACATGCTGAATGAGGCCTGGCATTGTCTTGCTTCACAGATGTCATCTTGATGGCAGTATATGTCTCTGTACAATCCCAATATACACTTTCACGTCAATGATTCCTTCACACATATGCAAGTCACCCATACCTGATTCTCATGAAATTTGGCACAAAGTGGTGAGCCATGACCCATCTTTGCTTGCAAAGAATGAGATGCTCCTTTTATACCCAATCACGATACCCTCACCTATTATCGATTCACCTGCTTATTGTGGACTGTTTCAAAACTGTTTAACTTGGATATTCTATAACCTTTTCACTATTATTTTGCCTTTGTCCCAACTTTTTTGGAGTGTGTTGCAGCCATCAAAATCAAAATGTGTTTATATTTACAAAATACAATTATGTTGGTCAATAGTTAAATAAAGGTTCAAGAGAATTAACAAATCACAGAATCTTGATTTTAAAAAATGAATATCTTTTCTGGAAATGGGGGTTGTGGATCAACATATAAACTGAAAAAAAAATAAAAAGAAAAAATGCATTGATTAATATTATGAATATAAATTAACCATCAGTCCAGGGTGTTTCCCTGCCCAAGATTGGGATAAGCTTCAGCATCCCCATGATCCTACATACACACAGTTTGGAAAATGGATAGATGGGTTTGTATAGGGACCCCAATACCATTTTTATATCAGATTCAGGGTTCAAAACTTCCCTCAGTCACACAAACAAACAAACAAACGGATGTGGAAGCAGATGTGATATTGTCACCTGGTCCTTGTGTTAGTAGCGCATCAGATTCAGCGCAAAGTACAATTTGTACAATTACAACACAGTTATTATTTCCACAGCTGGACAATAATACAGTTTATATTTCAAGAAGTTGAATTGTTGTTATCACTCATTATGTTGTTTTTGTTAGACTGCATGGTTATTACCTCGGAATGAAGTCTGTGTTGTGTATACTTGGTGATAGGTGCACATATCTACAAATATCACAACGTACTTCACTACCGATCCAGCTTTCAGTTTATTCAGTTATTTTGGAATAAGAATATTGCACATTTGTTTTTGCTTTTACTAGTTTGATCAACAATCTTGTTCATGTGATAAGATCTCCTCTGTCCTTTGCCATGGCATGGACGCTTGCGTTCACTTCCGGGTTGGGTCGTGGGTTTGCACAGAGATACATGACATTAAAACAAGACATTAAAAAGTTACCATAGTAAAAGTAAAAACATTAAAAAGTACAATTGTAAAAACCTGTAATACTGAGTTAATACAGAAACGCAAACCAACACATTCTCACCTGTGAAAGGTTATCCCATTTCTTCGGGAATTTAAATATTGGCGGTTTCAAAACCAAAAGCTACACAGTGTTGTGGCATCATTGATTCTTACTGTAAATGATGACATTCTGACTGTTCCAAGATGGCGGCACGTCAACTTGTCCGGACCCGGCGAATGTGATATCTACGTATACATATTTATGGGCTTCCCTAAGGGGTGGGCGCTTCCAGGGTCATGTATTTAAAAGTCTGAAAATAACCTTTTTCTTTTAATGTAATGTTTAGTTTAAAATTGTTTAAATGCAATTAATTTAATTTTTAATTAACCAACATCATTATTTATTTACATATTTATTTATTACTCTGTGTATTGGGTTAACAGAAACAATATTACTACAATGGTCACATTTCTGAAAAGTACCATAAATCAGTCTAGTTTGTTATAAATCAGATTGTTAAAGCTTCAATAATGTCCATCTACTGTGTTATGTTAATTGCTTAAATTAAATTAAAGATGAATTGCTATTTTTCACATACTGTAACCAGTAAAGTCAGTCAGAACAGAACATGAGGGTTCATATAAAAGATGTCTTTGATTTTCAGTCGTAATTCCTTTTTTATATATTACACTCACATGTTAAAAAGGCAGTTTCAATACTTTAGAGGACTGATCGATTCCTTCGTGGTTTTCCTCCCTCTCGCTCTCTTTTTTTCTTTGTTCTATTGTACACTCCTAAAGCTCATCCACATTTCTTACAATCTGCACTTGTTAATTTCTAGCCTGTAACTTTCCCTCTTTCGCTCTTACTTTTTATCTCTCTTTCATTTTTGAGGAGGCACCATACATGCTTGATCGATTATGTAGAGGGGTTGGAGTGGTTGAGAGCATACAGCCAAGGTTTTTGTGTTCCTCGCTAAATTAGGCCTTTCTGTCAGCCACTCACTGCGTTTCATCTGCCGCAGTTTAGGAGGGAAATAACATGCACCGTTTTCGACGTGCTCGCAGCCATTGAGGTTTTCCTCCTACACAGCCGCTTCCAATGTGAGAGGCTGCCGAGAAACATTCTCAGAAGCAGGCGAGGATGCTTTGAACCAGGAAAATTGTTTGCCAGTCCTCATCGAAACAGCTGAATATGGAATATGTTCACAGCACACCTGCAGCCTTTAAAAATAAAATGAGTTTAATTAAAGTTAGCCTTTTTCAGGAAAAGCACTCTCACAATTATTACTTTTTAATGCTCTAAATCAGAAAAAAGGGTCCAATAACTTTATTTTTAACATTTTTTTTTTTTTTTTTTTTGGCCTTTTGCCACTTTTATGTAGCAGATAATAGAGAGAGAGATGATTGGGAATGATTCAGAGAGAGGAAGGGAAATATCACAAGCCACATATGAACTCACAGTGCCCATTTACTCAGTGTTTCCCTAACAGCTATGGCAGTTCTGATAAGAAGCTGCACTGAAAAAAATGGTAAGCTAAAAAATGATAACATCTAAATTAACTTGTCTCATTAAAGTCAAAAAGTTAATTTAATATTGCAGAATGAACCTAAATACATTAATGTATACCAAGAAAATACATTTTATGGGTTAAATCAAAGATTAAAAATAAATAAATAAATAAATAAATAAAATAACAATTGCAGGTTATCACTTTCCATTGTGGGTTGATCTCTAAGAATGCAGCCCTGTTCTTTCTTGATGGTCATAGTGTGCCAAAGTCCTTGTTAAGTAAGTGTACACTACTGTGATAGCAGATGCACTTAGGAGGAGCATAGCCAGAAAAGCACATCTGTTCTTTATGAGAAATGCAGCGTGAGTGTGCTCTGCAGTGCCCACATTTCCTCTAGGTAGACAGATTCTTGGCTGGGCTGATCGTGATTTAGAGGCCCTTTGCATATTGCAGATTCAAACGCCTATGATTGTGTTTTGAAAGATACCTCTAGAGACTGCAGGTGCTTTGTAAAGTTAAAACAACTGATTTTATTTAAGAGTGAAAAAGGCCACATCAAGTGTGGTTTGTTGTGGTACATTAAATATAAGTTTATTCCTCAAGGAATGGCAACATAAATTTATAAAAAGATAAGAAGGCTAAAGAATGGCTCCCAGGAAAGTAAAAACAATTTCCCTAGAGAAGCCAAATGCATATAAGCTATTTGTTATTAAAAGAATAACGTGATTAAAAAGCTAAAATATGCTCTAATCTTCATGATTTTTTTTTCACACTACTTTCTATTTTTCTTCATTAGCTGTATTCCATGTTTGAAGTTTATGATTTACCCTCATAAACAAATGATTGCAGTGTATCCCACAGGGAATGGCCCACATTTTTAATCAGTTCTAACCTTGAGCTTTGACATGTAAATTTCATCATGCTGAATTTGATTTTGCATGTCCCCTATGTGATGTAAATGTATGCATATTTCATATTCATGCGAGTAATTGTCATTCTCCCCAAAGCAAACAGTGACAAAACAAACTAGTTTGTGGCGAGAATCATGCAGTGACATAACAGAATTTTTTAAAATTTATTTTTATTGCAGATTGTAAGCCGGGTTCACAAGGCCTTGTGTCATTCTGTAGTTTGCATGTTTGATAGATTGTTACATTGTCTTATTATTGTACATTAATGCTTTACCAGTTATTTAACCCTTTAGCCCCTTTGCAGCTCATCTTAAAAGGACAGCGCAGAAAAAAAAAAAAAAAAAAAATCTTCAAATCTTCTCCTCCACTGAGCTAATAACTTTAGAACCACTGGTCAACTTAATCACTTAGTGAGATGAACTCCGATTTGTGAACAAACAATCCGATTCGTCCGGTACACTTTGTGAACCGAACCGCTGCAAAATAGTGTTTTGTTTATGTTTATGTTTTTTGAGTAAAACCAAAGTCCCTTTCAAGGAAAGTCTGTTCACTTGGCAGCCATATTTCCAACGCCTCAGGGTAGCTATTTCGGGCATCCAAGACAAAGTCCTATCTATTTAAATGGGGAATTCTGAAATATCAAAAACTGCTTGGTGAACCCACAATTAAATCAGCAACAAAATCTGACATGAATTGTCCCATAAATGTTGTTTCATATGCTCAAATAGTGTTATTTTATAAAAAAAAAAAAAAAAAGCTTATTTTTCAGGCTAGACGAGCCAATGCATATGTGTAGTCCTAAGCGTGAGTCTCAGGTTACTATGGAAACTGGAGCTTCTAAGGGCAGCTGCAGTGACGCAATGACCTTATCAATCAGCGATTGGCTCTTTTACTTAGAAGGCGGGAACTATTCCGCCATATTGCACATTTCCCCCATTCATAACTAATAGTGTGAGTGAACCGTCTTTCTATATTGATAGTCTTTGGTACAACTCAGTGATTTGTAAAAGCTTGTTTCTGCCACTGAATAAAATAATTTGAAAGATAATTGCAACTTTTTATCTCACAATTTTAACTTTTTTTTTTCTCACAAGTTTATATCTTTCAGTTGCGAGTTATTAAGTCAGAATTGTGAGAAAAAGTCGCAATTACCTTTTTTATTTTTTATTCAGTAGCAGAAACAAGCTTCCACAATGACTCCTTCAACACTTATGATACTTACATTATCAGTGCATACAAAAATCTAGCTGTCATTAATCTGTATGTTATATATACCAACCAATACCTAACTATGGCTAGGTTTACATGCACGACTTTTGTTTCAATCAGAATTGATTCATTCCGTAGTTTTGCTCCAATTCACAGATGACGAATGGTAGGAGAATTTTAGAATAACGTCATTTATGACATTTTATTTAACAACTGCAACCGTTCCGCATGTCATTACGCCATTTCTACGTCCACTTCAGTTTCTGTTTTCAGTCCAATCAAGTGTTTACATGTCCTCTAGATCAGATTAGAAAAGGAATAAACCACTCCTTCCAATCCGATCAAAATTTCATTCGGATCGAGTTCGATCGGATTGATTAAGGTGTTTACATGAAGGCTTTTCAGTCCGATTGACTAACGGATTATTTGTTTGCATGTAAACATGGCCAGTGTGTCAGATCCTAGATTATAAAAATGCTTTAAGCTTTTAACATGAACAGAATTACTGCTACAAGCTGAACAAGCGAAAAAGGACCCTCAGGATTTTTCCAGAACATCAGTCTTGGTCCAGATGTCAAGAGATTTTAGTATTCTGTATTGGTGCTGTCAAACTGCTGGCTAGATCACTGAGAGACTTTCTTTTTGGCATTCATTTTTGGACAATCCTGCACGTTTTTCCCTTTCATCTTAATCTGAGTAAGTAACTTCTTGCGCACTGCATTTGGCCAATTAGCTATGTATGTCTCTAATAAGCTTCTGTCTCTTTCTATGTCTCCCTTTCTGTCTCATTTTATGAAGCTTGCTTCCCATAATATAACAGAAAACAAAAATTAATTTTAAGTAAAATGCCTTTAGTTTTTCTTATCATAGTCCCCCAGGTCTAGTATCTTCTCAAAATTGATGCCTTTCTGCATGTGCATTCACTTCACAGATGTCAAGTGGTTGCCCACTTCACTTGCATGACACTGGGAAGATGAAATCTTGTTCTCAGATCTAATGAGGGATCATAGTCTTCATTTTCTTTCTTCTGTTTTTCTTTGTGTGTTATACTGCTATACATTTATGCTGGAGAGTGTTTATGGCATGGTTTCATGGCATGTTACTTGGGCACTTAGTTTGGCAATGGAAAGAATCCTCAATACACTATCTGAGAACATACGAATGAAAACACCTACATATTGTTATGTAGTCACATGAATGCCAGGCAGTCATGTTGGGTGCTGGGGCCTGAGCAGATGGCAACAAGTGATCCCAAGGGTTTTCTATAGGGGAGTGCATTAAGATAATCTACGTCTTATATATATATATATATATATATATATATATATATATATATATACACGTACACAACAGTGTAGTATTAAGATTTTTTTTTTTCCAGAAATTACAAATTACTGTAATAGCTAGACCTATCCATTAGAAGCATAATACATATAATACATATGTAATACATATGATTTAGATTGTGTTCCTTGTTCTTTTTCAACCCAGCATCATTTTGATGTCTTTCCTTTTTACCCTCCTCACATTTCACTTTCTGATGTTGAGATTTTACTGAAAGTTTCCAGTAATGAAACAGGGCTATTTTGGAAGCTTTCTTCCATTGAAGTCTAGCAGTGTTTTGTCAGAAATCTTTTGGCTGTCATTGCTGGCTGGGTTCACTTCCCTGCTGTCACTGTGTCTCAGTGCCGTCTATGCTCATCACCAAGCCAGAGAGCAAAATTGGGAAATTACTGCCTTGCATGTTCAACTGAAAAATAAAAAGAGTGCTTCCAAAAAAAAAAAAAAAAAAAAAACTTTAGCTGATAAACTTACAGATAAAAGCAGTACAAGATTGGATAACTGTACTATATTACCTTCTGGTGATTTACTGAGCATTGTGGTCTGGTCTCACCACAGTCATTGCATTTGTGTGCATGAAATTGGAAACAAGTGAGTCAGATATCTGTTAGCGGCATAACCCAGTATATGAATTAATATTCCAGGGATGTAGTATTGCCAAAGGCTATAAAAGAGTGCTTTGGGATTCATGCATGTCTGAAAAGGGGTGAGTGCAGATTGACCACTCCAGGAATAAATTCCTGTACAGTTAACCTTAGTACACAGTTTGTATGGCCCCTTGTAAACATCCATTGCTGAAGTATTCAACAGCCATATTGGCCACGTTCACACTGTCAGTTTTTGGGATTGACAGCCGCATTTAGTTACAGGTGCGAGTCTCGAAATGTCCCGTTCACACAGCAACTAAAGGTGATGATACACAGGGCAACTTTTTGAGCAGTGTTACCAGGCCAATGTTGCTTGGCCACTTTCCCATTGAGAATGAGCAACAAATTTCTATCTGGATACTTTAGATTGGTCATGGGCAATTTTTTGAGATCCTCCAATCAGAATGCTAGCAGCCGATCACGTGACCGCCTTGGAGCTTTCAGAAAAAAAATCAAACAAGATGGCGGCTTCTCAGCAGCAGTCAAGCGGAGAAAAGGAGCATAAACTTTCCAAACTTTTGACTGGTAGTGTAAGATTTGTAATGTTTTTAAAAGGAGTTTCGTCTGCTCACCAAGGCTGCATTTATTTAATTAAAAATACAGTAAAAACAGTAATATTGTGAAATATTATTACAATTTAAAATAACTGTTTTCTGTTTGAATATATTTTTATAAAGTAATTTATTTCTGTGATGCAAAGCTGAATTTTCAGCATCATTACTCCAGTCTTCAGTGTCACATGATCCTTCAGAAACCATGCTGATCTTCTGCTCAATAAACATTTACTGTCGACAATTGTACAAAATATTTGTGAAATATATATATATATATTTTTTTTTTCAGGATTCTTTGATGAATAGAAAGTTCAAAAGAACAGCATTTTTTGAAATATAATCTTTTGTGACATTATAAATGTCTTTACTGTCACTTTTGATCGATTTAATGCATCCTTGCTGAATAAAAGTATTCATTTCTTTAATTTCTTTAAAAAAAATAAAATAAAAATTCTTACTGACCCCAAAATTTTGAACGGTAGTGTATAATGTTAAAAAAGTTTTGTATTTCAGATAAATGCTGTTCTTTTGAACTTTCTATTTGTCAAGAAAAAAAAAAGTACACAACTGTTTTCAACATTGATAATAATAATAAGTTTCTTGAGCATCAAATCAGCATATTAGAATAATTTCTGAAGGATCATGTGACACTGAAGACTGGAGTAATGATGCTGAAAATTCAGCTTTGCCATCATAGAAATAAATTACTTTATAAAATATATTTAAACAGAAAACAGTTATTTTAAATTGTAATAATATTTCACAATATTACTGTTTTTGCTGTATTTTTAAGTAAATAAGTGCAGCCTCGGTAAGCAGACGAAACTTCTTTTAAAAACATTAAAAAAAACCAAAAAAAATTTCTTCTGACTGGTAGTGTACAGCTCACATCTGTCGCAGTAAGTTACCGAAAGCAAAACCACACACAAAACACCTTAGAAGAGGGCTCTCTCATGACGTGACAGACAACCAGTGTTGCCAACTATTTTTCAAAGTAGCTAAAGCCTGCCTAAAAAGTCGCTAAAGGTCGCTAGATGACATCACGTCGTACTTGCATTCTGCCTGCCTAATGTTTTTTCTCTCCTAATCCGTGCTCACATACTGTATTCTGATATAATAGCTATAATATAGCCGAAAGTCAAACTGTTCTCATTTCCTATATATATTCCTATTTATAATTTTTTTAGACAACAGCAAAAGTATGATATAGTGAATAACTGCATCTTTTGTGTAAATTACCTTAATTCAGTAAGTTCGGGAACTGGATGAACTCAAGCTCTGTGATATAGTGAGTATAAAGGATAAAGCACACGAGAAGAATGGAAATCAAAACGGTCAAACAGAATTCTTTAAATATAAAACAAAGGAGAAGCAGATAAGTGATAACTCGATCTGTGGCAACACTGTGCTCATGTGTAGATCGGTCAATGGAATGTGCTCCTGCTCCTCTCAGCCACTCACTGAACAGAGTAGACACAGAGAGAGGTGTGACTACAGCAGGAAAGCAAGACCTCGCGCTCGCAGTACTGGCAACTTTTGGTGACAGAGGTTTGTCCAAAAACTCGCTAGCGTTGTCACTAGGCGCTTTTCTGAAAAAAAGTCGTTAAGGGGGGTTTTAAAAGTCGCTAAATCTACCAACAAAATCGCTAAGTTGGCAACACTGCAGTTTTTCAGTCCTGTTCCGTTCACACAGTGTGAATATTCCGAGAATGTGGTTGTGAGTCCTGAAAATTTACGGGTGTGAGTTCGGCTATAGAATGCGGTTGTCACTCCCGTAAATAACCGTACTGTGTGTGAACGTTACCGTATTAAGGACTCAAATACAGGACTGACAACCGTATTCTGCTGCTGCGTGAACGTGGCTATTGATATCTATTAGATATACAGTATCTAGAGATTTCTGTTGGTCACTCATGGAATGTCTGTTTTATTTAAATTGAGTTGGCACAAAGAACTTCCAATGGCTTCTACGATGTTGTGTTTTGGAAACATTGGAGTTGGATTTAGCTGAGTAGCCAAATGAAGTAGAAATTGGTTATTTTCATTTTCCATTTTCCCATTCTGCTCATTTATTTTGTATATTATTCCTGCAGGATTAGTGCAATCATTAGTTGGGTTTTTGTCAGTGTAACTGGATTCGTTCTCAACCACCCGGTGTGCTTGTTTCTTGAGTGGATTAATTGTAAAGGTTTTGGACCCAAAACCAAAACTGATGCCTGCTAATCTGCAACATATATTAATTCCTCTCTTTCTTTAATTCAATCCCCTTATACCTGATGAGGTCAAAATATGCTTATATACTTGAGTGTATGATTTACAGTGTCTGAAAAGGCTGACTTTCTGTTAAGAGCTTTTAATAAAAGTTTGCTTCTGTCATCTTACCATCTGCTTTACTTGACATATTTCACTTTAAACTCACAGCATAAAGTTAAATAAAAAGCCAATTGAAAATACTTTCAGTGCCCTGAAGTGCATACAGCTTTGACAACACCTCAATTGACCTTGAATCTGGAGAACAAATTCACATCAACATGCCTCCAATAGGGACCCTCTCTTCTAGGAAAGCCCTGGCTACAAAGTGAGAAACAACCACCAAACAAACAGTTCAGATTTATTTCGTTGGAGAAGCAAAATGCCTGGAATCACAGTCAATTTAGTCTGGTCCTGTAAAAAGCCCGGTCCCCATCTGCTCCCTTGTATCCCACTAACAAGGCTTGTGCCTGGGCAAAAACAGCTTTGTCATCCAGGGAAATGAAAATATACATCCACTGTAGGTTAGAAAATCCAATCATACAGAGAAAGACAGTGGTTCATAAATAACTCTAATAATGATATTAATAACAATAATAATAATAAAACATGTAATTCTCTCTCTTTCATAGATAATTATTTATTTTTTTTTTTTCATTCCATCGTTCATCTGTGATCATTGCATCATGATAATCTCCATCTTGGGATATAATTTTTGGAAAGTTGGTGTAAAGAAATAAAATGATAGGAAAAGTAAAAAAAAAAAAAAAAGGTAGTAAAGTATGCAGCAAAGCACTAATGCACATTCAGGCCACGTACTCACACTGCAGCTAAATTCGGTTGTCAGTTCACCTTAGTGCTTAATCGCGTTCTGTACACACACAGTTCAGTAAAATACGGGAGTGACAACCGCATTCTACAACCGAATTAACTCCCGAAAAATGCAGGTAGTGACAACCGCATTTACAGAAATTCTATGCAGTGTGTACGGAACTGAACTGAACAACTAGTTGTTAATAACATTTTTTTAACATTCATCGGAGATGAATGTCTTCCTTCTGTATGCACCATGAATCACTGGAAAAGCACGAGCCTTGACTCATTCGAGTCGCCAGATCTTGCTAGTAAAATCAGCGAACAAGAATAAGCCCATAATAAACCGAAATAAATCCAAAAGTTTTATGCTGAAAATAAGACCAAAATATCGCGATTCACGTCTGCTCACTTTAATAACTTCATAAACCCATTCGCTTTATGAGACGAGCTTAAACAACAAGCCCCAAAACGCTTATAATGAGTGACCATGGCAACACAGAAAGAGCGCTCGCTGTGTGAAACAGTCTGTACAAGCATAAACAAAACACGATGCCTCCATCGACTGTGTTTAATTAAACTGCTGAAAATAACAAGTGTTTTGTCACTGTATTGGTCACGATAACGGATACCAAACACGAGAGACGATAGAACGTCATTATGGTTTCCAAGCTGTCAATCATCGCATTTTCGAGAGTAAGTTGTGTTCCGTACACACATGTAATGATACTTTAGGGGATTCACTCCTGCATTTAAATGCAGTTGTCACTCCTGAAACTTACAGTGTGTAAGTGGCCAATGTAATGTTGCATTTTTGAGAATTAGAACAAAAAGGAAAATAACATTTTTGTGTTCATTACATAACTAGAAAAATACACAACACGTATCCATTTTAGCTTGGCAGCTGCCAGCACTCAGATTGAGCTGTTTGCTCAATTTAGTTAGTTAAAATGAGCTAATGCAAGACAGTTCAACAACATTTGGTCACAACTTAATTTTGTTGCTTGTGGTCTATTTAAATGTGTAAATTAGTCAAATAGAAGTAGGCTACTTTATCCATTCACATTGGGAGTACAATGATTCCTATTGGCATTAACGCAGCATTGCTAAAACTGGGCAGGGGATTTCCAGTTCCAAATATCCTTTGCTCATGTGTTTTTAATTAAGATGAACTATGAACCATTTGATCAAGATGAGTCTTTTTAGTATATAATGTCATGGGTAACATTTCCCAAAAGCATTGTAAGCCTAAATTGATTGTAGCTCCATTGGTGGCTATGGTTATACGATCAACTTAGGCTTACAATGCTTTTGGGAAATGCTGCCCTGGCTGTTATAGAGTTTTTGGGAAGTTAACATTGTGGTCACGAGTGAAGCCTGAGGATGGGTACATTAAGTATTGCTTTTCTCAACAACCAACAGTTGTGTAAAAAGCAAGTGTAGTAATTTTTTATTTATTTTTTTTATAGTGAATGCGAGAGATTGAATTGCGCCGGCACAATCCTAATTTTATTGGGGTTAACTGAATTACGTTATGGGTCCGATACACAACACTTTAATTTAAATGTTAAGAAAACCAATTTCCAATGTGTAGAACCACTTTCCCTCTTTTGAATTAAGCCAAAGAATTCTTTTTTAGACCACGAATGGCTTACATTAATCAGGATGCAGATTAATAGAAATATTGATCTGTACTTCCATGGCAGCCTGCTTCCCCTAATGTCCGTTTCCCATTTCCTGTATAATGCATCTATCTCTGAGAATGGTGTGGAACATGATTACTTCAGGATAGAGACAGGGCAGAGCTATAGGAAAGAAGAAAAAAATGAAAGGAGAGAACACAGAGGCAGACCATTTTACCTCTTAGCAGTCATTCTGGAGTGAAAATGGAGAGAGCATTAAGGCAGCGTGATGGAATGGAAGGGGTCTGAGTTATTAGAATGAGCTGAATAATTGTATCTGCTGTGCTGCTCCCCTTAGTGTGACTTAAGGAAAGAACATTTTTTTTTCCTCATCTGGTTAAACTGAACAAATGGTAGAAAAGGTTGTTATAATGTCGACTCGGGGGATTTTTGTACCTTTTTAATTTTTTTAATTTATACTACAATTTTAAATGGGTGCATCTCTTTAAAAAGGATTCATGGCAGTTTCCTTCCATACACATTCCAATGTCAGCCAATTATGAGTGAAGTGTATCTACACAAATAAACTACAGTACAGTCTGTCTGCAGTACCTTTACAATAATAATGGGATATATATCATGAACAATGGCTTTTTTTTTTTTTTTTTTGACCAGCTATGGAATAATGTTTGACTGTAAAAAAATGCATTCAGAATAACACATAGTTAACTACCCTGTTTGAACCCCTTTTACATGCTTCTTGGAGACTTCATTCTTCTTGTTTTGATATGTTGATAACATTATTTTAACATTTTAACAAAATGTTTTAATTATTACACTCATAATACTGTTAGACTCATTGGTTAACGTTAAAGTAACACCTAGCTGTTTTGAAAACATCCATATAAAATGTCATTTTGCTATACAAACAAAGCAATATGAAATTGTTTACTTTTTTTTTTTTTTTTGTGACGTAGCTGCTGTCAGATCCAATAGCTGCTTCATCTTTCAACTAAAAAAGTTTCTTTGTGAACTCTCCATTACACTGTGCCTCGATAATAAAACAATGTGTGCAGTCAAATGCCCCGAACAAACATGTACTCTAATGCAATCCAAGACCCCATTAAAAAGAAACCATCCAATTGTTCCTGACACTGTGGTCCATCTGAAGTCTGTACAGAGACACAAATGAGAAATTTAATCAAGAAACGTCAAAAAGAACTTTACTCTTCCATTTCTCAGAAAGTGAGACAGTGAGACTCCGAGTAGAATGTCATGTGTTGGCATGGCGTGAATGCAGCTAAACTAATATTCAATGTCTTGAATGTTATCTAGAGGCAGTCACATGCATTCAGGGGTTTTCTGCTTCTATGTCTGGTTTGATGTGCTTTTGTTTTAAAGTGTATTTTAGTTTAAAATAGTTTTTCCCAGATTAGCCTTTTCGTTTTAACGATACACACCTGATGCACATTACCTCAGTCTTTAGGACATGCTTTATAAGACAGCTCATTGAATCATTTACTGACTACATTTATATGGACAGTAGTAATCTAATTATTGACCTTATTCTGAATAAGACAATATTATGATTAAGGTGTTTACATGAGTTGCTTTTAGAATATTCCTTTTATGTTGCCGTTTTACATGTTATAGAACATAGATCGATTAATGGCAAACGTCATTACGTCCCCATGGCACCCCGTCCTACGTTTTCATATATCACTGACCACACAGTAGGCTACGTCTTCGTTATGGTACCATATATAGTTTCATTTTTAATTTCACGAAAGCTTCAAGTGCAGTTAATTATTTGACATGCTATACGTGCAAATAGATACGGAGCCCCGCATATGACCTGTAAGAAAATAAATAAATTGTGCGCACGATTTAGCCTACTATTTATTTTCCGTCATGTGCGGGGGCTCTGTAAATAGAGGACGGTGGATACAAATTCTCCAGCAACAGGCCTCCTCTGTACTTTCATTCAGCAACATTTCATTCATGCCACTGCGACAAACTCAGAGGTAGGCTACTGGATGAGAGATGAGGTGAGTTTGATTTGTGGCTTCTTGCTTGAAGCTTGCTCTCTTGTTTGCTGCAAACAGTTGACCACTGCTGTGTGTGTATTATGTGTCCGAAAACTCCCACATGACGTTAATAGTGTGATTAACGTGTGTACATGTCTATAATGCACTCCGATAATGCGACTAAAATAGGAATACTCCACCTGTCCTAATTTGATTTGTGTTTACTTTAGTCGGATTAAGGTAATCAAACATTGCTGTGTACATGGCCGTTTCTTAATCAGAGTATTCTCTTAATCGTTTTAATATCGGAACATTGTTGTCCATGTAAACGTAGTCACTGTCTAGCCTCAGTGATGTTTCCTTGTTTTTGGTTGTATTACTTACGTGTTCCTGTGAGTCTTTGTAAACTTCAAAAATATTCCAATAAATAAATGGTTTGAAGAATATTTTGTTCTATTTAGTCAGTTTTTTTCATTGAACCAAAGAGAAACATTGAGCATAATGGCACAGTCTCCATGCTACACTAATAAGGTTTTCTTCTGTGTAACATTACATATATCCTTTTATAAGTAATGCTAACATTTCTCAAGAGCAATTTTTGAAGGGGTCACAAATAACCCAGCCAAAATTTTGTTTATTGTCCCCCCCAAGTGTCCCCTGGCTCAGTAATGTGCTTAGACTCTTATTCGTGCAACTTACCTGGATACTTACCCATTCCTGTTATTGTGTTTGTTTCCTGAAACTCTCTGGATCTATGCGTTTGGACTTACCTGGATACTTACCTGTTCCTGTTATTTAGCTTGTGTTCTGGACTCTCGGCATCTGTGTGTGTGGACTTATCTTGAATACTTACCATCTCAAAGATATATTATTAAGATAAGTGACTCTATTTGTTCCTCTGAGCTTCTTTGAAGCCATGTTATTATTTACCTGGATCTTTACCTCTTTGGATGCTATTGTGATTGAAAGACTGACTTATTTACCCTTGAGTTGTTTACATATCCTAAGTTTCTGAAATAAGTATTGATAATGATGAAATGAATGACTAGTATCCTACCTAAATACTCACCTTTGTTGTTCCTCCACTTCCTGTTAAATAAAACTCCCACGCCTGGGTATCCTCGTGTGTGTGTGTGATATAACAGTAGTATTACAATATATTTCTTATTTTGTAATTACACACACACACACACACACACACACACACACACACACACACACATACATACATATATACACATATATATATATACACACACACACACACACACACACACACACACACATATATATATACACACACACACAAAAAGTCTTCAGAGTAGTTATTTTTATCAGCTTTTTAATTATTTTTATCTTCTATGCAAATGCATTCCCCAACAAAATCACCCTAATTATTCTAGAATGATTTTTTTCTTAATAGGGAAGTTTAAGTCAACTATCACTATATTTGTGTTTCTCTTTCAACTTTTGTGCAGCCCCACCAGAGAGAATTTGGATTTCTACAGAGAACATGTCTATATTGTGTAGAAAGTATTTGTGTGTGGTTCATGTATACCCTACATTATGTTGTTCAGGTATACTCTACATACGTCCCCACAAAGCTGGTAATATCTGAAATCTTTGTCCTTGTGGGAAATTTTTTGGTCCCCATGAGAAAAAAACAGCTTCTAAACCAGGGGTCGGCAACCTATGACATGCAGAGGGATAATCGCTGGCATGTGAGCAAAAGCAAGAAAGTGTATGCGTTTTATTCAAATAAAGTACCTCCTACATGCATACAGATCTACATTTTGAGGTAATCATTCCTCATAGTAACACAGCTTGTTTTATTAAGTTAGGAGTTATAAATACCATTAAAGTGTGAGAATTAAATAGAGTCAATGAAAGCACGCAGCTCTGACAAACCATTAGCGCGACCACTGCACGTTACGTGCACACAAGTTACTGACTGACAGCTTACAGCTTGTTCTGCTGTACGTATAGTCAGTGCTATAATTCAAACAAGTATACCGAGACCTATTAAACATTCCACACACATCAAAATGACTGTGATGCATGTGGAAATTCTGTTCATGCGTATCTGGTCACCTCATGTGTTTTCTCTGATCATATAACTATCGAATCATGAAAAGATTAAAAGAGGGCTTTTTTTTTTTTTTTTTTTTTTTGCATTCCAGATTAAGCTGGACCAAATGCATCCAGTTGTTGAATCCACGTATTTATATTTGACTTCTCCTAAAATGGTAAAAAATAAACATGCGAGAGTGTGTTATAACGGCTCCCTGTACCCAGACATAAGACAGTGCTACTGCAACATCGCCACAGAGTTGTAGCTGAGCAGCATCTCTTCAGCAAGCCTACGTGCAAACTGCCACAAAATGAAACTTAAAGTTCAGTGTCACATCCTGAAGCTCAACACACATTAAAAGTAGTGACACTAAATTATCTTACCAGTGCTGATGCCACTCTCTCCAATTGCGGTCTTTGATCTTGAAATTGGCTGATGATAAATAAAATGCAGCTCATATCTTCCTTTCTTTGACGTGAACTTCTTTAAAGGCAGGGTGGGTGATTTGGTTCTTTTTTGTTGTTTGTTTGTTTGTTTGTTTTACTAGGGTGCGTTTCCCGAAAGCATCGTTAGTCAACCATGGCCGAAAGTCCCATTGAACTCTATTGGTAATGACGGAACTTGCGTTCATAGTTCGATTTGGGAAACGCACCCCTGGTTGAAAGTCTCTTCACATCCTGATAATCACTAAGGCCCTGTTTACACCTGGTATTAAGATGCGTTTTGGTCGATTGGATCACAAGTGGACGAGGGAGACACATACCACATGCACCTCTCGATGGAAATATATGTTGTGATGTTTTTCCATCAAGAGGTGCATCAATTTTTGGTCAAGATCTTGTATTGACAATGCAAGAGGTGAGCACTCTGTAAAGTCTACTCCAGCACATCCCAAAGACTTTCAATGAAATTAAGGTTTGGACTCAGAGGTGCCAATTCATGTGTGAAAATGATTATTTATGCTCTATGAACCATTCTTTCACAATTTTAACCCTGGTGAATCTTGACATTGTCATCCTGGAATATGGCCATGAACAACCCTACATGGTTGTTTAAGAAATAAAAAGCTACACACTCCATTTTTAAGGGTTAAAAGAACCGTTGCCAAACATATAACATGCTAGAAACATAATCACTGAAATAATTATGCATTTATAGATTCTTAAGTATTTGCCTATTAAAATCCAAACAGCATTTTTTTTTTTTTTTTTCCCTCGGCTGGGCAGTATATATCATCTGTGGAAGGCGTAGGACCATAAAAGAGTAGAGTTGGCAGTGACATGACTTTGACCAGACAATAAAACTAAGCTAAATCTGAGCCATAAAACAAGTATACAAAACCCACACATATACTTATGCTTACACAGGAACAGGAAAGGAGGAGCTGATATGCTTACTATGTAGGATTTTTATGGATACTGGATGCCAACAAGCAGAAAATGTACATTTATTTTGCACATGAGTAATGTGCTTATTTTAAGGCTTGTATGTTAAAGCGCACATTTATAAAACACTCCTTGCCTCCTTGTTTGTCCCTGATGTGGGCAAGTGGGTGGAGTGGCATTTGTGTGCAGCTCTTTTGTAACAGGGAAGAGCAATGAAAGGGAAAGTGAAATCTTTCTCAAGAGACCTGTCAGCTGCCCCTGTTCAGTCCCTTGAGGTACGCTCTCTATACATGTGCACACACAGTCAGCACACCTCTCATTCTTCCCTATTTTGTACCTACACACATTGAGACAAACATCAAGAACATGACAGACCATATAGATGTCCCAATAAAATCAGGGCAGTATTGATTTTAAAAGTCAGGACACCATTTGTCCTAATAATCTGTCTTTAATGTGCTTTAGTTTGACATTAAAATAAATGTTTTAAACTGACAATTGTTGTGATTTGTGCTTTTTCTGTCATGAGTTACTAGCAGCAGCATTGGAGATGAACAGAATAGCATAGAATATAATATTTTTGTGAAAGTTGTGATTTTTTTTTTTTTTTTTTAGAATAGAAAGTTCAAAAGAACAGTATTTATTTGAAATGGAAATCTGTCGATTTTGATCAATTTAGTGCATTCTTGTAGAATAAAAGTATTAATTTCTTTACTGACCCCAAACTTTTCAACAGTAGTGTACATGCACCAAAACATGCCAAACATTTTGTAAGAGATAAACAGATACACTGTGGCCAGAGATGCAGCATAACTTTAAGAATCAGGAGGAAGAACCATGTATATACAGGCAGGAGTTGGGAGAAAAGTTGCTGGGTGTTTGCTCCACACAAGACAAGCAAGTCATTGAACTTAAGCCTTGAAGAGATAGTTCACCCAAAAATGAAAATTCTGTCATCATTTACTCACCCTCAAGTTGTTCCAAACCTGTATACATTTCTTTGTTCTGATATTTTGAAGAGTATTTTGAAAAATGTTTGTAACCAGGCTGCTTTGGGTCACCATTGACTTCCATAGTAGGAAAAAAAATAAATAAATACTATGGAAGTCAATGGTGCCCCAGAACTGTTCAGTTTCCATCATTCTTCAAAATATCTTCCTTTGTGTTCAACAGAACAAAGAAAGGTTTGGAACAACTTGAGGATGAGTAAATGATGACAGAATTTTAATTTTTGGGTGAACTATCCTTTTAAGAGAATCTGGAGAAGGACACATACTAGTTGTGAATGACTCAAATAAATAAATTATACTATGGTTTGTTTTATTCAAATACACTTACTGGTCACCAACTTCTGGTAATAATATTCACTCTTTAATGTTGTAATGAAAAGCTTTTTTTTTTTTTTTTTTCTTGATAGAGTATTCAGCTGAGATTAACAAATTACAGCAGTTTTGATCTCTAAGCTAACCAGAGTGTTTTAAAATGATAAATATTAGGCACATTCCTGAGCAAAAAATGTGTTACAAGTTCTTTGGGCTGAAACACAGTTCATGTTGATTAATGTTTGTTGTTGTTAAAATATAATGCAGTTACTGGAGCACAAAACGCATAAAAATGATTCTTACTTTTGTGTATGATTTAGTTTTTACGGTCATCTGGTCACACTACTTTCACATTCCTCACACCATCCTCTCTCTCTCTCGTTCTCATTCCGGCCTACACACACACACACACACACACACACATTTATTTCCTGGTCAAACACCTATTCCAGCAGAACACCATTACCAGCAGACTCAGTTCAGCCATGCACATGTGCAGTGCAGAGACTCAGATGGAATATCTAAGCCAGTGGACACGATTTATTTTCTGTAAGCGTGCATCACCCATTCAGAAAACTCATAATTAACAGACCATGAATCCATGTAAAATAGGTACAATTTTGTGTAATATTACTTTTCAGCCACGCATGCTTGGATACGTGGTTAACTTATGGTGCTGGACTGTAGTTCAACCACCACTGTGCTGGAAGTATTTTCTGCCACTTAGTCTCAATAACAAATTATCCAATTATGATTTTCCCACATTTTTGTTGGAGATGAATGTGAGAGATGTTTTGTTTTCCATGCTTTGGTTACAGATGTGTTCATGTATGTGATATCGGAAAACATCTCTGACACGTTGAGGCACTGAAATCAAGGAGCACACGGACTGTTAAACTTTCATCTAATTTGATTATTTATATTAATGGGTAACAAGCTGATATACGACTTTTATGATGCAACCACCCCTTCCTTATTAACTGGCCTTGACATTGTCATGGAAATGAAATCGCTAATATGAACGGAGCAAGAGAGAGAGAGAAGTGTCATCTATGGACAGAAAGAGATTTGTGGAATCAAACAGAGGTTTTGAGCTTGACTCCATGCATTCCTTTTCATTTTTCTTTCAGCATTCTGCAGCATCAATTTCAACAACACTGATGTTCGATGTAACTTTGGTATTCATATGCTTTATGACCAAATTTTGGAAAATAGTTAAGCAGCTATATTTTGTGTTGTTCATTCTATAAACCCAATTTTGAACCTGGGCCTAAACATTTCTCAATTTTCTCCATTCCATACATGTTGGTTATTACACTTGTAAACGTTCATACAGAGAAGAAAGGATCAGTAAACACTTTTATGTGTTATTTTTTTTAATGTCTCTTAAGCTCACCATAAGGCTGCATTAATTCAGTAAAATTATAATATTGTAAAATATTATAATTTAACCTTTCTATTTTAATGTTTTGAAAATACCATTAAGCTGAATTTTCAATAATCATTACCTCAGTCTTTAGTGTTTTTTTTTTTTTAAATGTATTTATTTATTTATTTTATTTTATTTTTGTGGGAACCATGATCCTTTTTTTCAGGATTCTTTAAAGAACAAAGTAAAAAAAAAAAAAAAAATGTGTCCTGCAAACACACACACACAAACGTATTGGCCCCAACGAACGGTGGCGTATGTGTTGTATATTATTGTAGTATTGTTTTATATCTTATAAAATAATTA
Source organism: Elopichthys bambusa (assembly GCA_037101425.1). Lineage (NCBI taxonomy): Eukaryota > Metazoa > Chordata > Actinopteri > Cypriniformes > Xenocyprididae > Elopichthys > Elopichthys bambusa. The sequence continues at coordinate 14,764,473 of CM074432.1, read as the reverse complement.
ATTGTAATTAGACTGACTGTTTTCATTGATTTTTCTGTCATGACAGATTTGTGTTTGTGTTCACTTGACTTTAACAAATAAACCCAAAAACTACACATTGATTGAACCAGTGGTGATATCACCTTATCACTCAGAAAAGGACATAACTGCACTATTTTATTTGTTATTTGTTGTCTGGAATCCATTCAGTCATATCTGCCAGTCTGACAAGACATGACCAATTATATCAAGTCCACAGCTTTGAGTGACAAGGCATTGGTGAAGGAAAGGTGACAGCAATAGCAGATATCTCTTAGTGACACTGCAACAAAATCTGAAATATTGAAAAATCCCTCACATTTAGCTTCATATCAACTTCAGTGACTGACAACTATCTCCCCCACCAAACCCACCCTCCACCTTTGGTGAACTGCTGGCTATAATACTTCTAACCTTTTCTACTTATCTTTGTCCACCTAGCCCTTCTAACTGCGTCTCTTTTAGGGCTGGGTATCGATTCAAATGTCCCAATTTGATTCGATTTTCAAGGTCTCGATTCGATTTTCATATTCAATTCTCAATTTTTGTATTCAATGAATTCAGTACATTTTCATTGGCCCCACCACAAAAAAAAAAAAAAAAAGAATTAATAAAAGAGTTATTGTTTTTGACCCATGTATAGCCTACCTATATTGTAATAAATAAGGTTATGACACCCAATATTTTAGATACCAGTGAAATTCAACAATTCTCGATTTCATTTGAGACCACAGCTAAAACTACTAATACAAATTTCAAAGACTATTAGCACAAATAAACACTCTATATAATCTTCACTGTACAAAATAAATAAAGGTCAATCCTTATTAAAGTTACAAAAACATTCAGTGAAGATTGGAGTGATTTTCTCTTTAGTTTGATTAGCATTAAAACACAGACAGCTTCTGGAATTTTAGGTGGCTGTCACTTTAAAACTAATGCGCTGATACACACAATAATGACACGCATGCGTTCTTTCTCTACTGCTTACCACAACCGTAACCGACTATGTTTACCGAGATACTCGCAAAGGCGGAGATTTTGAGATGCATTTGGGTGAATTTATCCGTTTAGACGCAAGGAGAGGTGAAAGAGAAATAATTTTCGTACTTGCAGGCTGTCTGAGGCGCGCAGCTCCGAGCTCTTCTGGTGTGTGTGACGCGCACACAAAACTCACACAGCGCGCGCGAGTTCTCTTTCACTTGAATGCTTATATTGGCAAAGCTTGAAAACACGTGCAAATGATAAATTCCTTCAACTGTCCAGAACGTCTTAAACACTGAAAGGCGCAGCTGCATCCGCCATGTTCAGCACTAAATTAATGACACCGGCCCCGCTGTAATAAATAAGAGGATGACATCTAGTGGAGAAGACTAAGATTAACGTCAATCAGATATTATGTCAAATGTTTGCTGAAATAAATACAGAAAAAAATCGATACGTGGCTTCTGAAAATCGATATCGTATGACCACATTTTTAAAAAAAAACGATTAATCGAAAAATCGATTTTTTTTGCCCAGCCCTAGTCTCTTTTCTGGTTCGAGAGTAGGTGGCTGCCATGGCACTCTTGTCTACTATGCAGGAAACAACAGCTTTAATTATGCCTATTCTTTTCCCAAGGATTATGCTTGTTGACCGCAGGGGTCACATTCTCCACGATTACTGCCGCTATCAACTCTGGCAGAGCTAAGTTGGCTGGAGAGATGTGTGGCCATCAGTGGGCTTTTTGCGAGTTAAGGGCTTTTGCGTTAGCTCTCCAAGAGAAAAGGGGAGACAGGATTATCTACTCTAGTACATTCATGCATAATCAGTCTTTCGATCACTACAAATAAAATGCTTTAGTTGAATGTTGAAGTAATTGGTTATAGCCATATTACTAATCTATTTTGGAGCAATTATTTCCATCTACTTATTACTGAAAAGCCCTGACAAATTAATTAGAAGATACTAATTGTCACGGTTTGATGGGGATAATGACAAGGTGAGGTGTAGCGAATCTTTAGTAGTATAAAACTTTCATTAAACAAAAGAACTATACCCAATACAATAAACAAACAAAACAGTGTGTCCTTAAACAGACACACACACACACACACACACACACACACAAAACCCACTAGACAATGAACACAGAACTGAGGGCTGTATATACACCTTTTTCTGAATGCAGAAGTGTCGCCAAACTCTTACTGGAATGATGCTTTACATTTCCGATCTCTAGTGTTTCTAGTCAAATTAGCTATTTTCCTGAGCTGATAATGTAATGTTAAACCTATGAAAATGGTTTAAAAAGCACATGGCTTCACAGTGTCATCACTTTACAGTGTAGCATTGACTGTCTTTTGTCAGCGCCTCACTCATCAAAGTTTAATGAGTGCCTAGTTGACACAAAGCTGTCCGAAGTTAGCTGCACTGAAAACATATCGCTCATATCCTGCATGCAGCTCCCGATTAGGATAAAGTTTGTGGGATTTTGTCCTCAAAATGATTAGAGCACCCATATACCCTCTTTGGGGAGTACTTTAACTTAAGTGCTGCAAGCCATGCTCGTTTTCTCTTGCCAGTCTAGCATAAAATGCAAGGCATACGGTGCCGCTGGTGCTCAAAACAAGTACTTCCTAAGAATTTCTTCAGTTTATTGCCGTTATGTAGCAGCTAGCCAACATCAGCACAGCTTAACCCTGTGCATATTTTATTTTAAGTAATGTTCAAAAAGTTTGTTTAGTTAATTCAGATGCTCTTTTTACCCTTCTTTTTTTTTTTTTTCTTCCAAAAAGTATGCATTAAATTCATGAACAGTGACAGTAAAGACATTTAAAATGTAAAAATCATTTTAATACTTCCTATTCTATTCAAAGAATCCTTAAAAAGTATTTTAGGTTATAGTTTATAATTTAGTTTATATATACGTCCCCCTTTTGCTGCCAAAACAGCCCTGACTCATCAAGGCATGGACTCCACTAGACCCCTGAGGGTGTGCTGTGGTATCTGGCACCAAGATGTTAGCGGCAGATCCTTTAAGTCCTGTAAGTTGCGAGGTGGGGCCTCCATGGATCGGACTTGTTTGTTCAGCACATTCCACAGATGCTCGATTGGATTGAGATCTGGGGAATTTGGAGGCCAATTCAACACCTCAAACTTATTGTTGTGCTCCTCAAACCATTCCTGAACCATTTTTGCTTTGTGACAGGGTGCATTATCTGCTGAAAAAGGGCCACAGCCACCAGGGAATACCGTTCCATGAAAGGGTGTACATGGTCTGCAACAATGCTTAGGTAGGTGGTACGTGTCAAAGTAACATCCACATGGATGACAGAACCCAAGGTTTCCCAGCAGAACATTGCCCAAAGCATCACACTGCCTCCGCCGGCTTGCCTTCTTCCCATAGTGCATCCTGGTGACATGTGTTCCCCGGGTAAGTGACACACACTCACGAGACGTAAAAGAAAACGTGATTCATCAGACCAGGTCACCTTCTTCCATTGCTCCGTGGTCCAGTTCTGATGCTCACGTGACCACTGTTGGCACTTTCGGCGGTGGACAGGGGTCAGCATGGGCACCACGACTGGTCTGGCTGCTGAAAATGTGTCTTTACCATCACAGGAATAAAAACATTTTAAAATTCAAATAAAATAAAAATAAACAAATTGTAATTATATTTCAAAATATTGCTGTTTCATTGCATTTTTAATATGTGTAAACATATTACAGTATTGTTATCTTGAGACTAAGAATAAGAATAAGGTAAATGCTGTTCCATAATCCTTTAATCCAGAAGCCGTGTAAACATCAACTGGAACTGAAACATGAATTCATATTGGACTGGAGGAAGAAAAAAAAAACAGAAAAAAAAAACGCTTTCTCATTTCAGAAGTCAACCACACACCATGACACATATTAACAACAAGTCTTTGTTAGACAAGTTACATGTTCAGTGGAGCAGTGCAGCCATATTCCAGCCATGTACTGTTTTATGATATCATTCTAGCATTAAAGAACACAATGTTTTTTTCCACATTGTGAGAGATAGATAGAGAAAGAGGGAGAGAGAGAGAGGGAAGTTTGGCACACTGTTAAGAGCCTGGCCCAGATGCCTCACACAACTGACAGCTGCATGTGAGAACGATCCATTTAACTAATAGACTGATATTTAAATGCATCTGTTCTAGTGCAGTAGCTGATCGGGAGCCAAGCCATGGCGCGTCGTGGCTGGGAAAAAAAATGCTGACATTTTCACGCCGGCAGAAATAGACAATGTAAAAATAGGTGATGGGCTTTCATTAAATCATATTACCATAAAAATGCAGTAACGCTTACTTGGTGACATTTCCACAACTGGAGAAAATGTTTTTCACGCTAGCTTTTCTTTCCTCCTGTCTTTGCTGCTCTTTCTCTCTCGGCTTCCTTTTTATAAACAGAAGTAAAAAGTTGCGCTCGTTATGCAAAAACAGGATAATTACTTCTCTTCTGAAAATCGTTAATGTCATGATCTTCTCACGATGCTGCACATGTGTGCATGTAATCTGTGGGTGGCACTCACTCAAAGCTCTTCACGCCCTCAAGTCATTGTATTGATGGATTCAGTTTTATCACCAGGTGACCCAGTCTTCAGCATCGCCCTTCTTTAACTTCAAGTGCAGCACTTTAATAAGCGTTTCTTCTCCCGCTCGAAAGCACACACTTTGTTTACTTTTGTTTTATGCTTTTTTCTCATTCCTTCATACATAATTTTTTTTTTTATTTGATGCTTACATATGCATGAGTCATACCCTCCACCTTCAGTATGGCGCTTTAAGCTGCATTTGCTTCCCTTATTGGTGAGAAACAGAAGGAGAAATGGGAGGGGACCATGCTCATATGCCAATACAACTAATCGACGTTGCTTGGTATGCATGGAGGAGGTTGAGCCATCGTGTTATAAATTGGCATGTGGCTGCTAGCCAGGGCTGAAGTGCATTAGTCAAACGGCCTGCATGTAATAAAATGTAGGGGTGGGGGTTTGGAGGGGGACAAGGCTCTCGCTAGATTGAGATCTTAAAAAGGCTACCCGCCGAACAATATATTTGGACGGCAAACCCGAGCTCAATCCAGTCGGCCAGATCCTATCAGCACACCAGCTTACACGAGGCTAAATTAGATGACATTCACTTTGACAAATAATTTTCCCTCTCCTGTGCATATAAAAACCACTGGGCTCTCACATCTTTAAATTGGACTCAGATGAGAAGGGAGGAACAGGTATAGATAGACGAGTTAAAGCCTTTCAGAGAACATAAAAGTACATGTGGAGAATGAGTTGTGCATAACAGGAAATCACGAAGGATGCAACCTTATTTGGACATGTGCTGTTGTCCATTAGAATAGTAACTGAACTGTTCAGAAATTTTAAGAGCAAGTGAAAAAATGGAGGAACGATTCCACTCAGGTGAGTCCAAGTTGATGAAATCAAGTGCAATTTATTATATAAATGAAAAAGATGCAGAATCAGAACAAAACATTATACTGCACATGACATATATAAAATTGATAAAGAACCAAGATACGGAACTCACCAAAAGAATGGTGATGTTGTGGACCTTCGTGTTTACTCTTTACTTCATTACTTTACTTTTTTGTAAAACAATTACATTTTCTCATGAGACTGGTTTGCAAGAGAAACTATTTTATTATATTGTTTTATTATATTATATTATATTATTAAGCAGAACATTTTCCGTATGTTCTGCTTATACCACACTGATAGGGATGAACCTTCATGCTTACTTTTTTAAAGAAAAAAATCAAGACAGGAAACAACAAGGCAAGACTATAAACAGGAACTTCAAAATAAAAGCACATAACTAAATAAAATGCATGAATCAAAACATGAAACAACAACAAAGTTGCTTAAAGGGTTAGTTCACCCAAAAGTTAAAATGCTGAAAAGCATTTTCTCATTGTCATGTCAAGACATATCTTTATAAGACCATAAGACTCATCTTTGAAACACAAATACATTTAATTTTAAGGAAACCTGAAAGATTTTTGTCTCTGCATTAAAAGTCCATTCCTCATAAAGACATTGCAACAGTAATCCATATGAATCAAGCAGTTTAACCCATGTCTATTTGAAACGACAAGATCACTTTGTATGATAAACATTAATCAGTGCACAAACATAGATTTCTTTATATATGATTAACCCAGAAGCTCAACTGTTGCGTGAAAACCAATGTGGAACAATGTGGATCATATTTGACTTAAGCCTGGCCCTCGAACTAAAGGTCCAGTTGTTCCCCCTTTTTGGCGGTCCTGCAGAGAACATCCTGTTCCTCAGAAATTTCCATCCCAAATATGCTGATAATATGCAACCATGTGTGGCTGTTTTGAAGAGCAGCTTGTTCTCGATTTATAATAGAATGTCTTTAGATGAATTTTTGGAAAATCTGTCATTCATCATCATAATCCCTGCAACCATTCTTGTAGAAAGCACATGAATATGCATGTGAATCGCTCCTTCATAATTGGCTGATAATAGATTTAAAGTTGCTGACAAGCATGGCCATTTGTAAAGATCCATTCTAGACTGCACTGTAAAATGTAAAGGGCTTGTTGGGCTCCACCTGTCCAAATCACACTATTCTGGCCAAGCTCTCTTTAGAACCAGCATGAGGATCAGTTGAGTTTTTGATTTCTGTATTTTGAAATGCTTTGCTGTAAGTTTAAGGCACTCGGCTATATTCCTGGATTTGGTGTCCAACAGAGACTCCACAGGAAAGATGCAGTCTGCTCTACTAGCCTGAGAAACACAGGCAGCATCCAACAAAGAGAAGGCAGGAAATCAGCATGGCTTTGAAGCATAATTGGTGTGAATCAGCCATGCTTCTAAGCAGTTCAGTCTCAGCCCAGGCAAACTAACCGCAACGTAGATTTTGTTGACCATGGCGTTGCAGTACACATCGATGTTATATCTGTTTCAAAATGCAGTTCATGGGAATTACCATTATGAAAGCATGACAAACAAATTGTGCTTGCTAAAATCATTGTTTTAGAAAATGTGTCTAAAAAGAAAAAGGATATAAAAGTAGTGACATTACTTTTAAGATTGACATTACATTAATTCATTCAAATTCAAACTTGACTCCTTTTTAATTACACTAGATAAACTAAAATATTTTACAAAATCATTGATGTAGTTTCAGGTTATTCTGTTGGATCAGCTGCTAATCAGCTGCTTTTTGAGTGAAAATTGCTGATTTGTAGAAAGGAATGAACTTGCCAACATCATTTATCAAAGTATTGTATAATTTAACATATTTCGGAAGAATCGACTCACTAATGGCTTACTTATAGCTTACTCTTAAATGGGATAAGAAACTATTTTAATAGAGAGAGAGAGAGAGAGGAAAAAAAAACATAGTGTAGTTTATAGTCCTAGATTAAAAAAGTAAAATATTAAAATTGAATAATTTACATTGTTTCATAATGTTAGACTGTATTTAGTTGCCTTATTTGCAATATCCACCTTTTTCCTGAGTAAACGATGAGCGCCGCCTTGATGGATTCTGACTTCTGTTTGTATGCTGTCCTGTCACAACCTCCATAGGAACCCATTGTTAAAATGTGGTAAAAAGAGCAACTGAATTAAATAAACAGAAACTTTTATAACATTATTAATAAAAAAATAAATAAAAAAGAGCACATAGTTAAGCTGTGCTGTTGTTGGCTGCCACAACAACAGCAATAAACTGAAGAAATTCCTGGAAGATATGTTTTGAGAACCATCAAATCTGTAAATAATGTCCATATACGGCACTACATACCCTGCATTTTATGCCAAAGACTGACAAGAGAAAACTAGTATGGCTTGCAGCACTTAGGTTCAAATTCTCCCAATAAAAGGTACACTGTGCTCTTATCATTTTGAGAAAAACACTGATCAAGAGCTGTATGTAGGATATGAGCATCCATCTTTTTTCAGCTTCATGTCATCTATGCACTCATTAAACTATGACGGATAAGGCACTATATAAAAGTTATGGCGCTATGGAGCCATGTGCTTTTTTTTAAACCATTTTCATAGGTTTAACATTACATTATCAGCTTGGAAAATACTTTAATTTGTCTAGAAACACCAGTGACCAGAAGTATAAAGCATAATTCCACTATGAGTTGGGTGAGACTTCCTTGTGGATACCATGCTTTTTTTTTTTTTTTTTTTGGCTTGAGCAACCATATTTACTGGCTTTGTTGAGTGCATGAGTATGCAGTAATGGTGAATGCTACTTTTAATTTCTTAACATATATATATATATATTTTTTTTTTTTTCTTATTTTAATGAATATGGAAACATAATGGATCATATTTGCCAATTTATGTTGGTCTATTAGTCTAACATAATGCATAATACACAAAGTAATTAATAGATAATCAAGGTATTCTCCTCTATAGTGATGATCTGGCAGCCATACAGCCAGACAGAGGTAAATAATGCAGCCTAATGGCTTCAGACTCCAGTTTAAATAGTCCATTTCGGCTTCTTGCTGATGTTTTAGCTTGCTTCCACTACAAATATTACTAGTCAGTTTATTAGAGAACATGTAAGGCTGTATGCAAACGCTTACCGACTACAATTTGCTAATTGGGCTCTTGTTCCACATTCTGAAGGCTTTACTGGCAAAGTAATGTAGTGCTTACTCAAGTCTGTGTTGAGCAAAGCTTGTTTTTATAGACGCTAGCAGCAACATCAGCAAATCCAGAATGACTCACTCTAGTGCTTTGACAGAGCTGCTTAACTTTGCTGTTAGGAAACACACACACACACACACACACACACACATCCCTACATATGAATAAAAAGAGTTTGTCCTAAATGACAGTATCTACAGTAACAGCCATAAAACCTTTACATGGCTTAATAGAAAAACTGTTGGCAGAAAAAGTGTGGTGTAACATTACCTCATGTTACATGGTGTGACATTTGTGTCATAACAGATTGTGTTAAACCGTTGCACTTCAGGCTGAGGCAGTGTATGCTTTCTTAAGGCACTAGTGTGGTTGATGTCACTTGACACTGGATGTGGTCATAAGATATCAATAGCAATGGAGAACCTACCAATAACGTCATCTTTAAAACCAGCATGAACACCCAAGTAAATTAATAAAGACAAATGCAAAAGATAATCCATGTTTCTGCGGGTCTATGTATGTGTTGCAATGCATGCTTTTATAATTATAATCAGCCATCAAAACACCCAAATCTACTCTGCAGTCCACACATATACACACATGGCAACACAAACACATACCACGCACTGCAGTTGTTTGCTGGATGAGCAATATTGCCAACACATTAGATTGGGGCCCGTCGGCTGCCGGCTCTATGGATTTATGCTTCATCACCAGGCTGTATCTCGTAGTGTTGATTATAATTCCCAGAAGCCCTTAATTAAACGGTGTGCATGAGAGCATTTTTCCCTTCTTCTTTATTTATTTCTGAATGAGCACAGCATAGATTTACTGACCGTCCAGAGGAGTGCTAGCAAGCCAAACTCAGCCAGATACTATAAATTAGCAGGGCTTTGAAACACAGTCCAACAGGAGCATCTTTTATTTTTGTTGTGATATCTCCTTTTCTTTATGTTATCATAGTAAAAGTTATCCAATTTATGGCACTGATGTGGCATGTTTATAAAGGTATTGTGGAGAAAACAGAATGTAGAGAAGACATATGGAGTCGGCCAGATAATAAAAAGCACACGTGGTTCCTTAATCAGCTTAAATCAACTGAGTGTGCATATACGGCATTGCTTTAATTGACCATTTAGTTGACTTACAGCATTTGTCAGCACTAGCATAGCAATAACACATTCTCATATTTCCCCTTATGGAGTGTAGGCTGTACCTTTGGAGCCAGGAGTGCCAGCATTACCGGAAAGTACCATCCTCTACACCCCCACCTCGTTCCCTCTCCCCTCATTCGCTTCCTTTCCATTCCATTAGCTTCTATCCGAATGATTCCAGCCCATTAAATGAAAACGTGATGAAATGTATTGGATTTACTTGAGGATAATGTCCTTTTTCTCCAACTGTGATTCTCCCTACAGCCTTGCCAGACACTGGATGCATTTATTTTCACTGCTAATTGATCAGAGCATTCTCTGAGGACTACATACATCTGAATCTGTGGATCTAGTATGTGAGGATTTGACGGAGTTGTCCGTTGAATATGTCAAAATTGTTCTTGGCTCTAAATCAGATTCATGTATGTGTGTGCGTGCATGCTGATTTTGGATCACTGAATCATGATAGAGTGTAATGAGCCTCAAACTGCTATTTTGTTTGCATGATGAGAGGAAATTAAAGAGTGGGATTTCAAATCCTTTTAATGGAAGCTGAACTGATGAATCAGTCAGCTGAGGGTTATCAGTTTAATAATATTGGAGTTATTTATGTTTCGTGCAAGCTGGAGAGTGATGGAGTGGATGTGAGATGTAAGGTGTATGTTCTCTTTCTCACTGATGTCTACTGCTCTTAAAAAAGGCAGTTCTTTATATAACCTTTCTGTAAAATATTTTATATATTTTATATATAATTTATTTTATATTTTATATTATATTTTATATAAAATATATTTTTTATAGAGCAATAGTAAATGGCATTTGTTTTAATTTTCATATAGATTTTTTTAATGAAAAACCAACACATTTATTAATATTTATCTTTTAAATAGCATTACTATATTTACATGCAGTGTAAATACATTAAATTACAGTAAATATATTATTAACAGTTCAATATATTATTTAGAAAGAATAAATGATAAATAAAAATAAAGTAATATATTTGAATGTAACTAAATATATTTTTAAACAAGTTATTTACAAAAAAAAACAAAAAAAAAAACATTTAAAAGACTTAAAGACTTAAAAGTGAAGTATGCATCTATTTTTTTTTTTTTAATCTCCATAAAACCTCAAAAGTCTCATAAGGCAAGCCATTTTCATTTTCTGTACAATGTGACGTCACATGGGCCCCACCCATGACTGCTGACGGACTCTTCCATATTAGCATAGTTTCCGCCCTAAGCGGGTTGTACACTGTCCGCCATTGTCTCGACGCCGAAAAAAAAAAAAAATGTATTTGATGTATATATATATTTGATGCTGTTCAATTTATTTAAACAATTTATTTTGAGTCAACACTATTGTATCAGGTTTCTGGTTTAAATGTGATTGCTTCATGTTAAGTTGACTTGAAATTATTACTCTTTGACTTAACTTGATGTTTTCATATTGAAATAACCTGTTTCAATCAAGTAACCCAACCAGGACTTAATTAAACAGGACTTTCACTTCCCATCATGCTTTGCAAAGGGGCTGAACTGGGAGAGTATATGTTGAAATAAACTGTTATTTTAAGCATTTTTTAGCAAGATGAGAAAATGGAGTGATTTTTTAATGTTTACTGTTCTATTATGTATTTAAAAGTTTCTGTTATGTTAATGGTTTTGGGGTTACCACTGTGGTGAAGTGTTGAGCTTGTGCTTGGGTTAAGGACCTGCTATCAAGAATTCATATCACTTTAATAATAAAATAATCACTATGGTAGTGCTCTGGGTAGTGTTTCCCAAAAGCATTACAAGCCTAAGTTGATCGCAGCTCTATTGATGGCAATGATTCTACGATCAATATAGGCTTGTGATACTTTTGGGGACTGCAGCCCTGGATGTTATCAGTATCACTTCTAGGCTGCCAACACAGAACATCACATCATGAAATTGATGTAAATCACAGGACTAAACAAGACGCATTAATTGTAGGATTATTTGAATCTTTCAATTTAAATAAAAACCATTGATTTAGGTTAAAAAAAAAAAAAAACATTAATTCAAATTAAATAAAAATATTTCAGTCATGTTTAATGAAAGTCATTTGTTCATGTTAAACAAACACAAGTATATCGAGTTTGTTTAACATCATCCAGTGTTGTTAAGATAATGTGGTGTAATCACGTGGAACAACTGTCCATGATTGAATCATGTTCAACCAAAGTGCTATTTTTTTGAGTGTAACCATCTTCATTTACTCCCGACATCTGAGCCACTGAAGATGCAGTGGATTAGTTTTGTTGTTATATTCACATTCTCTATTAAACCTTCAAAATGATGTATGATTTGTTGGAATCTGACTGAGCTACACTTGTTTTAAATCGATAAAGTCAGCAAAGTCAGTTTTGAGAAAAATCGAGTTAAAGTTTTCTGAAGGTTTCAAAACAAAATCATCCAGCAACCATACCTTAAAATCCCTGGTAATAACACCAAATTTGGCACACACACCAAGTCAAAACCAAATATCTATAAAATATATATTCAACATTGCAATTGTTTGATTAACATTAATGAAACAAACAGCCTATACAGCAGCCTATATTAAGACTTACTCTACCGCACGGATGTAATATAACGTTACACATAACATCAGAGTATTTCAAAATATGTCTTGGCAGTTATTCACGCAAACATTATCTGTTATGTCTTAAGTGAACGTTTGGTTAACTGTTGGGGGGAAACCTGTAATTCTGTGCATATGTGTATATCGAGATTGTGCGCTGAGGCGTCTTTGTGCAAACGCATTGGATGAGTCAGTCAGCATGAGTAAGATCGTTTTGTTTACATCAGCATGAGTCTGAAAATCATATTTCATTGGTTCAGACTCATGCCATTGAGAATTTGCTATGAATATTCCCAAAGTTGGAATGCTGCGCTTTAAAATGATACCAAACTTTGTTTTAAAAGGTGAGGGGAAGCACCAGGCGAAGAGAGCAGGGAAAAACAGCATTTTTTATGGACAAAGGAAAGGTACTTCTCTCAGAAAGCATACAAATAAAGATATTTTTAGATGTTTAATTGCTATATGGAGCATTGTGATCGTTAGACAAGGGCTTAATGAACTCTTCTGTGAAAACCTCAAATTCGACCAAAATTGATATTTCTCACTTGTTTTGCCTGTAGCCCATAATTAGCCCGTGCACATCTTGACTCATTTTGCCAGCACAGGTCACATTTCTTATTACCAATACCAACTTAATATTAAGTTTTTTTCTTCTTCTTCTTCTTCTTCTTCACAAATGATCTAATAAATTTTTTAGAAGCATGGTCACTGTTTGAAGATAAAGACACGGTTGGAGATGAATAAACAAATCATTTCAAGTGATGCTCAGAATGTGAGAGTGTTTGTTTATTTGTGTGCATGTGAATATAAGATACTTCATTAGAATATTGAGTTCATATTAAGAACTGAAAAAATAAACTGAATCTGTGCTGTAGCCACTGGGTTTGCTTGTTTGTATACTCCATCTATGTGTGTGCCAACAGGACAGTGTATATTTATGTATTTGGTCCCTAGTGGTGTTCAACGCAGACCTGTTCAAACTAGCACACACAGTGGCTGGAGGAAGAATCTCTGAACTTTAAATGACTCTGTTCCCTTTCACAGTATTTTAATCAGACACTGTTATTTATGAAGCGAGGGTGGGGGTGCCAGGCACTCCATGAAAGCCTCATCTTTTCCTATTTACCCCTGTTGTCTTGCCACTGCTGGTCCATCATTTGTGAAATCAGCTGTAGCAGACGGAAAAGTTGGTGGTAGAAAATGGACTTATCGAATGCACACAGGCATGACTACCATTCCCATACAGGGAGAACAGAGACTAAGAAGCGAATATTTGTGACTCAAGGATCCAGAAGGAAATGAGTAGAGCAGTTGGGGGCTGTGTGATGGTGCCTGAATATTTGTCACTCAAATGGGACACACTTACATTTTGCTTTTCATTTCATTTTCTTATATAGGATGGGTTTAGGATGGGGCATGACTGGATTTCGCTAGTGAGGAAGGTGGTTTATGATCCAAACAATAACACACCTGCTTTATGCCCAAAATAAAAAAGCAGCATTCCCATTAGAATTGACTACACTGAGGATTTGCATTCATGTGCTGCTGAGGGCACAGCCGCACACTACGAGACGAAAGATCGTCACACATTTAAAGACTCATGGTTTCTTGTTTTCTGTTGTGTTGGTGCACACTTTATACAAATAATAGCAGACTTGGAGCATCAATTACAAGATTATACTCCTCCTTAACTGAAGTTATAGCCAAATTTGTCTAAAAAAAAAACTCGAGAGCTGATTCTTGATGTCAATAAACAACAAGGAGGAAGAGGTTGTGATCGTTTTTTGCACAGAACAGATTCTCACAGCTATTGCTGCTCTCTCACCATTTAGGACAGTTCCCACATTTAAGTCTGTGACTAGTCACTATTGTTTCTACTCCAGCTTGTTGGTGAAGTATAAACATTTAAATTACAATAAATTGTAATAACTTGTTTTTATGGCAGATTTATTCAAACATACATTAAATAATGAATACATCACTAACAGGTTAAGTAAAAATAAAATGAATATGTAATAGCTACAGTGCATATATTTTGCAAAATGCTCTTCCATAGAGTTATTTTTAGCAGTGAGTTTATGGACATTATAGCTTACTTGAGGTAACCGTAATGTTACGTATTGCCTACTGACTGAGTGATTACATGAAACAGGATTCATTTAAGTAAGTAAGTTTTAATGTATCTTTCAATATACCTTCTGGTGTTCATTCATGTTTATTTTGTGCTGTAGAAAAGAGGAGATGAGAACACCCCGATCTCCTGGCACTGTGGACCTATAGCACGAGTTCATGCTTTCATTTGACGTGCTCTTAACATGCAGAAATCTGCATCTGATATGCAATATCCAGTTAAATATCAGTTTATTCTTTTTAAAATCAATATGGAAAGAGGAATAATAGTATTAGCATTATGAATTTTCTAGCAAAACTTTAGTTAAAGAAATGAGAGCATATTCTTAAATTGAAGCGTTCATTAGCAAAAACAGATAACTCCGTTATCCATTGGGTTGTTTTGATTAAGTAATAATAACTAAAAAATACAAAGTTAAAGTTCATTGAATGTATGTTATATATATATATATATATATATATATATATATATATATATATATATAAAAGCAGTTTTTTGATAAAAGCAGATAACTCCACATTTCATGTTTGAGTTGAACAAACCCAAGTAGGCTAATTGCATTTAAAACACACTCAAACATACACTCACACACTAGATGGGCGCGCACACACACACACACACACACACACACAAAAGCAAAAGGATAAACAAGGTTTCAGCATGCAAGATGTATATGGTGTACAAGGATTTGCAGGAGTCAAAATTATAAATCATCAATCACTTTTAGTCAGCTTTGACGAAACCCATCAGCAAGCGTATCTTTTCGAAGTGACTAGCAGTCACCTGATCTGAATACTGTGCGCTGATTCGCTAAAACTGACCTATCGGGTTGTGTACATAAGGGTGCTTGTCGGTTTCTGCTGTAAAATGTGAACTCGCAATTAATAATAATAATAAATAATAATAATACAAAAAACATCCCCTCTGTAAAGCCACCATCCCCCTTTACCATCCCCTTTAGATTAATAGTGTTATGTATATTTTGTAAATCTTACCATGTAAACAAAATTTTATACTATATACTAACTATAAATAACAGCGATTGACCAATCAGAACTCAGTATTGTAACGTACAGTCACGTCAGAGCTCTGATACAAGCAAGCTTATAACAGAAGGTATAATATTACTTATATTTTTTAAAGATCATTCCCCTGACACATTAGAACAAATAACAAACATAGCTAAAGTGCACTGATGCCGTTAGGGATCGTTGTCAAGGTGAATTATGGACAGTGAATGTCCGAAGTGCAGTGGTGGATAAAATACTCGAAAGCCATACTTGAGTATATATATCATACCAGAAAAAGACTTTAGTAAAAGTTAAAGTCACTGTTTAGAATATTACTTGAGTAAAAGTTTTAAAGTATGTGATATTTTTTGTACTTAAGTATGAAAAGTATTTTTTTTATATTAAACGTACTTAAAGGGATAGTTCACCCAAAAATGGAAATTTGATGTTTATCTGATTACCCCCAAGGCATCCAAGATGTAGGTGACTTTGTTTCTTTAGTGGAACACAAATGATGATTTTTAACTCTGTCAGTCGTATAATGCATGTCAATGGTAACAAAATCTATGAGAGTAAAAAAATACATGCACAGACAAATCCAAATTAAACCCTGCGGCTCGTGACGACACATTTATGTCCTAAGACACGAAACGATCGGTTTGTGCGAGAAACCAAACAGTATTTATATAATTTTTTACCTCTAATACACCACTATGTCCAACTGCCTTGATCGCGCACGGCATCCGGTGCGTGGGTGTGTATTGAAAGTAAAAAGTGCAATTAAATGTAAAATACAAAGGAGCAAAAAATATTATTAGACATTTTTCTATACACAGTTTGAGCAACAAGATTGTGTTCAGTTTTAAAGGCAAAATGTTTATTGTAAGTTTAAAATATATAAAAAAATTAATATATTAATTATACATTGATCATTCATGTTAATTCATTGTGCATAATGTAAAAGACAACTTTAAAATGTTATAATGTTAATGTTGAAAATAACAATGAACAATACTTTTATTAACCTTATTTAAATGTTACAAGACTCTTATTTTAAAGTGTTACCATTTCATATAAATCTAAACAGTCATGCTTAAAAATTGCCATCTTTACACACAAAGGCATAGCATAGGTCTATTATATGTATGCTTTCACACATTGTTTGGCTCTATTTAAAAAAAAAAAACTTGATTATCTAATCAAAATATCTGTTACAGTATTGATAAAAAAGTAACTGAAATCGAATGCATTTCTGATTTATTTTTCTGTCGTTGCATGATGAGGATACAGTTTAAATATGCAACTTCGCTGGATAACGAATGCATAACAGCAAACAAATTGATATAAACTAATGCAAATGAATGGTAACAATTGTGACATTAAAAAGTTGGTGTTTTTGTCACATTGTTTTAACCGCTTAAGGTAGGCTACTACTAATGTTAGCATCCTCTCAGCCTTAACGGCAAACATACTACTGTTCTCCACTAATGCAGCATCTAGTCAACAAACTAATTACTTTATGATGTTCACCGAGGCCTACCCTCGCCACCACCAGTGAGAATTCCAGCTCTCTCTCCGGCGTCCTCTTATCGTTCAGCTGTGCCAACGATTCCACCTATTGTGGAGTGGACAATTTTGAGTTTTAAGGCAAGCGCTGATTAATTCTGACGTTCAGCCTTCGTGCAGAATGAACAAAGCAGATTTATACAAACTATTCGTTACCTCGCAATCAGTCAACCTCTCACCTAAGTCCACCCCAGCCTCAAAGGCATCCAACAGGAAAACTAAATCTCACGAACCCCCGAAATCGCCTCGCCCAACTCTACCACCTTCCTCCTGCACAAGATCCGGCGCTCTGTGTGTGTCAGGCTGCAGTGCCGGATGCAGGGCCTTCAGCGAGCTTGGGCAGCGCCCCAGATTCCGCTACGTCAAGGCATCATACACCTCCCGTTTCTGATCAGCTTTACACCGCAGCTCTTCCTGCCGCAGCACTATATGCAGCTTCAGCCTCTCAGTTTTTTCCTCCTGCTGTTTCTAACCCCTTTCCTTTGCAGTGGCCTTCAGCTCCCGTAGCAGATGCTAGCATGAGGCTGCCTCCACTAGCGGCTCAAGCATCCCATTATCTTTCTGCGTCTGTCGCAAACCCCTCCCCTTTTCAGTGGCCTGCAGCTCCAGCAGCACAAGCAAGCGTAAGGCTGCCTCCGCTTCCAACGCAGGCTTACATGTCTCAGTCTTTCCCTCGATTTCCCTCTTTTACTTCTCTCAATTTTCCTCCACAAGCCCCACAGACCAACTCAAGCATGAGGCTGCCTCCGCCAACAGTCGCGGCCCCGGCTTCTCTCCCCTACAATCTTCTCCTACATTCAAAACCAAAGTATTCTCTGTTCACAGCAACTTCGATGCCCGTCCCTTCAAATGCAGTCGCCTCGGAACCACCTCCAGTGGCTCACAACATCAGAGCACAGATCCTGGCAGGTGCGGACATAGATCTTGCAAACCTTCTTTCTCTGCTTCTGGTAGGTGACTCTAATCGCCAGATAGACTGCAGGGAATTTTCTGTCACATTAAAAAAACCAAAACATACATAAATCACGTTTACTTTCATTTTCCGAATTTGCCATTGCTTTCAGCCGTTTCACAGAAATTATTTGTTCAGCCTTCCCCCTTAGGCGGCGTGAACTGAACAACTACCTAACTTTCATGGCTGAGCTCACTTTGTCCTATGGGGGAGGGCATTTCTACACTTACCCCAAGCTTTTCTCTGCTAAATGCATGGTCAGGGTTGCCCAGTGGAACCAGTGCCCTTACTGGGGTGCACTCGACCCTGACTTGCACAGCAGAGTATTCCTAGGCTGCAGGAATATTTCATGCGCTGTTTGCAGGTCAGTAGCACATTCTACTGTCGCATGCCCACAAGCCAACCCCTCCAATCCCCACTGCCCGGACACAGCCTCCGTTAAATCCACTAGCTACATTCCAAGACCAGCAACTATCAATCCATACAACTCTGACTTCAGACGCAGAACATCTTCTGCAGTTAACAGACAGCCCTGCAATAACTTTAATATTGACATGCGCACCAGACAACGTTGTCGGTATTTGCACATCTGCAATTTCTGTGGCGGTGCTCATGCTCGTCCTGTATGCCCCGTGTTTAAAGCTGATAAAAAACCAAAACATTACTTATCGACTCCTGTGAATATTTCTCATCTATCTATCGAACTAGATCACCACCCACATCATCTGTAATCATCTCCAATTTTCAGAAATTAAGGAAGTTGGCTCCAGAGGCGGACCAATTCCCAACTCCAGTACCGCACTTTTCAGAACTCATATTGCCATAACCCATCCGTTAAAACCCCTCCTCGACACGCCGCTCGACACAATCCTCCAAGCAGTCTCCCCAAGGACACTCCAATCCTACGTGACAGCTTGGAGATGTTTTAAAGCATTCCACTGTCATATAACAGGCCGTTTCCCGATTTCTCTCTCCTTTCAATCATCTCTTTCATCTCCTATCTCAACAGTGTCAAAGGCCTCTAAGTCAGGTCCATCAAAGGCTACTTGAGTGGCATGCAATTTTTTCACAAATTGATGTTTGGCACTCCCTCCACTGAGATTAATAATTCACAAACCTCCCTCCTAATCAAAGGGATTCAACGTTCCCAGCCCACCCGTCCCGGCCCCAGACAACCCATAACGTTAGACATTCTCATGAAATGCATCCATACCCTCCGCTCAGGCTACCAGCCTTTCAATACTGTCTGCACACTTGACGCTATGTTTATTCTAGCCTTCTCTGGTTTTCTAAGATGCTCGGAACTCGCAATCACTTCCAAATTCGATCCAAAAATCCACCCCACCATCGCAGACTTGTCAGTTCTCGATAACGATACAATCTCATAAACAGAGCAAGACAGATCAAGCTAAAAAAGGACACTTCACCTATATTTTCAACATTTCCTCACCAATCCAACCATACCAGTCCATTTTTGCGTACCTCCAATTAAGAAGCTCTTAGTCTCAACAATGGTGTCGTTCCATGGCGGGTGATGTAGACAGTGGACAAGCTCATGTCTCTTGAGCTTGTGCTGCAGGTGTCGAGGCATCCAGTGCTTTGACATTGTGTCACCTGTCATCCTGAAGTCAGTTAGTTGTGGCGAGATGTTTGCTGGTGGCAAGGTTCAGGTCTTTGAGCTTGCTCAGCAGGTGTCGAGGTAGCAGGTGCCTTGACAATGTCACCTGTTGTTCGGACACCCATGGAGCAGGTAGTTGTAGGAAGAGGTTATGGGAGTTGTAGTGTAAAGAGTGTTTCAGACTCACCTAGATGTGATGGCAAAGGGGCAGCAGGTGATTGTTACCTCTGCTTTTAGTCAGAAGGAGTCTGAGGTTTGCAGTGTCACTCTGCTCTCATGGCAGCGCCGACTTGAGCAGGTCTGAGTGGTGTTATGCGAGCGGTCAGAAGCTTGTGCTTCCAAGTACTTTTCAGGTAAGTAGTGTTCCAGGACCTCTCTTACTAGTGTTAGAAGCTCCTGCAGGTCCGATGCAGGCATGTCCAGTCGTCCTTGTGCAGCCTCTGGATGGCTGCTGTGTTAAGGACTTGGAGGTTGTTACTGGAGGTCTTTGAATGTCACTTCATGTGCCGTTTCAGGGTTCATCTGAATTAATCCTTCTCCTTCTGCGGCTGCACAGGATTTCAGGAAATAGGCAGATAAGGTGTCAAGCAGAAGGCTTTGGCTCCCCCCTTTGTACCTCTGTGCTAGGCTGGGGAGGCTCTTCTGCTGATTCCATGTGAGGGAGTGAGATGTCTCTCCTGCTGTAGTTTTTTCTGTAGCAGGTAAGAGTATCTCAGTTCTCTTTGGACCATGTCAAGTTCATCTTTTGTGTTGTCCAGCTGCTGGGTCAGAGCTTCAATCCCAGATCTGGCTCTTGTCAGAGCCTCCTGAAGACTGTTGATCTACCTCAGTTGCTCCACTCTGTCAGGGTATTTGCATCTGTCCTGTGCCTTCTCATGCTGAGTGGGTTGGTTCTCTGTGGAACTCTGTGACTTGCAGCATTCGTTCATTTACCTCCTGTTGGAAGCCCGTATGAGCATGGGCTAAGGAGAAGATGAAGCTCTTTGTGGTTCAGGCTGGGTGTTGAGTGTCTGCTTGTGTTGCCAATCTTACTGTTTTTTCTCTGGAGTTGTAGGTCGTTGACTGCTTTGGCTGAAGGATGTCCATCACACTGTTCTGCTGGGTCTCCAGGGGGTCCCGTATGGCAGGGCTGGATGTCCTAGGCAAACTGGCATGCTTGTGGGGACACGAGAGAGAAAGATGGCACAGGCAAATGCAAGTTCGTACAGAATAGGGGAAGCTAGTATGAGACTTAGTGTTGAACACAACTAAGGGGTTTGAGTATCTTTGTTGACAGCTGTAAGCTGTGTCAACTGATGACTGGGCTGGTACATGTCGTGACAAATAAACTGAAATAAAACAATAAAATGAAATCAGAAAAGGAAAGGTGGGAAGAGGGTTTTACCTATTTAGTTTTGCTATGAGATATGGTTAACAGTGTCACTTGTTCAAGTAATTGCTGCTAGGTCAAAAAGTTTTAAGCTGGCTATTATTAAACCAAAACTTGATCCTAGAGAATTAGTCAATTATAGGCCGATCTCAAATCTCACTTTTCTGTCAAAAATACTAGAAAAGGCAGTATCATCACAACTATGTTCCTTTTTAGAAAAAAACAGTATCTGTGAGGATTTCCAGTCAGGATTTAGACGGTACCATAGTACTGAGACTGCTCTCATTAGAGTTACAAATGATTTGCTCTTATCATCCGATTGTGGTTGTATCTCTCTATTAGTGTTACTAGATCTCAGTGCTGCTTTTGACACTATTGACCACAATATTCTTTTGAATAGACTTGAAAATTATGTTGGCATTAGTGGAATTGTCATGGTTCAAAACATACTTATCTGACCGTTATCAGTTTGTAGTAGTAAACGAAGAGATGTCATATCAATCAGTCCAATATGGAGTACCGCAAGGCTCAGTACTAGGGCCATTGCTTTTCACTCTGTACATGCTACCCTTGGGAGATATCATTAGGAAGCATGGCGTTAGTTTTCACTGTTACGCTGATGATACTCAGCTCTATATTTCTTCGCGCCCTGATGAAACTTACGAATTCACAAAATTAACGGAATGCATAGCTGATATAAAAAAATTGGATGACCAGTAATTTCCTACTACTAAGTTAGATTCTAATTTTTGGGCCAAAAACTTCTTCACGTAATAACCTAGAATACTGTCTAACACTTGATGGCTGCTCTGTTAAGTCTTCGTCGTCAGTTAGGAACCTGGGTGTGCTCTTTGATACCAATCTTTCATTTGAAGGCCATGTTACTAGCATCTGTAAAACTTCTTCCATCTTAAAAATATATCTAAACTACGACATATTCTCTCAGTGACAAATGCAGAACAGTTAGTTAATGCGTTTATGACCTCAAGGCTAGATTACTATAACGCTCTACTGGGTGGTTGCCCTGCTCACTTGATAAATAAACTACAGCTCGTACGAAATGCATCAGCTGGAGTTCTTACTAGAACTAGGAGGTATGACCATATTAGCCCAATTCTGTCAACACTGCATTGGCTTCCTGTTAAACATTGTACAGATTTTAAAATCTTGCTAATTACTTGCAAAGCACTAAATGGTTTAGCTCCCCAGTACCTAAGCGAGCTCTTAATGCATTATAGTCCTTCATGTCTATTGCGATCTCAGAATTCTGGCCAGCTGATAGTACCTAGAATATCAAAATCAACCGCAGGTGGTAGATCCTTCTCCTATTTGGCTCCTAAACTCTGGAACAATCTTCCTAGTATTGTTCGGGAAGCAGACACACTCTTGTCAGTTTAAATCTAGACTAAAAATGCATCTATTTAACCTGGCATACACATAACACATTATCAATGTATATTTTCAAATCACAGGGTTTGAAAATGGCAGGGTTGGCAGAACGGCCCCCTGAGGGCACCGAAGAGAAGTGGGCACCGTGTGCTGAGGCGTAAACCACTTCTCTTCGGAGGGGGCTGCCCTCAGGGTCTTGACACTGATGGAGTCAGGACTTTTTCCCCGCAGCCTTCTTGGCGATAAGGACGGTCCTCAGATCCGCCCTACCCCTCAAAGGCTGCGGTTGAGAGTGTCCGTCCGCCCCCCCGTGTCTCTGAGGGGGAGTGCGGGTGGTGACGCTCTGCTTTTGAGTGGCACGGTGTTGTTGTGAGGAGCTGGCTTTAGATGTTTGGGGCTGCTGGTGTTGCTGAGCAGCCCCAGCTGTATGAGAGCGATGGGGGAGAAGCTTTTGAAACGCAGCCACTTGCTTGTTGGCTTCCTGGAACCTCTCAACGACAGTATTGACTACGTCACCGAAGAGGCCAGGGGGCGTAAGCGGGGCGTCCATAAGGAAGTTCTTATCTTTGTCCTTGATAGAGCTCAGGTTTAGCCATAATTGCCTCTCCATGGCCACCAGGGCTGCCATAGCACGGCCCACAGATCTAGCCGTCTCCTTGGTGGCCCGGAGAGATAAATCGGCAGCCCGACGTAGCTCATCGACTACGTCGGGAGTAATTCCCCCGCCCTCATCAATATCCCCCAATAATTCGGCCTGGTAGGCTTGCAGCATGCCCATAGTGTGTAGACATGCTGCACCCTGACCGGAGGCTTGGTAAGCCTTGCCCACCAGCCCAGACGTAAGGCTTGGTGGGCAGCGTCCGGGCCTTTAGGGACTATGCTGAATGTGGAGAGAGATAGCTCGCGAGCATCTCTTCCACTTTAGGCATCGCCCCATAACCGTGCTCTTTGAGCCCCACTATCGATGCATAGTGCGTGGTCTGAGCACTATGCACGCGATAGGAGGCTGGTTTCTTCCAGGATCTCGACACCTCAGTGTAGAGATCTGGAAAAAATGGGAGACCCAGATGCGGAGGTTGTGCTCGTGAGGGCAGGAAGCGTTCATTGAGTTTGCTTTTAGGACGAACATCCTGCCTCTCTTCTGGCCACCCAGTGTGGAAGGAACCGCAAAGCGTGCTTCCAAACACTGAGAAAAAGCACTGGATCTGTCAGGTGAGGGCTGAGATAGGGCAGGGTCCGTCTCAAACCCCTCTGATAAATCCATCTGCAATCCCCAGGATCTGGATCAGCTCCTCGAAGAGCGCCAGGCGGGAGCGGAGCATCCGTAAAGGAAGCAAATCACAATGCCCACAGCCAGCACCCTCGAGTGCTGACCGTGCATGCTCCGCTCCCAAACAAGCTAAACAAAGATTGTGTGTATCCCCTCTCGTGATGTAACGTGGGTAGGGATGAACACACGGTCTAAACTGCTTGTCCGCCATAATAATGATAGTGAATGAGACAATACAACACCAAATAAGACAAACGAGATCACACAAAGTGCAACTGAAGACACAGAAGCTAGCGTTGCTCTGTTTGAGTGTGCTTTATAGCTTCCTGGTCGTGACGTCACCCGCTTCTGGCGTCTCGTCACACCATTGGACGGATTTCACACGTGCTTCATGATGACATCACGCGTCGCATTCCCACAGCGTCAATTTCTCGACGCAACGCGAGTTCCCTTGAAAGGGAATTAGAATTTCCTTATAGCTCTAAGACACTAAAGGAAAGGCAAATAAACAAATTGATTTAATTACATTTCAAATTTAATTAAATTCAACTTGGCTGCATAGGGATAGGTTATCAAAGTGAATAAAGGAGATGAATAAAATCAAATAGAATAGGGGAGAAATAAATTCAAAATAATAAAACGACCACACACACACAAATGGTTTAAACCAGTGATGGGTGCCTTTGAGGCATGCCTTGTGAAGCTTTGGAACCCATGTGAATCATTTGTCTTGCATCAGTGATTCGAAGTGTGTATAAACTGCTAAAGTCACGTGATTTCATTAAACAAGGCTTTGTGATGCATCATAGCTGTTTAAAAGTGATTTGAAATTTCAATGGTTCGTTTTTAAGTCTCATGAACCCATGTCTATACATGATTTGTATATGAAATGTGTATAACACATTTAAATGACACATTTGATAAATAGAAGACATATTTAACATTCTCTTATTTGTCTGATTAACCCAGCTTTCATAAAACGAGCCCTATAGTTCACTTAAATATCACGTCTTAACAGAAACCTCATGTTTAAGGATATTAGATGATTCGTTGATCGCCTTTAATTGATTACAACTTCAATAAAACATTTGTGAATGGTTTATTAAAGATGTCTCATTGAGTTAAGTTTTCGCTGCACTAACTGTTCTGACCAGCAGGGGACACCAGCTTGTGGCGCTTTGAGCGGTTTGAAACAGTGAATCATTTGTGACGCAACTGATTCCTTTGATTCGGAGCTTCACAAAGCTTCGTATTCCCCATTAATAGTTTAAATCAAAGTCCCTCCTAAAAAGGGTCCCAAAGTCTAGTCTTTGGTTCGAATGTTACACTTCATGCTCGCACGTGTCTAGGTGCTAGCCGGGTGCTAGCTGCTTTTAGTTGAGGTGAAGGTTTTTTTTTTTTGTAGAGTATACGTGCAGGATTGCTAGAGAGCTAGCTTTGGCTACACACGGTTGTTGTTTGCACAACGGTCTGTGATGTGGGTGCTGTTATAAGATTTTCAGAGGTGTCTGCTCTCACACGCTCTGTTGTCATACGTTGCCAAGAGACCAATGCCAGCTCACAACCAGAATAGAGCAGCATTCTAATTGTGCTGTAAATCTGCATTGAGAACTCTAGCGTGGTCACGCATAAATCACAAATCACAACAACACGTCACTTCACAGACAATGGTGAATTACTAGTTAGCTAGGCTAGAATTTACACCACAGATTCGACGCGATTGTTTCATATGAGCGGTCCAGCGCAATGATATGAATATGATGGCGTAACGAATAACAATAAGGCCTTATTAATCAGTGACTGAGGAGCACCGCCCAGAACACCATTACAAATGCTGTAGTGAGATTCTTCGTCACACAGGTAAATTTATGCTGCTTAATCTGAGATTACTTCGTCAGGAAAAGACTTATGCATTTAAAGCTGAAAGTGGGGTTTTCTTCGCCCAACATCAGGTTAGTTTATTCTGGTACCATTTGTACGCACTGCTAATCTGAGATTCTGTCGTCAGAAAAAGGCTTACACTTGTTTAACAACTGAAATTATGATATCTTCGATAATTTCAGGTTAGCTTCTTCATACAATTTAAACATGCATTATAGCATCAATGAACTTTCTGCCGTTCACAGGAAGGCGCATTCAAGCTATAGTTTTGCTGATTTTATTAGAAATTTGTATGTGCATGTATGAGATGTTAATAACGCTTATGGAACAACACATGATTGATTACTGGGTCCGTCTACAAACTAAAATGATGCCCTTCGTTCTCCACGAAAACCTGTAGCGATATTAGCTCAAAGGGGAAATATTAATAATTGTTCATAACTCACCATGATTGTTAATTATGATTAATTATGAATATTTGAATCAGTTAATCAGATTAACTTGAAGTAGCTACATTAAAATTACAATCAATAACTTAGTTCATCCTATGAACACTCGGTATTGATTATTAACTAATTCTAAGAGAATGGTATTTTTCATGGCCACAGAAAAATACTTCTTTCTTAGTATTTACAGTGCTTTGTAATAAGCATTTACAGAGCTGGTAATCAGATCTGATCTGAGAGGCAATCCATTGCAGACAAAGCATCAGAACCAAATATGTATTGTGCACAAGTTTTATTGTAAATAAATCACGAACACATAGCTAACTAACAAACACAAACATACATACACGCAAGTCACACATAAACGGGTATGATAAATGTTAGAGTGAAACCGGAAGTGGGAAACAGTAGGAGCTATGAAGAAACCAAAAACCAAGGAAATAATCATCATATTCATCATAAAAACTCCCTTGTAACAAAGGAGGTTCACAATTTTAACTAACTAGCAGCAATTTAATATATCGTAAATGCCTTTAGGTCGAGTAGCATCGGATTTGCAGGCTGAGGAGAAATCATTGATTCGGTCCGAAGTTGTAGTCAGTATCTTCTGGCTGGGTTGCAGGCCTTGGCCTGAAGAGGCCTGCAGCAAAGGGGGTCTCTTCAGTCGTCCAAGAAGCAAGAGAGAGCACAGGAGGGGCACTGTGCACTGGCTTTTAACCTCTGGTCAAAGTCCCACCTCTTAGGGTTGACATGACCAATGAAAATGTTGTATATCCGGGCAATAACATCCCTCCTGTTGGGGCTTTTACGACCGAGCAAGATTTACTGGCTGAGTTGTTGAAGAAGAACTATTAAAGAATCTTGTAATACTGATGTGTTGCACCGGTATTGACATATCGCATACACAAGCATTTAAATCTTCTCGATACGAACCCATAGACACTAAACATGGCATAATTGAAGTTACCATAAATGTATCATCAAACATGTGAATACAATACTGAGTAGAATACAACAAACAGTAATAATGGACACCATTTCCTGGGGATATGCATGTTCATTTATAGAACAGTCTGTCTATAAATTAATGCAGGAAAGTATTTTCTGTGGGAAAGATGAGGTTTTCTGTGTGTCTCTTTGTCTCTGCTCTTTTCTGCTCTTCCATGTGGCACATACATACTTCGGGGCAATAAAACTTGTAACTGAGAACTTCTCGGGGGATGGGGGACAGACCCCAGAGTGAGCTTTAAACAATTATTGGTTAACTATAACAAATAATTGTGTCTCATTTGTCTCAGTTGTTACACATGAGATTTCCATGTCGCCTAGCCATAGATCCCAGCATAAACGGTGATGCATTATAATATTTGTTATTAAAGTATCAACAACATTCAGAAACATAAAAGCAAGCAGGCAGTGCTGCGTGCATTATTTGGCGCTTCCTTTATAATCACTAAAAAAAAATGAAGGTTTGTTGCGTTCTCACAATGCTTCAATGCCTGCTCAGTGATTCTTTAATAATATCTACACTTTTTTTAATCAGGATTTGCCAGCATGCAAAGCATTCAGGTCTGAACAAAAACTACTGCATTTTGAGCGGTTAGTGGATCCTAACATCTCATTGCGTTCCAGAAATCAACAGATTTGTCTGTGATTGGCTACATTACTCAACGCTGCAAAACACGTTATTAGAAGCTCTGCCTATGCTTGAGCCGTAAAGCGTTTTTATTTATATTATTCTTTTAAAAAACCAACAACATTTTTATAGCCCATTTAAAGTGTTTATTACAAACAAATTATTAAATGATAATTTGAAATGAATACATGTAACTGAACAAAATTTTGTGTTGCATTTACTGTCCTGTGAAAACTTCCCACGCCTTTAAATGTTACAACACAGAGGGTCGGAGACACAGGAGGTATAATAAAAGGTGTTTATTAAACAACCAGATGAGCAACAGTGAAGCAGGTGAGTGAATGGCAAATCTTCAGGTGAATCGTGAGAATGAGAATGGTAATACTGTCCTTTTTGTTGTAGGCAAGTGGAGCTGGCAGAAAGCAGATATCCAGGAGCAGAGAAGATGTTGGAGAACACAAACGAAGACGGAGCACACAGAAGGAGAGTCCAAGATGTCATGAACCTGGTAGGTGGCACCGTCTTCTAGGATGGCGCATTCCTTGCATCCCTGCACGTACCTTCTGACGTCAGCTGCCATGTTCGGCCACCAGAAGCGCTCTTTCAGCAGCGAGAGGGTTTCATTGACCCCTGGGTGGCCAGTGCCCAGTGACGTGTGGGAGGTGTGGATGAGGGGAGTGCGCCGTGTCCAGGTGATGTATTGCAAACCTGGTGGGCAACCCGGCGGTGTGTTGGTGGAAGCATTGGAGGAGAGTAAGGTGATAGGACTTACTATGAGTTTCTCAGGCAGAATGGGTTCATGTTCTTCTGTGTTCTCTTCAGGGTTATAGAGACGAGACAAGGCATCCGCCTTGACGTTCTTCGGGCCAGGACAGTAGGAGATGGTGAAATTGAACCTAGTGAAGAAAAGCACCCATCGCGCTTGTCTTGGGTTAAGTCTTTTTGCATCTCGGAGATATTCTAGGTTCTTGTGATCTGTCAGCACTAGGAACGGATGTTGTGCACCCTCCAACCAATGCCTTCACTCTTCCAGGGCCAACTTGATGGCGAGAAGTTCCCTGTTGCCAATGTCGTAGTTTATCTCCGCTGGGTTGAGTTTGCGGGAGAAGAAGGCACATGGATAGAGTCTACTTGGGTTCCCCTGCTGCCGAGACAAGACTGCTCCAACTCCGGTGGTGGAGGCGTCCACCTCCAAGACGAAAGACTTGTCTTTATTGGGGTGAACAAGGTGAGGAGCAGTGGTGAAGACTTCTTTCAAGGTGTCGAAAGTGTTGGTGGCTGCTGGATTCCAGGACAGAGACTTGGGCCTGTTGCAGAGAAGGTTTGTCAAAGGACTGGAAATGGTACTGTAGTTCTGTATGAAACGGCGATAGAAGTTAGCAAATCCAAGGAAACGTTGAAGTTCGTTGATGGTTAAAAGTACTGGCCAGTTCTTGATTGCTTCCACTTTCCCCTTGTCCATGCAAGGCCGCAAGCCTCCGTCCTTTTTAGCCATGAAGAAAAAGCTCGAAGCAGCAGGGGAAGTAGACGGGCAGATATAACCTTGCTCCAACGCCTCCTTGATGTATTCCTCCATGGCCTTCTCCTCCGGTAGTGACAGAGGGTAGATCTTCCCACGGGGCACTGACTCACCCGGAAGCAGATCGATGGCACAGTCCCATGGCTGGTGTGGAGGCAGCTTGGAGGCTCTCTTCGGGCAGAAGACGTCGCTGAAGTGGGCATAACAAGGAGGGATGTCAACTGACCGTTTTTCGACAGGACTGTCAGTGGAGGTGGCACAGACAGACAGATGACTGGAATGTGGAGAGGATGGCAGTGGTAAAGTCGAGAAACAGTTCAGGAAGCAGTTGTCGCCCCACTTCAGGATCTCACCGGTTCTCCAGGAAATGACAGGATTATGCTGCTCCAACCATGGGCGCCCTAGAATCACGTCAGCAGTGGATTCCTCCAGAATCAGCAGATGTAGTTGTTCAATGTGTAGTATGCCAACTTGAAGTTTAATGGGTTCGACAATGTGATTGACGGGCCAGGACCTCCTGTCTGTCTGGGCCCAGAATCGGATCTGAGCGGTATGCAGGTTTAAAACGCTGCCGTTGATCCAGATCCTTCAGCAGATCAGCCTGGTAAGCCTGTAACACTGCCATCGTGTGTAAGGCAGCACCAGTTCTTCCTCTTCAACAGCCATCTCCTGCTCTCTCGGGCTTAACCCTCTGGAGTCTGAACTTTTGACATGCCCTGACATTTGTGCTTTTTTCAGTTGTTCATAAACATATTAATGGAAAAGGTGTTATATTATAGTTTAAATTACAGTACCAGTCAAAAGATTGGACGCATTACTATTATGTTTTTAAAAGAAGTCTCAAGCTCATCATGCTGTATATCAAATATACAGAAAAAAACAGCAATAAAATTTTCTATTTTAATATACTTTAAAATATAATGTATTTCTGTGATGCAAAGCATCTGCACATTCATGTTACCTCTATGGCATTACTTTTAGCTTAAAAGCATGCACATTTGGAGAAATATTGATGGATTCTCATGTTTATGTCAATTTTCTATACAGAGGAATAATATTTATTCAGAATTTAATGTCATCACTATAAGCACTGGATACTGTGTTTTCAATTCATACTTGCAGCCGGAGGGTGCTCTGTGCACATTTAGTCCACAAATGACTTTCCAGGAACTAACAGAGGCTTCCAGAGATCGCTATAATCATGGCTATAACATGCAGATAAACACATTTGAAAATAATAAATACACGATTGCGATGATGTATACATGTATTGCCTCAGAATTTGCGTCTGAATAGCGCTCGCTCCGTGGGCGTGGCCAAATTAGTGGATAATCAGCTGACTCACGGATGTCTGACATGTCTCTCTTTTCATACAGATTACATAAACAGAGAATTTTTGTTTTCGACTTGACTTACACAATTTAAAACCTGACATTTCAACGTTTCTTTAGACGTAAGTCTCATTTTTTGTGTCATTAGTATTCACTAAGTTACAGTTCATTTTCTGAGAACTATCAGATTGGACTTCGTTCAGAGGGAGACGAGAGATCACGCATCATGTTAGTTTTCTTTATTTTGCAAAAAGCACAACATTTTGTTTTTACCCTGAGTGTACACAAATAAAAGAAGACATTCTATAGTTTCAAATGATATATTACTTATGTCTCTATGACAAAAAATGACGGAGTATTTTAAGTCTGTTTTGCTGCAATGTGAAAAAAATCCTGCAAAACGCGCCAACGCGTTTCCCAACTCCAGAGTGTTAAAGCCAGAAGAGCACTCGCTGCTTGATCAGATGATGTCAAAGAAAGAACATCATCATCCTTCAGCAGCTTACCCTCATCAGCCGCTGGGGGTTGTGAGAGATTTACACCTCTCTCTAACTCCTCAGCAAGCTCCATCTGTGAGCCCCATGATTTCAGTCGCCACGCCGCCTCCACACGGGCAGGACCAGAACCACCGGGCACAGATGACGGCCGCTCTTTCCTCGAGAAGAGGGCCAAACGAGAGCGGAGCGTCCTAATAGGCAGACGCTCACAGCGCCCTCGAGCATTGTCTGTGCATACTCCTCTCCCAGACAGAAAACGCACAGATTGTGTGTGTCATCGGGTGGCAAAAACCTGGGACACACACTTCCTGAAACGTTTGTTAGTCATAGTAAATTCCTTACCAGATGCGAAGAATCGCAATCAAACAAAACAGTCCCTGAAGACAATAAGATACTGACTGCTTCTCTAAGCGTTCCTTTTATACTTCTGGGTCGTGTCTATTATGACGTCATAGGCTGTCACCGGCCAATAGGATTGGTGAGTTTTGATATTTGCTTTCAGACACTGGTTCACATGATGACGTTCCCCATAGCGTGTTCAAACGCAGTGTTGAGTTCCCTTTCGAAAGGAAAATAATCTTGTTTCTGTTTCGGACAGAAACAAGATAATTTTGCTTGTTTTAAGCAAAAACTCATTTCATTTAGATTTTTTTTTTTGTTTTTAGTAAACAAGAAAAACATGTAATTTTATTTTTCTAGTAAAATTTTTCTAGCATCTGGATTTAAGTATTTTAGACTGGAAACAACACAAAAACACTAAACAAGAAAAACATCTTTTACAGTATAATACATTTACATTTCAAACCCTGTTACTGCAGATAGACAGACAGACAAACAGATAAATAATAAAACTCTTATAAGATGACACACAAAGACATCAAGAATCAGCACATGAATCTCAACAATGGTGACAATCAAAAGTGTCATGCTGCAATGCATGCTGGGAACAATAGTACAAAACTCCCAACATGCATCACAGCATGAATAAATTATGAATAATAGGACAGCTGAATTGTCCTATTATTTTGTTTAATTCTAACTATTTGATTTTATTATTTGCTATGGTTTTTGTTCTGTCTTTTAGTAGCTTTTTGTGATGTCCAGAGTTGATCTGATTGTCTGAATATTTTGTTGTCACCATTGTTGAGATTCATATGCTGATTGCTCATATCTGTGTTTGTCATTAGAGTTTATTGTTTTCTGTTTGTGGTTTTTATTTTCAATCTTTTTCTTTTTGAAATACAAAGTGGTTTTATGATGTAATAAAACAGATTGTAGGTTAAATGTATTAATGGCAAAACATTTATTTATTTATTTTTTTCTTTATTGAAAATATATGTTGATAATGATTAAACACTCCAAAGGCACCATTTTAGGTAGCCTATATAAAAGTATGGATTGTATGTGTGTGTGTGAGAGAGAGAGAGAGTCTGATAGTCACTCCAATACTGCAATGATAGAAATAATTGAATGAATAATGCCTATTTTACTACTCTTTAAACCAATAAATAAAAATGTTTAAGGCACAGTATTTTATTTATTTATTTATTAACAAATCAACCTTTGATCATATGGCACATTCTACATGTACAACACTTGTTGAGCGATTTGACTAACTTTTCTAGCAACAAAACATAATTCCTCTACCATCTTTTTTTCCCATGATTAATCTTCTCTTGCCTGGAGGGGACTTCCTTTCTATCCATCTTATGAATGCCATGCTCATTTGTTACCTGTTGATGGGACATGGTTCAGTGTCTGTCCTCCATGATTAGAGTGCCACTAATTAATTTCCTCTTGATTTACTTTCTCTTTTTTCTTGTTAACTGAACTCTTATTTTCCTACACTCTCCAACCTGGCAACCTCTCTCTTTCTCTCACACACACACACACACATTTTTTTTTCTCTCTCTTAAGTTTTACACTCCCCTTCTTTCTTTTTCACTCCCACACATTCTCTCTTCATCATCACTCTCACACACCCTGAAATATCCCTTCATCCCATCCTACTCCATGCCTTGTTTCTTCTTGTTTTCCCTATCTATCTAGGCCTATCTCTCTTTCATTCACATGTACTTTGCAGGTCTGAGCACCACTCGTGGCCCACTTGAGAAAATGAGGGGGCAGGCAGTACATATATGATGTTTAGTGCTTGATAATATTGCACTCGTGTTGTAGAAAAGATTTGAAAACACATATTTGATATTTGATGAGAGTTGACTTTGTTCTTCTTCATTCACTTTTAATGAGTAAATGCTTCTATTATCAGTAGATTACTTACGTCTTTCTCTTTATTTTAGTTATAGTTATGATTCTTTAGGGTATTCCAGAAAAGTCTGTGACATACTTTGGTAAAAATTCTCAATGGTTGTGTAAAACTATACCCTTTTTACCTTGTAAAAAACAGCTCTGTTCACAGCGACCCGTTTCAGTGCATGGCACTTTAAATGATAATAAGCTATTGTTCACCCCGCCCCTCGCCCCTTGCCTCTCGTATAGACACAAGACAGGTGGAGCGCTGACTTGACAACCGTTGAGCATATCCCTTGGGAAAGTATGCATGAGGATCTGAAGACACGTCAGTACAACCATATCTATTTGTACATAAAACGTACACAGTTTGTAAAAAGATTATCACCTTAATGTATTGTTAATTATAAACGACTGGTTATGAATTACAATGAGAATGTTCTAAATAAAAATTACGACATAATGGTTCTCTGAGACTGTTAACTGAGCTTAAGGGGCCGTTCACACAGAACACGTTTTTCTATTCCAATGCGCTACTTTCCCATTGTTTTTCCTATGTAAACATGCGCTTGACGGACGTGCATGACCGTTACACTCGCGTCTTGGGTCTTGCAGCGCCGCTTTTAAGACACCATGTCAAGTTAAAAGAATTTCAACTTTTACACGCAGCGCCGCTCAATGTCAGTTCAAAAAACAGTGGACCAATCAGAAGAACTCGGAGGTGGGCAAGCGTTGCGAGCTTCTGTTTACAGTAGCAAGTTGGTAAGACAACTGTTTTATTTGACGGCAACATGGCAGAGGAGGCCCTCATTTTTATTTTATTTTCATCTTATTTTCTTTTTTTCCATGTCAAAACTCGTATCTATCAATTCTGCTGTTTGCCTATTCTATTATTTCCGTTATTGCATCACATCTTAAAAGGCTGAATTTAAACACCGACTGTAATCACTAACTCACCGCGTTTGAGCATTACTTAAAAAGGAATAAATAAAAATGATATATACTTCTTCTGGAGGTAAAGCTAGATCACAAACAGTTGGTACCGATCCATTCTTCAGGAACAACTTTTTGAGTTTGATCTTGATCTTGATGAGGTGGAGCACTGTTGAGATCATGTATTTTTAAAATCATATTAGGCAAAAAACTTTTGGACTATTTCTATGTTTAGAATCAGCATATAAATTTCAACAACGATGACATGCATTGCATGTCACCGTTGCTAAGATTTAACTTTTCAACAGTGTTTTTCAGCAGCGTGAAAAATTGCTTACTGCAGCTTTAAAGATGACATGAAATGGAATTCATATGTGTACTGTAATATATATGATGCTTTGATTGCCTATATGCAGGTATTTGCTGTTGTGCAAGTCAGGTGAAAAATAGTATTTATTAGCATCCCCTCTCCACAATTTATTTATGTGAAAATATTTTTTTGTCCAAATAATGGATGTTCTAAATTCAATTATAAATATGTATTTATTTAAAATACAGTGTAATCCTCTGAACCAGAAAAGTCAGATTCAGCATATAAACAAATAATCATAATGCCATAGATATGGATAAACAAACATATTTGCGGCAGGAATAATATTACTGAATTAATTGACTGGTTAGCTGAACTCCAACTGGTAAAAGTTCAGTATGAGTAGATGGTGTAAAAAAAAAAAAAATAGTTTAGGTAGTTCTTATGTCATGCAGCTGACTCTTTAACCTTAACCATACTCATTCTGCAAGGGGCAGCTATACCAACCAGTATTTAAATTATGTGCATTTTGTTATGCTTAAGAAAATACTACAGTATGCAATGCTGAGATGGTATTAATTGGTATTTGATATATAATTTACTTATATTTACTTATAAGTAATATAATTATTACTTATGACTGTTTAGGCTACAAGGAATGAAGTCACTGCATTTGTCGCACACAGTAATGCTGAACAGAGTCAGTGATGTGGGAAAAAATCATTTGTTTTGCCTGATGCACTCTAATGTCATATGCATCCCAATAGACCTAAAGTAGCTTGAAATTATGCATTGTCTTTTATGCATTGTGTGTTAAGTTTCTATTTTGTTTTTCACATTTTTTTTTTTTTTTCATGTTAACTCAAGAGGTTATATCATGTTAAGTCTTTGCTTGTTTAAGCCAAGTAATTATTGTTGTAGAGCCTTATTGGTGACAAGTGCAACCAACCCTGGTAACACTTTATTTTAAGGGTCCAGAACAATATTAAGCATTAATTAATGATTAACTTGTTCACAATTAAGCATTAGTTAAGAATGAACCCACTAGTAATTAATGATTAACTTTATATTTTAAGGGTCCTGAATTATGCATTAGTTAAGGATAAATAAACTAGTAATTGATGATTTACTTGTTTATAATTATGCATTAGTTAAGCATGGACACAATAGTAATTAATGATTAACTTAACATATAGTAGGGCATATTAGCCATTATTTACAAATTGTTAAACATTTGAAAGATACACATTTATGCTATAAATAAACAAAAATAAACAATTAATGATTAGTTGAATGTATGGTAAACGCCTTTTAGTCATTATCTACAACTTAATAAGCCATATATTATTTTTGTATAGTGATGTAATTATATTTCTGTGACATTCTATTAAGTTAACTGAACAATAAGCTAGTATGTTTAATTACTGATGGTTTTAGTTATAAATTGCTAAAATAATATAATAAAGACAATTTAACCCTCAAAGTGAAAGGTATATCTACATTAATTATGCCACTTATTGAGTGATATTCAAGTTTATTGATGAGAATAATCCAATAATCAAGGCTAAACTGCCATTAATACAGTACTAATAAAGGCAATTTGACCCCCTATTCTAAGGTGAAAGCTAAATCCTCATTAATTATGGCACTTATTGAGTGGTATTCAAGTTTATTGATGAGAATAAGCCAATAATTAAGGCTAAACGGTCATTACTAAGACAATTTTACCCCATATTGTAAAGTAAAAGTTACATCCTCAACTGGCACTTACTGAATGGTCTCATTGTTATATAAGTTTTAATACATAACTTTCACAGACACAAAACATACATTTTTTTGTAGGTTTGAATAAATGGTGAAAGATACAACATGGAGTGGACGTATTGGCAACATTTAAACGTAAACATATTACGCTTTTACAGCAGAAATACTTAAAATATTTCCAAAACTTTTATATCATAAAGATATCAGTATAACTTCCCTTTTACCGTTTTATGGATAAATGTTATATCCCTAAACCTAAACATAACCATTTTATAGAGAATATAAAATGAACGTAATGGACAGAAATATTTAGAAAAATGACAATTTTAGTAACACTATAGCATTAAAAGGATTTTTTGAGCCACTAAATCCACTCAAACCTCTAACCATTTCTTAAAAATATGTAGTTATAAAAAAAAACAAAACAAAAAAAAAACAAACATAACAGACAGAAATGTGTAACTTAATCACAATAATTTCTTTATTAAGAAAATGTCAAAAGCACTACCAATAGTAGTCCGAATGATGATGTATTGCAGTCGCAGTCCTTTCTGGTGATATATAATAGTTTTGTATCAGGTACAGAGCAGAATTTAAGTTATTAATCTGCTTCACTTTACTTCATGGCATGTCGCAATCTGTGACAAAGCAGGAGAGAGCCAATGAGCGCTGATATCACTGCCGTAAAACGTGTCATGTCATAATGATCGAGGGATTTGTTTACGGTCGCTGTTGAGGATGGAGATACAGATCGCTGGATAAATAAATTAATTTGAATCTGTTTATCGCAATTGTATGGATTCTACAGATGTGGATTAAAGCGGATTAAATTGATGTATTTTGTGAATTTGTGTTGCGCTTTGGTGTATTTCCTAGTCTTGTGTCTGAGAAAACGCCTTTTGTGTCCCATAGCGAACAAAATAAGTATTACATGATAAATAATGGTTAAATGATTACAGAAATGTTATTCATTTTAAGGTTTTAAAGTGTAGTTTTGTTTAACGTAATTCTTTCAAACGAGTTTGCAGTGAAAGTCACAAACAGAGCAAAATGTTTTTACATTTAATCATTTTTAGTGCTGTCAATATTGTATGTTTCAGTATGAAAACAATGAAACTTATGTGTTGTAGAACCACACTTTGTGTAAAAATACACATACACGTGAGATGACGTTGCAGAATAACTAAACAAACCAATAGTGTAAATAAGAAGGGGTCATATTGTCTTTATTAGTACTGTATTAGTGGTAGTTTAGCCATAATTATAGGCTTATTCTGGTCAATAAACTTGAATATCACTCAATAAGTGCTATAATCAAATTGGTCAGATTGTTTTTATTATACTGTTTTAGCAATTTATAACTAAAACCATCAGTAATTAAACATAATTACTAGCTTATTGTTCAGTTAACTTAATAGAATGGCACAGAAATATAATTACATCACTACACAAAAATAATATGGCTTATTAAGTTGTAGATAATGTCTAAAAGGCATTTACTGTTCAGTTAATCGTTAATTACTAGGTTATTTTTGTTTATAGCATAAATGTGTATCTTTCAAATGTTTAATAATTTGTAAATAATGGCTAATATGCCCTACTATATGTTAAGTTAATCATTAATTACTATTGTGTCCATGCTTAAATAATGCATAATTGTGAACAAGTAAATCATTCATTACTAGTTTATTTATGCTTAACTAATGCACAATTCAGGACTCTTAAAATACAAAGTTAATCATTAATTACTAGTGGGTTCATCCTTAACTAATGCTTAATTGTGAACAAGTTAATCATTAATTAATGCTTAACTAATGCATTATTCTGGACCCTTAAAATAAAGTGTTACCCAAACCCTGTTCTAGATCTTTACCAGTCATTCACCAGGCATGCATGCATAGAAATGATCATGAGATGCAAACTCTCTTGAAAGCTTATAAAATTGTTCCACATAAAACAGATTAATTTCATTGTTCTTAGCAGACTCTTATCAGACATGTGAGAGGCGAGAGTTAGAAATTATGCTCTTAAAAAAGTAATCCTGAGGCATTTTAAGCCTAATCATTGGTAGAAATCTTGCACTGTCTTAATGCTTAGTGTATGTGTGCGTACCATGTATGTGTGTTCATGTAATCACAGCCAGCCATGACTGGAGAATTTGCGTACTCTTTTTCCACCATGTTCCTCCATATGTGTAAAATGCTGGCTGTCTACCAAAACATCTCTGAGCTTGTCAATCTAGCATTCCAGCATGTTAGACACCCCCAGGAAGTGCTAGGATGGCTAAAACGGTACTGGATGGAGGGGTGGGAAACAAAACCCATAGTGGTGATTGGCTATTTGGCTGGTAGCCAAGGTAACAGGCTAAAAGGGTGAAGGTTTCCTCTTTCTCTCTCTCTCTCCCTCTCTCTCCGTCCTCTGAAAGGTCAAAAGAATCAAAAACAGTCCCACCAAGGCAGAAACTGTATAACACCACCTACATCTCTGCACTTAAGCACATTTCTCTAATTACTAGCTCATAGTCCATAATAATGTAATTACCTAAATCGATCTTTCTAATTATACACATTCACATTTGATCAGAGAAGTAAATGGTAACATTTCCATTACATTTGCATTTACATTTATGTTTTTAGCATCAATGTTTTGCCAAGTTATTTCCAAGAAATTGCGTACACATTTGTGAGGAATATTTACGTACAGGGATTGTACACCCATAGGGGTTTAAAGGGAAAGTTCACCCCAAAAATTATCCCATGATTTACTTATCCTCAAGCCATCCTAAGTGTATATGACTATTTTCTTTCAGACAAAGACAATCAGAGATATATTTAAAAAATGTCTTGGCTCTACCAAGCTTTATAATGGTAGTGAATGGGGGGGGCCTGTTTTGGTCCTCTCTCGTCCCTCACTGTCATCGCTCCTCCGTTTATGCTTCCGGAGCTCCTCCGTGAGAGATACGAGAGCAGTGCAATGCACAGCTGATGCTCATTGTCACTCGCGTCACCGGCCTCGCGCCGTTCCCTTACGGCTCTCGTCACATTCAACTTATTTCAGTTAGCTGCCAAGGCAACATTTCTCATTTTCTTTCTTTCATTCATTCATTCATTCATTCATTTTCATCTAATATTTATATTTTATTTGATTTATATATTTTTTATTTTTGTTTGATTTTTAGTTAACAATAAAAATACTGGTTTTGCATAAGAAAGAAAGTCATGCCGGTTTGGAATGACATGAGGGTGAGTAAATAATGACAGAATGTTCATTTTTGTGTGAACCAACCCTTTAAGCAGTAACTAGTCAAATACAAAATCAAAGGTTGGTCCACTTTAGACACTCTACTAACTATAAGTAACTTTGCAACATGTCAACTCTCAGAGTATTTGTAGACTGCTAGTAGATTGTTAGGTTAGGGTTAAGTGTTAGGGTTCAAGTAGGGTAGTTGCTTAGAATGTCTAAAGTGGATCATCGAAATAAAGTATCCAAATCAACTATGAACAGTTTCCACACTAAAAGGTGAATAAAGAGTTTGATTTAAATAAACAATAGACCATAAGTTACAATACTCAAAAATGGCATATTGATTACTGTCTTTATACTGAGGATTTATAGATTGTTTGTTTGTGTGTTTTGATATAATAAATACTTGCTCTGACTAATGTCAGTGTGTTGGTTTAACAGCCCTTTAGCGGACTACTGGTTGATGTGACATTAATCAATTAGCTAAATGAACATTAATGGCAGTCTCTATTAAACTAAAGCACAGGAGAAGCATAGAATGTGTCACTGCCTCTTTCCCACTGTCTTTATTTAGCCCTTAATGTAGTTACTCGGAAACTGTGCTGTGAAGAGGTTGAAGTGTGCATAGATCAAATACAAGACGGAAACGCATTAATGAGCATGCTGAGTTGTGTATCTAACACATATTCTTCAGACTAATCACCAGGGACACAACGTTTTTAAGCATTTCACGTTACGGTGGCAAAGCAAAAGTGACAAGACGTACTGTGATTCAGATGCAAGGATGAAATGTCTCTCTCTCTCTGCATGACAAGTTCACCAAAATTTCACCTGAAGTACTATTTGTACATTGTGAGGTGTATATATTTTATAGAAGTTAGTTGTTCATTCTGAGTCTGTAGTAGAAACAATTCCATAATGTCAGTGCTTTCCATTTCTGTCAAATGTGGTCTACATCACAATCAGATGGTGGAATCATTGAAGCGAGAGGATAACACCACCTCTTTTCCCATTCTCTCTCTCCCCACTCCTCCCCCTACACCCCCCTCTCTCTCTCCGCAGCCCCCTGCCCGTGTTTCTCCGCACGGCGGCCATATGTGCAGTTTCACAGTGGCATCCAGACATCTCCCATCTCAAGTCCTGTCATTCTTCCCAAGCTCAGACATCTGTCAGAGAATGAGTGTGAGCCAGAGAGATGCAGCCACCCGGAGCCTCCACTCAGCTGGTGCTGTACTGGTGGAAGTCCGGAGGCGTTTTGTAGTCTCCATTCAAAACTTCAACTCATTGTATTTATTTAATTATTTATTGTTGTTGTTGTTTATCACCTCTTCATCACTTTAAATTATACTAAATGAGAATAAACTCTTCAATGAAAACAGCTTTGCATTCATATCAGATAAAAGACTTAAAATGGACATGGACTCACATGCATTTGTTATGTATTGCAATGCATTTATTGCATTTATTTCTCCATTGCATTCCAGTTACTTTTATATTTATTGTTTTTATATTTATTCTTCTCACTAAAGTTATACTCCCCAGCTACACCATTACACACCCCACATGGATATTGAACGTATACTGTATAATTTACTGTATGTTGGCTTGTACAGTATCTCACAGAAGTGAGTACACCCCTCACAACACTAAAGAAATGACACTTTGCTACAATGTAAAGTAGTGAGTGTATGGCTTGTATAACAGTGTAAATGTGCTGTCCTCTTAAAATAACTCAACACACAGCCATTAATGTCTAAACCGCTGTCCACAAAAGTGAGTACACCCCTAAGTGAAAATGTCCAAATTGGGCCCAATTAGCCATTTTTCTCTCCCCAGTGTCATGTGACTTGTTAGGGTTACAAGGTCTCAGGTGTGAATGGGGAGCAGGTGTGTTAAATTTTAAGAACAGGCCTTTGCTTGGACGACCAAAGAAGTTGAGTGCACATGCTCAGTGTCATATCCAGAGGTTATGTTTTTGGAAATAGACGTATGAGTGCTGCCAGCATTGCTGCAGTTTGAAGGGGTGGAGGTCAGCCTGTCACTGCTCAGACCATACGCTGCACACTGCATCATATTGGTCTGCATGGCTGTCGTCCCAGAAGAAAGCCTCTTCTAAAGATGAGGCACAAGAAAGCCCGCAAACAGTTTTCTGAAGACAAGCAGACTAAGGACATGGATTACCATGTCCTGTGGTCTGATGAGACCAAGATAAATTTATTTGGTTCAGATGGTGTCAAGTGTGTGTGGCGGCAACTAGGTGAGGAGTACAGAGACAAGTGTGTCTTGCCTACAGTCAAGCATGGTGGTGGGAGTGTCATGGTCTGGGGCTGCACGAATGCTGCCGGCACTGGGGAGCTACAGTTCATTGAGGGAACCATGAATGCCAACATGTACTGTGACATACTGAAGCAGAGCATGATCCCCTCCCTTCGGAGACTGGGCCGCAGGACAGTATTCCAACATGATAACGACCCCAAACACACCTCCAAGACAACCACTGCCTTGCTAAAGAAGTTGAGGGTAAAGGTGATGGACTGGCCAAGCATGTCTCCAGACCTAAACCCTATTGAGCATCTGTGGGGCATCCTCAAACGGAAGGTGGAGGAGTGCAAGTACTCTAACATCCACCAGCTCTGTGATATGGTCATGGAGGAGTGGATAGGACTCCAGTGGCAACCTGTGAAGCTCTGGTGAACTCCATGCCCAAGAGGGTTAAGGCAGTGCTGGAAAATAATGGTGGCCACACAAAATATTCACACTTTGGGCCCAATTTGGACATTTTCACTTAGGGGTGTACTCACTTTTGTGGCCAGCGGTTTAGACATTAATGGCTGTGTGTTGAGTTATTTTGAGAGGACAGCAAATTTACACTGTTATACAAGCCATACACTCACTACTTTACATTGTAGCAAAGTGTCATTTCTTCAGTGTTGTCACATGAAAATATATAATAAAATATTTACAAAAATGTGAGGGGTGTACTCACTTCTGTGAGATACTGTATATCATAATATATATTAGCAAACCGTGACTCTTTTAGCCCTTTCAACCCTTTCCCTTGTGTGGAAAAATGTAAACAGGGCTGGGACATCGATTCTCGATACATACATTTGAGCACGTTTACATGCACACCAGCTGATAACTCAAATATCAGCAAATTGAAATAACCATTTACATGCAAACCAGTAAACTGACAATGCAAGCAAGCATGACTAAATCGGGTCATTTCCCTGTAGTGACATCAAAAATAATAATTTGCCTATCTAACTCAGAGTATTGTATATTATGTCAGTTGTGATGTTAAATAATGCTTGCAACATATCAGCGGGAAACTTACAGCTCATAGCCTATATTATTCTTTCATGCAGTTACAGATGGAGCAGACTGAACCACATCTACTTCTGCTGCACGAGAGATGAAAACACATTTTTACAATTTTTCGGGGTCTTGAAAAAGTGTGCGTTTGCGATATATTTCCTTCTTGCTTTCTGTCTGGATGCGTTTAAACCTGCGCTAAGGATGCGTTTCTGTCACATATCACACATGCGCCGACAGAAAGCAGGTTAATGCATTTAAATGCCGCACGAAATTGGGGTAAGAGGCAAAAAATGACCTGCTTCGACCGGTTTAAATGCTTAAGCCGTTTATGACCTCACTCCAATAAAAGAAAACAGGTTACCGTGTTTACATGACCACGTTCATTGTCAGCTTATTAAGCATAATCAGCTTAAGAACGTGCATGTAAACATACTAAATTCTGGATCGATTCTGATATTTCCCCTCTTGAATCGATTCTGTGTTTAGTTGTAACAGCAGATGGCGCTCTAGGCTGGTTTTCAACCGCACACAAAGGCTCATGAAGAATACTACTAGACAGCGATCGTGTGATTGTGAGTCAGGTAAGTGGTTAAATATACTTGCACCTCGGCTCAGAATGCTTTTATGACTCAAAATTAATGTAAACACAGCCCACTGCGAACACCCTTGTAATTTGCTTCAACCTTTTTGAACTTTATGAATGATTATTTTAGGTTTAAGTGGTGTGTGTAAAGGAACTGGAAGCAAGCAGATTAAAAGTTTTTTTAAAGCACGTAGTGCCATCTGCTGTTAAAAAACTAAGCTCAGAATCGATTCGGGAGAGAATCTCAATACATCGGAAAATATCAGAATCGTTCCAGATTCTTTGTATCGCGAATCAAGAAACGATGTATTGTCCCAGCCCTACCTAAAACTCAGGCTAAAATCAGTCTAGCTGTGTCCTCTAGTACTGCATAACTTACCTTTGACAATAAATGCAACAAGCAAATAGCACACTGAGTGTGAGAATTACCACCAAAATAAGCTAAAATGTAATACAAATCCTCATTACAAATAATTGCATCATCACACAATCGTTGTGTGCACTTCAGCAGAATATGGTGATAACTGGCCGGGTTGCAAAATGCATGACACACAAAACCAACAAAATTTCATGTAAGGCAATGCATCATGACAGCGTTCAGACCAAAGAAAATTAGCGACAGATAATTCCGCATCATAGGCAGTGAACAATGATTGTGGCATTTTGAAACCCACCACCACAAACAAACAAAGTTGATGTTAATGCTTGTAGTCAAATTAAGCTCTGTATTTAACAGCAGAATTCCTAGCGAAAAACTACATTATCCATGATGCTGTATAGAAAATTACACCAATCAGTGAATCGAAAAAAGCAACACACACCAAAAAGCTATTTAGCTCTGCCCACTAATCAACATGTTAATGTTAATCAGCATTTGTACATGAGTTTTATATGTCTCCATTGTTTTTAATTTGTTGTTCGCAATGCTTCATGGGATAGTAGCTCTTTTCCTCACTAAAGCCATTAAAGGGTTAGTTCACCCAAAAATGACATTTCTGTCATTTTTCTGTCAAGTACTCACCCTCATTTCGTTCCAAACCCACAAGACCATCGTTCATCTT
The DNA here is from genome assembly GCA_037101425.1 of Elopichthys bambusa. Classification (NCBI taxonomy): domain Eukaryota; kingdom Metazoa; phylum Chordata; class Actinopteri; order Cypriniformes; family Xenocyprididae; genus Elopichthys; species Elopichthys bambusa. The sequence continues at coordinate 14,719,945 of CM074432.1, read as the reverse complement.
CGGAACACAAATCAAGATATTTTTGATGAAATTCAAGAGGTTTTTTTTTTATCTCCCTTAGAAATCAACGAAATTAACACAGTCAAGGTCCAGAGAATTAGTAAATACATAATTAAAATAGTCAACGTGACTACAGTGGTTCAACCTTAATGTTATGAAGTGACAAGAATAGTTTTTGTGTGCAAAAACAAATCATTTATTTAACTATTTATTTATTTAAACTTTATTTTTTAACAATTTTTCTTCTTCCCTGTTAGTCTTCTATGCAGTGAACGCAGTGCAGAGCTTCTGTGTTCAAATGCCAAAATTGTTTATTTTTAGTACTTAAGTGATCTTGAAGCAACCGCAGTCAGATTGTTCATGAATGCAAGTTATTTGGCTAAATGAATTCCTATTCTTAGATCAAACCGGAAGATGTTAAGAAGTAAATGAAAGAGAAAAGTATTAAAGAAAGACAGCATATGGTGTAATGACAGAAGAATAGAAGCGGTGAACAAGCGAACAATAGTTTGGCATAATTTAAGGGACATCGCAGATTTGCATTCATAACAGATGTATGAAAGCCTGTGCAGGACACCCAAGCGTCCCGTTGAAGGACGTTCTCCATCTATCCGGTTTTGCACTGTCGGGGTGGTGCTGTCCCGCTGAAACTGGTCAGGCCCATGTGCGGATCTACTGGACAGCTTGGCACTCAGCAAGCGGCCTGTGCTGTCACATCTCTCTGCTTGGCGAGCTACGTTGGTGAATGGCGGTTACTGGTTACTGGCAGCTACAACTGACTACCTGCTCATCTGCTTCTGGCTATGGTTGACCTGGGGCGGACTCTGTGGGCCCACATGCCTCTTTAGCGGCCAGACAATCTGCTCCTTCTTCACACACATACACACACAAGCGTCACAGACATTGTTCTGCCTCAACAAATTGACAGTAAATACACACAGAACACAGAAGCCCACGAATATCAACCTCTACTTGCTCAAATACAAACCAAACATGCATTAAATACATAATGTATATGAGTCACGAAAGAAAATGTACATTCTGGCCTTTGCTTGGTCTTACCCCTCCCCTCTCCATCACCCTTCCCTGCAACCACACACCTCGTTTCTCTCTATCCTCCTCACCACCTCTCCCACCGGCTCTCTCCATGTGTAGTGTTAAATGCCCAGACGTACCATCTGAATGCTTCCACCGCCAAGACTTTCTGAAAACTCCACACGGGACGGCTGTCCCACTGTTGCAGAAGAAGAAAGAGGAATTCCTTTTAATCAAGAATCACAGACGGCTTGGCCAGGAGTCCTGGGAAGCCTATGAAGGTTATTTGAAAGGATGAAAACGCTGTATCATCTGCACACACACATATACGTACAAATTGCATTCAAAATGATAATCCCTGTGCACAGATCAAATTAAAATAGATCATTCAGTGAAATTTGAAAGTTTGATATCACACTGACTCACTGATGTACTGAATTAATTTTATTTTTATTTAATAGGATCAATGCATGTTAATGAACATCAGTATAAAATACAAAATGTAAGCATAGCAGATTATAGCAATATTGCTAATTTATAACCAGTCCCTAAGCAGGTAAAACAAACAAAGACATTAGTGGCAATATACAAATATACAATGCATAAATAGCTGCGTTTACATGAACCCTAATAATGACTAGTAGCACAGTCAGAATAAAAAAGTCACATGTAACCACATCAATCGGAATAAATTGGCCAAATTCAATTAAAATTTCATTCAGATTGTAAGGGGAGGTTTAGATTTTTTTTCTAATCAACTCTAAAAAATGCCGGGTTATTTCAACCCAAGGTTGGGTCAAACACGGACAAACCCAACCGTTGGTTTAAATATTTTAAATTGCATTTTTAAACCCAACGGCTGGGTTTGTCTATATTTTACCCAAAAATGGGTTGAAACCACCATTTTGTAGAGTGTGTAAATACTTGATCAGATTGAAAAGCGAAACTGGAAAGTACTGTGCATGTGCAATGACGTAGAAATGGTGTAATGATGTATGACATATAAATGTGCACATCAACCCAATCACTTTATTTAGCGTTCATGCAAACACTACGTATGGATTGATAAATTGGAATGAATATATTCCAATTAAAATAAAAGGTGTCCATTTAAATGTAACTAATGACAACACAATTACAGATACTCTAAGCTCAAGGGGAAAAAAGTGCAACATACTAAGTTAAAAATAATTACAGGTCTGGTTTGTCTTATATGTAGTGTGCATGTGTGTGGCACCTCACAGTCCCCTCTGAGTTGGCCCTGCTACCAATGCCACTGTGTAATAAACTCATTCGAAGGGGGTGGGGCAAGCCCATGCAAGACCTTATAAGTAAAACAAGCATAGATGTATATTTCAATGTAAAAAAACAACAAACAAACAAACATAACAAAAAAAAAAAAAAACTCTTTCAACGTTACAACAATCATATGAATAAAAAAAAAAAAAAACTATTTACTTTTATTACTTTTTATTACTTTTTTATTCAAGATGTGCTGACATTTAGAAGAACAGTGTGAAGTTTCTTTTATCCAGTTGCCAAGAATTACCAAAAGAAGCCAGAGTCGAGATTTGCATGTTGCCAAGCAACCTACAGACACAAACAGGGTACATAAGTGGAACAACAGCAATGCTCATCCTCTGCTCAAAGCATTTTTTTTTCTTTTCATTTTGTGTTCCTTGATGATATTTTATCAGATGTGACTTTTATATATTTAACAGAACACAATATATCACTATTTATTGTGCAGTCGTAATTATATATGAGCAATATCACACGAGTAGCAGTGCGATATTGCGTTTATACAACAGTTCGACGGCACGAGTGTGTAAATAAATAAGAAACAATAACGGAGTGTCTTTAAAAGACTCTTTTGTGCAAAACAACTTCCTTCCACCATGGATTCAAATCTCAAGTTGACAGTTTAACAGTTACTAATTCTAAAACATCACTTTAGAACTAACAAGGGAATGTTGAGTCGCTTCATTAAAACTCATTGTATTATGTAGAGTATTATGGTATTATGAGAGAGAGAGCAACTAAACAAGTGTATTACCTGCATCTGATATAGTTCTTGGGGTCGATGTCCTTAATATTTTATCCATTATAAAAAATCTGTTTGAATGTCCGCTGAGGAAAGCGATAACTTTGTCTTTGTCCTTTTAAAAATTAAGGGGATTTCCCACTGCGCTAAAACAACTTCCTTGTTCTGACTCACTCATAAAGACAATCTTTGCCACCATCTAATAGTGTAATAATGTAACTTTCACTGAAGTCCATATCACAAATCACTAATGGACTCTTTCTCAAAACCAAATACGGCATATTATTTATATTATATATAAAAGACAATAGGAAATAAACACAAGCAAAAAATTCAGTCAAATGTACAAAAGCAGCGCTCTAGTACATGATTTAAGTTAAATATAGCCTAAATATAAAGTTATGAAAACTTAAAACTGTTGTATAAACATAAATACAACTACTGTTCAAAGTTTTGGGGTCAGTAAGAGTCTCTTATAATCACCAAGACAGCATTTATTTGTGTAAAAAATACAGTAAACACAGAAATATTGTGAGATATTACAATTTAAAACTGTTTAAAACTCTATTTTAATATATCTTACAATGTAAATTATTTCTGTAACGAATATGCTGATTTGATGTTCAAGAAACATTTCTTAATATCATCAATGTTAAAAACAATTGTGCTGCCAGTTGTGCATTTAAAAGTATAAGGTCAGTAAATTTGAAACCTTACTTTGAGTAATCTGGAAGGAAGCACTTAAAAACAAACAACAACAACAACAACAACAAAAAACTGGTTCCACACTTCTGGCATGCTCATACAATTTCACATCCCTCCTTTGGTTACGTTCCACTTAGATACTGTGGTCTGGAACGCCACGCCAAACAGCGAGATGTAAAGGTGCAGTTGAAACGGCACTTGATCACACTGAGGTTTGTTGAGTCTGTGAAGAATCCCTAACAAAGTCTGCGCTAAGTCATTCAAGGGTAAATCATCAGATCATGTTTCAGCATTTTGTTTCATCACTTCTGTTATACTAACAACTCCACTTCGTTGCACCATTGTGGTTTCATTGCAAACATTTTCATGTCATTTCCACCTTCATTCACACTGACAATTATACTTGAATCTAAAAAAAAAAAAAAACAAGAGCATCACACACACACATACACAGAGTACAGACAGAAGAAATGGATTTTGAGTGAACAGATGTCTAAATTAAATTAAATTCAGAGGAGTGAGGCTGCCATCAGTCTAGACAGTTTGACTTCCACTGGAGTGATGGAGTTTGTCAGATAAATGAAAGACATATAAGAACAGATTTTATTTAATTTTTTCCTCTAGTGCATGTAAACTTGACTGACATGAGGGACTGTTAAGCTTTCAGCAGTAGGTTTTCAGACTGATTTAATGACCAGTTTTATTTTTAAAGGCTGCCAGCATATCAGTATCATATTAGATTAGAAGTTTATGAATAATGTAAATGTACATAAATTTACTGTTTACTTTGGTGTCTTATAAAGTGTGGTGGTTCAGAATAACCAGTTACAACCCAAAGTTAGAGAAATAGGTATAGTTCAACACAAAAAAATTAGAGTTCCAAACCTGTATGATTACTTAAAATTATATTAACAAAATATTATTTTAAATGTTTCAAATAAAACAGCTGATTAAAAAAAAAAAAAAAAGCAATTTTTACAGAAGAGTTGATTTGCACGTCCCTCAAACTTTTTTTTTATGCCACAGCACAGTTTTTATAAGTAAAAAATCCCACGGATTGGGCATGGATTACTTCAAATGGCATATAAAATCTAGATATTATATTAAAAGTAGTTCTCACATTTATTGTGAAATTTGAGCTTAAGTCAGGTAGGAACACAATGAGGTAATATAGATAGCTATATCACGTCACTTTATAAAATTGAGGTTAAACCACTTGGGTCACATGGATTACTTTTATGATGTCTTTACTACCTTTTTGGGGCTTGAAAGTGGTAGTTGCATAGGCTGTCAATAGAAGGGCAGAAATCACTGAGATTTCATTAAAATGACCTTCATTTGTATTCTGAAAATGAAAGAAAGTCTTACGTGTTTGGAACCACATGCGGGTGAATAATGAAGAAATTTTCATTTTTGGGTGAACTAACCGTTTAAAATGTTTGCTGTAACTGGCTAAATGGGACTACATAGGTTGTCGGGGACATTAAACATCATCATGCCAAACAGGAAAATCACTAGTCCACTTTTACAGCCTTGATGTGTTTGTACTCATGCTCTTGAAAACTATTCTAACTCAAACTTAAGTTGTCTTAAGCTTAATGGTGGTGACATTGAAGTTATGCGACCGTGGTGCAGTTCGTTTGTACCCTAACCTTAGCTGGTCACACTTTAGATTAGGGTCCAATTCTCACTATTAACCAGGTTTGGGGAGTAACGAAATACAAAATACAAAATTTGTGTAACTGTATTTCATTACAGTTACATTTTAAATGGGTGGTAATCAAATTACAGTTATATCTGAAAAAGTATTTAGGTTACCAAAGTGATTACTTTGAATTATAATGTCATTTATTTAATTTAAACATTAATGTAAACTGTGACAGGAAATAATGTAAACAGCAATTGGTGATTCTGACAGTTGCAAAAGCACCCTAAGCTACAGTTCTGCTCATAAGTTTCATACCCCTTGCAGAATATGCATCATTTCAATAATTTTATCGTAAAAAATTGCATGTTATTTTTATTTAGTACTGTCCTCGCAATTGTGAGATTTAAACTCACAACTGCAAGTTATAAATTCAGAATTGTGTGATAAAAAACTTGCATTATGATTTTTTTTTCCTTCACAATTGCAAGTTTATATCTCATAGTTCTGACTTCTTTTTTTTTTTCTCCTTTTTTTTCTGGAAAAGAGCGAGATTATATCTAAATTCTGTCTTTTCTCACAATTCTAACTTTTTTTCTCGAAAAAATTGAGAATTTATAACTTGCAATTGCACCTTTATATCACACAATCCTGAGAAAAATTGTGAGATAAAAACTCGCAATTACCTTTTTTTGTGTGTGTTACATATTATTAATATTCCAAAGTATTCTAAAGTATTTAGATTAAGTTACAAAACTTGGGTAATCTAACGAAATACGTTACAAATGACTTTTTTTAAGGATGTATTTTGTAATCTGTAGTGAAATACATTTTAAAAGTAGCCTACCCAGCCCTGCTAATAACTAACTATTAACTATGACTTTTGCCTCAATAAACTCCTAATTACTGCTTATTAATAGTTAGTAAGGTAGTTGTTAAGAAGGATATAAAATAGGGATGTAGAATATAGTCATGCAAAATAAGGTATTAATATGTGCTTTATAAGTACTAAAAATCAGCCAATATCTGAGTAACACGAATGCTAATAAGCAACTAGTTAATAGTGAGAACTGGATCCTAAACTAAAGTGGGTAACACTTTATTTTAAGGTCTTTTAACCAGTTGCTTATTAGCATGCATATTACTAGAATATTGGCTATTTATTAATACTTATTAAGCACATATTAATGCCTTATTCTGCATGACCTTAATTTACATTCTTAATCCTACCCAATACCTAAACTTAACAACTACCTTACTAACTATTAATAAGCAGAAAATTAAGAGTTTATTGAGGGAAAAGTCATAGTTAATAGTTTATATGTGTTCCCTATACTAAAGTGTTACCCTAAAGTGTTACCTAAACACAGTATTTTCTTTCCTTGTCATTTATATCTAAGAGAAACAGCTTCTCAAACAAGAAGAATGAAGGGCAGGACTTGATTATTTCCATCGGGAATTGATTGGATCGTTGTAGTTTGCTATTGCTGTGATCTCATGTGAGTGACAGGTTGTCCTGCCCTTGCAAAAGTAAACATGAAGAGAAGAGATTATGTCGTTGGGAGGGGAAGTTGTTTTGATTAAAGATTATGAGGGCATGTGAATAAAATGTTTTTTTTTTTTTTTTTTTTTTTTTATTAGCTTATTTTCTGTATTAATGGAAAATTGCCATTTTTTTGTCGAAGGCTAACTTCCAGCTTGGCGTAATCCCTGTAGCATAATATTATTCAAATCTCTTTTTTTTTTTTTTGTAATATTACTAAAGACCTGTCAAATGTTTATATGTAATTTATTTTGCGTTATATTTGCTGAAAGCATTTGTTATTTGAATTATAGCTATTAACATTATGTGTAGAAGGGCTGATACATAGAATACAGACACAAAACACGTCAGTGTTATTGTCATTCGCAAGTAACTAATTAAACTGCACAACACTGCACATTCTCCCGTCATAATCTTCATCACACATATAAAGTACTGTGAATAATAGAGTGCGGAAAGATAGAAGGCATGTACCACCCTAACAATAAGCCAGCACACTAAAATGACGGTCGAAATCTGACAGCTAGGATTATAGTGGTCCTGCGGTAGAAAGGCCTCTCCGACAGCAAGCCTCTGGAGCAATGCATGAAGCTATGTTATAATTAACTCTGCTGCCAAGAGATATTATATATCATCAGCCGTCCTCCGGCCAAAGGAAGTGCTGCACGGGGAGAGAAAGTCATGGCTGTGGTATTGTTCAGGGCTTAATCAGGTCATCGCTGTGGCAACTTAGATTACAGTCATTTCCAAGGTGCTGGTTAACGTCCACAACAACAAATCTTGTCACACATCAACTTTTACTTTTTTTTTTTTTTTTTCAGTTTTATTTGGAAAAGCCCTTTGCGGCAGGCCCAGCAGACAGGAAGCAATTAGGCTCAATCTGGACGTGGGTGACAGAAACCGCCCAGTGACAGCAGCACCACTAAATAATGACACTTTCGACTCTGACTGACGGGCAGATGATGGCCCCCTGAATGTGTCACCCAGCAGTAGCTCTACACCCGCAATCAAGACACACACAACTTTACAGTGAAGTCCTAATTGTCATTTTTAAACCGTCGCCTTTTGAAATACTAGACTTCGAGACACAAAGACTTTGAGAATGCGTATTTATGCACAAGACAAAACAGAATCCGTTCAAGTTAATTGCTTCCTATAGGCGAGTATTATGAGAGAATAATGAAACCTGATGGGAGGTGTAAAGCCAGGTTCTATTGTTTTGATCTCTTTCTCTCCTCTCTTCATTTTCCTTTTCATTAAGAGTTCGGTCTGCACTGACAGATTGCTGTGTGGAGAGTGATATCACAGAGGTGATTCAGGCACTTTCAGAGCCCCAAAGCCTCAGTGAGATCTGCTTCTCCTTTATAGCTTTAACCTTCATTTCGTTCTCCCTCCCTGTGTGTGGATGTGTGACCTGTCCAATCACCCATTGTATTATTTCGGTACTCCCTAGTGCACCGCCTCTAAATGAACACATTTGTGATCATTACGATTCAAATTACAGGCTCTTTATGACACATTTGCTTGCATGAGTCTGATGCGATTGATTTATGTAATTACAATTCAAAGTCAATGTGCCAGGTGTCCCAAGAACAACTGACAAGTGAAGTCTACAAATGCATTTACAAAGACTAATTATAACTAGTATTTTTTTATTCTTATTATTGTTAGAGTTAATTGCATTTAAGATTCGCATTCCACATTCGCAATCATGCAATGCGTTCTAGCTTTACCCATCTGTACAGTGGTCCACTCTGGAACGCTAATTTACCCAGGAATCTTTGTGCTCTCTCCCTCTCTCTCAATTAACCATGTGAACACATATCCACCTCTCATTTGCCTCCTCATTTAGTGCAGCTCTTCTGGCTCGGGCCAAATTACCTGCCGTTTCAGAATGGCAAAAACTCATTCAGCCCTGTTTACAGCTGAGTATGAATAATGAAAGTGACAAATGGAATCGCTCAGGAGCAATGCTAGGACTGGCTTAAAGCCCTGTTTCGTTAGGCTTGGATGACTTTTGTAATTATGTTCTCTCCTCTTTTTTCCTCTCTCTCTTCTTATTTTTCTTTTTCTGTTTTTTTTGTTTTTTGTTTTTTTTCCAGAACAAGCTATGTTATTCAAAAAAATTAAATGTAATATGTATTCATGTCATATTGACATTGAGCTTTAATTTTTTTCGTGTTTAAATGCCAAAATGCTTGTTTTAATGTGGGACCAGCCTGTGGGCTTTTGAAATTTATTTCAAGAACAGAAAAATTTAACCATTAAATGTATCATTTTTGACAGCACAGCGGATGGCTCTAAAAACAAAATAAAAGTGTCATCAACTACTATGTAAATGAATCATTTAATATAATGCAATTATTATAGATACATACAAAGTTCTGGCATGAAACTCTAATGGGCAGGCTAATAGGTCCTTTAACTCAACCTGCTCATACATCATTATCTACAGGACACAGATGATTGGTTCCTGCTGTATTAGTAGCCAATGAGCTTGCGTGCTCAGTCTTTAAATACATGAGTAGCATTCCTCATGTATGTATTGGCAGTAGCAAGTCCCATACTTGTTCTGCAGCAGCAGCAATAAAGCAGCAGTAGCGTAGCATATCTATTCCGCCAAGACCAAACACATCTACATTGTCATACCCATTACCATGCCAAACACTCCGAAAGTATTTAAAACTATACCCATACCACTAAATATGCCCCTAACCTTGATCGTATCCCACCTTAGTAGCAGCTAAGAATGTTGAACCCAATATGTACATTGTACCTAACACATTACTGCTGCTTTATTTTTCCATTTTTTCATTTTTTTTCATTTTTTTTCATGTCAAAAAAGAAGAAGAAGAAGAGAAAAAAAAGGTGTATATATTCAATTTTTTGACTGCATAAGTAAATAGTTTCAAACCAGCATGGTTGTTTAATTTACAGCCAGCAATACAAATGAGATGTCAAACTTTGTGTAATATTTGTGATGTTTTGATTTATCCAACCCAGTCTCAATGGAAAAACATTGCTGCCTACGTTTTTGCAAAACTCCAACACATACAATTCACTGCAGTGTCCAATTAAAATGAAGATTATTGGCAGTAAAACGCCAACAATGCTCCTTTTGCTTTTAGAATACAAAGTTCTAGCCTACCATCCCCTCCACAGATGAAATGGAAAGTTAAATTTGTCATATCTACTGAATCTGAGTTTGACACCAAAACTGTCAGGTATGTCCAGTCTAAAGACTGAAAAGTTATATAATTATGACCTAGAGTATTAACTCATTGTATCGGTAGTCTACAAGACCAGATTTTGTAAACGTATCCAGATCCAGATCCAGATCCTTCTTGACAGATATTGGAAAAATAAATGAAATAGGTTGTTAAAAGTGACACGTCCCTTTCGTTTACCCCTTTTCTTCTTCATATTTGGTATGCACTGGAGAACGGCAAAGTGATTTCACCAAGCACAACATGTTCCTGGATCAACATCTTTGTTGATCCTGGAACAACATTCCAATCAACCAATCAGATTTAAGGGGCAAGTTTACAGTTTATGTTTAGGCATACAACCAGGGATTAGATGCTTCTACATCAGTGTTATTCACCTATCATTTCCCTCTGATTGTAGGGATAACTCATGGGTATATGGTTAGGTTTAGGGGTAGGGGTTATGACTACATTTTCAGACAGGAATGTTGTTCCAGGATCAACAAAATATGTTGACCCAGGAACACATCTAACTCTGCAAAATCAGTGGCCAGTGGCCACTCCAAACAACCTGACTGTTTAGAACAGGCCACACAGGTTGCAGGATGTTCATCAAATGTTGGCCACTATCTGCTCCTGTGCACACTAAATCTATAATTAAGTGGATTATAGTATTATAGTATTAATTATAGACATATATGAGTCTGTAGTTTTTCTTTGTGGGAAACATACATCCATGTAGATATTAAGTAAGAGATAATGTAGAGTAAGATGATCCTTATTGCAAAATAAACCCAGACCCAGACCCAGATGAGTTATTGCATCATCCTATTTAGCGATAATGATCATCTGAGTGTACACTATTACACTTAATACACCACCACTTACAAAATAAATACACAAATGCATATGAATTATTGATTTGAGTTGAAATTATTTGTTTATGTGATATTTAAAAGGCCACTAAGTGCTACAAGAAATGGAAATTAAAGAAAATTGGTTGTTATAGTGTACAAAATTTGTTGTCAGGGCAAGCCAATATGCAGTTTAGGGGCCCTATCATACACCCAGTGCAATGCGGCACCAGGCGCGACACAAGTGTTTTTTACTAGTTTCAGCCTGACACAGTTGTCATTTTCATGTCCTGCACAACGTTGTTTGAATAGCAAATGCATTTGCGCCCATTTGTGCGCGTCTGAAAATGAGGTGTGTTCAGGCATATTGTTGGCGCGTTACTATTTTGAGGCGCGTACACTCTGCTTATTACACATGCAGGGACGTGCAGTAGCACACAAATATGCCAAATATTAAAAATAAAAGGATTACAATGTAAAAGATTATTATTATGTGCATAAAGATAAAAATGCTTATCCGGCTTTTCCCATAGATCCGTTTCCTTGCTAGAGAAGCATTCAGGTTTTCCGCTTGCAAATTCCACCATGTAAATAGCGAATCCACTAGCGCAATTGACTTTTAAAGGGAATGGGAGATAAGACTCTGATTGGTTTATTGCACGTTATGCCAAAAACACACCAATTACTCATTAAGAGAATAGGGACAACCCTTTTAGACCATGCACCAGGCGTGACAACCATTTTTCCCGTCCTTAAACAAGCAAAAGTGCACTTGTGCTGTGCACTTTAGGCCATGCGCTTAGATCGTTAAAACAGGACCCTATAAATCATTATACTATAATATTTGACCACAGCATGTCATGATTAACCAATCAAAATCAAGTATTCCAGAGGGCAATGCAAAAATACCTAATGCTCTTATCTATCCTTATACAGTATGACAAGTTCCTTCCATCTTCCATATTCTTTGTATTTTCTCAAATTAAGTTGCCCAGTTTCCTTTTCTTTTTTTTTTTTTTTTACAATTTATAAAATTAGCACACAGCATGTGCATTAGTCAGAAACCAAATTTAATTGGGGTTCTGTGAAGCCACCCCTTGATGATCACCCTCTTATTGTTCTTAATTTCCTGGCCATTTGCTCATTTTACCTCGCCTGCAATCCACCCCACCCACCAACTGAATAATTGGAATCAGCCCAATGGCAGTTCATTTAGCTGAGAGTTTCTTTGAGACAGTCAGGTGTTCTGTGATCACCCCTCGCCGTGAGCCTTTCCCTGCGGTGTCCACTAACCAGCAGGACATGCCATCAGATGGAGTGCCTGTGTCGCTGACATCCCAATTAGCCAAATTAGCCTCTTAGAGCTCGTCACACCACATAGAATTTAATGGCTTGAATACTGCTGGGTAATCTCCTTAATATAGGCAAAAAAATGATCAGATTATTTCTGCATTGTAACACTTCTCTGCAAACAGTAACAGACAGCATGTTTTGCTTATCAGAAGACGTTTGATGGAGATACATCATTCAACAATATAGCAACCATTAAATTCAACATTATAACATTATAATAAGCAGACAAACAAGATAAGTACCAAGAAATCAAAACATGTTTCAATAATAATTCAAACTAAAAAATGCACCTGTAATAATATATAAGACTAGGGCCTGGTTTTACACATGTGACTTAGATTAAGCCAGGGTTAAGCCTTAGTTAAATTAGGACATTTAAGTAACTTTTATAAACGTGCCCTAGGAAAAAAAAAAAAAAAAAAAAATATATATATATATATATATATATATATATATATTGGTGTTCATCTTGAGACAAAATAATGGCAGTAAAATATTTTAAGATATATCAGTGCTACTTGCTTTCAGTTAACACAACAAACTGAAACATATATTTTAGCCTAGGCTTAAAGGGATAGTTCACCCAAAAATGAAAAGAAGAACGTAATTCATACAGGTTTAGAACAACTTGACAGTAAGGGGAATAATTACAGAATTTCCATTTTTGGATGAACTATCCCTTTAAGCCTTGTCTGTGAAACTGGGGGTACAACAAGTAAATCTAAGAGCTATAACATGGCATATATTTGTAGTGATTTCAAGTCCTCATTTTCAGCCTTCACACACAGCTAAATGAATACACTGGAAGAACGGCAGACATACTGTAATTAAAGTGTTGCAGTCCTTGAGTTTGTTGCTCTTCTGGCTCTCTTTATATTGATCTCTCAATAGTTGCAGCTTTTTCAACTTCTCTGCCAGAAGTGGAATCCCTGTGTAGCTTCCTGTAGGGTAAAACAGTAGAATAGCTATGTTAAAGAACTAATTAATAAGATGTAGCAGCTTTACTTAAAGGATCATGAATTACTAAACCTTGTTTTTCAAGACAATAAACAAATGTGTATATGTTGTGCATAATTGTAGACAATTATAAGCATTTTCTCCTAGGTTTGATATCAACTCAGAATGACCCTCAAGAAATGGCATTATAGTTTTGAAACAGCATGAGGGTAGGTAAATGATGACAGGATTTTCATTTTTGATGAATAATTCCTTTAAGTACATTCTCAATGCATTTATATTATGTTTGTCTTTGTAAGACTCTGTCAACATTGAACAATAGGGTTCCTTTGAACAGATCGCCCTTTGATGTAACCTTTCAATGACCTCTCTAATTAATGAATGCATTTTGTTTCTCTTAACAGCACGATTTAAAATATGCAGTGCCATTAGAAGCCTTTTGTACATTTACCCTCAGCCAGTTCTTTTAAGTCTATTCGGGCAGTCTAGCTGAGGTAAGTGGGTCACTTATGGTACAGGACAAAACAACGTGGAGCACAAATTCTGGAGATATGTGCTTCATTCTCTGTTCTCTTCTATGTCCTCATTTTCTAATTAGTTTCTAAGGAGAGCTGAGAGTGGTCATACTTATTTTACCCAGATGTTATCCAGTGTTTGCCCTGAGGGTGTAGGTTTGTTTACTACAGCACAACAGCATCATGCTTGCTGTGACTCTTTCTGTGGGCTCATTTTCATTTCTTCCTTAATGTTTTCTGACCTGGCTAGTTTGTCCATTGTGTTTAGTTAAACTTATGCTTTGTATATTAAACAAATGATTGACTTAAGCTGTAATTAGTATTCACTTTGGTAGTAAGTATAAACTTTGTATAAACTTTGATTGTGAAGCAATATTTAATGAGTTTAGAGTTCTATAGATACTTGATATCAGCAAAGTGCACATAGAAGAATATGAATATCAGTGTCAGTTCCCCATCTATCCCTTCACTCAAATAATTGTAGTTGTCAGTCAAAGGCAGACTCAGAGACATGTTTCCATTGCCAACACAAATCATATTCCAAAAATGACTAATTACTTCCTTACATCAGTCTAAACATATACATCAAAAGATTGGCAGAATATGCTAAAACTAAGTGCACTAAACTCAATGGACACAAATGATAGATGTCATTTAAAAACTTAAGTCGGGGACAACAAAGGCCAAGTTTTATCAGTTTGTTCCCTTGTTATAGTTAAATTATGGCCATGTTGTACTAATTTGTTGCCACATTTTAATTTAGTTAAAACGTGGCCACAATTTAAAAAAAAAAAAAACAACGGAACAAATGAATAAGGATAGATGATAAATGACCATCAATGGCCTAACATTTGACTCTTTGGCTCAAACAAACAGAAAAAGATTTGTCCACATACCTGAACACACTCCAAAGTTTCAGAAGTGACAACCAAAAAACGAGAGTGGAATCTCCTACATTTTAGTTTTGTGTTAACAGAACACAACTGACTTAATTACTCTGCATACAAAACAGGATTGAGCACTTAAAGGTGGATTGACCTTTTTAAAAACCAAATTTAGCTGCAGTGTGTATGTGGCTACAGTATTTAAACTACGTCTCTGCACATTTCACTAGTGTAAAGGAAAGTGTTTTAACACAGACAAAATTACACACCTACACATTTTTATGCTTTGATTAAAATGTTTGGTCAGTGGTTCTGATGGGAGGGGGTTGTTGAATATGTTACTCAACAGCAATGCAGGAATATCGCTCACCCAGCAATCCACAACATGCTTAATTGAGCAGCGCTCTATCTCACAACAGCTGATGTGAAATCAATGGAGCCCATAGGAAGGGATGGTCTCCGTGCCTCTGGGTTAGCTTGACTATCTGACAGAGGCAAGAGACAGTGGCTGAAACTTCGAATGGAGTTTCCGGTAGGATGATCGGGTAAATTTAGTTTCTTTGTGGAACTTAGGTCTGGCTTCAAGACAAAAGTCAGCAAGTAGGCTACATTCATGCATGTGTAGACAACAAAATATATGCAAGTACTAGTTCAAAGCATGAGAGCAGGCCCAATTGACAATTTTCCATAATTTTCTGCTTTATTGCTCTGTTGCAGGATGTGATTGAAGGTAAGTTTATGTGGTTCAAATCTGCAACAAAACCCTACCTGAACCTAATTAACATGTAAAAGTGTCTGTCATGGATTCATTCATCTGTTTATGTCTTACAACAACACCAGGCGGAAATACACAACAGTCTCTGTTGACTCAAACATAAATACCAGGCAATTGTATCAAGTTTCACTACCCCATTTTTGTACCTTAACAAATGTCATATAAGACATTACCTAGAAAAGATGGTGACATTATCATACAAAAATGTGTTTGGAAATGTCAATCCAGTAACACCTTTCAATTTCCCTCAAATGCATCAATTTTACAAGGCGCAAAGACACATTTGGTAAACATGCCTCTGTTGGCTTCCTCTGGGAACTATTAAAGTCACTGTGTTAATGAAAGTCGCTTGCTCTCACACACAAACACACTCGCACACCAGGAGTCCATGCAGCAACTCAAGCCCAGTCAACAACAGCATCCCTGAGGATTCATTAAAGGGCCAATTGTGTGGTAGTGAGGAAGCTCAGAGGAAATGCAAACCCCACCTTGAGCTTACATCGATATAGACATTCTCAGATTATTACCTCACCGTATGGTAAACAGAAGGGAGTCAGAGCTTCGATTTCATTAGACTCTGACAAACAATATAATGATCTTTACTTAGTTCAAAACTGGCTGATTCTATTAATCAATATTAACTGTCAACACACTTTGACATTAAATCAACAATTAACAGCCAACAGTGATGGGAAATGCTAATTACATTTATGCTGAAAATTAGCTTGATTTATAATGATCTTCATTTACAAATATAAAATCTCTGAATACCTAGTTTTTAGCATCTTAATGAGACTTCCAGATTGTCATGTTTGCAATTTGAAATGCATCTCTTTGCTTATTGCATTTTTTTTAGTCAAGAGCTTTACTTTACCTGTGTTGAATATTAGCATGTTCTGTACACTATGATAACAATTGTGATATTGCTTTAAAAAAAAAAAAACAGAACAGAAAAAGTTCATATTAAAGTGTTAGTTCACCCTAAAATAAATATTCTGTCATTTACTCACCCTCATGTCGCTCCAACCTGGTCTCATGGAAATACGTACCAATCATAGACTGTAAAAAGTACCAATACGTACTTATCACTGCAGTTTCTAACAGAAATGAACACTAGAGGCAGTAAAACAGCAAGCACTTTTAATCGTTTTCATACACAGTTATGATTACGGATTATGGATTATGAGGTCAGATTATAGATTAATAAAGACTTGTTTTCACATCTCCTTGCACAATATTATGTTATGATCTCAAAACGCTTTTACCAAAGTGCACGATTTGTAAACAAATACATTTTGTTTCGCTTTTCTGACATAACATATTTGCTCGGTAGCTCAGCTGATACGGAGTTGTACTTACGATGCAACAGGCTCCGCAGTCATGTTAAAAGAGCTCAAAGAGAGATCTAAACAAGCTAAAATAGCATGATTACAAAATGCTTTTTATGTCACATTTGCTTTAACACTATCGGGTAGGTTTAGGTGCAGTGTTTGTGGTACGTTATTTTTAAATGTAAAGGAGCATTAGCGCCACTCACTGGACATTTCAAATCAGAACTGCGGTGATACGTATAAAACCAACGTAATAAAAACGTACCATATTCATGTTCATCTGTTTCGGAAAAAAACTGAACACGCTTTTAGCGCCACTCAGTGGACATTTCACATTAAAACTGTCACGAAACGTAAAACTGCAGCTATGTATTTTCGTTTTGCAAAAATGTTCCCACAGGTACGTTTTTCTAATGAGACTGGGCTCATCGTTCCAAACCCATAAGACTTTCGTTCATCTTCAGAGCACAAATGAAGATCTTTTTGATTACAGAATGCTGTCAGATTTCCTTCCATAGACTGCCTTTGCAACTGACACTGATGCTTCAAAAAATTCATAAAGAGATTGGAAAATTAATCCATATGAATTAAGGGGTTTAGTCTCTTTTATGAAGAGAATCGATCACTTGTTATGATGAACAGATATAATTTAGGCTTTTACTCACACGTAAACACTGATCAGCGAACATAAGCAGAAGCTCAACAGAACCTGAATAACGCACAAGAACAAACCTCTTCCGGAAGTTTAACTTGTAACACACGAGAATGAACCTAATTGGTTACACAGCACATTTGAGCTTCCGGAAGATGTTTGTTCTTGTGCATTATTTTATGGAAGGAAATCTGACAGCATTCTGTCATCAAAAAGATCTCATTTGTGTTCCGAAGATGAATGGATGTCTTACGGGTTTGGAACAACATGAGGGCGAGTAATTAATGAATTTTATTTTTGGGGTGAACTAACCCTTTAAGTAACAAAAACTGTCAAGCTTTGCATGTCACTAAGCAATGCACAGACCAAAACCCTGCAGTGAGTTTTCTATGTCCTGATCCTCAATTATTAATCCTGCTTTAGGTCGCATTTACAAAAAATCATCATTAGCCAATTATAAGTTTTGTTGTTACTAATATAGTTCAACAAGTTAGTGTTTCCTGAAACCAATAAACATTATTAAATAGCTTCTCAAAGTTGTGTGGTTGGACAGCTCTGGATAGAATCATATTGTCTTGTTAGTGTGACATCATGCTCTTGAGCAAAATAAGCATGCTAACGTGGTTTGAACAATGCATGTTGCTTCAGTTTCAGGAAACAGATGTGACTTGCTAGTAAATTTGTGCAATGATCCATTGTACTATTGTAGTTAAGCAGCAATTTGCATCATTGTATGGTAAACACACCCTGAGTGATCGTGGAGCAAATCTGGACCTTTGGTTTGGAATGCTGCAAACGCAGAACAAGTGGAGTGATACAAACAGTGAAATGTCCCATTGCTGTTGTTCTCTGTATTACCATTTTTGGACTTAGCTATCTGGTCATTTCAAATATTCCTGTTGTTAATGTAGCAGTTGTGTTAGGCCTTACATGTTGACCAGCCAAACATATTGCACTTCTTTAATTAAAGGAAAGCTTTGCATATTCACATCGCACACTTCCTTCCTTGATTTTTCTTCCCTTCTTCTCTTTTTTTGTTACATATTCCTGTGAAAGATTATTTATCTAAACACTCTAGTCTTCTCAAAGTGCATTCGGCGGCCTTCTAGCTATTTTCCACTCGGGCGACCGTGAAGTCATATTGACACTACACATATGGCAATCTCTGAGTGGAGATACACTTGCAGACTCCTTCTGTGTTTCAGTTGTCTTAATGAATAATACCATGGTGCATTCAAACGTCAGCAAGAAAGGCTTAGGGTTTTCTCTTTTTCCCTCTCTCTCCTTCTCTTTTCTCTCTCCCTCTCTCCTTTCTCCCTGTTTTTGCAGCATCAACAGTACCTTCATGCATGAATTAATACGCTTGCATTTCCCATTCAAACACATCACTGAGAGAGAAATTATATGTTTTTCTCCTCCCCTCTCTTATTGTCTCTCTATCATTTTACAGAATAATTAAAAACACAGCTGGCAACATAGATATAAAGATTTTGTGTCTTCGGTTCAGGTAACATTATTTATGCATTTATATTTGTTCCAAACCTGTATGACTTTGTTTCTTCTGTAGAATATAAAATTCCACATATAAGATTTCATGAGTTCACACTTACAAATAATCAGAGAGAGTAAAAAATGATTTAATATAATTTGGCCCAAACCCAGACTACTCCCCCTGTATCCTGGCTGGGATAGGAACCAGTATAAAAATGTAAAATGGTTTGCTAAATACTTTTATTATATTCAAACAGAAGATAAAATAGTACAAACTTTTGGCTATTTGCCTTCGTCAGTGAATAATAGGAACCAGCCAATAGTGTGGAGTTAGGTTGGCGAAGGGTTGCAGAAAACTGTTGAGGAACATAGGTGAGCCTACTATATATATATATATATATATATATATATATATATATATATATAATGTTTGTTTCGCAGTGGCAGCTGTTTCAGCTTGGATTTGTCTGGAAGTATTTTTATTGGCAGAGCAAAAATGGACAAACTATCTGGGAATTTTCCATCTAAAACATAAGTTAGGGCATAGTCACATTTACATTAACCAATATTGTACTGGCGAAATACAGCAAGTAGGAATCCATGCAATCTGGAATTCTGTGTGAGGGAAAACATTCAGATTCATGTTTGTTAAACTTTATGCCATGCAAATTTGCCACATTTACAAATAAAAAACAGCTTAAGGGCCATTTACACCATTTTGCATTTTGAAAATGCAACTTTTTTGAAAGTGAAAGTTTTTGAAAATGATACAGTTATCTCCACCTAAACTACAAAAACGTGGATTTGTGAAAACGGTGATGTCATGTGCATGCGTATTCTATGTTCAGTCTATAGGCATACAAAGAAAAACCTTGCCAACTACACTATTGAAAATAGACATTCATTGCCCAAAAAATAAATAAATAAATGAATAATCCTAATTTGACTGCTCCTTTACTCTATATTAACTTCTTGTTTATTCAACTGTTCGTTGAAAAAGTAAAAAGTAATATCACAACAACTCACAGTCGTGATGTCAGTCTGAATATTGTGCTGTTACCTGTGGCTGATATTCAGATAAACAGTGCTCTTGCTCTTCCTCAAGAATCACTAGGTTATATATTCCAAAGCCTTGTCTGCTTAGTTAGCAATGCTTGCAGAGCGGAACTCAATGAATCTCTCTGCATATCATGAGAGTTGTAGCTATGAAGATCAAATTAACGAATTGGTCTTCACCGGGAAGTATTTTTCATCATGCAGTGCATTAGTTATGCATGCTGATGCAACTTACTTTTATCTAGTTACCGTTTCTGTAACTTATTTGCGTTTTACTGTGGAAGTTAAACTCATTTCTCTCTTTGCCCTCATTTTTGTGACAAACGAGAAGCTAAGTGACAGATAAAGTAATGAAAATAATGAATTCATAAATAGATGTCCAGGGTTCATATTAGCTGTGTCTCTTGCAGTAGAAAGTAGATGGGGGGTAGGGGGGCATATAATCTAAATTAGGTGTTCTGAGAGTGAGAACACAGGGACAAAGACCCCTCTTGACATTGAGCATCTCAGTCTATGTGAGATGATCACTGAAATGGCAGATAAATCGCTTTTTCACATGCTCACCCACACTTTTGGATCACATTTTAAAATCACAATTTTCCTTCAAGTTTAATAAAGTGAGGCTATGGACCACAGTCTGAAGTTGAGATGACTTAGACTGAGATATTTTACACCACCGCAGAGCATGAAAGCAAGTCTAAATATACAATTTAACAATGGAGAGAAAGAGAGAGAGCGAGAGAAAAAGACTGGAGGAGATAAAAAAAATATTAGACTTGGTGAGGCATAGAGATCAAATCTCAATCTTATAATGGAAAGTGACTCCATCAAAAACAAACTAAACTCAAAAACAATAGACAAATATTTCCTTCACCAAACAGATGCTATATTTAAGGTTTCTGAGTAAAGTTTAGAAAGTTTCAAGCAAGCATATATTCTAAAACTCAATAGGGCCTTTAAGTAACTTCATGCCAACCTGACAAGCAGGCTATTTACATTAGACAATGACAACACGATAGTTCATGGGACACTTTGTGATTAAATTCAGTGACCGCCACACTAATTTTGCCTGGGGTGGGAAACAGGGAAGAGGAGGAGCAGCATTTTGCATGAATCAGTGTGGAGAGGTGAAGGACAGAACAGATGGCAGATGGATGGAGTTGTAGCCAAAGTCAAGGGTGCAAGACTTCTTTCTCAGAGGTATTCTGGTGTGATCTTGCACACGGCAACACGCCAGAGAATACAGAGACAAGAAGTTGGCTTGACATTAGTTCAAATTATTTATATATTCCCGAATCACGCTGCGCCATCATCTACCACTGCACAGCGTGTAAACGTGGACCGTGCCATTCCTACAATGGCCTCATTAGCCACAACAGAGGATATTTGAGAGGCACTTTAACCCAAGGAGGTCTCAAGAAAGCTATCCATTAGCATTGCCATTCATCTCAATGGAAGTTGCTCAGATGGCGGAAGGATGCGAACGATTTGAAGTCTTTTTTTTTTTTGTAGGTGCTCAGTTTTGGTGCCAGGTTGTTTTGAGCAACACAAGCTCATTGGAAAAACATACCTGTGTCAACATTTTGGCAATACACAAAAATACGTACCAATACGTACATATCACTACAGTTTCTAACAGAAATGAACACTAAAGGCAGTAAAACAGCAATCACTTTTAATCGTTTTCACACACAATTATGATTACAGGGCCAGATTATGGATTAATAAAGACTTGTTTTCATGTGGCTCCTTGCACAATAATGTTATGACCTCAAAACACTTTGTACCATAGTGCATGCTTTTGTAGACGTATATATTTTTGAGTTTTTGGAGTTTGCATCACTTTCCCAGCTTCAGATATTCAGTTTTACTGACGTAACAAGCTTGCTCTGTAGCTCAGTGTAACCCCTCATCCAGGTCCTACTCGCCCAGCTCCACGTGGGCCTCGTGGGCCTCGAACCTGGGTCTTCAGCGTGGGAGTTGGATGCTCTAACAAGGAGGCTAAAGGCTGCAACCTGTAGCATCAGTCGCTAGAGCATCAGTGAGAGTGAGGTTTACTCGCACAGCGACTACTAGCTGGCCTCCGTTACACTCACCCCCCAAACCTCACTCCCATCCGGGTCACGGCACCAATGTAATCCCTCACCCAGGTCCTACTCACCCCGCTCTGCGTGGGCCTTGAACCTGGGTCTCCGGCGTGGGAGTCAGCCTCCGTTACATCAGCTGGTACAGAATTGTACTTGCGATCCGAAGAGCACAGGTATGAATCCTGTGAAAGACGAGTTACGGTAAAAGAGCTCAAAGACAAGAGTTCAGAAACAAGCTAAACGGTTACCATTGTGTTTTTAGGTCACATTTTCTTTTGTTAACACTGTCGGTTAGGGTTTAGTGTAGGTGTACGTTATTAAACGTGATGGAGCATTAAGCTTTTAGCGCCGCTCACTGGACATTTCAAATCAGAACTGCTGTGATACGTACAAACTCCAACATAATAAAACGTTGCCATATTCACATTCATCTCAAATAAACACGCTTTTAGTGCTACTCACTGGACATTTCACTTTGAAACTGTTGAGAAACATGCACGACACAACGTATTTAGCATTTGGCAAAAATGTTGACACAGGTACGTTTTTCTAATGAGCCTGGGCTGGTTTTGAAATAAAAATCTTAAAAATAAAGATGTTGTAGCTGATGTTACTTCTGGGTTTATTCTTCACCACAGTATTTCATGCTGTGTGCATTGCTGTACACTGCACATTTGGCAAATGTAGTAGGTCATGCATTCCATGCATGCATGCATGCAAAAAAAGTAGATTTTTAGTATGCTATTCAGACCATAGATGGTGAATCTCAGATTAAATCGGTATGTGTGAAATCTATTGATTTAGCATTCAAAATAGGATATTCAACAAATCTGCTGTTTTGCATTATACGAGACCAGTCGCAGCATCCGTAATATTTGAAGAGGATTGAATTGAGTGGAACTGCAGTTGTGCTGTATTATCAGTTATAGTTGACTTGAAATGTGTTCATTTTATCAGTTACTGACATCTCCTACAGTTCATGTCATTAAAATGGGACAATGCTGCAATCTGAAATCCCCATTATAAAATAGCTCCCTCTGCCTCACCCCCTAAAAGCAGACTTGTATTGATAAGCGTGCAAAACAAATTGATGTAATTAATGCTCAGGTTGTCTGAAGAGGACATGGACATGTGTACAAACCATTCATCACTCACTGAGCTTATTTGCTTTCAGCCCTTTGAAACAGCAGTTTGGCCTCAATGAGCTGAATCCTAATGGCAACCAATTGGCCAT
Organism: Elopichthys bambusa; assembly: GCA_037101425.1. NCBI lineage: Eukaryota > Metazoa > Chordata > Actinopteri > Cypriniformes > Xenocyprididae > Elopichthys > Elopichthys bambusa. The sequence continues at coordinate 14,696,578 of CM074432.1, read as the reverse complement.
TCTTGTTGTGTGCACAAAGTCTTGTGGGTGGACAGGTTGGCAGTGTTAGCAATGTGAGAGCACATGTATTCTCTCTATCTTTTCCTCTCTCTTCTACCTGTTGACTCTCTAACCTTTAACGGCGATCATGTAGTGCAGAGCTTTTAAAAACAAAATAAGTTGGTAAAGACAGCATAAATGGTAAAAGAAGGACATAAAGATATATAATTCATGAGTCCACTGTCCCTTTTAAACTCGGATGTGTTACTCACACTTGAAATATTAACCCTATGTCATTCTAAACCCTAGATCAGAGGTTCCCAACCACATTCCTAGAGGCCCACCAACACTGCACATTTTGCATGTCTCAATCAAACACACCTGATTAAGGTTATCAGATCATTTTTAGTGATTTAAAGATCTAAAATGGGTGTGTCAGACAAAATAGACATGCAAAATGTGCAGTGTTGGTGGGCCTCCAGGAATGTGGTTGGGAACCGCTGCCCTAGATAAACAGAATCCTAGGTTATTTTGCTTCACTTTTCACACTGCTCATAATTTACACAGGGTTAACCATTAATCGTAGATATTTATAAACTGATGTTTCACATAGTACAGTCTTAAACCCTGGTTTAATGTTCTAGATTTGCGCTGTGTCATTGATTGGACAAATGAAAGGCTCTATAATTGCACACTCATATTATACAGTGGGTACAGAAAGTATTCAGACCTCCTTAAATTTTTCACTCTTTGTTATATTGCAGCCATTTGCTAAAATAATTTAAGTTCATTTTTTTTCCCTCATTAATGTACACACAGCACCCCATATTGACAGAAAAACACAGAATTGTTGACATTTTTGCAGATTTATTAAAAAAGAAAAACCGAAATATCACATGGTCCTAAGTATTCAGACCCTTTGCTCAGTATTTAGTAGAAGCACACTTTTGATCTAATACAGCCATGAGTCTTTTTGGGAAAGATGCAACAAGTTTTTCACACCTGGATTTGGGGATCCTCTGCCATTCCTCCTTGCAGATCCTCTCCAGTTCTGTCAGGTTGGATGGTAAACGTTGGTGGACAGCCATTTTAGGTCTCTCCAGAGATGCTTAATTGGGTTTAAGTCAGGGCTCTGGCTGGGCCATTCAAGAACAGTCACGGAGTTGTTGTGAAGCCACTCCTTCGTTATTTTAGCTGTGTGCTTAGGGTCATTGTCTTGTTTGAAGGTAAACCTTCGGCCCAGTCTGAGGTCCTGAGCACTCTGGAGAAGGTTTTCGTCCAGGATATCCCTGTACTTGGCCGCATTCATCTTTCCCTCGATCGCAACCAGTCGTCCTGTCCCTGCAGCTGAAAAACACCCCCACAGCATGATGCTGCCACCACCATGCTTCACTGTTGGGACTGTATTGGACAGGTGATGAGCAGTGCCTGGTTTTCTCCACATATACCGCTTAGAATTAAGGCCAAAAAGTTCTATCTTGGTCTCATCAGACCAGAGAATCTTATTTCTCAGCATCTTGGAGTCCTTCAGGTGTTTTTTAGCAAATTCCATGCGGGCTTTCATGTGTCTTGCACTGAGGAGAGGCTTCTGTCGGGCCACTCTGTCATAAAGCCCCAACTGGTGGAGGGCTGCAGTGATGATTGACTTTCTACAACTTTCTCCCATCTCCCAACTGCATCTCTGGAGCTCAGCCACAGTGATCTTTGGGTTCTTCTTTACCTCTCTCACCAATGCTCTTCTCCCCCGATAGCTCAGTTTGGCCGGACGGCCAGCTCTAGGGAGGGTTCTGGTCGTCCCAAACGTCTTCCATTTAAGGATTATGGAGGCCACTGTGCTCTTAGGAACCTTAAGTGCAGCAGACATTTTTTTGTAACCTTGGCCAGATCTGTGCCTTGCCACAATTCTGTCTCTGAGCTCTTCAGGCAGTTCCTTTGACCTCATGATTCTCATTTGCTCTGACATGCACTGTGAGCTGTAAGGTGTTATATAGACAGGTGTGTGGCTTTCCTAATCAAGTCCAATCAGTATAATCAAACACAGCTGGACTCAAATGAAGGTATAGAACCATCTCAAGGATGATCAGAAGAAATGGACAGCACCTGAGTTAAATATATGAGTGTCACAGCAAAGGGTCTGAATACTTAGGACCATGTGATATTTCAGCTTTTCTTTTTTAATAAATCTGCAAAAATGTCAACAATTCTGTGTTTTTCTGTCAATATGGGGTGCTGTGTGTACATTAATGAGGGAAAAAAAATGAACTTAAATGATTTTAGCAAATGGCTGCAATATAACAAAGAGTGAAAAATTTAAGGGGGTCTGAATACTTTCCGTACCCACTGTATATTGCCAACTATAATATCAATTCTTCCTGAATGGACTTTTTGGACAATACAGGTACGAACAAAATAGTTTGTTCTAGATTTTTGGACCCTTTTGATGCTCCAGGAGATCAGCATCCCACAGAGCTTTGTGTTCAAGTCTGTTAAAATGGATTATGGCTCTTTTCCACACTGCACTTGTTATCCAGCACAGCCAGTGGAAGAAGTCATTTCCATCGGACTCCTCACACAACTACATGAAACTTAAATATCACTTAACCAAACCTCCTTCCAGAGACCTCGGCAATGTTGTATATTATCAGTATATGATTTTGTAATTTACATTAGTGGTAATACAGCTGATGCTAGACAACTAATCTTTCATTTATTTGTTTGATGCATAATAAGTTTCTTCACCTTATTACTTTCAGAGAAACAACAATTTATCTTTCTATAAGATAATGTAACTCTGCCATAATGAGCACATCCAACTTAATCACTTGTATTTTTCCAACAATCATCTTTGATTGTTATTTTACTGTTAAGGCGAAATCCCTTAGCTGGTGCCCCGAGGTAAAAGGAGTAAGAGGTAATCTGACATTCTCACAGTCACCTTATATGACGTGACCAAAACTCACAATATTAATCTGGTGCCACCTGTGAAACTCCTACATAACTGCAGGACATATAGTCTGGGGAAAATACACAGGCTGTGTCCAAAAGCTTAAAAATGTTAGCTTCACTTCCTGTCTCCTGAGACACCTTCATCTGATTGATTTTTGAAGGCAGCATAGATGTATCCTTCGCTGACTTTAATATCCCACAATCCTGTGCTTTCCATTCTGTGACAGTTGAGCTAAAAGATAAAGATGGCATCTACAAGTTGTGGTTGGTGGTCAGTTTGTGTGTAAATGTACGTTTTTGACCAACATTTTCCACTTCTGTTATTTCTAGCGAGAAATTACTATTGTAGTAATTTAATATTTGCTTAGTTATCACCAAAGCTTGCTCTATTTTGCAGTAGATAATTAAACCATTACGCTGCTTCAGAAGTTTGTCCGAAATCAGTTTCGTGAGGTACCTTCATGCACAAACACAGCCTGCAACAAACAAGTCAGCTACCTAAGATTTAGGCTTCAGCCACAGAGTGGAGATGGTGAGGAAGAGCTTGGTGGAGGTGTGACATTCAAATTACATGACACATGAAAATGAAATAAACATGGAAGTGAAATATGCATGGAGGCCTGTGTGCAGTACAAAGAATATTTTTTTCTATAGACATGCACAAGCTATTAACCTCTGCTTTAGCTGGTCCAAACCACACGAGGTGTCTACACTCTAAAATGTTTATCCCGCTTGCAGGGTAAAGCCTCAAGCCCCCCTCTGACACATACAGATGAGCATATGGATTTACTGTTACTTCTTAACCAAATAATACTATCCCTTGAAGGCATAGTTCACCCAAACAGGAAACTTCTGTCATCATCTACTCACCCTCATGTCGTTCCAAACCACTTTGACTTTCTTACTCCTGTGGAACATATAAGAAGATATTTTGAGAAATATCTCATTGTTTTTTGTCAATACAATGAAAGTCAATAGTAGTCAACATTCTTCAAAATATCTTCTTTTGTGTTCCACAGAAGAAAGTTGGTAACAGTATATGATAACACTTTATTTTAGAGCGCCTTTGTTACATGTTACAAGTATCTACTACAGTAATAACAGTAAATTAAATATAAATACAATTAACTAACCCTAAATCGAACCTTACTCCTAACCATAACCATATAGTAAGTACATGTTGTTAATTAATAGGCTATTACTCAGTAATAATTGTATAATTACACTGTAACAAGGACACCTAACATGTAGCCTACTTTATTTTAATGTGTCCGTTTTTCTTTGCTAATAGAGGCCTTATACCACCCAATAGATTTGTTATCTATTTAGGATGGTATATATGGCATCCTAAATAGATAACAAATCTATTTAAAATAAATATAAATATACAAAATAAAAATACTTAATGCAGTGGGTTAGGAGGCATATTCTTGACTCATGTAGAATTCTTTCCAACAGGCTAAAAGATGATAGTGAGGCTGTTCCCATGGGGTCTCAAAGTACTGTTGCAGAGTGGAGTACTTTTGATAAAGTGTTTAAAGCTTTTGAGAGATCATACCTGACAATACTGTATTTAAAGTGAGCGAGAGCAAAAGACAGAGACAAGATGAGGGTGAATCCTCTGTACTGAATGACTGATTGAAAACAAATGTCAAAGGAGAAAAGAGACAGAATGGGGTGGAACTAAGAATAGGACTGGGAATACTGACAAATACTCTCATTATCGTTATGATAATTTTGTATCCAAACTAATCACAGAAATACAGGTGGATAGGGGAATGTGTGAAGGTGATAAGGTGTGTGTATGTGTGTGTCTGCATGTGCATGCCAGTGTATTGAGCAGATTCACACCTCAACTGTATAATTATAGGTTAGGAAATTGTGCCATCCCCCACCCACCCCCCATAGTTATTAATTAGTTTATAATACTGTTACATGATATTAGACATATTTATACATTCTGTAAAAATCTGAGTTTATCCCAATGTTACTCTTATCTCAATATTAGTTGTTCAACTCTGTGCTGTACAACTTAGCAATATTACCGTTTAGAAATGTGGTAACTATTTCTTTTCCTAAAAATACACAAATGATGCAATTGTTAGGTGTAGTCCAGCACACGTGATGAATTAAATATAAAGTCTTTTAACAGACCAGCAGAGCTCTCAGGAGAATCTACATAGCAAACAACACATTTAACAATGAGGACACCGAACCATGAGCAGAAAGAACTGAGGACCTAAATACACACAGGGATGATTAACAGAATCAGAAACAGGTATGCAACTCAATTAGAAAACATGACAACTACCTAGAAATGAGAACTCAGGAACAGGGAACAGGGAAATTTTGTTATTAGTAAATGGGGTGGGTGGGGGTGGGGGGGGGGGGGGGGGTCATCTTCCCCTGTTGTGGAGTGAACAATAAAATATTGGAAGCTGCGCCTATCATGCGGTCTGCTCTTTGCGCCCTGAAGTGATGACAGTGACAGCATTACAGTGTGGGGGCGAGAGCACCCATGGGTGTCATACAGGAAGAGGAAGAGGTTGTAAAAGAGGTGGAAGATTGCATGTGAAGGCAATGATATGAAATATACAGTATGGCTGGTTTTCATCATTATCAAATCATTGATATGTTTTCCCCCTCTCTGAATTTATACAGTTGTTAGAACCAAAAACCTTTCTAATAAGAACCAAACACATCCTAAATCCTAATATTAATGTCAAATTGTAGACTGCATAAAATGTAAGCATCACAGGATTAATTGAAGTGTAATTTTTGTGGCTGTTTTGCAGGTGACTGTGTTCTTAGCTCCAGAGGGCTTGTGTATACATGATTTGTTTGATTGTTTGATCTGAATGCTTTTGGGAAATACACCCCAGATAATTTATAATGACATCAAAAGTTATCTCAAAGTTTATGTTTGGTTGTGATGCATGAACTACACACTGTCCTGACAGTGGAGCTTCTTATCACTGAATAGAGGGTCAACATACAGTAGAAGTCTTACCAATAAATATACACTATACGCATTATATTTCATGTCTTCATGACATGACTTTGTTCATAATGTCTAGTGTGTCACAACTCAATACGCAGGAAGTGAATTATTGAACAGGACTGACCTCATGTTACAGATTTATAAAGAAGATTCTGTAGGAGCCCAGAGGCTCTGGACGGTCAGTGGTGTCGATATAGAGGAGGGCATATAACAGGAGATGATAGACTGCTGACCTTTCAGACTCATCAAAACGCCAATGCAGATGACAAATAAACCTTTAAGTTAGATAGAAGTGCTGACGGAAAGCAATATACACTTCTCTTGTTGTCTCTATATCTATTTCTCTCTCACACTTTGTCTTCCTGATGTCAAATTTACTGTACTCAACTAAATGTGGAATATAATGCATATGGGCATATGCGTTTTATGGAAAGTCATTATTCAACAAATTTTCATATACAACACTTGTTCTTCTGTAGCTAACATTCCAAAGTCAAATGTATGCAGCTTTAAAGACTAATATTGATGTAAATCAAAAGGGAGTTCATGGAATTTATTCAATTAATTCATCAGAGAACTTTAAATTGGTAATTGTGCAATATTAACAATAACAACATTGACAAATAAAAGAACAATCAAAGTTCTTGGCTGGAACTTTTATAGCTTTAATAAGCCATATGAAACTGAACAATTTAGGCATAAAACAAACTGTACAGCCCATTTTAATTACAGGGATCTTATGAAATCATTATTATGTAGCCTATCATATTTAATAATCAACCAATGGAGACTTAGAAGAAATTGTGAAATTCACACTTTACCACTAATATTTTTCCACGTTGTCATTATTGACACAAGCGATTCCCACAAACTTAAAAGTAGAAAAAATAAACTATTGTTCAGGGACAGTTTGTCTGACAAATCCAGTCTCAGATGAAAGGCACGTAACTGAAGAAATATTGTATACTTTCAAAAGCTATAACATGCAATATGGACAACAGATGGAGAACAGAAGCTCAAACAAAACTATTCCTTTAACCCTCTACGTGTTCCACAGTGACTGATCCATAAATATTGTATTTAAAGTCACTAATTAAAACAGTGAAATAAATAAACATTCAAATGTCTCTTGCACAAAGAGAGTCATGACTGTAACTTATAGCTGAAGGGCTTCTGCTAATAGATGAATCTGATTATGTAAATCATCATTAATGTTTTGATCCAGCTAAGAAGATGAAATAATGCAATGACCTAATAATAGAGGAAGGTGAACTCTTGAACTCTCTATGAATCCCAATCCTCCCCTCTTGAGAACAGAAGCGCTAGCTTATTTACTTAGCAAATATATATATATATATATATATATATATATATATATATATATATGTATATGTATGTATATATATATATGTATACATATATATCATTTTTTATTTTTTTTATTTGGGAGAATCTAATATTATAAAACTAATTAGAACCTGTACTGTACTGTTCATTGTGCCATGTTGTGATGCAACTCTGTTTCCTGCCACTGCAGACGTCCATTTTGTTTTTTCTGTCTCTATCCAGAAGTAGGGTGTACTATTTATGAGGCATTGCAAGACCTTGTATCACCTCATATCCCTCTTGTTTATTTTATTGCTTATTTGTCATTCCTGTGTGTGTTTTGCTTATTTAGACACTTGTGTATGTGAGTGTATGTGTTTGTCAGATTTAATGCTGTAAGGTAATTGTGTCTGGATAGTAGATCACCTTATAACCAAACTGAATCTTACAAGACTCCATTTTATTTGGCTCAACAACAGTTTTACCAGTAGGTAAAAATTTTGGATGTTTATCTATACAACCATCATACTGCCTGACAGAAATCTCTTACTAATCTCACTTTACCAATCTTTTTATGGATCCTACCCTGACAGCAACATAGTGTCGGCCCAGATCTGGTCCGTGTGCAACCCACTAAGTTGATGTATGGGTAAAATGTTCAAATGTCTGTATCCAAACTCATGGGCTTCGTCTCATAAATGCAGTTGCTTTGCTGTTGTTTTCTAATATTTCCAAATGTAATAATATTATTTGTGTAAATAGTAAGCCGTAAACTATATATTTTTTGTCTCAGTACTCTCTACATTTTACAAATATTTAAGATGTGAAAGATAAACTTTATTTTTTTAAATTTGTCGATAACAGAACAGTGCAAAAACACATGTATCAGCATATGAAAAACATGTCTTATGCTCACCAAAACTGCATTTATTTGATCAAAAATACAATAAAAACAGTTCCCATTCAGTCGGTCACAGACCGACGAATAGGAATCTCGCTAGAGAGGCCAATCTGCTTCGAGTGTAACTAAAACGAGCCAATGCACATTGGCATGCAATCATATGCAGCAGCTGCTCGCCTCGCAGCGTGGGTATTTAATGAGCAGCAGGTGCGTTGCATCTTCAGCTTTTCGCTTCGGAGCCGAACGGATGTTCCTGTCTCTCTGCGAGCAAGTGTTGGAAAATGAGTCAGCTCTTCAAACTTCTCTCTCTTCAGTGCGGGCGTACAGCATGGCAGCGGGGTCGAAGTCCTCTTTTTTTCCCCTTTTTCTTTGTTTTTGCCTTTGAGCAAAAAGCTGTTCTTTCAGCTTAAAAAGGGTGTTCTCACGGCCGGTAAACAGTGCGTTTTTTAAGAACTAAAAGCCGTTTTCACGGCCGGTAAGAGGACCGCCTTCTAAGATAGGAGAGCACATGACAGGCTGCCCACAATCCCTGTCTGTGTCGCGGCCGTTCTCCTGCGTGCTCCAGCACTTTTAAATAGCAAGTCCCTGAAAGAACTTACACAAGTAGAGCTTGCGTCTTTTTAAAGGTGACATTCTACTTCTGTGTTTCGTTACCTAGCACAGAGGGTTGGTCACGATCGCTGTATCACGTGTCTGGGCTTAAAGCACGCTGAGGTAGCGTTCATGGATGAGTCATGTATCCATTGTGTGTGCACCATCCGTATCCTTCGGAGCTCCCCCCGATGACTGCTTGTCGATTGCTGCATCGGAGGGTGAGCCAGATTTATTCCGCCTTAAACGCTATGGCGTTGTTGCAGGTCCATCAGGCCAAGGCACTGAAGGACCTGCACGAGAGTGGTCATGATCCACAAGTTCTCCAGGAACTTCGTGCCATGACAGACCTCATGCTTCGTGCGACAAATATTACGGCGTGGTCAGTGGGTCACGCAATGTCCACTATGGTGGTCCAGGAATGCCATCTCTAGCTGTGTCTGGCCGACATGAGAGATACGACAAAGTCAGGTCCCTTAATTCCCCCGTGTCCCAGACCGGCCTCTTCCAGCTGTACAGAAGCAGTCTGAGGCCATCAGTCACATCCTGCCGCGGCGGTCAGCTGCTGCTTCCACCCATCCGGTGCCGGCAGCACCTCAGCCAGCTCGCTGCCGAGGGCGCCCCCCCTGCGGCTGCCCCCGCTCCCGCACCACAGCAGCAGCCTCCATCCAAGCGGCGCCGTGGAGCCAGTCACAAGCAGGGTGCCCAGCGCGTCCAGGCCCCCGCCGAGAAGGGTGGTAAAGCCAAGAGCAAGAGGCCCTAGGACGGGCAACCCGGAGATGGTTGGGACCGCTCTTCAGGAGATGGTGACTGCACCGCTCCTTCCTCCGGAGGAGGGCCAGGTGGTAAATCCTTTGTTTCATTTTGTTTCTGTTCAACAGCCAGTGGTACCCAAATTTTCAAAAAAAGAGCAGTTTCCTTCATCTCCGGGTCCGAAGAGGGCTCGGAGAGTAGTGGGAGGGCAAGAACCTCTCCACTCTCATCCCCTTTGCCAGAGGGCAGCAGTGTTCAGTTCGAGAAGGCAGCCAAAGCCTCTCCTGCGCCCCCTGCCCGACCATGGAACCAGGTAAATATTGCGCAGCACACTCTGACCCCGCTTCGGGCCGCCTTGCTAAGAGAGCCTCCTGAGCCGTGTCCCTGCAATCCACCTCGCTGCCCCACTGCGGGTACGCCTACGGTTCCTTTGATCCCGCTTGTACGTTCTCTGGTTAGCGCTCCCTAGTCCATCTCGCTGGCTCTTTCGGACCGTCAGGCTCGACTATGCAATTCAGTTCGCCTGGCGTCCCCCCCAAGTTCAGGGGCGTCCACTTCACTGCAGTGAAAGCTGTCGATGCCCATGTCTTGCGTGCGGAGATCGCGGTCCTACTGGTGTAGGACGCCATAGAGCCGGTCCCTCCAGCCGAAATGCGGTCAGGGTTCTACAGCCCCTACTTCATTGTACCCAAGAAAAGTGGTGGGTTATGACCGATCTTGGACCTGCGAGTTTTGAATCGGAGCGTCCACAAGCTACCGTTCAAAATGCTTACACAGAAACGCATTTTCGAGTGCATCCGTCCCCAAGATTGGTTTGCAGCGATTGACCTGAAAGACGCATACTTTCATGTCTCAATTCTCCCTCGACACAGGCCGTTTCTGCGCTTTGTGTTCGAGGGTCGAGCATATCAGTACAAGGTCCTACCCTTCAGGCTGGCCCTGTCTCCCCGCATCTTCACGAAAGTCATGGAGGGAGCCCTGGTTTCCATGAGAGAACAGGGTGTTCGCATCCTCAACTATCTCGACAACTGGCTTATTCTAGCTCAGTCTCGGGATCAGTTGTGCGAACACAGGGACCTGGTGCTCAGTCACCTCAGCCAGTTGGGCCTTCAGGGCAACTGGGAAAAGAGCAAACTCTCCCCTGTGCAGAGGATCTCTTTTCTCGGTATGGAGTTGGATTCGGTCGAACAGACAGCACGCCTCACAGAGAAACGTGCTCAGTCGGTGCTGAAATGCTTGAATACGTTCAAAGGCAGGACAGCGGTCCCACAGAAATTCATTCAGAGGCTCCTTGGGCATATGGCAGCCACAGCCGCAGTAACCCCACTCGGTTTGCTTCATATGAGACCGCTTCAGCACTGGCTTGCTGCAACGCGGCACGTTCCGGGTGGCAATCACTCCGGAGTGCCGCCAAGTCTTCAGACCGTGGTTGGACCCCTTGTTTTTTTTCGGGCAGGAGTGCCCCTAGAGCAGGTGTCCCAGCATGCTGTGGTGTTCACAGATGCCTCTGCCACCGGCTGGGGTGCCACGTACAACGGGCATGCAGTATCAGGGGTGTGGACAGGCCCCCATCTGCATTGGCACATCAAGTGCCTCGAGTTGCTAGCAGTACGCCTTGCCCTGAGCCGCCTGAAGGGGCCATTACAGGGCAAGCATGTGCTGGTCTGCACGGACAACACTGTGACCGTTGCGTACATCAACCGTCAAGGTGGTCTGCACTCCCGCTGCATGTCGCAACTCGCCCGCCATCTCCTCCTTTGGAGTCTGAAGCATCTGAGGTCGCTTCGCGCCATTCATGTCCTCGGTATGTTTAACCGTGTGGCCGACGAGCTCTCAGGAGCTGCGCTGCCGGGAGAGTGGCGTCTTCACCCCCAGGTGGTCCAGCTGATTTGGAGAGAGTTTGGGGAGGCTCAGGTAGACCTGTTTGCCTCACCAGAAACCTCCCACTGCCAGTTGTTTTACTCCCTGTCCGAGGGAACACTCAGTACAGATGCACTGGCGCACAGCTGGCCCCGGGGCCTTTGCAAATATGTGTTTCCCCCAGTGAGCCTACTTGCACAGACCTTGTGCAAAGTCAGGGAGGGCGAGAAGCAGGTCCTGCTAGTTGCGCCTTATTGGCCCAACCGGACCTTCTCACTGAGAAGACCCCTGAAGATGTTCGATCAGAGTCGTGCTTTCCTTCTTGCAGCAAGGGTTGGAGCATAGGCTGTCTCCCTCCACCCTCAAAGTTCATGCTGCCGCAATTTCCGCATACCACAACCACATCGAAGGCAAGCACGGTAAGCACGGTAAGCACGACCTGGTCGTCAGGTTCCTTAGGGGAGCGAGACGGTTAAATCCTCCTCGACCTCCCCTCCTTACTCTCTTGGGACCTTGCTCTGGTGCTTCGAGCACTCCAGAATTCTCCTGTTGAGCCCTTGCAGTCAGCAGACTTAAAGATTCTGTGGATAAAGACTTTGCTGCTGGTTGCATTGGCCTCCATCAAGAGGGTAGGGGACCTGCAGGCATTTTCGGTCGACGAATCGTGCCTAAAGTTCGGGCCAGGCGACGGCCACGTGGTACTTCTATAACCTTTGTGTCGAGCCGGTCTCCTCCCGTGTTCTCACCTCAGGTCAGGGGCACGGAGAGGGTTAGTCCATATGTACTTCTCCACATAACTCCTTCAGGGAAGGATGTGGCTTCCGCAGCGCTCCTTTCCCAGTGAAAGGGTACGCTTTCCCAGTGTTATCCAATAGTTTCACTGAGTGGGTTTTGGGGAACAGCAGTGATCGACACTCTTATCCCACCGTCCTTAGACAAGGGGGTTCAGGTGGCTTACAACAGAGCGCTGGAAGGGGGCAGCTCCTGTGGCGCTTTGGTAGGAATTCCTATTCGTCGGTCTGTCCGATGTAGGTCGAACATGACCGACTGAATGAAGGAGGAAACGGAGACGTACGTCCCGTCACCACAGCCACTGTACCCCGCTGATGCTGCCGCCTATCCGGTTCGGCTCCTCAGCAAAAACCTGAAGATGCAACGCACCTGCTGCTCATTAAATACCCGCACTGCGAGGCGAGGAGCTGCTACATATGATTGCATGCCAATGTTCATTGGCTCGTTTTAGTTACACTCGAAGCAGATTGGCCTCTCTAGCGAGATTCCTATTCGTCAGTCTGTCCAACGTACATCTTCGTTCCTTCCTTCAGGGAACGTGGGATACCTTTGTCCCTATATTTTATGACAATTTTATGATTGGTTTATGTACTACAAACACTTGTGCATGAAGTCCTTACGAATTTCATACAATGTAAAAAAAAAAAAAAAAAAAAAAAGATCACAGATTAAGCAGGAACATACAGTACCTATCAAAAGTTTGGAAACATTACAATTGTACAATTGAAATATGTCTCTTCTGCTCACCAAGGCTGGATTTATTTAAAAAAAAAAAAAATGCAGTAAAAACAGTAATATTGTGAAATATTATTACAATTTAAAATAGATGTTTTCTATGTGAATATATTGTAAAATGTACAATATATGTGGTCAAAGCTGAATTTTCAGCATCATTACTCCAGTCTTCAGTGTCACATGATCCTTCAGAAATCATTCTATGCTGATTTGCTCCTTAAGAAACATTTCTGATTATTATAATTGTTGAAAACAGTTGTGCTGCTTCATATTTTTATGGAAACCATAATACAATTCAAACATTTGTGGTAAGATTAAAAAGAGAGAAATTAATACTTTTATTTGTCAAGGACGCATTAAATTTATTAAAAGTGACAGTGACAATAAATGCAAATAAATGATGTGAATGAACTTTCTATTCATCAAAGAATCCAGAAAAATTAAATGTATGATAGTATTCACAATAATTTTAAGCAACTGCTTTCAACTTAGATAATAATCATAAATGTTTCTTGAGCAGCAAATCATCATATTAGAATGATTTCTGAAGCATCATGTGACAATGAAGACTGCTGAAAATTCAGATTTTAGCACAGGATAGAAATTACATTTTAAAGTATATTCACATAGAAAACAGTTATTCTAATTTGTAATAATATTTTGCAACCTTACTATTTTTACTGTATTGTTTTATTAAATAAATGCAGCCTTGTCAAGCATAGAGACTTCTTTCAAAAACATTAAAATTAGCACTACATAATTCATATACTTTATTGTCAGTAAATACCTTGAGATGGCTTGAAAAGCACACATAATAATCCATATCTTGTCGCATTCGCGTGTTTATTGTCTTCACGTTTCATCAGTCAATGTGTTTCTGCATTTTATTCAGCTGCTGCTAGTGAATAGCGGAATTACTTCTACGAAACCGTTTTGGACTTTCTGCGAGAGAGCATCCTCCGGCTTCCTGCATGAATGAAACATATATTACACGAGAGTGAGCACTCCATAATGTTTAGATTGCCTCATTTTAGTTAAAAATAAAACGACAGGTCATGCATCGGGGACGAATTTACGTTTTATTAAAAGTATTCTATGCCCATGGAAATCACCCTGTGTAGTGTGTAATTTGTGAGCAAAGGGAGTGTGTGTATCTGGAGAGCAGACGGCAAACTTCCCTTGGGACCTCGACTAAACTAAGAGGGTAAACAAGAGACACAAACACAACTGAGAGTAAAGGGCAGATCAGAGTGAGGACAGAAATGCATGTTCAACTTCCCAATAATCAGAATTCAATTCATTTTCCCCCTGTTTAAATGGACCCATAAGTTGACCCGAAATGAAAATTCTGTTATCATTTACTCACCCTCAAGTTGTTCCAAACCTGTATAAATGTATTTGTTCAATTGTTCACAAAGGAAGATATTTAGAAGAATGTTTGTAACCAAGCGGATCTTGCCCCCCAGTGACTACCAAAAATAATACTCAATGGGGGCCAGATCTGCTTGGTTACAAACATTCTTCCAAATATCTTCCTTTGTGTACAGCAGAACAAAGAAATGTATTCACGTTTGGAACAACTTGAGGGTTAGTAAATGATGACAGAATTTTCATTTTTGGGTCAACTATCCCTTTAAGTTATTTTATATTGTAAGGGTGCATCACATTTACTTTTGTACCACAAAAAAATCCCATGGGCAAAATGCAGTCATCTCAATAGGTGCAATCTGGAAAGTTCCTTGAAGGATATGCTTCAAATGGATTTCACATCTGATTTAAGTTGGTTAAAATTCTCCACTAGTTTTTTAGAGCTGCTTTACAGAAAAATTTGACTTTTCTTCATGTTTATTGAAATTTGCATCCGTGATTCTGTTATTTTCCTGTTTATTGCAGTGAAGTTGCTGTATTGTATAAAGTGCTATATAAATAATAAAGGTTAATAAACCTTTTTTTTTTTTGCCACGTGAAATTTTGCTGAATTTCCCACCTTAAGTTTTACTAATGTTACCGCACTGATATATGACTTGTTTGTCAAATGTGAGAAATGTGTAGAATATTATAGACCGCATTTAGTTAGCTCCCTTGCTAAATGCTCTTTGGTCTTCCCTGTTTTTGATCACTGCCTAGATATGCAGTACTGTGTGTTTTTACTGTTTGACATAATATTGCTGATGGCAGTTTTTAGAGTCTACTTAAGATCAAGAGTTATCATGTGGATCCACAGCCCACACAGTTCACCGCTCAGTTGTTTGTTGTTTGTTTCTCTGTGTGCGTCTGTATGTGAGTATATGTGTTTGTGTCTACTGCTCGCATCTGTTCACTTTCCACATCCCTTCTGGGAATTGAGAGCGCTCATATTATCAGCTTTATGGCTCTCTGAAATCCCCAATCAGCCAAATCCAGAGCCACTTGAATTAATTGATCCCTATATCGGATCCCATGGTGTAATTAAGGGGATAAAGTGGTAAGAGGCAGTCAGTCTAAGCCCTGTTCCCCCAAGACCATTCATCTCTGCAGCCCATCACCACACACGCGCTGCATTATTCATAACCGCTTTACACGGCCATACATTTGCACGCTTTATAGAGATGCCTTCAGATGCGAGAGGGGACGTTTTTGAAACATTCAGAGGGCTTGTTTGAGCACTGTTATTTCACATGCTTATTTAACTGGAGCCAGTATTTATTGTTGTTTCTTGCGCCAGGGTGCAGACGCTGAGGCTCAGAGCACCTACTGGATGAAGAAAAACAGCCTCTTCCACCATATTGGTGTATGTGTGTGTGCACAGAAATCCTGCTGGTTAAGGGAAATAAATGTGTTGCGCTGTATCGAAAGAAAGAATTGGTGATGGTGATGGAGTCATGTGCCCGTGTGTCTAAGGGAAGGAGTGTGTGTTACCGCGCTGTATGGTAGAGTCCAAACACATTCCCATCTTGAGATTCAGGCATGCTTTCAAGTCTCTTAAGCTCAGCTGTAGCTTGGGATCAAACTGTGGACTGAATTCATCATATTTCCCCCACACAGACGCACTCAGAGAGAAAGAGAGATTTTAAATTCCATCTTCAGATTGCCAGCAAGGTCAGGCTGTGTATATCACTTATGTAGACTGTGGCATTCAAATCATTCTCCAAACCTTGACTAAACGCTTAATGTGGCCAATCTCATTTGATCCTCTGTTGGCCAAACTGTGAGTAAATGCCCACCAGCAAGGTTAAGACACAAGGCCTTGTTGGAAAGTGCCACATTTCCAATGCGTTGCCGAAAATGGTGAGTTGTGTGCTTTGATACTGCCACAGCAGAATATATAGTAAACATATTTGTAAGCATATTGCATATTTGTGCTTGGAGTCAATATTAAATGACAATATGTCAAAATGAATGGTTTGTTGTATGGTTTTAAAACCAATTTAAGTTTAAAACGTGTCAAACTAATTTAGCACAGTATTAAATTATATTAAATTATACTTTTGCATAATTTTATCATATGTTTTTAATAAGCTACAATCGTACAAAGGTGCACTAATAATTCTTTTCAAGCATATAATAATAATAAAGAAGAAGTAACTATGTTAGTTACTGTAAGAAATGAAATATGAACACAATAAGGCTTGAAATAATTCCCAATGTTTCTCTAGCTGTCTTATTCATATAATACAAATGTATTTAGTAAATTTAAATTTTACTAATTTAAACTGATTGCACAAATGAGATTAAGTTGAACAAAATGATCAAGAATTGTGTTGCATTACTTTATTTTAATTACCTAAATGCCAAAGCAAAATCCATCCGACTGCAGTTATTGTTTATGGCTCATACAGTGGGAAAGAATACAATATACTAAGACAATACACTAATAAACAGACTGTTCCTAGCTATTGAATCTGTATGTGGGCAGCATGTCAATAGAGAGTATTCCAAACTCGCTGTGTCTCATGCCATGACTGTTAATCTATCAGCGGAGGGATTGTGCACTTTGACCATAGTGTTGAATAAGTGCTGACCTACTTGATCTAGAGCAGACAATAGACGGGCCTGTTACCTGTCACTGTTCCATCACATTTAGAAAATACCCACACTCTCACATGGTTAAATCACAGGGTTTCAGTTCAGTCTGACAAAATATAAAGTGATTAATGAGATGGTGAGGGAAGGGACAGATTATGGACATGAGTGCTGAGGCCCAGAGCTCCACCTCGATGGATCACACTGCCAGTTCTTAACCACATGACATGAAAAAGGAAGAACGATGCCTGCTGCTGCAAGAAAAAAGGTTGAATTGGCCAATATTAGTCTGCCATCAGTTTCAAGAACTCAAACTGTCTGAAAGCGATCAAATTTAGCTCCTGGCAAATCCATTCGGATTACCATCCAGAGCATCATCCATTTGGGCTTGGGGTTATAAAGCAGTGTTCCATCAGAACTGGGACTTTTCAGTGTTTGTATCAATCTGCTAGTATAGGCTCATTGGAAAAAATGTGTCACTATACCTACATTTTTTCAAAACTCCAAAAACTTACCTGTATAATCAAATCACTGCAGTTTCCATCTGAAATCACCAATAGTGGCAGTAAAACACCAACAACTGTTAGTCCTGTTTCACACAAATTATGAATCCTGGGCACATTATCAATTAATGAAGACTCATTTTCACAATACAATTTTTTTTTTTTTTAACATACATTTACATACATTATGATATTTACAGTGGTATGCGAAAGTTTGGGAACCCCTTGCAGAATCTGTGAAAATGTGAATAATTTTAACAAAATAAGAGAGATAATAGAAAATGCATGTTATTCTTTATTTAGTACTGTCCTGAGTAAGATATTTTACATAAAAGATGTTTACATAAAGTCCACAAGACAAAAAATAGCTGAATTTATTAAAATGACCCTGTTCAAAAGTTTGGGAACCCTTGGTTCTTAATACTGTGTGTGGTTACCTGGATGATCTACGACTGTTTTTTTTTTTTGTTTTTGTTTTGTGATGGTTGTTCATGAGTCTCTTGTTTATTCTGAGCAGTTAAACTGAGCTCTGTTCTTCAGAAAAATCCTGCAGGTCCTGCAGATTCTTCAGTTTCCAGGATTTTTTGCATATTTGAACCCTTTCCAGCAGTGACTGTATGATTCTGAGATCCATCTTTTCACATTGAGGACAACTGAGGGACTCAAACACAACTATTAAAAAAGGTTCACACATTCACTGATGCTCCAGAAGGAAACATGATGCATTAAGAGCCGAGATTCTGCAAGGGGTTCCCAAACTTTTGTATATCACATATATAGCTCCATTCTCTAAAATAGTAAACTTGGTAGCTCACCTGGTACAGCATTTGGATGTTGATATATATATATATATATATATATATATATATATATATATAAGATTGATTTGGAATTGTTTAGTGACTCTTTCTGCGGGTTACATTGTCATGGCAGTAGAAGTCAGTAAATCATTCATTCTAACGATGCGTTCAAAACACTGATTCATTCAGTAACTAAAAAAATTGGCTGTTTTGTGAGTGAGTCATTGAATTATTCACTCAACGGATTTGTTCAAAAAACACTAATTCATTCTTGAATGGCACTACTGTGTGTTTCTGGAGTTGTGCAGCAAATTAATCCTGTTTTGACTTTCATTGTTTGGAATTATTATCATTATGAAGTGGAAATGAATTGTCTAATTTGTAAGTTAATCACTACAGTATTAACTTCTTGTTTACTGATGATTTGGGCATAGGCACTGGTGTGATATTGCTTAAAGGGTTAGTAATAGAAGCTTTATTTGCTTCCGCCAGACCGCCTTCCATATTCAACTTATGAAAAAGTTGAATAAGTTGAATACGGAAGGCGTAGGACAAGCATAAGCATTTTAAACTGCGAGAGGCATTACACTTTCTTCCTTAGTTGAATACGGAAGGCGGTCTGGCTGAAGCTGGATATTTTACTTTGTAACTTGTTAAATATGGATATTTTTCTTACACAAACGCATCGCTTCGCTTCAGATGGCCTTTATTAACTCCCCGGAGCTGTGTGGAGTACGTTTATGATGGATGGATGCACTTTCTTCAGCTTCATATAAATCCATTATAACGCTTGGATGCGTCAGGAAATGTATTAATATAACTCCGATTGTGTTCATCAGAAAGAAGAAAGTAATTTACACCTAGAATGGCTTGAGGGTGAGTAAAGCTTGGGGTAATTTTCATTTTAAAGTAAAATAATCATTTAATTACTCACCCTCATGTTGTTCCACACCCGTAAGACCTTTGTTCATCTTCGGAACACAAATTAAGATATTTTTTTGACAAGAATACTTTTTGTGTGCAAAAACGAAACAAAAATAACAATTTTATTCAACAATATCTTCTCTTCTGTGTCATTCTCCTACGCTTTTTACATCCAGCGCTTCCGGGTTCTACATCAGAATGTCGGCTTAGTATTGTCAGACTCTGTTCACGTGAGCAGCACGACACATGCTTGCGATGCTGACGCAGGAGCCGACCAATAATGACTCGTTGTTCTGACATAGAACCTGGAAATGCTGGACATAAACAGCGTATGAGAAGAGAAGATATTGTTGAATAAAGTCATTACTTTTTCTGTACCAACAACAAAACAAAAATATTCTCGTTGCTCAACCACTGCTGTCACATCAACTATTTTAACGATGTCTTTAGTACCTTTCTGGACCTTGAAAGTGTTAATTATACTGCTGTCTATGGATGAGTCATATACCTCTCAGATTTCATCAAAAATATCTTAATTTAAAACCCTTTAAAGATGTGATGTTGTGTATGTGTACATATAAGGTATGCCTGCTTTTGGATGTTCACTCCTGATTCAAATACAACATCATATGCTGCAGCAATATTATCCCAGGGGTGCTTTATTCCCACAAATAATGGTGATAAAATCTTTACAGCTTCAATTAAATACAAAGTTATTGCAGGCCTCTTTTTTAACCCATCATTTAGATCTTCACTCTCACAGCGCTTGAAATGGTGATTTAATTCTTTCACTTCATACTGAGGAGGGAAAAAATAGGCCACACAAATACAAAAAATCAATTGTACAAAGTGCTAACAGCCTTTGATTGAATTTCCCGTTATACAGAGGAGAATATTAGAAAATCATAAATCAGGTAAACATACCTCTGCACTGACAGGGTATGGGCTGTGCCCATATGTTGTGGCATTGCCTCAGTGGTTCACATAATTCTCAATCAGCGTCTGACAAAGGCAGGGTTAAATATGACAGGGAAATTCATTTCAAAACACCATCTTGAGCAGAACAGCAGTGAGTGCTGATCAATGACATTATTAATTACCCTTGCTGAGTATCGACTCCCTCTCGCTCATCTGGATCTCCATTTCTTTCCATTTCTCCCCTTTACCACACCCTAACATCTGATCTTGATGAAGATACATTATGTGCTATTGAGATAGGGGACGAACATAGTTACATAGTTTGCTCTCATTCAGAATTAGGTGTCCTTTCCTGCCTTCATATTTTACGAACATGATTACATAATGCTTTGTACAGATGAGGAGTCAAATGAATGCTTGTTGGTGCAAATGTTCATAAATTTTACAACTATTATTTATTGTTTTTACACCCGGGAAGACTGTATTTGGAGCATTGCATAAATCATGGTCAAACATGGTCAAAAAGGTTAGGGACAAGTTTATATTATCCAAGTCCAAAAGAAGTTAGAGAGTTTTTTGGGGTTTAATAGCTGTGCTCTCATACCTCAAGGGTCATGTTGGATTTCTGCAGCAGCTGAGAGCTGCTGATCCAGGGTCAGTCCTCTGTGAGTGCTCCATCCATCACACTGGCTGAGGGACTTTATGAGGCTGAGTAGGGAACAGCAGTGAACTCTGGGGAGTTTAGGCACCCTTCTGCAAAAGTGGAAGTCAGCAAACTCTCTAGGGCACAGGGTAAATAATGCATTTTTTAAACAAATCTCTAGGGTTGTATTACCAGTGTCCTTGTGTAACTAACCACAGGGACAAAAATAATTCCTGTTATTTACAGTGTATCCAGACTGCAGCTCAAATTATAAGCCTTTTTTTATTTTGTGACATTTTTTACTGTTGAATAATATCTTTTCTGAATAAAACAACTCTTTGTGTGTGTGTGTGTGTGTGTGTCTGTGTTTGTGTTCTTGTATACATGGTTTATGAGGACACTTCCTGTGTCCTCGTAAACCAAATAGCTTAAAAAATATACTAAACTGTGTTTTTTTTTGAAATTCAGAAAATGCAGTTTTCTGTGATGGGTACGTTTAGAATAGAATATAGAATATACAGTTTGTACAGTATAAAAACCATAACGTCTATGGAGATTCCCTCTTAAACCATATATACAAGTGTGTGTGTGTGTTTCCTGGTATACCCTACATTATGGGGACCAAATGTCCCCACAAGGATAGTAATACCAGTAAATATTATTCCTTGTGGGGACATTTATTATTTTATTGTATTTTATTTTATTATTTATTTAATTTAATTTATTGATGAAAACAGGTTCTACATCATAATATATATATATTATTATTATTATTATTTTTTTTTTTTTTTTTAAGTTTTCTGAGATGGTTAGGTTTAGGGGTAGTAGATAGAATATACAGTTTGTACAGTATAAAAATCATTATGTCTATGGAAATCCCCATGAAACATGGAAACCTAACATGGTTCTTTTTCAAAGTACATGATACATGGACTGCATGAAATTATGCACACACACACAGGTTTGTTTTGCTATCTTATTGAGGACATTCCATAGGCGTAAAGGTTTTTATACTGTACAAACTGTACACTCTATCCCCCAACACTACCCCTACACCTACTCATCACAGAAAACATTCTGCATTTTTAAATTTTTAATAAAACATTGTTTAGTATGTTTTTAAAGCTATTTTAAATATGAGGACTCATGAAATGTCCTTATATTTCATGTTTACGTCGTAATACCCATGTAATACCCATGTCATTATACAAATGTGTGTCCTCATAAATCACAAAAATGCACGCACGCACATACACGCACACACACATTGAAGAACGAATGCATCAGCACAATTGCACTCACATTCATTGTGACATTTAGTTTCATCTTCACTTCGCTATATACAATTTAAATGAATGTTCCACATTTGGCCCACATTTAAAAACAAACAAACAAAAAAAAATATTTTGCCATTATCACTCTACACCAGACACAGACATAATAATCTAAACAAAGCAGTTGTCTTGATATGTCTGGACACAGTGTTTAACATTAATTTAAATTTGATTAGAACACTGAAAATGTCACAGAGAAACTTTCTATTTCGGTACATTAATTACATTGTAGTGAGATTACATGGAATTTAAAAAATTTGTAATATGTAATGTAATATTATACATATTTTACTAGATCTTATGGATGAGTTTCTGAAGCACTGATTATTAGTGTGAACTGTAGCTTTGAGTGTTGTTCTATATCTGTCTAGACAGTGTTTTAATGCACCGAGTCTGATTCTGTTTAGGAATTCATTAAAGCTAAACTGTGCTATGATTATCTCTGATTGATGATTGACGCTCAATGAAAGTTTTAACAGCATTGGGAAAATGGAAGAAAATATCTGCTCTCTAATCATTTCTAACCTCTAGTGGATGCTGCCAACAGATGTCAAAGAAGCCTGTTTGCCCTCACAACTTATAGCAAAGTAAAAGACTTAATTTAAAGGTGTGTTGATTGCCAGTCTGTGATGGCTAAGTATAAGTGCACTCTGTGACTTGTGATTTACGTAAAATCGCCACCTTGGAATTATAAGGTTCTATCTACATTCTGAACAGTTTTGAGATATTGCGCTTCAAAGTTTTTGCATTCCATACTTCTTTGTATATATAACCTTTTATATATATATATATATATATATATATATATATATATATATATATATATATATAAAGTCTCACAGAAAGTTACACAGAAACCATCACATAATGTAAAGTTGTCACAGAATAAGAATTTGTGAATAATTAAATTTTGACAAAAAATGTCAGATAGAACCTTATAATTCCAAGGTGACGAAATGCATTACTGCCTGGCATTTTTTTAAAAAAGAAAAAAAGGAAAAAGAAGTGTATTTATTTGTTTATTCATTTGATTGTTTGTTTGCATCCATGCATTAAGTATTTGATGTATAATTAGACAAATTTACTGATTATGTAATATCCTTTGTGGAACATCCAAAAAGACATTTGAAAAACAAATCCAGCCACTGTTGTATCATGGTATATTTTAATTTCTGCAGAGACAAAAATGACAAGCAATTTATTTACAGAAATACCTGTACAAAAGCAAAAAATATGTAAAATAGATCATAAATAGAGGTGGGCTTGCGCTCAGTACATTTGCCATGTTCAGCTAAGCTGCGTGCATAGTGACTCCTAATAAAACAATGATTAAAATCAATCCTCAATTCTACATCAACATCCAAGTCAAAGGACAAATAGAGTATGATTAAAATTACAATTTCTTTTTTCATTGTCTGTGATGTGTCCTATGACCTAAGTCTTATATCTTCTAAGTTGAAAGCTTAAGAAACACACACCTCAGAGTGCAAACGACAATTAAAGAAAGCGGTTTCAGCACATCGACAACAAAGTCAAATGTATTTTAAGAATTAAGGTGCAGGCTGTTTCCAGGCATGTACAGTAGATGTAGGTGTCAATCTCCTCAGTTTCTTTTTTAGACACAACTGCCAGATGCTCCTACTGTAACTAATCAGCTGATATATCTACTCTATAGTCCTCTGAGGTGTGTGTCCCTTTCAAAAACCTTTGGAGCTTTGTTTTTCTTCTACCTTTTCATATCATGAAAACTGCAGAATGCCTCTAAGCGCGTTTGCTTCATCCCTAATGGACACTTTGCATTTTCTCTGTTTTGCTGTGCCACCATTGCAGAATTGTATCATTATCGATCCTTTCCGAACTTTCGCTTTCGTGACTAAAGTTAATCTTGCTGTAAAAATCGCAGTTGGACATGTGACCATGCTAACTTTGAAATGGATGAATATACCAGGGTATCACCTATGACATGTACAGTTGGTACTCAATATACTTGACAAAGTTTGACTGAGCTTACTTAAAGAAGCCACAAGATAAAAGCTTTTGTTATTTGAAAGTCTATCATAGTAAAATTGCCAGGACTGTAGTTTCAGCATAAAGTACTCTTCCTTCACTTTTAGAAAGCATCTCAGTACAATTGGTTTCATACTGGTTAAAACCAACGAGTCATACCAATAAAGGTATAAAAAGGCACAGTTGCATATTTTGCATTCACTCTATAGTTTTGTTTTGATTTTTTTTTTTTCTTTTTTTTTTTACAGAAGCACTACATATACAAAGTGGCACTAGGAGGGAAAGGGAAATATATGACTGATGAGATCTGAAGAGGGCATCATTATGAGCATATTTTTGAAAAACAAACAGAACGGAGAGTTGTGAGGTATATGAGACTCCTTTTGAATTGTTTTGAAATCAATTTTCACAACTCATTTTCTACATAATGAAAGGTACATTTTTTGTGTGTGAGAAAAGAATATAAACTTTATAGAACCAATGGATAAAAGTACATTTGCTATTTTAAAAAAAAATATATATATAAATAAATCAGATAAATAAGCAACGGATGATGTGATGCTAAATAAATCAGTGAATCACAAATGGGTATGATTCTTTTTCATCCTCGTCAAATCAATATACATAGTCATACTACAATGTCTAGTGTCTGTTTTTAACAAACGCAAGCAGTGGACTTCCATGTTCACAGGGTATGATATCTGTACACTTTTTTTGTTTTGTTTTTCATAGTAAGTGTAGATTCCCTTTAAACGTGCAATAAAAAGTACATATCTATGTATACAGTTTGTAAGCATCAGAGCACTTCTTTTAAACACGAGTAGTACATACAGACTACAGATCTGGAAGCTGCGAAAAAGGCAGTCCGTTCAAACTCAAGGAATCATTAACATACAAAAAAAAGAAAAAAAAAAAAAGAAAAAAAGAAATTGCATCTGAATAATTACCACCATTTAAAAGCATGATGCCTCCTAAGTATACTCCTCCTCTTGCAAATAGTTTGGGATAGGCCCATGATGCATGTATAAATGTGCACGTAGTTTCCCCACATTGCACAGAAACATATGTGAAGGTAATTAAAGCAACATGTGACCTAAAAAGGAGCTTCCCTGTCCCAGTTCTCTGAGACATCACGTCATGTTGTTCCCAATACTTTGGTTATACAGCGGCATCATGCATCGCATTGCAATCACTCCTGTTGTGCCTGTAGTCGCCAAACTAATGTGATTTAATGTGATTGTACAAGTAGTTAGTTAACTAACTCTGACTGCTATATGAGGGACACAAGTTCTCATTCTTGATTACTCTTCTGTAGTGGCTGAGATTGAATCTGTTGAATGACTTTATTGCTCTATTTAACATTCATACTAGGAATGTTACACAGGGCCAGCCCAAGCTCTTGAGCAGGGCAATATGATTAGACTAATTCACCCCAGCAGCATATCCAAATAGTGTACCTGTGACTTTATGGGCTAATTATAATGTAAATGTACAATGTGCAGATCTATTGTGTGTGTTTGCAAATGTGTGTGTGCTGGGAGGCCATCTTGAGACCACAAAAGAAGAACTTCAGCATAGTTTCACACATTAAGAGAGGGATGACCCACAATTACACAAACTTGTGACATTCAGGCAATTAACTGTCAATATCTGGGATGTATAGGACCTCCTTCTACTTCCAAAGGTATGTGGGAGCAGGATGGAAACGGGTCGCTCGTGATTTCGATGCGTGTGTCCAGAGTATGTTTACAGTATATATATATATATATATATACTGTATTTATGTACAATACTTCACCCACACGACAAAAACATGTATATGCTTGTGTTCCTTCGTGTGTACGTGATGTTGATAGGCACACAGGTAAACTTGCTTCTCGCGCTGTACAGCGCGTACGCCGTTCACTTGCGCCATTTGAGTATCTACAAACCCTTGTAAAATGCTAAAGTCAGTGACAACATATGAAGAGCTCCGCCATCATCTAGTTATGAGTTTCGTTCATCATTGCCCAGTCTTTTTTTCTTCTTCTTCTTTGTTGACGTGATTTGTCGTCCTGTGTGGACAGTTCAGTACTTGGACTGATTGCATATGGATATAATACATCCACATAAAAACACTCCCGCCCACCCCCGAAAAATGAAAACGGATTAAAAGACAGAACCAGTCTTATCGGTCCCCATAGCAACAGTTATAAAAACAAAGACAAAAAGGTATAGTCCAGGTCCGTCTCAAGGGGCACACACTCTTAAGGGGTTAGATAATGCATGCATGTTTATAAAGAGGTCTACAGAAACCAGGCAGCACTTTGGGGAAGTCTACGGGGCCCGATACGCTAGCAGCAAAGTAGCACTTATCCACCAGCATTCCCCTCTCTCCACCTCAGCCACTTCCCCCTCCTCCATCTCATCCTTCTCACGCACATTTACAACATGTAATTCCATGGTTTTTACTCTATTTAGGTTCGAAAGTAACGCCGCACTAGTTGTGCGAGAATCCATGTTGCTTTTGTTTAAGGGTTTGGTTTGCTAACAGCATCTCTAACCATGCTGAGTCACTGTCATCGTCCCTTCGCAGTTGCTGAGTGTCGTTTACAGGTAAACTTCCCGCCTGGTGAGAGTTCCGCATTGCGTCGGCTTGTATTCACCTGTGGGCGCTAGCGGAATCTCCTCGATGGGGCGAGATGTTTCCTCGCTGGCGGAAAATCCAGCTGAACTAAAGGCGTCGTAGGATGAGGAGGAGGAGGCCATCTTCTTGTTAAGGAGATTACGGTTACGGTCGCCCAGCAGGTGCGAGGGGTCGCCGTTGGCAACAGCTAGCGCCTCTTGGCTGACGGGCTGTTCGGCAACGCTGCCCCCGGGGGAGGTCATGAAGGTGGAGAGTTTGGGAGGGGTGGCCTTGGGCCTACGTTCAGGCGAGGTGCGCACAGGCATCCAGCAGGCATCCGAGTGGCCGTATTCGTCACACTCCCGCGTGCATTTACCCGTCATAGCTACGTCAGGCAGGGGCCGAGAGTCTGGAGGAAAACGGAAAGAAGGAAACAGAACCAGTGGAACATTAATGATGTTGTTTGGCTTTAAACAGCAGGAGAAAAAAGAAAGCACTGAAGTATTGACACTAAAAAATTAATTGTGGTATGTGTCTCATGAAATCAGCATTAGAAATGTCAGATGAAGCCTTTTAAATATTTATGACAGGCTTTGTGCAATTTCTTATTTTTGTATTTTAATCACTGTAACTTCATGGTCAACACATACCACATTACACAAAAATGGAAACGTACATACACAAACAACAACACTTAAAGCTAAAACATAAATTAAACAGAAGAAATAATGTGAGCTCTAAAAAGAACCATGCTTTGAAAACGTGGGGCAATTCTACTGTTTTGTGACTTCTGACTCCTAAACTAACGGCCTAAATGCATCTCTAATAGCTAAGTGTGTGTAGCTGACGTGTTTTTATGCATGCGACGTGTTTTTTATGTTTCAACTAACGAGCTGGCTCTACAAAAGCTATACAATTTTAGCAAAAGTGTACGGAAAAGAAGACTCTTCTTCTTTTTTTTTTTTTTTGTTAATCACCAACTTGGCCTGAGGAAACACCTACAGTGTACTTGTGGAAAGGTATATTGGAGGACTTGCTATTTGGTTACATCTTTAACACATATACAGTATGTAAGTTAAAAGGATTATGCAAGCTTTTCTAAAGGCTCTAACTGTCACGCATCTGAGTGATTGCTTACTTTCCCAGGCTGGGAGAAGAGATCATTTTAGATTCAAAGCCACAAAGCCACAAGTATCCTTAACATCTCTTCTATTCAGAATGTCTTCTGAACAAATATTTTCTATTTACACTTTTAAACACTTGACAAGCAAACAGATAACCATCAGATGCACAAAAAATTCTATGCACAAACACGGTTGAATATGAAGTTCACTAAGCTGAAGTGCACACAAACACTAAATACTGAAATCCCTAACCTTTGATGCCAAATCACAAAGCTGCAGTGTTAGAGATGGTCAGTTAATGACCAAATGTGAGGTATGGCACAAGCAAGAGAGGGTGAGTGCAAGTCTTAAAAAAAAGAAAGAAAGAAAAAAGCATGCTGCCTTTTGTTGAAGAGCAAAAATTTGGGTTAACCATGGCTTACTTTTAATGTTCTTTTTCTCCTGCAAAGAAAGAATAGGGTAGAATCACTGTTCAGTTTCTTCACAGTGTAATACTATGTAAGATTAATCAATTTAGAAAAAGGTATCAGACAGAAAAAAAGCATAATGTGTTGCAGTTATCTGAGAATCAATTGATTGCATGGCATGTTTGCGAAAAATGTCTTCTATGGTGTATTATACAAAGATATCTATTGACAGATTGAGAAAAATTGAGAGTGAGAAAAGAAATAAACATCTATACAAACATGTCGCTCAACAACATTTATTGTTAAGCCGTTAAATTCCAGGAAATCAATGCTGTGAAAAGAAAGAGTGCTATGAATGGCGTTCTTCAGTCACTGATCACAACAGGCTTGCGTTTAAACCCACTCAGGCTGTTTCTAGTTTGGGATACTTGTTAACACAAACCAATTTAGCATCCTTGTCCGGTAAGGACCTTTCACTGACCTCAACCAAACCCCCAAACATGTCCTTCTAACCTCAAGGCCAGACTATAATGCCTGCAGAGCTCCTGTTAGCTTTAGCGGCATCTCTGCGGTGCAGTTGCATTGTGGGCAAGTAAGGGTTAGTTGGGTCCGACGGAGACTCCTGCCCAGAGGAAGAGTTCAGTGCCACTTCCTGTGAGCTTTTATGATACCGTAAGGCTGAATTTCTGCCCAGTGTCTAGGGAGAGGTGTGAATGTACGTTCGTCCCTCGTCCCACAAAGCTCTGTCATGCACCAATGAACGCTCAGTCAAGCGACGGTACCTCAATAGCACTAATAACAAAGATGAGTGTGTAGGCTCCGATCTGCAGAACGTCGATATGCCAGCGCAATGTTAATGCTTCAGACGGGGATTACAAAATGGCTGGATAAATCTTATGTGACAGTTAATGTGTTCAAAGAGGCATTAAGAACTGTAACAGGTTATTCACATACACGACTGTCAAGAAAACGTCAGCGTATGATTAGGCGCTCATCTCTTTAAAACATTGTGTTGAGTCTCTGTAAGGTAGTAGTCGGGAAAAAGAAAATCTGATGTATTTTCAAACTTTTAGGACTTTTTTTGTGGAAAACAAATGGAGAAATTTTGAATAATGTGCTGGTTGCTCTTTCCCAAACAATCAAAATGAATGGGGACTGAAGACTTCAAGCTTCAAAATGGATGCAAAACATAATCAATAGTTCAGTCAATTTCTTTGAAAGAATCATTCTGAGAAGACCACAGTCCTCACCAACTTATATTGAAAAGAATGGATATCCTTCAAAAAGTCAACTTTAAGTCCAGCCAATTTCAATTGTTAGTGTTCAGCTGATGAATATTTCTTGCCAATCCATCTTTCAGACCACTACCACATCTCCACACTTCTCAACTCCATTGCCTGGCTCTCGCAGTGCTCTGGCCCCTCAAGGCCATACATTGGCTTCTCATCTATCGCTTACTGTGCCGTCTTCAGCTACTGTTTCCTCTAGTGAAAAACAACAAAAGGAGCGGCATGCGTGAGAGCAGTACTCCATTGGCGCTTCTTGCACACCGCTGCCATACAGCCTGCTGCTGTTTTTCTATTCCAGCACTAAATTCTGTATACATCATACACAGAAATTTCACAAAAAAAATCATTGAAGGCATGCAAAGAAGAACTGGTCACGGTTTAGCCTGAATGTGCATTGGAAATTGGCCTTGTAAGTCAAACACAGATGCATTTTTTGTACATTGGATCATTTTGTCTGTAAAATTTTATACCGCTGACATGTTATGTATAGTGTTCTGCTCAATGTTCTGTTTTCTTCCATATAAGTTTGTTCTATTCCAGTGTAAGCCATCTTTTCATGTATAAGCTCAGTCTAGTCTTAACTGGATTCCTTCTTTTCCTAGTTTGTGCTCCTATTTTAGGTTCTCTTCTAAGAACAGTTTTGTCCAATGATCTCATTGCAAATGGAACAGAACATTGTCTGATTCTAGGCTGCAGTTAATGTAATATAACAGCATGTAATTGTGATTTGCACAATCTCTGTCTCTCTTCCAGCTCATTATAGAGGTAAGATGGATACCATTTAAGATGTCACTCAAAGACACACTCTGAAGCAGCAATAATTCAAAGCATTTAGATGGGGGCAGACACAGGTCAAACATGCATTGAGATGAATTCAATCATTGCTAGAATGGCTTTGCCTCCACCTTGTTTCAGTTAAATGAACATCTTACAGGTGTGAATAAGTCAGACGGAAATCTGCTGATCCATTTTCATTAATCTCTCTCTCTTTTTTTTAAATATCTGAATGGATGCAACGAAAATGTCTGAATGTTTTATATAGAAAATATCAAACCAAGGGGCATCTGCAAACAAATAATGCTCTTTTTTTTTTTCTTTCTTAGAACTAACATCACTTTTCTTAACCATTTAATTTGTAATACTTGTATCCAACTGGTACCAAGGTCAGTTAGATAGTGATATATGAAATAAACACAGCTGTAGTTAAAATTAACTAAGAAAATGATCCACTAAAGATTTACCAGAAGTTTCAACATACTTTTTACCTGATTTTTAAACTATTATAATTTTTTTTTTTTTTTTTTTTTAAATATTTAGATTTTAAATAAATTCTATTGGTTATCCACTTTATATTATACAAGATACTGTTCAGTGTTTGGTCAAATCTAAAATGAAATTAAGCATTGAAAACATTTATCAAAACATTCTCAATATGTATATTAACTATGAACAAAATCCATAAAGTCTGAAAACCAGAAACTGAAACTGACAGAAACAATGTTTGCCAAATTTTAAACAATTACAAATATTTTATACCCTTTTTGTGGACTCTGTATATTATAAGGTTCAGTGTTTGGTAAACTCTAAAATGAAATTTAGAAGCATGAAATTTAAAAACACTTACAATAGTGAACTAACATTTAAAGACCTGCAGACTTCACATTCTCCCTAAAACCCCCATGCCTTTAAATTTGACCCCGAGCCACTTTTAAAACTCAAGTTTTGAGTCTGAAAAGCAAGGCTTTGGAGATTGCAAACAAAAGGGGCCATACTCGGGCCTCTAGCCCAGGGCAGAGCGAACGTCGCCGGGCTGCAGAGAGGCCGGAAACGCATGTGGCTCTGTGGCACGCTAACTGTCACTCCGTATAGTGGGCTTTTCAGCCGATGGGGGCTCGGAGTATAATGCCTGCCATTTTCCACAGCCAGTCCTTTTGAATAACTCAAAAGAAACATCCACTCTTCTCTGACGGAGGGGTTTGAAAACGAGAGATCAGGGTAACGGCGGGAGGGGGGAACGGAAGATATGGCTCTCAGAGCTATTCTGTGAGTTAATTACGTGTGGACAAAAGTGGATTCCCTGGCGCAGTTGGAGCTCTGCTGTTGTGAGGATGGTGGCAGGGTTCTGGAAAGCTGTAAGTGGGCCAGAGGCTCAGCTAATTGACAGGGATATGAGGATTTTGTAATCTATGTGTTTGGGTGTGTGTGTATTTTGTCCTGCTGTTTAAGGCTTAATGCTTCGTTTTTCTAGCGCGCGCGAACATGTTTGCGCGTGAAAGCATTAGTCGTTTTTCTATATTTTAAGTGCTCTGCGTGTGCATGTGTTTTCATCTTGTGCAAGTTAAGCCTCATCCCTCAGAGGCCAGCTAAACTACAGGCCGCTCTTTTGCTCTCTGTTTTCCGGATAGGAGGCCCTGCCAAAACATAACTGCCAGACAGAACTGCTGCCCCCTCTGTCCAGTCACTCTGTGTGTGTCTGTGAGACAGAAATGAGCATAGCGAACCCCCTTAAATCTCAGCAGAATCAAGAATATTATAGATAATTGACATTTACAAAAAGAGTGCCATGCGTTCATGCACACGATAACACGCGGTCCAAAAAAAATGCAGTGTCAATGTCAAATAACGTTGCTGTTCACACAGAGAGAGAAATACTACACAAAATGGCAAAATCACTGCTAATAAGTAGATATTTAAAGGGATAGTTCACACAAAAATGGAAATTATATATGTATATGTATGTGTGTATACATTATATAATATATTTATTATAATAATATTAACAATACGACTGTTTTTTATTTTTATTTTATCAAATTATTGCGGCATTGATGAGCATAAAAGATTTCTTTCAAAAACATGAAAAAATCTGCACCAACCCCAAACGGAGAGTACTAACAGCAACTGTGAATATAATTTACTTGGGTGTTGTTAAACAAATACAATTCAACCACAAGAAACAACTTTATTAATATATATAGCACTTAAAAAGAGCTGCCGGCTCACAGTCATCCACTTTTTTGTCAACCTTTCAATTCTGACAGCTTCTCAGCTCCCATGGCCTTATGGGATAGCAAAGTGTCCACTTGTTTCACACATCAGAATCTCAGCAGATGCAGTACATCATATTGATATTGTTTACCTACTGTATCATGACATCCTACTGACATATCGCATTCTGTGTAGTAGCGAAGTACACATACTGAGACACAATCCCTCCATTTCTTTGCAACAATAGGAATGTTTTGTCCCTCTGTGAAAGTCCCTGTCTGTTTCTCCTGCATCTAAAATCAGCCTCTAATCAGCCTCACACTCTTTCTCTTAGTGAGATTAAAACCCCTTTTTTCACACATTATCTTGTCTTTATCCACAGACACTTCACGAGTTTCATATTTTCATTATAAGGCGTCTGAACAAGAGACGGTTGTTCTTTTCAACAGACACCACTAAAAAGAAAAACAAGGGAGACTGTTCTTTTTCTTTTCAGTTACTGTTGTCCATTTGATTCAATAATGCTGGACTGTCCTTTTAGACTCAGGCTGCTGATCTAATGTTCTCTCTGACGCTTTCTCTTATTTGCACAGTGTGGACACCTAGACTCAAGTCATCACATCTATCATCAAAAGTCACCTTTATGAGACTTTATGAAAAAAGGGTATGGACATTTACAGTAAGCCACACTAAAAATATCGAACAAATGGCTTGTAAAAATAATAAAACTTTTTAGAGAATATAACTTTCTTTGCACAGTGTGAACACCCTCAAACCATCACATCTATCATCAAACATCACCTTTATGCCAAACAAAAAAGTATAGACACTTACACTTAGGCTATATAAAATAAAAATTAAAAAAATGTTGTTTCTTAAGAAAATGCATCTAAAGGATGTTTAGATTGTTATATATCACAACTGAAAAGTAAGAAAAAAGTATCTGAAAACTTTCTAGTTGTCACGCATTAGTGTGACATCTTCATAGTAAACATGTTTGGGACCATATGACCTACAGCGTAGTGTACTTGCTGACAGGCAAACAGCATAATTTAGTTAGCAAAAGTAACTTTTTAGCGCTTTCCCTTGGAAATTCCCAGCAAACTGACAGCATAACGCCCTCTAATAGCATTAGGCAAGGTAACGCAGCAGTCAGCTCACGAGTGCTTTAGCTGAGCTAACGTGATGGGCGAGAATGAGCCAGTAGAGCTTCAGGAGGACTGAGGCCGCTGTTGACCTGGTTTGCTTCAGTAACCTCAGCGTTGTACTGCATATGCTTTCAGCGGTGCTGCATCAGTGAGCCAGGACAACAGAGTGTATAGCAACACAACAGCAGGAGAAGAACCATGTCAGACATGGTGCAATGAGGTGCGGCGGAGTGATGTGTGTATTTATTTCCCGTCTCTTTCTCTATCTCTACATCAGACCTGACCAGACGAATTATGATCTTACATTCACACTCATGAATGAGATCCCTTTAATATCTCAAATGTTTCTCCAGGACAGCAATGATGTTAAATAGAGAAAATTAAGCTGTTTTCTTAAGTCCCTTGAGTTTTCCTATTATTAACTCTAGTAATCTCAATTAATAAATGTAAAAGTCTTTTCTAGTTTCAGAAGAAACTGTCTCACACTGTGTTCAGATTTATCAAGATTTTAACTCAAATACTTCTTATTCAAAATATAATATAATATACGTAATACACATATAAGTAAAGTATATATTCTGTTGTGTTCTGTTTTGATTTTTTTTTTTTTTTACTCTGTCTGCTCAGTTCCTGTTTACCTAGAGTTCCTAGTTAGTTTACACATACCTGTTCTGTTTCTCTTTGATTACGTTCCCCATGTATTTAAGCCCTGAGTTTCTGAGTTCTGTGTCTGGTATCGTCTATGTTTAAAGTGGTTGTGTTTTTTATTTTCCTGCGATCTCCTGAGTTTTCGTTTTGGATTTAATAAAGACTGTCTTTGTTTCTCCACTCCTTTCGTCACGCACTTCACTACAGCCGACCGTGACAATAATAAACTAATACTACTGAGCAATACATTTTCTTCTAGATTTTTTTTAAAATTCTGTATATCAATCAGCCAACCAACCAACCAACCAATATAATTGTTTATTTATTTTATTTTTATTTAATTTATTCCATCTGTTGTTATTGTGACTTCATTTCTCATAACTGCGAGTTAATTTCCCATAAGTGTGACTTTATGTCTCCAAATTGTAAATTTATATCTCACAATGTCACTATATTTCTAATTTCTCTTACATTTATTTATTTATTTATTCATTTTTTAGGCAGAAACTCATTTTACTATACTACTACTATTGATAGGGCCAAAAATAATCATAATAATAATCCACACTCACATACACATAAAAATACCCACAATGCACCAAATTCCCTGCAAATTCTCACTAGTGTTGAACAGGTATAGGTGGCCCCTTATGGTGCTTAAAAGCACTTGGGGAAATAATTAGTCTACCGTTAGAGCTCTCCAGCTATGATTAATTGAGGAGAGATTAACTAGCATAATTTCATTCTGCCGACTATCTCACTGCCAATTACCTAATGCGACTCCCTCTCTCGGCATCTCTCGCTCCCTCTCTCTCTCATCAGAAGGCATCACGAGTCTCGGAAATGTGGCGCTGACCCTCATTTTCCTGACTTCTCATCTATCTGTCATAAAAAAGAGCAAGTGTGCTCATATGCATACGCAATCACAGCGCTGACATGTCTAGCTCTCTAAATTGGGAAAGCAAAAGACATTTCCACAGTCTAAAAAACTACAATTATGCATTGTGCATTTGAAAAGACCAGTTTGACTGCAACATTCACAAAGCAAAAACTAAAGTAAATGTCCTTTTCCCCCCACATTACTCAAAAACATTTCAGCGGTCAAATGCATTGCAAGCGCTGACACATATATTACACAATTTCCATGACAAAGAGTATGAGTGATAGGGTGAGAAGCATTCAGGAGGTGGACAGACAGTAAAAATTGAAAAATTGTAACATATATATTAGAAAATGGTAGGGCTTGAGCTAAGATTGACTCTGTGCCAAAAGAGAGACAGATATATAGAAAGTAAGAGACAGACGGGGATTAAAATCTCACACGTGTGTATGTGTGTTTGTGGCTGTGTGTGAGTGTGTGTTTTTTTCCCCTGTTGGTCTTTAGACTTCGTCTCATTGGCTCAGAACTGGGTGCCTTATCGCCCGTTCCCAGACGCACACACACAATAGCCTATTTTACACCATTAAATGCGTATTTGTCAAAATACAATTTCAATTAAATCCCACGAACCTACTGGTTTGTGCTTTGCTCCACTTACCACAGAGGGAACGGAACAGAGGGAAGAATAACTCTCTCTCTCTCACTATATATATACAGTACACATACAAGCATAGACGGAAGATAGAGATAGAGAGAGAATGAGAAGGAAAATGAAAGACAGAGAGACTGGGAGAAGGAAATCAGATTGTTTGAAGCACACAATAAAGGCTGACTGAATTTCCAAACTCTGGACGGCAAACAATTGTTTCCGCCGTGATTTGACACGGATGCAGCCTTTGCTTGCATTTTTTAAATTAAATATCTCAAGAGTGCTGCTTTAAAACAAAGTGTCTTTACTTAATTCTACACCGACTTATTCCTAATCGATTTATACACGGTCACAAACAAAAACTGTTTTCCACCGCAAACCAATTTAGATGAGAAATGGTGTCGTACTGTGATATTTCCACTTGTGTATGTTACACGTTGTACAATCTCATCTCATCAGCGACGCACAGCTCATCATCCCTGCGGATATGGACTCATAACCTCTCTGTTAGTCGACCTAACTGGCCACACACTACACCACTTTGCCTTAGCCGTGGACCCTGCATATATTTCCCATGAAAAGGCACCAGATTGAGTCACCATGTTTAATTCCCAGCATGCCAAGGGGTGTAAAAGGCTAATTAAGTAAACCGGAGGTAGAGAGGGTCTAGCTGCCTGTTCCAGATCTCAAACACTGGAGGGTTTTGGCCCTTCAGGCCTGCTGAAATTGAGCAAAAACTTGCAAAATGAGCGGGGTTCATATTTCCGCGGGGTTAAGCCGTGAGGTCTTGATGAGGAGTCCTCTCGGTTCTCAGTCTAGCACCTCATCAAAAGTCGAGTGAACTTTCAGGGAAAGTTCTCAGCCTAGTCAGGCTTTGGTTTGTGAGGCTTTCGTTAAGGATGAATGAACTAGGCAAAGACACACAGGCTGTGAGCACCTTCAATTGCATATTTTCACGATTTTTAACTATGTGATTATCTGAAAAAAAAAAAAAAAAAAAGACAAAATGGGGACTTGCGTATATGGGTCCTGAGAAAATGAAGAACAACACATTCTTTTTGCCTGGATGCTGGCAAGCGTGGGAACAGATAATTGCTAAAGCATTAAAGCGGCCCATTTTATTCTCTTAATTTAGCACCCAAAAAACGTTAAACTTAGCATCACTCCTGTTTGAAGAGCCCTTTGTGCTAAAACACGCTTTAATTTGATGGAGCCAGAAAGGTGCCACATTAAAGCCGTATACTAACTTAGCTTCAAAGTAATGGCAAAATAGCTAAATGCAGTAGTGGTTCTGCTCAGACTAAAGGCTTAAATTCATTTACATGGTCCCATGATGTTAAACGATGACATTCAGCATGCAAAAAAACACCAATGTGCTTTTAAGCACCTTTATCCTAGCAGCATTTTTTGTCATCTTAAAAACCTTTTAAGTGTGCACGAGTCACATTTCCATTTAAATCAGAAACTTGTTGGTCAACACTACCAATCCTCAATGCAAATCTGGAAAAAAGAAAAGAAACATATATATATATATATATATATAATTTTTTTCTTTTCTTTTCTTTTTCTGCAATCCTACATAAGACAACCAGTTCCAAACTGTATAGGTTGCAGAAGAAAAAAAAAAAATAAATATATATATATATATATATATTATATTATATCATATGACTGTAAGTGTGAAGATGGTGTGTCTCTTCCCTGTAACACAGGTGGCTGAAGCTACATCAAGGCCAGTGTCAGTGTGCATCGTCACTGCTGCACTCTCCTGAACTGGAACTAAGATATCACTAGCCTCTTTACTGTACCTGAAGACTGCTGGAGGAGAGAACGACACTAAACACACATAGTCCGGCCACCTGCAGTGTACAGTATGTAAATGCAGAGAAGGCTTGAAGTTGTGTGTAATGGCAGGTATGCTTACGATTCAAGCTAATGCTAATATTTCAGTGTCTGTTTGTGCATCTGCTATAGATACGGACATGGTGTAAAGGTTTGATAAAACATTACATGTTCACATTAAACTGTTTATTTAATCTCTCATTCCAGTCATTATATATCTGGAAGCCCTCTGTTCAAGGGTGGGCCAACTTGTTAACGCTAGCTAAGCTAATGGCTTAAAATCTTTGCGTGCATTATTAAACAGTTTTTTAGTCTTTTCACACCCAAGCTCATCAGAAAAATGAGCATACTTTATTAAATGCACTTGCACAGGGGGTTTATGCCTGCATGTCTGCAGCGATCAAAGCACCTTGCCACATCGCTTTCTCACATTTGACTCTGATTACTCTTGGCAAAGTGATTCAATTAAATCTCTCTCTCTCTCTCTGTCTCACACACACGCACACACACGCACACGCCCACACACACACACACACAGAGACACACAGACACACAGACACACATACACACATACACACACATGCCCAACCAACCAAAAATAAATATAAATGGAGAGATAGAGAACACGGCAGCAATAAATATGGTTTTATTGCCATGGGAGTTCTAGTCTTCTAAACCAAATAGTCTCTCCCCATTTAAAGCTGTGATTATTTAAACATCAGAATTGGGATGAACTGGCAGTCCAGCAATATATTTGCGTGCTTGTTTTGAAGGGAAAAAAAGGTCATAGAAATATGTCAACCAGAACTGATTTTGCCATATCGTGGTATTTTGTACAGCTTCCGGTTTCAGCCGCTTCCAGTTATTTTAGCTGTATAAAAACTGTCCGTTATGAAACATAATGTTGCAAACGGGTATTCGTTATCATATGAATACATTGATTTGTAGCGCAAACATTTTTAACATTTACTGCACAATATCTAAACATTTAATTAGATGCAATTAATTGAGAAGAAAAGTGACAAAATATATAAAGTCTAGTTTTCTGAAAATGTATCAAAATTAAGTGAATATATCAAAATAAATTGAAGAAATATATAGATTTTTTTACCTGTTTACCCATATATATATATATATATATATATATATATATATATATATATGTTTTTTTTTTTTTTTATCCAGAAAACAAGACACTAATATCTTAAGTAGGGCTTAATTACATTAATTACAGTAAAAGATAACACGTTAAAATTATTAACGCATTTATTGCACCTGCCCCACCACAGACCTACGTAGGTCATGTGACATTTCATACAGTTGATTGATGACAAATATGATGCAGCCTATAGCATGTAGTTAGAATGTCCCTAAAATGTAAGATACTGGGCAAAAAATGCCCCCGTTTGAGCAAGAGCAACGAGTGCAATATCACACGAGTGCTGTTTTTTTTTTTTTTCTGTCCAGAACAGCATGAGTACAAATGATATAGGATACTGATTTTATTCAACAATGTCTGTTTTGCTGAATTCATTTCTGAATTCGCATTTTGAACGAAGTGGGTGAACCATTAGGCTTGTTGAACTTAAAGCGGCGCTGCACAGACCGATCGGTGTATGACATTAAAGTACAGCGAGAGCGCTTCAAAAGCTTATGGAACCGTCTGCTCTCTAATCGCTTTTGCAGTACTTTGATGTCATACACCGATCGATGCAGCACCGCTTGAAGTCCAACAAGCCTAATGATTCAATGGACTATTCATAAAGAGAACCATTTACTTCACTCCTGAATGAATCAGCCGTTTGAACGAATCAAATGAATGAATGAATGACTCAATGCCTTAATCATTAAGACATTTACCACCACCTACTGGCGGTTTCAGTTTCTTATTTAGAAAAATTCATATTTCCATAGCAATAAGAAAAACATTAAACCCCGGTTTCACAGACTAGGCTTAAGCTAGTCCCAGACTAAAATGCATGTTTCTGAGTTATTTTAACTGAAAGCAACTTGCACTGACATATCTTAAAATATGTCAGTGCCATTGTTTATCTCAAGATGCACACCAGTAATGTTTTTTTCTAAGGCACGTTTATAAAAGCTACTTAAATGTCCTAATTGAACTAAGGCCTAATCCTGGCATAATCTAAACCCTATCTGTGAAACCGAGCCTAAAGGTAATAGTTCTTTTTTTTTTTTTTTTTTTTTTCTTCAGAAATGAAAATTCAATCATCATTTATTCACCCTCATGGTCCAAAAGAGTATGTGTAATTAATTCTATGTTGAATCAAATAAAGTATTTCTTGCTGAAGCTACTTTTTGTAATGTCTATTTGATGCTTTACACAATAATGACTTTAAATGATCTTTTAAGAGTAATTTCTTAGCCAAATTTGATGTGCGATTAAATAGATTAATTAATTGCCACGTCATGTAATTAATCAGATTAAATGTTAATCGCTTGACTTCCCTAATCTTATGTAATTATGCTTCTCAAGTAAATCTATCTTGATTCAAGAATGTTTTGATATTTTAATATAACAAGACACAAATAATATCTTATCTTTTCTATCTCATCTTTTT
This sequence comes from Elopichthys bambusa, assembly GCA_037101425.1. Taxonomy (NCBI): domain Eukaryota; kingdom Metazoa; phylum Chordata; class Actinopteri; order Cypriniformes; family Xenocyprididae; genus Elopichthys; species Elopichthys bambusa. Next base: position 14,656,401 of record CM074432.1, on the reverse strand, counting down.
GTTTGCGTCCATCAGAAAGTAAAAAAGTCATTTGCGATTTCAAATTATTTAAACCAATAGAAAGTAAATTGGAAAATATTACTACATTAATTTGCATGGTTATGTTATATTTACTGTACTGTTTTTTGTGTTTGTTTTTTACTTTTGACTGTGATATAAAATAAATCCTAGTGTGACAGGGTCATTTTTCGACAGCTTTTGACCATCCACCCCTAGGAATGGATATTTAAAACATGCTTGAAGGTTTCTGCCATTCTTTCCTACCCTCTCCCTCTCTCTCTCTCTCTCTCTTTTAGGCGGATTGATTTTTTCCCATTCCCACCTAGCAGTGCAACACTGATTCTCATGCAGTGGGGCTGTGGGAAATATTTATCCTTATTGATCCAGGGGGCTGATGAGTCTGTTATGAACGCTGCAGTTCAAACAGTTTTGGTCCCACAAACATCTCTAAATATCAATCAGCTACAGGTGGACTGAGAGCCAATACTCGGATTGTTTGTGAATGCCAAGAAGGCTGAACCTGTTTTCCAAGAAACCAGAAGAGATTTTCTTTCGACCTCTTACGCAAGAGTGCATTTTACTCCATGGACAAACATGTAAGATGTATGTTTCCTTATAATTTCTTCTCTGTTGCGCAGCATTAAGGAAAGAGCAGATGTAGAGAGAGACAAAAAGTGAACATTAGTAGCGAAGAGAAAACATCTTCCTCGTGTAGATGAGGAGCTGGAGGGGCTTTCTGGCTGTGAGCGTGGCAAGAGGGTAGTGGAGGGGGCGCTGATAATTCCATCTGCTGTCATGTCATTAAAAATTCAACACCTACAGGATATTTTCTGCATCAAACTTTCATGCCATCAGGTTGTCTCGACAGCACTGGCTTCACACACCCTAACGATGATAAAACTGATGAGAAAAAGCTCATCTTCCTGTGTGCTGTCTCTGATAAAGGCGCACATCACAGCTCAGGCTGACAGACAGGATACAGTATAGGTAACAGCGAGCTCGGATAGAATGCATAAAGGTTTAAGGGGGCTCATCTCTTACATAGGTTCACCGTGTCTTCGCAATGAGAAACCGCAAGGGAGACCTTAACAGCTGGTGCCTATTCCAGAAACGCAATCTGTTTCTTCTCGTTCGTATGCCCGCCCGCGCAAGCGCACGCTAGCTGATTTAAGCTATCTGACTTTTAGCCGTCATACTCTTTTAAATCTCTGAGAAAAAGTCAACAAAGTCGATCATCTCTCAGCAATAAAACTATCCACAAGTTATCCCGCGTGCAATTGTATTACGCAAGGTCATATGGAAATCTGTCCTGCTTCCCGGCCGGCACACTGCATCACTTGTCATGCCAGCATAATAAACAACAGCAGAAAGCGCTTGATGAATTCAACAGAGCACAGCGTTCAAAAGGCTAAGCTCGTGAAAAGTGACTTTACTTTAGCAGGAGAGTGAAAACGAGAACGTTAAACATGCCCGCCATCAAACTAAACTCAATAAAACATCTGCATTCACAGCTTATTGCATAAGGTAATATGCATTAATTGTTGCTCATCAGCATTACTGGTTATTGAAGTAGATTTTATATGAAAAATTTAAAACGAAGTATTCTGCCTAAAAGCATCCTTAAACTACACCCTCATATATCACTAGAAAAATGCAGCGCATTAATCAGAATGAAACGTTACTTTTATTTTTATTATGAGCTGAATGATTTGGCTCTTTATCAATAGCAGTAGTGGACTTTAACGTTGGATGGGATACAAAATAAAAATGAAATAGTACCCACAAAATGGCTCTAATAGTAGCGTGAGGCTGTCATTATAAAAAGCAATAGATTTTAACATTGCTGACGCACCACCTGAAAATCTAATAAGCAGTACATTTCCCTCCATATCCCGTGCACAGTGAGTGAGCTGCATAGAGAGGCTGGTAATGTGTGAGGCAATTTAATAAAACTTACTCTTGGCTGTAATATTGCACGATCAACACGGTCCATTGAGGGGAAAAGGGGAAAAAAAAAGGTATTCACACAGAGAGAATCATGCCCTGGCAAATGCCTTGTGCTAAAACTTCCATATAAAAATCCAAGTCGCATCAAAATTCATATAGTGTGAGGGAATTGCTTGATGTACAACGCATGTACAGTAGAAATAGTGTGAGCATTCAGATAGCTTAGACATTACAGATATTTACCATGGCAACCATTCTGCTAAAGGTTAAAATACCTTCCAGAAGGTGATTGCATAAAACAGTGAAAGCATCATACATTAATATCATGGTACTGAATGAGCATCATGTATTTGTATTTGTGTACTTAAATTCTTACACACTCAAATACACCTTTAAAATGTGTACTTTGTAATGTCAAATTAAAAATTGTATTTTAAAGTACATTTAATCACTTTTAATAATCTTTTTTCATGCTTTGAAGTATTTTGATGTGTTGACTAACATTCTGTACTAAAGCACAGGTAAAATACTTCATTATAACGTAACTGTAGTGTGTTATTCAATATTACATTTAAACGTAATATATTTTAAATGTCTGAAAATGCTGATTCATACAAATGTTTAACGACAAACAAAGACATACATGCTTCAGTAGAAATGGCATTAAGTATAGTTTATCATAAATACTTGACAGTACTTTCAGCAGTAGGCTACACTTTTACCATATTTCAAAGAGAAAAAAAATAATAATTACATGACATATAGATGTACTTACAGTAAGTCCTACTTATACTGTACATAAAAATGCAAGTTAAGTTCAACTAATTTCAATTCATATAAATTTAAACTATACATTTTCATCTAATTGCAATTTACATACAATTAAGTGTCTAAAAACATTAAATTCAGTTCGCACTTAAGTATATTCTTTAAAAATATATCACTTTCGTAATATGTACTATTTTTAGTACATATGTGACCCTGGACCACAATTTTTTTAAATTGAGATTTAAACATCATCTGAAAGCTGAATAAATAAGCTTTCCATTGATGTATGGTTTGTTAGGATAGGACAATATTTGGTCGAGATACAACTATTTACAAATCTGGAATCTGAGTGTGCAAAATATTGAGAAAATCGGCTTTAAAGTTGTCCAAATGAAGTCCTCAGCAATGCATATCCACTCACTAAAATACATTTTTGATATATTTACGGTAGGAAATTTACAAAATATCTTCATGGAACATAATCTTTATTTAATATCCTAATTATTTTTGGCATAAAAGAAAAATCGATCATTTTGACCCATACAATGTATTGTTGGCTATTGCTACAAATACACCCGTGAGACTTATATCTGGTTTTGTGGTCCAGGGTCACATATTACTAACATTTAGTTACTCTGTTTAATAGTATACTTCTTTTTAGAAGGGCACAGTATTATCACGATATATGTCTAAAAACATAGTATTACCATGGTACAATGCCCAAAAACTAACATGATAGTATAGTTTTGGTAATTTTTTTGCTACAAAAGAAAAAACATTCTGAAAGCTTGTTTATCTGACACTGAAGATCACTTTTTTTGTAACTATGGTACCATTTTGTACAGAAATTAGGATCATTAATGTACATTTTATGAAAAAAAAAAAAAAAAATCAAGCAGCGGTACGTATGCTCACCATAATGCTAGCACAGTAGGGCTGTGTGGAGTGTATGGTGTTCATACATGATTGCTCTAGCTGTCTCCTGGTCTGTCGCATTCACTGACATTTACAACACAGCCCAAGCTGCCAGTGTATAATTCACCCTGGGCCATGGAGAGTGTATATTTAGGGCAGGCCTATCTCGGCCAGCCCCTAAAACATTCTCGCTAAACTCTCTCACACTTGACTGAAAGCCATGTCCAAGCTAGCGTCTAAACATGACCCTACACCACTGTGGGCGAGGAGCTGCCCACAGAATGACAAACTCTTTTCTCACTTTCTTCTTAGCCTTCTGTTGGTTTCCTCTGTAAAACAGTTGGCTTCCGCTTTTGTTCCTTTTTTTTCCCATTTGCTCATGAGGAGAAATGCACATTTTCTTCACATTTAAAGGGTTAGTGGATTTGGATATCAACATTATGCCGTAGATGAAGGCATAATGGACCGCAGAGGAGCTCCTGTGATAGGTGGATCATCTCCCACCTAATACAGACACACTAAAAGCCATTAACTAGAGGAAGGATTTGAACTTTCCCACCCGCATTACTTTAGCAACGAGAACAGACTAACAATCAGAACAGGGTCTCAAGAATGCAAATAAGCACAATGTGAAAAAGCTACAGCTAGAAGCCTGGAACATATCATTTCTTTCAACTTCTCCCCTACATTAGCATTTAATTTTCTCCATCACTTAAGCATGCTCATTATATATATTTGCTACATAAGAAATGGAGGATAAGGAGCTTGCTTAATTTGTTCTCCTCCCTCAAGGGCTTGGCTAATCTATTGTATGGCAAAAAAGGGCTTGTATTGTCGTACACTCTGTTGGAGGGGGTGCGAGTGCATTAGTATTATTAAAGGAATGATGAAAAGTGACTCCATCGCTTGCCGATGATGAATCACTTGGCTGACTTTTCAGAGTCAAATGACATGGGCTGGTGAGAATTCATGTGATGTGGCAGGGTTTGACCCTGCACACACATAAAAACAAGAAATCCCCAAAATGAAAAGAACAGCTTTTTACAAAACAAGACTTACGGCTGTGCAAGATTGCTCATGATTCATCTGAAAGTGCATCAGAGCTGCTAACGCAGTTTCACAAACACATAAACTGTAAGTAAGGATGCTTTATTTTCCTCTGTGTGATCTTTCGAGGCAAATAAAATATTAATAGAGCTGGAGTACAAGTATGTGATCATTATAACAATTTCTCTACTTGTGGAGAAAAGGAAAACGTTCTCACAACTGGAAATGCTGACATGATGAAAGCAAGAAATGGGACATGGAGAGAGAAAGACAGTAAATGTGACCCAGAAAACAGGGGTCTGTGCCATTGCTATGTTCTGAGAATTAATCAGTGGTATAATAATTATCCTAAGTTTCTAACATCTCAATGTCCATTGTTCAAGTTAAGTGGTTTAACTTAGCAGTTAGCAAAAGCTGTAGAGCGTTTTGCACCCACCACACTCAGGAGGGCTACTATTATTTGCTTCTATTTCATTTTTTTTTTTTTTTTTGGGGTCACCACTTCTTATAGGACATTTAAGATTTTCCACAGTAAAATATGGTAGAAGTGAGAGACTGAAAGGGCTTTATTCTGTATTACTGTACCATTAGCTGAGAAAGCTTTTTCCACTTAGAGTGTCTGTAAGAGGTGTACAGTACAGCAAAGCCAAGCAAGCTATCATTAATATTGGACAAGCTTGAGATTTCCTGTGTGCATTAGTGGCGAGATTTATTGACGTCTTTGCGCCACAGATGTGACAGGTGCGCACAGGTACTTATTCAAGAGAGAGCACTCTGAGAATGTTCTGTGTTGCTCACTGGTTAACGGAACGTTTGCCAAAGGGTTTTTACTGGTGTGTGTGGTTTTGCTCCGAGCTGTAAGTCATAGCAAAGCAAGACCGTCTTATAACAGTTACAATAAGTCTGGACCAATTGGTGTTTTTCACCTCACAAACCACATAAAAAGCAAGCATTTAAGTGGAAAAGTAGCGCATAAATGCGTAAAAACAAAACAAAAGAAATAAAAGACCGGTTTAAAAACATGACTTGATGTACGAATTTGCAGCAGTTGTGAGGCTAGCCCTATCTCTCTTCACTGAGAGTTGGTGTTTACTAAAGGAAGAGCAAATTCTGCCCTGTGGCCTCCCCTACAGATGATAATGGAACAGAGTTGCCCCATAAATATGCCACATTAGTGCCCGCTTCACATGCCGCCTATCAGACACAACACAGATAAATCCTTGTCGTTTCACCCTCAAGGACTGAACTAAAGCCGTCCATCATAAGACACTCTCCCACACACATACACAGATACACACAGTGCTCTGAGAGAGGAGCTTTTTCTAACCTTTGTCGTCTGCCTTTTGTCGCTGTTCAAGTCAACATTCAAAGACAAAAAATCTGAGGTGTGTCCTCAAAAACACAACATAAGCATACAAAGACACATGCACATTAAACCCTGTCCTGCCTCAGGCCTAACACTCTCATCTTACCTAGATATAATTGATTTTTATGATGGTAAATTGCTCCCAATCTGGCCTAATTGTATCAAAGCTTTATAAATAGATTAGTGCCTAAATCTGATCAACATCACTCAAAGTAGCATTATATATAATAAATACAATTATAAGTCTTATAGGTTTGAGTACTTATATGTAAGAATTTTTTAAATTCTGAATTTGTAAGTCACTAATGACACCAAACAAATTTCCAGAACTTGACGGTCATTGGCCATTGATCTGACAGTCCTGTCCTATACTCACACTATTGGTTGAGCCAATGTTGCTGCGTTGGGCTGGTCAGGACAGCCACAGACAGTGTTATTTTAGTATTATTTATATGCTATTATATGCTATTAATTTATTTATTAATAGTTTTAGGTTTACTTCTAATCTTCTAAGTTTTTCATCTAATATTATTTTTATACTATGGTATTTCAGCTTTGTTTCTTTTAACAAACATGTTTTTAACATTTAAAGATTTAGTTACCAATAATAACCCTTGTCACAGAGCCACAGTATTTACACTTTTTGGGAAAATAAGCGTACATATGGCTTATTTATAGTGGTCTCTGCATATTCAAATTAAACACTGAAAAAAATACATTACATTATAGGTATCATTGGTTGTTCGTTGGTTTTGTTGAGAAGGTTGTGAATTAAAAGCAGAAACATAAGGACTGCTGTTTTGTTCACAGTAAATGTAAGATAGTATGGCTCCATGCATTACAAACTGTGCTTTTTGTTTTCTAGGAATCAGTATAGGATTAAAAAACAAATGCAAATTACATAGCAGGCTGAATCTGAATTGCTAATTCAATTTCATGTTTCTTTATCAGAAAGAGTGTGTGTGTGTGTGTTGGGGGGGGGGTTCTCTCATTTATGTCTTGCTGATTGTATGAAAAACATGCCGTGTCGTCCTTGAAAACTCCTCATAGTTTCTACTCTGTCTCTTACTTTCTCTAACACTGTGGAACATTCCCACACTTCTTCCTAATTTAAACAGCAATGCATCATGGGTATTACATCCAGCTTCGATCAATGATGGCTACAGATATCCTAGCAGCTTCTTTTCCCAGGAAATGGCCTCACTGTTTGTAGTGTGAGTGAGCAAGTGAGTTTTGTCACCTGCGAGAGAGAGAGAGAGAGAGAGAGAGAGAGAGAGAGAGAGAGAGAGAGAGAGAGAGAGAGAGAGAGATGGGGTTGAAGGGTAATTCCGTTGTATTGTACCATGCCTGCATGGTGACCAATGTTTTCCACAACTGACTTATTAAAGACAACCTGACAATCTTAATGCCCGTTCCTGGTCTTACTGACCATCGGCACATGTTATTCCAAACAATATAGTTAAAATATCTTTAATATTGTTATATAAAATATACAGCCATTAGTGTCTTTAGTGTTACACAATCTTTCAGAAATCTGATATGCCGATTTGCTACTCAAGAAAAATTTTGTATAATTATCAATGTTGAAAAGAGCTGTGCTGCTTAATACTTTTTGAGAAACTGTGATACTTTTTTTTTTTTTTTTTTCAGGATTTTTTGATGAATAAAAAGTTTAAAATAATAATAATAAAAAAAACGAATAGAAAGCTTTTATAACATCATAAATCAATGTCATTTTGATAAATTTAATGCACCTTGCTAAACAAAGTATTATTTTCTTTTTTAAAAAAAAAATCTTACCGACCCCGATATTTAAAGTCAAGTCAATTCATCAATTAAATTAGTTCAATTCAGCAATAAAGCAGCTCTACAGAAGACAATAGTGTCGTCATTCAGCTCAAGTCAGTTTAATGTTAATTCAGCTATAAAGCAGCTCTGCAGAAGCTGTCATCATCCAGGTAGTGTATGTATAAATGTATATATCATTAGATTCAATATATTTGTAATTATATATATTAAAATAGTTTCTCTCAAAAACACGCAGTAATGGAAGCAAAATGTGCTGCAAAGCAATTCATGTTGACTTTAAATCCAAACATCTCTGAATAAAACCGATTTGACTATACAGAGCTTTAATGTTACTTCAGCTCAGGCTAACACTAAATATTCAAAGAGCTGACCTTAAGGGTCATTTGTGAATGTCACTTCATTACAAGCAACCATGTAAAGCGTAAAGGTGACATGTATGTAATCCTGCAGTCCGGCATTCTTCAATACAGCTGCTCTCTGTTGACTAATGGCAGTTCTCCGGCGAGCCCGCAGATCCCTCAAAGATGCCACAAACACTTCCCCCCAAAAAAGTCAATATTTGTCTGGTACTGCAGTTGAATACTTTATAAATTTGCTCTCTCTCCTAAATACCATCCTTTGGATCACACCACAACACAGAGTATTTGCCTTTATTGTCAGACTGAGGAAGGCCACTGACTCTCATCCGCCAACAGGAGAAGCTATTTCTGTCTCAGCTGCACTGCTGTGCATCTGTCTGCGAGAATATATCAGCATTGCCCCTCTTTTTATGGAGAGCAAATGAAATGAAATTACTTTCATCTGTAAACTGTTTCCGTCTATGGCTTGCCGTAGTCGGGAGTGAAATTGCATTTCTCTCTCCCTCACCCCTTCTCTCACTTTCTCACTCCCCCCTCCCATCTCTCCCACCATCCAACCGTTGCTCTTTGGGTAATAGCGCTTTGATGGAAAAGCTCCGTGAGAAGGCGCAGATGGGGGACTAAGCATGGTGAGATCATGAATGGGGGACGGTTATTGTTTTTATTGATCTTTTTTAACGCATGGAGAGCATGTGATCACATCACCTTAGCGTTCATCACTGTGTGTTATCGATCGCCCACCATTATTGGCTAAAAAGCATGAGCAGGGGTTCGAAGATGATGGAGCAGGTGTGAGCCAATCGTGGCCTGACTGATCACAGGTTTAATGTGTTACACAGTCAATAATAATAAGGAACCTGATGGTGTTCAAGGTCAGAGAGCATGTGAATGTGAGCGCAGGGCTGCACCCGCAACCGCATGTACTCTCGAGTGTAATTATTTTAAATAAGTAATTCATGATGGCTGAAAAACTTATGTTCTATATTGTATGAATGTGTCTAGTATGAATGTAATCCGGACATATTATATTTGCCATGTTGTCATTATCATGTGACCTACCAGCATCAGTCCCGTGGCCTTATGGTGTCCGTCATATGCATACTTCAGAATCTCGCCTGAAGTAGTAAGTCATCCAGGTACTTTTTGGCTCTAAACATACGTGTACAAAATCATTCAACACCCAAAAGTCAAATTTTGTGCAGAATCTTTAATTCTTTATTACCTCCAATAAACGCTGTCTGTAAGTGTTTAGAAGCTTCTGTCACTTCTTTACTGCAATCTTGGCCCATTCCTCCCTTGAAAAAGCTTTCTAGATCACTGATAGTCTTTGGTATCCATGTTACCACTGCTTTCTACAAATTCCACCAAATATTTTCAATGACATTTCAATCTGAAGACTGTACAGGCCACTTAAGAACATTCTACGACTGATCCCTGAACCAAACTTAAGTATATTTGGATGTATACTTTGGGATAGCTGTCCTGCAGGAAAGTCCATTGATCATCAAGCTTCAGTCTATGCACCGAAGGCATCACCATCTTTGCCAAAATGGCTTGATTCTTCAAAGAATTCATGATGTCCCTCATACAGTCAAGATTTCTACTTCCTGCAACAGTAAAGAACCACTATAACAAGACTGGACCTCCTCAATGTTTGATCATGGAGATGGTGTTCTTCTGCACCATGACCAGAAATAAACCACACCAAAGTGTCTTATGAGTTCTTGCTTTTAACATGTATTTTTTTCTATATTTTACAGCTAATAAACTACTACACTTCCAGAAAAAAAAAAGTACATAAAAACAAGACTTTATATCCTGTAATTTTCCTTCTCAAGTTAATGTTTCTTGATTTAAGAATGTTTATTTATTTGTGCTGAAAAACTAGAAAACAAGACAAAAATACAAACATTGCATTTTGCAGTGTATTTTTGTGTTGCTTACCATGTTAAAACATCTAAATGAAAACATTTTTAGTAAGATATGATAACTTGATTTCAGAGCATATATATTTTTAATAATTATAGTGCACTTTAAAGTAAAGTTTGTATTTCTGCTTAAAACAAGAAAACAAGTCTCAATATCTGATGCAATTTTGCTTCTCAAGTAAATTTATCTTGTACAAATCTTCTACATATTCTTTCAGTGGAAATCAAGGCTACAACAAAATCCTGTTTTATGCAGTGTGTATAGCTATATAAATCTAAAGTCCTTTCAATTCATGTACTGTGCATCAGCCTTTCTCTTACAAGAAATAAGTCGGATGACTCTAGGACCCCCACTAAGATTGATTCATTCCTCCCTCCTTCCCACCGCATGTGTGCTCCAATCAGCAATATTTCACACTGACAGAAGGACCCCACAGCGGGTATCCACCAAGAAGCCTGACTTTTTCCTCATATATTAAATTATTTCATTGGCTTACAAAAAAATTACAACACATAACTCTTCTGAACCCAATCATATGTATTTTTTAACAAGACTGAGCAAAAATCTAGTGGACGAACAAAAGCGCGTTTGAGATGTAAAACCCATCAAGTGCAATAATGGAGCCGGTTTTGTCTGTTTATTTATTTATAAGGACCTGTTATGCCCACTGAATTAGAATGCTGTCTCCTGCTCTGGCTGGTCTGAGGTAATGGGTTGAGCGTTAGCAAATAAGTGTCGGGCTAGTAATGTATGAGAACAATTTTTGCGAGCACCTCTGTGCCAACAATTACAGTACGTCCGCCCAAGCCTCAAAGTCTCCTCACGTTCCTTCTCTTCTTTTGTGGAGTGGTCTTGCGGGCCCCTTAGCCAAACCTCCCGCACTCTCCCTTCTGCTTCTTTCTTTCATCTCACTATTCTGTTACTCCCTCTCTCGTGGCGCAGAAAGCCAGCATTACTATCCCTGTTCAGTTGATTGACTCCATTTTGTGGCAGACGCCTAGTGCATCACCCTCCCCTTTAGATAATACCTTATCATGCAACAGTTAGCTTGTAGCTCCCCTGCTGCAAGCAAGCAAAGGAATGGAGGGGGGTTTAGCTCAGGCCACATTCTGAATACTAATACACTCATTTTTCTTTTTATTCAATGTAATTCAGGGTCTAACCACCCCCACCACCACCACCAATCTTTCCTTTCTGCCCCATGAATACTGCATCAGCTCTAACTGACTGTTCGTGCTGACAAAGAGCCCTAAGAGCCCAGAGTTTGACTAGGGTGAGTCTATCTCTGATGCTGTCTCTTTTCTCGCTCTCTCTCTCACGTTGCACTTTCACCTCTCTCCCCATAGAATGAAATGAATTGGAATTAACAGGTCTGTCTCGAGCAATAAGTTTGACTAAGTAATTCCGAGAGCAATCGGGTGAATTAGCATTAGGAAAGAAGTGACATGGAAGGATACCGTCTGACACGTAGTGCACTAAATCGTGTACAGTCCCAGAGGGAATGAACCTCTTTTGTTGCTAGCGTTAGCTCTGGATGAGCAGAGAATGCTTGGAGTTTACGGTTGGCCGGAAAGGTCAGAAAGACATTTTGGACATAAAGTACTTCTGTTGCTCTTAGTTTAATGCATGTACATTAAAAGTTTACAAACCCTTTGCCGAATATGCATTATGTTTTTTCAAGTGCAAAAATTGTACTTTTTGTTACTGTGGCAGTACCCCTAAAGTGACAACTTTGTACCTTATTTACTCTTACAAGGTTAATAGTAGTGCGTTAAAGGGTTAGTTCACCCAAAAATGAAAATTCTGTAATTAATTCCTCACCCTCATATCGTTCCACACCCGCAAGACCTTCGTTCATCTTCGGAACACAAATTAAGATATTTTTGATAAAATCCGATGGCTCAGTGAGGCCTCCATTGACAGCAAGATAACACTTTCAGATGCCCAGACAGCTACTTAAAGACATTTTTAAAACAGTTCATGTGACTACAGTGGTTCAACCCTAATGTTATGAAGCGACAAGAATACTTTTCGTGCGCCAAAAAATAAAAATCAGTGGTTCGGAGTATGTATCAAACTGCCAAAGGCACGCCTCCTAGTGGTGAATTATTGACATTTCAAAACACTTATGACGTAACAAAGCCTCAATTACTGAAATCACGTGACTTTGGCAGTTTAATACGTGCTCCAAACCTCTGATTCAAAACAAAAGATTCGTAAAGCTTCATGAAGCGGTGTTTTGAAATCGCCTATCACTAAATATTGTTGAATAAAGTCATTATTTTGTTATTTTTGGTGCACAAAAAGTATTCTTTTCAGTATTCTTATTCGCTTCATAACATTAAGGTTGAACCACTGTAGTCACATGAATGGTTTTAAATATGTCTTTAGTAGCTTTCTGGGCATTTGAAAATGTTAGTTATCTTGCTGGCAATGGAGGCCTCACTGAGCCACTGGATTTTAGCAAAAATATCTTAATTTGTGTTCCGAAGATGAACAAAGGTCTTACGGTTGTGTGGAACAACATGAGAGTGAATAATTAATGACAGGAATTTTAATTTTTGGGTGAACTAACCCTTTAAATTTACATATTACTACTCTAAAGTACTAAAATACACCTTAGAGTAGATGAGGTACAAAGTTGTCCCTTTACGGCTACTGCCAAGCTGTTGCACCATTTAAGGTATTTTTATATTCATTAACAGAAAATAAAACTAAATTTAGCTGTTAGCTTTCTGACATATTACATATAATGCACAAGATAAATAGCTGGATTTGCACATTATCCTTCTGTGACGGGGTTGTGAACTAACGAAAAAAGTTTTTAACCTATAGGCACAATTGTTTGTTTCTATGTTTGTGTATTCTGAGAAAGTATACAAATACATAAATAGATATAGCAAACTCGGCATATGTTTCAACCTCAGAAGCAAACACGGCATCACTAATCAAATCAAATTATCATTCACCGAGGTAAATCCAAAAGTTGTACTTTGGTCAGACTTTGAAGGTCTCGAAAGGGCAATTTGTCTCTGACTTGCCCAATTACTGTACTAAAGAACAAACAAATGTCAATACCCGATGAATAATTACTTTCATACAGACCTAATTAATCTTGCCAATTAAACCCGAGAGACGACAGAACTTTTTTATCTAGCCCTGATCGTCACAATCTATACAACCTCCGTGACCATGACTCAAACGTTCGTGACTCCTGACGCCAAAACAAAGCTGCTTTTCTCACAGCGCACACGCGCGGGCACACGCTGAGCCTAATTAATGCACAAAGGGTCCTTAGTAGCAGCCTGTTTCATAGCCATGATTCACATGCACCATCTTTGAGTCAAGAAAGAAAGCGATGAAACGAAAGAATGGAGGAGGCTCGTCTTTGTAACTGAGAGTGATAGACAAAGTATCTAATATTCAAGGTCCTTAACAGGTCAGGAAAAAAAAGGCAACCTGGCAAAGTGTCGGATGTGAGTGATACAATAGAGAGAGAACTGAATGAACTGTTCTTTTTGTATTCTCTAATACCATCTGAGTAACATTATAAGAATGTTCTCTTATTAACATTTTGCAAAGTCGCAATCTGTGGAAACTTCTTCCTGGATGTCCCGGTTGATTATGTGTTTGAAATAAAGAAAAAGTGTCTTTGAATTCAGTATAGATCGAGTGCTGAACTCCTACATAGTCTGCACTGCAGTTGTGTGCAGTGACGTAGTCCCACTGCAAGTCTGATCCATTTCGTTTGCTGCAGTATGTGTGTGCGAGCGAATGAGCAAAAGGTGTGACTGTTTCTACCTGCTTAGTTGAGTTTAACCGGTCACATTTTGTGAGTTTAACACTCTCTTACGCTCCTTTTTGTTACAGCAAATCTCTCTTCATTCACTGACTTTCTCCACGACTCATTTTGCTTTCATTCTCATGTCCCCTTTTTTCTCTCTGTCCCTGCTCTGCTCTGTTGATCCTCAGCACTTTGTATTGAGGCAGATTCAGCTGCTGGCGCACGGAACCGCTGCACATGGTTACCTTTCTGATTCAGTTTTCAATTCCCACGGTACATTTCTCTCTCTCTCTTTCTCTTTCTAACCTTCTTTCCTCTCCTCCTCTCATGGCTCTCTGTGCTCGTCTGTGTATGAGTCCTGTTTTTCACCCCTTTTTCTCCCTCTTTTTTTTTTTTTTACCCGTTCTCTTTCTTCTGATGGTCGTCTCAGACGGAGCATGCTCCTCACACACTGCGCTCTGGAACAAAACGGACACCATTAACAAGGGAACACACCTATCCGGCTGCACACCAGAGCTGTCAGTCAAAAGCTTGGAAAATCGTGCTCTACAACTCTGCGATGTACTAGAAATAATAAAAGTCCCTTATGAACACAGATACCAACCACTGTGACATTACCAAAAAATTGTAATAGCCAGCATTGTAATAGCCAGCATTTTAATAGCGAACCAATCCCTGTTAAAAATACGAAAATTCCACCCAATACTAATAACTAATACATAAAATATGTGACCCTGGACAAGAAAACCAGTCATTATGACAGTCATTTATACATCTGAAAGCTGAATAAATAAGCTTTCCATTGATGCATGTTTTTTTTTAGGATAGGACAATATTTGGCCAAGATACAACTATTTGAAAATCTGAAATCTGATGGTGCAAAAAAATCAAAATATTTAGAAAATTGCCTTTAAAGTTGTCCAAATGAAGTCCTTAACAATCCATAATACTTACAAAAATAAATTTTTGATATATTTATTGTAGGAAATTTACAAAATATCTTCATGGAACATGATCTTTACTTAATATCCTAATGACTTTTGGCATAAAAGAAATATCGATAATGTTGACCCATACAATGTATTGTTGTCTATTGCTACAAATATACCCATAAAACTGAGAAATGTTCGATATTATTGTCTAAATCATTTTAAATGCTACAAGTGAATTTAAACATCACAACATTATAATGTACGGTATGCATATTCGCTAAAAATTAAATTTAACGGTGTAATAAAATATTTTGTTTTTATTTTTCAATATTATCTAGGTGAGTGTCATGATGATGCAAACTTAATCTAAATGTAAAAATACAAAAATAAATAAATAAATAAATAAATCCACTGGCCATTTTATATTCAATATTTACCAATAATTTAAAAATACAACTTTAATATTGGTCGATAACCATATGGTACCACTAGATCACGCAACTTTTAATGATTTGACATTTAGCTGATTGCCAGTGGAATGAATAGTTATTGACTGCAGAAAATTATTGATTTAAGCTAAGAATAATGATGATGGTAATGAAGACTATGATGAACCTAATTATTGTCATCATCGAAACGAACAGCTAATATGTGTGTTTAATCCCAGAGTGCCTAAGGTAGTCTTCAGTGTAATGTTTTTTCCCAGATTCCTGCAGCCCTCAGGGAACTGATCAACAGAGAATTCATCCTGTCTCCTGCCGAAACATTACCCTAATGGCCTGTGAAACACACACACTCACGCACGTACACACACACACACACACTATAACTAAGGCATCCTCCCTTAATTAAAGATCAGGGGAGAGGTGATAGACGTCAATGACTGCATATGTGGGGTCCTCTAGGTGTCTCGAGTCGCCTCTGGAGGTCAAGCATTAAACCCCTGTGACACCTGAGTTGACAGACAAAAGCTCAATCTAAACATCTTTGCTTCCTTTGTCTCTTTCGATGTCAGAACAGCAGGAAATGAAATGTTGAAATAAAACAGCAGAATATAGGGTTCCATTTCCTCTCTTTCACAGATTCTCCCCCTCTTCCTCACGCGCCTCGAATTTCACCTCATCCGTTCTCTTTCTATCTCTAAAGGCGAGAGGAAGTGGAGATAAAAAAGACAAAACAGCACGATACTCTCGCTGTAGACAACCAGTCAAAACCATTAAATATTAATTCCAAAGAGGATTGTGTTCTATTGTTGTGTGCTCAGTACAGAAAGCTGAGTGTCGATACTTTGTTCTCAAATTGCCACGTATTTATCCATTTCCCTTAAAAAAAAAAAAAGTAAAAAAAAAAAAGAAAAAAAAAAAGGCAGATTACCAAAATCGGAGACCATTGTAGTTCATAATCCCCCTGTAATCCGGAGGTATTGATTGATGATCCTAGGGATGGTTGGAGGCAAAGCCAGAAAAAAGCAGCGTTCCTCTTCCTAACGGGAATGGTATTTAGACCAAAGCAGCCTTGTCAAGTTGAAACAGAAAAGCTTGGAAATAAAAGGCCTTTTGCCATTCATCTGTGTCCCATTCTCTCTTTGTTCGAGTCCATCCATGTTCTAGACAAATGCGGTGGCTGGTGGAACAGCAGATTAGATACATGACTCTCAAAACTCAAAGTCTTTTGTTTGGACTGCCCATTCCCAAATAGTTTACCGAGATACGATCAATTGTAAGATTTCCATCAACTTCTGTTCAAGAATAGGCCACAGTATATAGGTGCCGTCATTAATCAGGTCACAAAGCCAATGAGTGACACAGCTAATGGCACTGATATGTTCAGCCTGTTGTCCTGGCTGCCCTTTAACCCAGGCAACAGATGAGCACGGACCTCGTCGCTAATGACAACTGTAGCTATATTGTCCAAAAGGGGAAAAATCGATACAGGCTGTGTGTCTTAACTGTATTGCCCAGCTGTAGCGGTGGACAGGCTTTCTAAAGCGGTCTATCCGCACAGCTAGTCCACTCAAAGAACACCTGTGCTCTGAGCTCTGCTAGCGGCCATCAAAGACTTGATTTACAGACATCAGTCAATACCATCCATTGCCTCGCTTACAATCCCTTCACCTTATGGTGTTTTCAATCTCTTTAAAAAACCTCTCACTAGGTTTATATTTCAATGGCTTCTTTGAAGACTGTTACGGACACAAGCTGTTACAGATACTCAAAGTTAAGATCCAGGCAGCCTGCACAATGACTTCTCTTCATAGCAATAGTTTTTGAACTATGAGCTACATTTTAAAAAACAAGAAAATATCAAAGTAAATGGCATGTGGCAACAAAGGATGCTCAACCTTCTCTCAGAACTAACTCCACTTTTTTGACCATTCATTTTGCTATTACTTTTAACTAAACTGGTCCATATTTTGCAAAGGTATGACGTCAATTCCAATCAAGTTTACAATTTAAAGTGTAACAAACTCCTTTTTAGCCCTCTTCACAGATGACATTACCATGCTTTTCATATCTGGATAGTACAGAGATCCGATCATGCTTACCTGCACAAAATACAAACCTCCACTTATATATACACTGCATAAGTGGTTGTGTTAACAGAAACGTTTCCATCATTTACCAAATTTTAAAAACACTGATGAATAATTTAAAATGCCTTCCATTATTTCTTGTATGTTCCACTCAAAAACTAGGTAATTACTCAGTAATTACTAAGTTATTAGTAATTGATAAGGATTACAAGAAAAGAAAAAAAATATATATATATATATAAACATGAATACACTATGTTTATATTATAAACATACATAGCCTCAAACTCAGGCTTTGTCAGGCACCTGACAATTCAGTCAATGTGTGTATTTGTGAGAATGACAGAGGTTAAATGAGATACTCTTTTGAACCTAAAATTAACGGTGGCCTCCATGTCATACATGTGCACAACACCAGTGACATATTCTTGAAGACATAGTTGATGAAAACACACATAAACACAGTACCTCATTAGTCACCATCACTAGAGGTGTTAGGTGTCCTAGCACTGCACGTATTTACCTGACTGCAACACAATACACCAAAGGCTAATGAGATCACTCTTTCCACAGCCAAATCCCTCTCTCCCTGCATCTGTCCCTCTCCCCTCCTCCTCTTGCCTCAGTCTCTCCATCCCACAAGTAACTCCCGTAGAGAAGGAGGAGCGTTTGTTTGGAAAAAGCTGTTAGGGTGTCCTGCCAACTGAGGGATCAGCATGTACTGTATGTGAGACTATAGAATGTGAATGTAAACATAACGTGTGTTATGTATATGTGGTTGATGCAGATTTGTTATTATTATTATTTAAATAAACAGATAAATAAAAAGTTTAGAGGGTTTAAAGACGTAATGCCTCAGTTAAATGAATAATTCACTCAAAAATGAAAATTCTGTCATTATTTACTCACCCTCATGTTGTTCAAAACATGTATGCATTTCTTTCTTCTGTTGAACACAAAAGAAGATATTTTGAAGAATATGGGTAACCAAACAGTTGATGGACCCTATTGACTTCCATAGTTTCCCCCTATAGTATCCCAATGGGGTAAATCAACTGTTTGGTTACACATATTCTTCAAAATATCTTTTTTTTTATGTTCAACAGAAGAAAGAAATTCATACATGTTTTGAACAACATGAGGGTGAGTAAATGAATTTTCATTTTTAGGTGAACTATTCCTTTAAAAGCAATAAACATGAAAGGGCTGCCTGCACATGCACACACAAACAAATCACATTGAAATCTGCCACATATACAAACAGAAATCCACAAAAACAGCCACTGCCACACATCCCTTAATCCCTTAAAGGGGGCACGTCTCCGAGGTGTGATCCCTGCAGAGGAGTTTGTGCGTAATTAACACTGTCTGTGTTTTTGAAAGGTAGGGCCAATTACAAAGACGAAACAGACGAAAGAAACAGAACAGAAGACAGAGGACTTCCATTCTTAAGGATGAGAGGATTTTTGGAAGACAGCTGGAGTCAATTTAATGTTCTCATCATAATTCTAAAATCGATATCAAAGGGCAAGAGTAATGAAAACAGCAACTTCAACTCAACCCTTCATTATGACAAATATTACAGCTAATTCTCACCTCACATTAAACGGTTTGTAGATCTTACCCTTATTCTTTGGTAAAGGCAAACTTGGAAATTAGCAGAAACAGAAGTTAAATAGTTCACACAAAAAGGAAAATTCTGTCATCATTTACTCACCCTCATGCCATTCCAAACTTTTCTGACTTTCATTCTCCTGTGGAAAATAAACGATATTTTGAGAAATTGCTTCTCTCTCTCTCTAGTGGAAGTCAATTCTTCAAAATATCTTCTTTTAGAAGTTTGGAATGACATGAAGGTGAGTAAATGATGACAGAATTTTCACTATTGGAGTGAACTATCCCTTTAAAGCTGGTCAGTTTTCACTTTTGTCTCTCAAACAAATGAAAATACAAGTTTAGTTGTTTCTAGCATTCAGTGGCAACGGCATCTGCATCGAGCAGTGTAAGCATGGTAACTGCAGATATAAGGTGTTGCCAAGGCAACCAAGGTAGATGTAGAAGTGGAAGCAGGTATGGGCAGACTTGTCAGTTCATCAGAAACTACTAAATTAAATTTAGCCGTTTCTTTAATCATCTCTGTGATTTATTGGGTCTTTTATTCTCTGATTTCAGTGAACTCCCTTTTAATAACATGGAGACAATGAATACCATCTGAGATGAAATAATTAAAAGTCTTCAAAGATAAGATTCTTGTCTCTTTCTATAGTTTTATAGGCAGATTGAATGAGACTCGGAATGACGGACGGCAAAATATGATTATGTGAAAAGCTAAATTAATTACAGGATGAATAAAGATACAACAGATGAATATAAGGAAAATTGGTTTCAATCAGCCAGTTTGGAGTGTGTGAAGTAACAGTTGAGAAGGTATATATAGCATTTTTTGGAGTAAACTGTTGCGTTCCTTTCAAATAAAAAATTCGAAATGATTCCAAAATAAACTAAAACAATTCAAACTATGAATCAAACTGATCAAGCCTTGTCAAGATAACCTAACTGGATTCATTACTTAAAGGGATAGTTCACCTAAAAATTATCCCATGATTTACTCACCCTCAAGTCAATCTAGGTGTATATGATCATCTTTCAGACAAACACAATCGGAGATATATTTTAAAATATCCTGGCTCTTCCAAGCTTTATAATGGTAGTGAACGGGGGGCGTGTTTTGAAGCCCCCCCAAAATGTATCCATCCATCCAATAAATATAATCCATACGGCTCCAGGGGGTTATTAAAGGCCTTCTGAAGCGAAGCAATGGGTTTTTGTAAGAAAAATATACATATTTAAAACTTTATAAATTAAAGTTTCACTTGAATGATTGAGTGAGACTCTGAATGACGGACGGTAAAATATGATTATGTGAAAAGCTAAATTAATTACAGGATTATAAAGCTACCATTATAAAGCTTGGTAGATCCAGGATATTTTTTAAATATATCTCAGATTGTGTTTATCTGAAAGAAGATAGACATATACACCTAGGATGGCTTAAAGGGTGAGTAAATCATGCGATAATTTGGGTGAACTATCCCTTTAAACATTAAAACATTTGTGTACTACTACAAATAATAGACTATGTTAAATGTTAAATGGATTAAACATTTGCTATATATTGGACTACATTTGATAAATCATGCTCTGAAATCAGCAGACAAACTGAAGTGTCAGGGAATGCTAGGTAGGAGTGAAAGATAGAAGGGCTCTCTCTCTGTCCGGGCTGACTTTGCCTCTGTCCGGCTGGTCTCCATGGAGATCGGCTAAATAAAGTAAGTGGACTTTCTCTCCATGATGAGAAATGGGCCATGAGGTTTATGCATCCTTAGTACCCTCCAGTAGCCCCCCAGAGATACAGGCACAAGGACATCATAATCATAATTTATTAGGACTGAAACATCTTGTTTTGTGCTAAAAGTAGAAGAAAATTCAGTGATTCAGTGTAGTCAGCTGGTTATTGTCACAAAATAGCCTGAAGGAGTTAATTTTACCAGCTGACTGTATAGTGACAAGAAAACATTTGTTAACTATGGTCAAATATACATTTTAATAGTCATCATACCAAAAAAAAAAAAAAAAAAAAAAAAAATTACAGTGACTGACCAATCAAAATCCAGTATTCCAGAGAACTGCATAATGCACATTAATAAGTTCTCACCTTTAAAATGTGACACCAGGCATGTCCATTATAGCACAGGGCATCTGAGGCCACTCGTACAGGCACACCTGACAAGCACCACGTGTTGCTTCCCCTGCATGCTAACACTCTCTCCTAACCTTTTCATTGGAAAAGGCTTCATTGATTTAAACAGGCCACAACCATTTCACCTGCCGTGGACAGCCTGTGGGAGCCCTAGGGGGTCTGCTGACAGCAGGGCATTGGAGCAGCATGTGGTCCCTATCTGGGGACCGGGCAAGAGCCCACCTACCTAGATAACTAATGCTTACCACTGCGTCCTGTGTTGGCAAGTAGATTTCAAGTTAGATTTTAAGTGCTGCTAGTGTGTGTGTGTGTGTGTGTGTGTGTGTGTGTGTGTGTGTGTGAGTGAGAGAGAGAGAGAGAGAGAGAGAGAGAGAGAGAGAGAGAGTGTGTGTGTGTGATCAGTGAGCGGGAAAGAGGGAGAAAAGAGAGCAAAAAGTGATTAAATGTAGAAATGTGTTGAGAATATAATGGAAGTAAACATATCTATTCATGTTTAAGAGCTCTAATGAATGGAAATAAAAAACCCTGCAGTTCCAAAAGCAAACAACAGGGGACAGCACAGAGCTTGAAACTTGTTTAGTACAGAAAGTACATGCCACCTTTTCTTTTTTCTTCTTCTGCAAGAGCAGCTGTAATGTTTTGCTAACATTGATTACACATCTAAAGACTCCTTTAAACATGGAAACAATCATTTCTAGATATGAAGAGTGCAATGCAAAAAATTAAAAATAAAAAGAGAACAAGAAAAAAAGAGAGACATTCAGATTAACTTAAACTGTCCTGCTGTGAGTGCTAATACTAGCTCCCATTACCTGACTTGAACAGTTTGAAGCTGATCTGACTTGAGATATTAATATCGGCTTGCTGTACTCTGCTCATAAATGGGAAGGCTGATTGGTTTAAAATGAGCTGCAGCACAGAGCCTAAATTGACATTGAAATCTATTGACTTGCCAGAGACAGAGACGGGGACTGGAATACCAACGGAGAAAGGGATTAAACGGACTCATACTTCATGAAATTAGGAATTCCTTATGAGGACAAAAAAAAAAGAAAAAAAAAAGACTGTTTTACTGTCTATTTGTCTGTCTGTCTGATTATCTATCTATCTACCTACAGTATCTCTTACTTTTCTCATTCTCAGTCATTTTCTCCCTCGTTCCCCTCACACTGTCTGCTGTGATTTGTAGAGACAGCTCTTTACCATACCAGTAAGGCAGGCAGGCACAGTCCCGGCCAAATGGTCTACAAGAGCCAGTGGCCCACCCTAAGGCAAACATATCCCCCCCTACCTCTGTCTTACACAATCTCCATCACCACACCTGCGTACGCAGGCATTCAGATTCCAAAAGAGGGCAGGGCTCAACCCAACTGTGATAAATAAGCTACAATGGGATGTAAGCCCAACTGTGCGCGGCATACTATGGAACAAATATCATGCGTTCCTCCGTACATGCAGATAAATGTGGAAAATAATGAAAATCTTTCTCTTTCTCCTGCCCTCGTCGTTGTCTCTGTTTACAGTAGTGTGTTGGGAGCTAAAGAGCCAATGTCATCACATAAAAGGCCACACTGTCAGCATTTTTCAGCTCTCGCCACAGAGACACAGAGTGTGTGTATGACTGTATGTGCTTGTCTGAGAAAAGGATAGCAAGCATTCATCGAAAGAAAGAAAGAAAGAAAGAAAGAAAGAAAGAAAGAAAGAAAGAAGGAAAGAAAGACTGATTAAGAGTTGAGATGAAGAGATAGAGATAGAGAAAGAGGTCCATTCTTGAGCTGCTTTTGCAGAGTGCTTCAGACACTGAGTAAGTGCTGAAAGCTGCCCAGAAGCTTTAGCTGGACATTAGTGCCCAGCTCAGCAGAACTTCCTGTGGATCCATCTGCTAAAGTAAGCCATCAGACAGCTGAACCTCACTCCAGACAGACAAGCCTGACCCTGCTAATCTATAGTCTGCTTTAAAAACACCAAAGGAAAGGCTATTTTTTCCCAAGGACTGTAAAGGAAAAAATAGTATGCATTCAGTGAATAACTTGCATGCATTTATCTTATTATGTCTGCACCGATTTAATCTGGCCATTGAATAAGAAGAATCCTGTCAACGAAATTACCTACAAAAATGGTCATTTACACTGGGATTTTGGATTTTGTAACAAAGACAAAACAAATTGTCATGATAATTAAATACATAAGAAAATACGGCAAGACTCATGCAAGTAACTATAACTGAACTAAAATAACTAAATACCTAAAAACATGACGTATTCACAATATTGTATTATACTAGTAAAATCAGTATATCGTTATTTCAGCAGATCAGATTTTCATAAAGATATGTTGACATTAATTGTATAATACAAAATCAAACATTCTCATCAACTAAAATGCTGACTAAAATTATATGATATTTTTAGTTAAAGGGTTAATTCAACCAAAAATATACTCACTTTACCATAATTTACTCACCCTCAAGGCATCCTAGTTGTATATGACTTTCCTCTTTAAGCCAAACACAATCAGAGTTATATTAAAAAAATATTCTGGGTCTTCCAAGCTTTATAATGGGAGTGAATAGTACCCGTGATTTTAAAGCCCAAAAAAGCGCATCTGTCCATCATAAAGTAATTCATATGGATTCAGAGGGTTAATAAAGGCCTTCTGAAGCGAAGTGATGCATTTTTGTAAGAAAAATACCCATATTTTTAACTTTATTTTTTACTATAATCTCAAGCTTCCGGTAACATCCATCCGCGGGTTTACAAGAGAGTCGAGTTCCAGCGTATGACGTAGGATGTAGGATTTCAAAGGTTCAAACAAATAGGGCTGGGCAACAAACCCATCTCTTCTGACATTTCTCTTAAAAAATTCTCATTTTAGACTTCTAATTTGTTTTGATCTGTCATCTGTGCTTCTGCGTTCGTCAATACATCATGGTCAGGTCAGGTCAAAGTTCACTCTTCCGGAAACTTCTATACTTGCGTACGGAAGCCAGTGATTATAGTTTATAAATTTATACATATGGATATTTTTCTTACAAAAACAAATCTCTTCGCTTCAGAAGGCCTTTATTAATAACTCCCTTGAACCATATGGGTTACTTTTATGATGGATGGATGTGCTTTTTTGGGCTTCAAAATCACGGTTACTATTCACTCCCATTATAAAGCTTGGAAGAGCTAGAATATTTTTTTAATAGAACTCCAGTTGTGTTTGGCTGAAGAAAAGAAAGACATATACACGTAGGACAGCTTGAGGGTGAGTAAACGATAGGATAATTTTTGGGTGAATTAACCCTTTAAAGTAAAATTGAATATGACCTGACGAAAAAAATTATTAAATTGAATGAATTTTTTTTTTTTTTTTTTTATAAAAATAGTTTAGTAGTACTTCAAACTTCATATTTCTGTCTGCTCAGCATTCTACTATGAAATATTAAAGAGTAGCTTGACACTGTGCTTTAAGCGCCTATATAAAATTCTTATCCAGTAACAGCGGCTTAACAGACATTCATATGTTAAAAATCAATATTTCTCCAACCTGTCAACAGTGTGCTGTAGTGATTGAGGCAGTGGCCTCTCACTCTGACATTGAGCTTGAAGGAACAAGGTCGGCCTTCCAGCTGTCATCGCAGCTCTGGTATTGTATAATTCTCGTCGGCAGCTCTATTTCGTTTTTTTTCCTTCCCAAACAGTGTTGATTCATTTGGGAGAAGGCGAGGAGAGGGAGGAAACCGAGGAAGAGCGAACAGCTCTGACCATCTAGAGAGAGCCAGATTAAAGCCGACACAAAGAGCGTTTTGATTAGGCGTCATGGCCGGCGCCGCGTGATGACTTTTTATGCTATCTACTGCAGCCACGCGTGACTAAAGGGTTATTCAACGCAAACCCTGGCCAGGGAACGGAGAGGTCGTAATGGCATTGACTCATTGTCACATCGCTAATAATTGCAGCTTGCTGGAGATCGTTAACATACTTTTCCCTTGTCCTGCAATAAAAGAGCCATACTGCTGTAACCCATATGGGTGCGAGGTTTGTGTGGAGAGAAAGATGACGACAGAGGACGAGGATCTTTCCTCGCTTTTCTACAGGTGTGCTCTGCTTAATCTGTCTGTCGTCTGTTTGGCAGTTGTTTGTTATGTCAGCTGGCGTGAGGGAACAGGTGGGGCACGGTCCTGAGTGAAGATAATTAAACACCTTTGAGATAGAGAGCCCTTCATTGCTCTTCTCTCTCTCCATCTTCCTCTCTGACAGCACAGTATGGTAATGCAGGCCCTTGACTTTGGGAACTCACCCTGGGTTCAGGACGTGTCACTCACCAGGGGTCAGTAGGGGGCGCACTATCGAGCTCAATTACCATGGGCTGTCAATCAAACGGGCCTAGCATATAGCTATTAGTCATTATCTCTACTTTAAAGGACACAGATACCCTCCAAAATTAAAAGCCTTGTAACACAATGCGCCAATACATTAACAATGGATTATCTAAGTACATACAGTAAATGCTTGTATAAGGGTTTCAAAAAGATTTTAGTAGGGCTGTCGACTGATTAAAAGTTTTTAATCGAAACAATTACAAGATATGATATTTAATCAATCAAATTAAGCACAATTCATGTATTGCATATATCAATATAAGCGCAGCAGCGTTGCCTGTAGCGTATTGGTCAGGATTAAATTAAACACATTTATAAATGTGTTTAGTGTCACATGATCCTTAATAAATCATTCTAATATGGTGCCAAAGAAACATTTTGTCTTATTATTAACAGTGCTGCTTAATATTTTTGTGGAAATTCTATTCTTTAATGAATAGAAAGTTCAAAGGAACATCATTTACTTAAATTAGATTTTTCTTTTTGTAACAATGTAAAAGTCTTTACTGTCACTTTTGATCAATTTGTGCCTTTGCTAAATAAAAGTATTAGTTTATTTCAATAATAATCATAATGATGTATCATTTTTATTTATGATTAACTGTATTGTATATTTAAGGCTTATATATGATTATTTTACCAATGTTATTATAATCATTAACATAAATAATAGTACTAAATTAACAGTCTTAATGGGCTGTGCATTTAATATCTGAATATTACAAAAGGCTGAAATAAATACTAACATGCATGCAAAAGGTCAGAATTAGAAAAACAATAAATTATTCCATAAATTATGACATTTTGTAAGCCAAACTAGCACACAAAGTCATGCTTAGTGATGTTTAGAGACGTGTCATAAATCCCTCACACATAGCGTCTGCCTCACACAGTGGCCATAATTACCAGAGAATCCTCTAGAAGTATTCTCATATCACGGCAGGACTGGCTGTCGAGAAGGATTATTTCCCTGCTCGCCGACTACAACACCGATGGCTAGCCAACAGAATGGACTGTCAGCTTGTGTAATCACCCCAATAAAAAAAGCACAGACCTCGTATTCTGTCTCAGTTCTGCGGAAGCCATTTTAAACCCTCATATTAAAGCCTCTCTTTCTGTTTTTCTCTATCCTAGCCCTCTCAGCTCTTTTCTAATGCGATCAATTAATTACTGCATTTCATTAGCACAAGATCATTCATTCTAATGTGATGTGGAATATATTACATTAGGATAACAAGAGTCTCAATGCACACCAATAATCCTATAGACAGGAGAAATACTGCCTGCTACACTCAAACCAGTTCAGTATTTGACATGTTAAGCAATAGAGTTAATTTAAAATTATTAAAGCTGATCTCAAATCAGACCATGGCAGTCAGGGATGGGACAAAGTGTGACATGTTACTACAATCAGGGTCACCAATTAACACAGGATCAAGGCAAAAATGCCACAAAACATACAAATTGTGTGGGCAAGACAATCCCTCGTAATTAATTAACTTTTTTTTTTTTTTTTTTGGTATAATCTCTAGGTAACTTAATTATGCTGCCTTCTAAGTACCTTGCTTCGGCCAAATTTAATTTCAGAATGCATTGCAATGAGCTCAGTGAGAAAATAATAATAATAATAATTATTGGTATATTTATGCATTTGATATTTGTGCATATTTTGTTTGCTTTTGTTCCAAATCACTCTCTCGTGAGATTCTATTTCAGTTAAGATGCTGCCTTAGAAGGTAGATGCCTATGTAGGCAGCTAGACAGCGAGGCATATATAAGGTTTTATATGGTTAGAGTAAAATATGCCCTAATATGGGTAAAAATGGCCCTTAAAATCAACATCAAATAACATATATATAAAATAAGTTACTTTCTGTATCTGTGAGCCTGTGAGTTCAGTGATGTCAAGTGATTTGAGGAGAATCAAGCGTTCAGATCAACACTAACATGATTACTGAACCCATCATCTCTCCTCGCTGTGTATATTTATATGCTTTTTCCCTTCACTCTTCTCTTTGTGTGAGTGCTCATGTGTGTGAAAACTCCTCATGCTGCATAAGTTAAGGGACTGATGTGAGGAAAACTGGTCGGCCATAATCCACTTACTGATGTCAACACACAGATCTCCATTTACAGGAACGGCCTCTGATCCAATAACACACCTTCGCCCCTGGAGGGAATGAATATGTGTGATCGGGCCTGTCGAAATGCAGAAAAAGTCAAGACTGGAATGGTTTAGAATGAATTATTGTTGGACAATCTTTAAAACCCATTTCGAAATATCAAATTGTGAATTCAGATCAGCAATACCGTAATTAAAAGTGGAGGAATCTGTCTAGGCTTTAACTGCTGTTGTGCTATTGACTATACAAGATTAGTTAACTAGTATTTCTTTCCTTCATGAAGCTGAAAATGAATTATTTCTGACTGTCTAGGACCTTGAGGAGAGATGGATGGATGAAAAAAAATATATGAATGGGTAAAATATTTTCCAACTTGAAGCCAAGGACGGCAACAGCAACAAATTGTGCCGTATATTTCCCCGATGCGCTCCCGAGCCACTTTTATCATTGTGTTTACTGTGCCTATGAGCTCAACAAAACATGGCTGCTGTGTTTAAACAGACATGTGCCCACATGCGCACAGTTAAGACTGTGGATTGTGGAATTTAAGTCTTTTGTTTTACTAATTGCATTCAGTTTGTTCAGGAGTCCTTCACTTTGTGTATTCCTAATGTAATCCGAAGCAGACAAAAGGGGGATGAACAGGGGTGGATGTTCTGGAGCGGACAGGGGTTAAGCGTCTTGATGCAGGCAAACGGCAATGGTCAAAAGGACATGATCAGGCCAGAAAGTGAACTGCTAAGGGTGCTTACATCTTTGAAATGCAGTGAGACTGACAACAACGCTAGTGACAATGTGGTTAGTCTTAGGCTGTATTTATTCGGCAATGCCAGAATTAAGCGGCATACAGTAATGAAAAGAAATTAATACTTTTATTCAGTATGAATGGATTAAAATGAATAAAAGAGACAGTATAAACTTTTACAATGAAACAAAAATGTAATTCAAATGAATGCTATGCAGCCTTAATTGGAGAGCATAAGAAAATTTGTAAAAATAATAATTCATTCCAACTCCAAACTTTTGTACGGTATTGTATATACCACAAAAGTAATGCATTATGGTCAAGGAATGTAACTCAAAAATTACTAATCCATATGTCATTTCACACCTGTAGGACTTTCCTTCTGTGGAATGAATGTCTTTGTGAATGAATCATTTGGACCAATTTTGTAAACCAGACAAACTTATCAGTTGAAAAAAGCTTCTACCATAAACTTTCAATGAATAAAATCTTAAGCCTATTTGTCTCATAAAGCTTTTGTATGGTTTCAGAAGACTTGGAACATAGTGCAGATTCTTTTTATTTTTTATTATGAGTTTTGAAACGACATGAGGGTCAGTAAATGATGATATAATTTTCATTTTTAGGTGAATCATCCCTTTACTCCCATTGTGTAAAGACAAGAAAGAAAGAGAGAGAGAGAGAGAGAGAGACATCATTCATAAATATGGCTCTGAAACCAGAGACACTGTCTCTCTCTTACGCACACATATTCCAGTGTCCTTCGTTGATACCGTCGAGTAACCACATACAACCACACAGGACACGAAGAACCACATCCTCTCTCATTTCTAAATCAGACACAGCATCTATTCTCATCTCTCTCTCTCTCTCTGCGTCCAGCCTCTCCTTCTCTAATGAACGTTGCAAAGTGACCTGCTGGGGCCCCAGCACAGACAGCATGGGAGTTTTGAACTTGCTTATGATACTATTATTAACATGCGTGGCGGCAGGCCCTTGTGATGCCTCGACGTGATAAATGAGCATTCGTTAATTGGATGTCGAGAAAACTCCCGTTTCCGAAGCTTTTGACACATCCATATCCCCAAACTACCGACTCCTGACGATTTGCAATTAAATAATGGCAGGCAGGAGGAATAGCAGTTCTACAGGACTGGTGGGCAGACTGATTACTGGAGGAATGATATTAAAGAATGCGGCATAAACAGATGATTACAAAAGGGACGGCACCACCTGAGCTACCGGGGGAGAGTGGAGAAAGAGTGCAATAATTACCCTTCTAAGAACTGAGACAAGACAGAAACTGAGGAAATTTGCCAGGGGCTTTTGTTTTGAGTCGTGTCAATTTGTGTGAGGATTAATGCCACTTTTTTGGTGGATACAAAAGTCCAAAAGTTTGAGACCACTATAATAAAAATGTTTCTACCTTGAAAAGTTGAATCCAATTATTGAATATTTGGTTTGTCCCTCTAGATCATTGGTTCTCAACATTTTTGACTCCCCTACTGTCCACAACAATATTCAAAGGTATATTTACAGAAATTAGGAGTGTCCACCTATTTAAATAATAATAATTATGATTACATTTTGAGTTTAGGGGTGAATTAAAATAAGAAATAGCTTGATTTTGAGTAGTTTTAGCTTAATTTAAAGCTTGTTTTATCTTAGTTTAAGTCACCTTGGGGCCCCGGACCCCTAGTTGAGAACCACTATAGATGACAATATCTCAACAATTGTGTCTAAAACCTGATGATCCAGCATTATTTGAGTTCACAAAGTCAATGTCACAAATTTTCTTAGTGACCTGAAATACTATATCAAAATATTAAATATGTACTAGTCATAATGTTCCTTCATTTCCTAAAACTTGTTTATTTCCAGGTTTACATTTTTAAGTCCAATTTTTGAATATCGTATTAGACTTTTGGATGGAGGCTGGAGGTAAATTTGCATTTGGCAGGAGCTCTACAATACAGGAACTCTAAATGTTCTCTCCACTGGCAGCCATCTTGCAGAGTCTCTTTGCTCCTGACAGTTCACCATCATAGGCAGTTATAAACATGGAGGTGCTCAGGGCCTGTGGCTGTGGGTTTAGGGAAGATGTTCCTCAGTAATTCCAACTCAAAAACAGAGAGAGACCAAAGACCAACCTGAGTTGAGAGGAGATTTGCGAGCTCATAAACAGTAAACCTCTTTCTCTCCTAATCACCTTGTACAGATAAAGCGGGCCCAGAGGTGTCTGTCCTCTGGGCCCGCTGAAAACTCAGAAAAAGACTTTTGTACACTCAGTGACTGTCACATGCATCACTATAAATCCCACATAAAGAACGTCTGTTTTTACAGTTTCTCAAACACACCCAAAGCCAGTCAGCTTTAAAACAATTTATTTTTGTACAGCATCCTATTCCCAATGCTGCAATGCCTCCCTCGGCTCTTTCTTTGCCAGGCAGAGGGGTGGGATTAATTTATATGTGCTGATTATATATGGGGCCAAAAATTACATCGAAACAAGAAGGAAGATTTAACAGCTAGCGTTGGATAAGCAAAAGTAATCCAAGCTTAACGCATGCACATAAAACAAAATGAAATTAACAAGAAAGTGTAAGGGAAGGGATGGGAGACAAAAAAGAGGAAGAAAAAGCACAAATATAGACCATCAGGAAAATGTAATTTCCAAGCCAAAAACCATCTGGTCTTGGTGGATAATCTGGTGACCAATTTGATCGATATTAAAAAAGAGTGGGAATTAAAATGGTACTATTTTCCATTCTTATTTATAATAAAAAGTCGGATTTAGAGGTGATTTGGAAGGTAGGGTGGGGCGAAGGAATTAAATTGACGAATGCTTCGCTGGCCTGACTTACCTTGCACAACACAGGGTTATAGATTCTCCCATCATTTAAATCCCTCTTTCTTTCTTCGACAACTCTAAAAAGTGGCCCATTTCTCCTCAGCCTCACCCCAAAGCAAAACTCTTTGACCATCAATTATTTCATTCACTCTCTGAATTAGAGTCATACAGTTCACCAGGCTGCACTGCCATGACCTGCAGTGTGAGACCCGTCATACAGACAGACAGGTGAAAGTGGTGTCTATGTTGTTTTAGCATTGATTAATGTCTCCAGTGGAAGGCTTTTAGCCTGCTCCTGCTAGTCTGACGTCTACTCATAATTAGAGGAAAATATTTACCCAAGTCTATTCTTTGTTGAAAAAAGGCAATTTGCCAAGTAATGGTGATGACCGTGAACATTTGAAAACCATTAGGACAGTCAAGTCCTTGTCAAGTCAAGGCTGAGTTTAGTCATGTAATGTTCTTTAAAAACACCCCATTTATCGATCTCAGATAAATGTCAAGCAGTTTTGCCGTCCTTAAATTTGATTTGTGCCTTTCATTTCTCTATTCTGCTTAGCTTTGTCAATTATAGCAGTTTGAGCAAACTTGAAAGCATAATTTACTAAGGGTAAAATAATATTTGTTGATGGATGGTAATTCATCAACAAATATTATTGTAATTTTTGGATTTAATTCATCACAATTGACTGAAGTTACACATTTTTGCCCTTTTTTTGGCTTAACTGGATAGGACAGTGTAGAGACCAGACAGTAGAGAGAGGGGAGCGGGATTGGCAAAGGACTTCAAGCCGACAATCAAACTCGGGATGCCAGAGACCATTGTATAATGCTATTGTATAATGTTAGTAGCATTCCCTGCATTTGGAGGCAAAGCTTAATTTGATCTTTTAGATCATTTTAAACCTTGGCAACTTTGTTTTGACATAAAAAAATGGTAACACTTTACAATAAGGTTTAATTTGTTAACACTGGTTAACATTGGTTAGCATGAGTCAACAATGAACAACACTTCTATAGCATTTATTAATTTTAGCTAATGTTAATCTCACGATTTACTTAAACTTTTTTTTTTTTTTTAAGTTTGAAAGCACTGTGAACTAACATGAACATGAACATTAACAAAGGTTATTAAATGCTGTAAAAACAGTTTTCAACAGTTAGTTCTTGTTAGTTAATTGTAGTTAGTTAACAGTTATTATTCATTACTCAGTACTAAATAATTACACTGTAACACAGACACCTTAAAATACAGTGTAACCTAGTCTTGTTTTGTTATATATATAAAAAAAAAAATGTGATTAGAGTAAAACATTACCCTCAACACTAATAGGATACCTTGCAAAGCAGACTAACACTATTATATATACAGACAGCACTGTCAGCCATATTGTTCAGTAAGAGCAGAGCTAGCGGTTTCCTCCGAAGGGAACCTGCACTATCAAATAAATCACCCCTGTGTGTTCAAGACAAATGAGGCTGCTAGCATTGCACCTGTTAGCAAAACATCCTCACCAGTATGCAAGGCCTCTACAGAACAGAGCTTCCTTCATAACAGTGACCACTCCATATTACGCCACCTCTGTGATTACAAACACGCTAGAGAAGAGGGAGCAAAAGAGAACAAAGCTTAAACAAAACAATAGAGGAAGCTCGACTTTAGTGCTTATTTCTGTTTATCATCCTCCCTTTCTCTCTGACCATCAAAACAAACTGAAGATTAGGCCTAGGCTGTGAACAGCGAATGGGGGGTTTTGTGGGGAGGGGGAGTCATTTCATTCTAGTGTTTCCGCGGATAAATCGGACACAAATATTTCTTGCCATGGCCTACTTGCTGAGCCTTGGCCTTATGCAGAATTCAATTCCAATTTGTCGCTTGGTGTCTGCTTGTGTTTGTGTGTGTGCATCCTCAGGGGTGGGTGTATTGTTTTGGGGTATTGTGAGTAGATTTGAGGAGCCCATCTTGCGGATTAAAACCTCTCTCCGGTTTTGTCAGATCATCCGAGCACTGTGGCACTAAATCAGTGTGGGTGGTTTTTATCATTATGTCAATCCAACCACCACCAGCCCCCTTCACTACAACAAATATTGCAAGGAGGCCTATGCATGGAGATCAAACGGAAAGAAAGAAAGAAAGAAAGAAAGAAAGAAAGAAAGAATCAATCGTTGATGTTTAATTTTTAAGTATAACAGCGAGATCGAAGGAAAGACTGACAGTGATGAGACGGAGAACAACGAAATACAAGATGCAGCAAAGAAAGAGAAGGAAAACATTCTTAAAGAAGTCCTCTGAGAACGACAGTCTGGATTGATGGGGAGAATATAAAGAAGTCCATTGCTAAACTCAGAGAGCACGGGTGCTGGTAAACTCCCTCCACGGCCCTGCCTCGTATTGCCCATGGCTAGTCATTATTTCCTTAGAGTAACCACACAAAAGCCCTGAAACGCACACACACACCTTTTGTTCGCATTCTAGGCCCCTAAAACCAGGTGTCTCCCCCTTGTTTTTTGTTCAAGTTGCTAATCCTTTTTTCCGGCAAGGACTAGAAATCCATTTCTTCTGTCTTTTCTGTCAGAGTCATGTGATCTTGAGGTAATTGTCTTCTTCTTGGAGTATTTAATACCGGCTTCTCTTTACATAATGAAAAACATTTTTTTTTTTCTCCCTTTAGGGCTCACTCATCCCTCTTTCAAAGTCTGCGCTCTTTGTACCTCTGAACATTTTTGTTCTTTTGTTTGCTGAATCGGCCCCTTTGTGTATTGTGGTATGTGGGAGGTTAAGCGTGGATGAGTAGAAAAGTTTTATCTACTGTTTTGACATAACACTGTTATCACCTGGCTCTCCGTGAGGTCTGGGTGAACACTTGTGTGCGTTTTCTGCATTTCTAGTGGCCGTGCATCTACTTTGCAGCCCGAAAAAAAACTAAACCTTCGAAACGCAGTGGGGAACATACAGTTGTTGGAGAGACTTGAATGAGATTTGTCAGGCCCCAGGCATATTTTACATGACATTTCAATAATTATGTGCCAATGCATATTCACCTCACAACAGGCACCCAATGAAAAGCAATGCCAAAAATAATTCCCTGAACTGTCAGATGTTTATTTTATTTGTCTAGCTGCCGCTACAATTCCTTTCTTTCCCTGACCTTGCACAGTTTTTCAATTGACATGCAATTTCTAGACATCAAGGCACTTGCTTGGAAAACATTCAGATGCTGATAAAAAGGAAATGCTGCCATAATGCATGACTTGAACAGTTATGACAGAATTGTTTCTTTTTGTCTGTTTGTTGCGCGGTTTTACGATGTTTATTTTTAGAAAGAAAGGGATTTATTCCGTTAAATGTGATAGTTTGAGAGATGGCTGCTTTTCTGTTCGTGAAAGGTCATGGTTCACGCTGAGAAGGTAAGGGGCGGAGGCACAGCGAGAGCTTTGAGGTGAACCTCCCAAATGCCACCAACTGACACGTGCTAAAACGTCTTCTTGTGTCACACTCATTCTGCCTCACCTATATTCATTCTCTCTGTGGGCAAAACACTATAGCCTGTTTCTTGTTTAATAGGACAAAAAGCGGAGGAGGACAAGTGAAAGGAAGGAAGAAGAAAAGAAAAGAATGCCACAGGCCTCAGTGGCTTTACTGCTGGTGCTGCAGGGATGCATCTTCCTCCTCTTGTGCCTTGAGCTCTCGCAGCAGTGTGGTAGTCTACTCATACATCTCAAAACAGGGGCAGATTTATACTAGGCCAATGCCAAAGGGACCGCTGGAAAACCTTTCAGAATGGATCACATTTTGCAGTGAGAGAAAGAAATATTAGGCGGCCAACGAAAGCAGATTGTGAAAGTATCTTCACAGCTGCTGTTAATCTCTTCTTCACTGTAAAGTGATCCATCATATTTAGCTAAACATAGATGGGTGATGTTGTCTGATTGGTGTAAACAGCAGTCATGTGACATGGCTGGCAGGCAATGAGATCGTTAATGATATTCAGAGTGTTAAGATACAGATTCGGTGACTTTTTGCCCCCCATCCAATCTCTCTCTCTCTCTCTCCCTCGATTCTCGCTTTATCATGCTTAATTTCCAGCTCGGTAATTAAGCTGATCCGATACCTGATGTGACTGCAGGTACTTCAAAGTCTTGCCACAAAGTGATGGTGAGCGTCTCATTTATTTGAAAGGTCTTGCGGCCATCTCCGCTAATGCCTGCTTAGGATTTTAATAAGAGCACTCAAAGAAACAGCCTTCAACAATTATCCTAATGTTCCCGAGAACTTAAAAACAGCAGTAAATAAAATGCATTTGACCAGAGAAAGTAAAGAGAAATGTTTTTAAATGTTACCATCAAGCTTTTTACAGTAAAATACTTTGCATTTTAATTCAAACAAATATACACAACTATTCTCCACACAGCTCTGTAGGTTAAAAGTACTTTTTGACATGAAAGAGTTGCATAATTTTATAACGGGGATATAGAATTCTCTACATTTTGGCTGCAGTACAGATAAAACACTAAAGCTTCGATGTTGTGAGGCTATTGTTGCGAATCTTTTGAACAAGCCTTAGAATACTGAATATGTATTCCAAGGCTTGTCAAGCCTTAGAGCTTGGGAGTCTTTCAACAAGCTCAGCAAATGTCTGACTCATTATTCCCCTGGGTTATTTCCTGGGAATTCTTGGAACGATTGGCTGTGACAACAGGACATCAAAAGGTAAGAAACTAACTGCTGCAAGTTCCAAAGGTTAGCACTGTCAATCAAATATACCGAAAAACATGCAAACTTAACACATAACCTGATAATTAATAAGTCTCTGTCCACTAAAAAATAGTTTTACTGAAACATAAACCTAATTGGCTTGGTTTATCCAAAGAGCAAAATCTAACTAATAGTACTGTTCAACCCCTTTAATCAAGCAAACTAAATTAGCAGTCTTAAACCGGAACACTGTTGACTCGCTGTTGACAAAAAACATTACGTGCCTTGAACATTTATTTCCTCATAGCTTGGTTAAACACCATTTTAACTCTGTTGTTAAACTACCTCTCACCCTTTGAACTTATAAATTAGGATTATTTGAGATAATGAGAGACACATTCCTGAGGTGCAACATTGTGGATGATTTGGCTGTTGGAACAAAGGAGCCACAAATCAAAGGCCAAAGTGAGCCAGTTTTTTTTTTTTTTTTTTTTTTTTTTACCTTAGAGGGCAGCTCAGTTGTAGACATCAGGAATGCCTGTATAATTGCAGAGCTTCTAAATTGTTTAGTGTTTTGTGTTCGGGAAGGGTCTACCTGTTCACAAAAGCCAGGTGACGCACAAACAATTGGCAGGAAATGCAAGTGAATTACTGCTTGTTTAGTGAAGACTTTTTACAGGTCTAGTATGGCACTATGCCTGAACAATACTTGCCACTTCACTGAACTCCCAAAGCCTGAAGTTCACACACGCTAGCAGGGAGAGCTTGTTTTTGTTTAAAACTGATTAAGAAAATCTCCACGTTTTCACCTCCTAGCGCTAAACGTCCTCACGATCTTATCCAAAAGCAACTGGAAGATGAATTGCTGAATGAAGTAAAATATGACATGGTTACACAATTCAAACCACTAATTAACCGGAAAGACCTGTTTTTACCCAAAGACAAGTATCTACAATACAACCGCTCAGCCAATTGCACTTTTCCTGCTTGTGGAAGGAATCCGAGACAGGAATGTTTGAATAATGGTTGGAACACAATTTAGTATTAGTGCTTTGGGTGTTACTAATCCTGTGCAATGTTCTGTGACTGTTTTTCAGTAAGACAGAATACACAAGTGTACAGTATATTTTAGCGAATAAGATCAACCGCAAAACACGTCACATGCACACAGTCTACCTTACAAGTGTAGCAACCTGCCTATAATCCTGAACCTGATTCCAATTTTCTGATAAAGAAGAGCTCTTTTAACTCTTTAGCACTGTGTGACTATAACAAATGACCTTGAGTCTCAGGCCTGCCGACGTGACATTTGTACAACACACCCACCGCAGCAACCCACTTCCAGTGTCTTAAACTATCCGAAGCCACAAAGTCCAAACTAAAATTTAGCAAAGGTTACACACAAACTTTCTAATGAATGCAAATGCCAGTAAAGGTGGCCTGTGATGCTTGTCATTACTTTAGTGATCTCTCTCTCTCCCTACAATTATCGGCCTCGCTTGAATTCTGGTGAAATAAAAAATTAGGTTTATTGGATTGAGGCTCTACCGAGCTCTTGAAATATGAATAGCTTTAATTAAAAGCGACTGGCATTGCCATCTGGCCCTCTGTATCCGGCTTCTCTAATGAAGTGAGTGTACGCGCAGTGTTTATTTATTTATTTATTTATTTATTTATCTGTTTGTTTGCTAATGGCCAAGTTGCTAAGACAAACTTGAGAGGTACAAGTAAATTCTACAGTTAACACATTTTATTTTTTAGTGCAACAAGCAGGTTTGTTCAGTATCTATTACGTTGCTGCAAATGGTTGGAGGCTCTTGCTGATGACAAAATTAGCAATCTTCCCTCGTTTGCTATGTAATTTACCCATTAATCTCTATCAATACATCAATATGCAGTACTAACAGTGCCACGTTAAGCCTTTGCAGGGCCCTGGGCTAATGAATGCAAAGGGTTCCCCTTCCCCTTCCCCTATTTAAAAAATGTAAAAAAAATAAAAAAAATAAACACATTTAAAAAAAAAAAAAAAAACCTTTTCAACAAGTCCAAGTTTAAATTAGACTTTGGCTCTGGAATTTAAGAATGATCATAACATCATTTTAGATGGGATAAGTCCGAAGATTATTCTAGTTTTTTAGATAATTTTTAGATTAATTATTCTGTCACAGACTTTTTTAATGCACGTTTTATTCCTAATAAATTTACTAGAAGTTTCTTCTCTAAATATGTTTCCATCACGTTTTATGTGCATTTTATTTTGTTGAATAAAAAGTATCCACCCCAGCGAGTGTACGAGTTACATTTATTCACATCTAGTGCAGTATCTTAAAATGTGCAGAATTTTTTTTCAGAAAACCAATATGACTTAAAATTCTGTACTATTACATTACTGCATGCATAAGTTTCAGAATCCCACTTTAACAATGACAGTCAAATACAATAGATCATCGCTAAGACATGGCATGGACCCTTTGTCCATTTATTCAGATTCTTAATGATTTTCAGTACATTTAACATAGATAGACTATAGCAAGTTATTAACAACATTAAAATGCATTATACTTTTATACTTTTATTTCTATTATACTATTATACATTTTTCTGAACATGTACACAGGTTCTGTCTCGCGCACAGACGAGTTTGAAAGTATTTGGCTGCAGAAAGACGCGTTAGGCGTTCTAGTGGACTTTTGTTTTCAAGCACTCAATTCACTCTCGCATGGGCTGTTGTACAGTACACACTGTCTGTGCCATCACAAAAATTGGGCTGTAGAACGTACAGTCTCTCACTTCCGCTAAAATGGATCACCTTCATGACATTACCTCAGACTTCAGCTTCTCACCAAATCTTCTGTCCAATAAAATGCTCCCTAGAATCCCTCCTACACTATAAACAGATGCTGAAGCTGTGGCTGAAATCAGTCATTTGTTCACACATTTACTAATTTCTACATAGTGAATGGCACTATATAGAGGATAGGAATGATTCAGACAGTGTAAATGTTTTCTATTGACGCGAATGAAGTCATATGCGATCATACGCGTGAGTCGCCACATTTAACAAAACGTTCTGACACATTTGAATTCTACAAACAATGTTATATTTTAAAGCAATATGGAGGAGAAACAGTTTGAGATTATGAGGAAAATTGGGTTTTGTGAGCTCAATGGCTCTGGCCGAGCTGTGATCTAGGCAAAGCGCTATTGGCTATTGAACAAAGGGGAGGAGCTTCTAGATATATCCTGCCCTGTCTACCTGTTTCTTTGGAAATTACATCAAAACAGTGAATAAAGCTGCACGTTCCAAGGCACTTCAGTGGGCCTTTAAGGGGGAAAAAAGTCCATAGAAAAATGGAAAAGGCACTAGTATTTTCAGCCAGGACATTATCCAGTAAGTTTACAGACATTTACCTTAAAGCTAAAACACAGTACAATGCAAAGGTTAATTCAAAATACAGGCAAAACACCTGTGATAAATCAATATGTAAAATTTGATAATTTGGTCAATTTGAAAAATTGAACTATAAATTATGCATAATTTCATGCAATTAACCCTAAACCAAACCCTCATTCTAACCCTAAACCTATAGTAAGTACATGCAGTTAATTATTATTACTCAGTACTTAAATGTATAATTACACTGTAATACTGACACCTTAAAGTAAAAGTGTAACCTAAAATTTCTTCATATAATGTACATTGTATTTTTACTTTTCTAAGACAAACACACTACTGAACTAAAAAGTATATATCAAACTAATCCTTTAGAATCTACTTTATCTATATCTGGAACCCTGAAATTGAATTCTGTCATTTGTATCGATTCATAAACAGTTCTGAAGTGATAATTTCAGTTCCCATTGTCTCCACTTGCGCTAATATTGGGCTCTACTGATCCAAGACCAGCTGTTGATTATATTCAGCTAGATCACTATTCTTGCTTTGAGACACATTATACACCCAGTATCTGTCTGCAGTCATGATAAGATTACAGAAACACTTAAAGCCTTACAAGCACACCCCAGAGACAGACGTCTCCAGGGTTCAAACGGTGGTCAGAGATTTTTGCAGCGTTCCCCTAGAGGAAGGCTATCATTGGCAAGTGCCTGAGCGGAGCTCCACTGTTTTAAAGAGAAATACAACATTGTCTATCTAGCATAATGAAACTACAGAGTTAGATAACATCTAAATTATGATGTCGGAAAGCAGAAAAATCCTTTAGGGAGAAGAGACGCAAGTCCTGCAGTTCAGCACAGGTGAGTGAAGAGAGTAAGAAGGAAGAGATAAGTAGCGAAGAGTAGAGCAGATGTATTGACTGGTAGATCATCGATTGACAACGAGCAAGTCGAAGAGCAGGATTTTTCCTGAGAGTCAATCAGTCTCTCTCTCTCTCTCTCTCTCTCTCACTCTCTCTCTCACTCTCTCTCACAGGTACATTCATGTG
Source organism: Elopichthys bambusa (assembly GCA_037101425.1). Taxonomy (NCBI): domain Eukaryota; kingdom Metazoa; phylum Chordata; class Actinopteri; order Cypriniformes; family Xenocyprididae; genus Elopichthys; species Elopichthys bambusa. Next base: position 14,616,023 of record CM074432.1, on the reverse strand, counting down.
CACATTAAAGAAGGAAATATCTAATCGTTATTTACTGTAGACATGCTATGTTTGTTGATCTTGCCCTGACATTTGTTTTTGCATGAGAGAGAGAGAGAGAGAGAGATTGAAGAAGAGCTGGAGAGAGAGAGAGAGAGAGAGAGAGAGAGAGAGAGAGAGAGAGAGAGAGAGAGAGAGAGAGAGAGATCGTGTGTGTTTTGGAAAACCCATCTTTACAGCAGGATTTCTTCATTAGGGGGATGCCCAGTTCCTGCCGTGACCTTAATCCCAAAACAAACAAACACACAACAAAAACCTCACCAGGATCCCAATCACACACATCCTTCACAAGCATAATGACCACAATTACAGACCTTCACTGATTCCTTCTTTCAAGTGATGGCATTTTGCCCATCTGTTAACTGCAGGGGTGTGTGCATGTGTGTGCATGTGTGTGTGTGTGTGTGTGTGTGTGTGTGTGTGTGTCTATGTATGATCTCCCGTCCATATTTTAATTGACTCCAGGTTATCAGAGCTGTAATACAGCATTAGGGAAGCAGTACTGTGAGAGGCAATGACTGCCATTTAACTTACTTAATTAAATGCTTTCTATGAGAAGGACACTGAGAATGTTACCCTTTCAACATGGAAAAACCTGCAACATTCTTGTCTCGTTGTGCTACAGACGGAGCAAGACGGCCTTGTTTCATTTTCTTACGAAAGATGATTAAACAGCTCTCAGTGCTTGAACTAAGCTAGAAAAAAGTGACTTCTTTTGAGCAAGCAAAACAAAGGTGTTTGCTTTCTATAGTTGATAAAAACTTTTTAGTTAAAAATTTAATCTTAAAATAAAATGTATAATTTGCTGAGTTTTTTTTTTATTCTTTCTTTCATTCCTATAACATATGTGCATATCACATGAAACCCTAGATGCATATTCTTTTAAAAATAAATTGTTTTGACAACGAATATGAACTTTAAGGAGAGTTATTTAATTATTCGATTTAATTAGATTATGTATGTGTGTGTAATTCAGGTTTCCATCACCCTAATAAATATAGGTGAATGTAAATCCCTGGATGGATGAAAGCATCTGTCAAAAGACAACAACTTCCTTTATAAATATGAATTTGATCATGAACATGATATTTAAAAATACCTATATGCAAATACACATTAAGATTAGTGATGGAAAATAATACAAACTATTACATAACATTAGAGTGTAATGTGTAAAGTAATTTCTCAAAAGAAAAGACATGACATGACCCACGTATGTATTTTTAGCATACTTTTTTGTATTTATGTTTTCTGTATATTTTTAAAGGGAACTGAAAGGTAAATACCTTCAAATCACACTCAAGAGGTGTGATCACACAAGAGTGAGTTTGGATGTTGTCTAAGTCCCCTGAGAGAGCATTAAAAGCATTAAACGAACCTAACACCTACCCAAAAGACTCTGTCAAAGCGGAACTAACCCACAGCATGCCTAAGCCAATTATAGACCCCAAACACCCATACACACACACACACAGACACACACACTCAGGACATCTCTGTCATGAAAGAGACATTGACTGCGACTTTGCTGGGTCGCAAGTGTGACCAGCTGTATTTGAGTGTATATAAGTCTCTGTGTGTGATGTTTGATAATGCATGTGCTCAGCAGAGCACATCAGCTTTAAAAATTTCCAGCATCAACTTCTAACTGCATTGAATGCATAAGCTATTGTACTAATTTTCACTTTTGCTTAGTTCTAAGCCAAACATAGTCTCCTGACTTTGCTATTTTCCCCATAACACTCCCTCTCTAAACCCCCCTCTCACACACACACACACACTGATTCTCCTAAAGATTGGGAGCAGCAGGGTGAGGCATCTCTTTTATTTATCAGAAAGTGATTCATCTGTTTGTTTGTATCTGCCCTTGAAAGATCTTACAAGAAAGATAGAATGGAACAGGGAAAAAGGAGAGACGTGAGATGGCAGGAAAGAATAAAAATGGGAGAGAAGACTGACAGAATGAGAGCTGGATGAGAAGAGGAATGGATCATTAAATGATTACTAATAAAACATCAGAGAGAATGTGTGTGCCTGTGTCTCTGTGCATTCATCCACCCAAATGGCCATGGCTTCATGAAACTTTAGCATTTGAGACCGAATAAATGCAATGATAGCACAATCTGATACATCGTTAACTTCCCTAATTTTAGAAATATTGACAATGGAATGACGTCTTTTGATAATATAAAATATAAAAGCTATGTATGTCACAAATGAGTAAGAACCACTATAAACAGCTTTTCCATACCAATCAGTATACATTTCCTTAATTTTCTCTCCAACAGAGGGTCTGACTGATGGCCAAATTCACAGTTTTGATCTAATCAGCCTTGCATTGATCTCCTAGTGACCAATTACTTTTAGTTCAGTCTGAATTAGAGGCAGACTTTAATTGAGGCTAATTTGGCCAGACTTGTCTAAATACAAAAGGCTTTAGATCATACGCAGCAAGTGGGCTAAAACAGCTTCCCCCTTTAATCTACATTTAGGCCAATATTCTCCCAGTTAAAAATCTAATTTTTTCAGCAACTTACCCAGCCTAGTGTCCATTTGTGAGGTTTTTAACCTTTGACCTTCTACAAACCATGAAGTTTTAGTGTCATATGACTGGTCTCAATGAGGTAACACAATACACAAAGCAAAATATGGACCTGATAACTTGACTCTAAGAGAAACACTCACTCCTGCTCTCCAAACATGTACTCCGATGAGTAAGCAGAACAGACATTCCACAGAAAATGGCACGCTGAGCTCACTCAATACACACCTGTTGCTGATAAAGTATCAAATGTAGACAAGACAGCCCTTAATGTCCGAAACTGCTACCGAATACCACCCCAACAGTGGCTCCATTGACAGAGACCCAACATTGGTTGGCTGGTCATCAACAATGGAGGTAACTGTTGACCACAGAGAGCTTCTACAGAGGATAGGTAACTCAGCCACAATGAAACAAGATACATGCTCTTACTGTTCAAACCCCTTCACCTGTTAAACTCCTACAATATAAAGAGTGTGATAGGCACAGCCGCATATCAAACTGACGGTGATTACTGAAAAATGGCCAAAATTACTCAAGCGAGAAGTGTTCCTGGAAATCAAATGTTTTTCTAACTCACCATGCACAGCACAGGAAAAGCGAAGAAACTTATATATATTTTTATCTATTTATTTGGTACACAAGCAAGCATCTTGTGAATTCATGTTTGTAAGATGAGCAATGTCTCCAATGAAGCAGCTTTGACTTCATCTGATGCTACAAGAAAATACAGTCAGCTGCCTGCTGAGTTTTCAGGTGAACTATTACGCTATACTACCTTAACTGACCTTAGCTCATACTGGAATAAACACAGCAAAATCAATAAAAATAAATTACACACATATATATATATATAGATCTATATGAATGCTATTGAGCTGTTGATCCAGTCACACTAAAGACTACAATCACAGTTAGCGTGTAAGACAGCGCCTATTCAGTCCTTTCTATTCATATCTCCGTATACACCAGCATCTGTAAAACTGTAATGTCAGCGTAGCTGTGTGTAAGTGTGTGGCCTTTTGTGGGAATATCCCTATCTTGTTAACTGATGAGTAAGTCTCTTCTTATTTAGCTGTTTAGCTTAACTCTGACTTATCTTTTTTTGTGTTTGCCCCTACCATTTTCCATATGCTCTGCCTCACCGACACTGCCATCGGGCGTAGTCCTCTCATAGGCGTCTTCGGGTAGAGGGAGGGCACCTAGTCTGGGGCCGGACGAGCTCTTGCTGCTGGGCGTCTCCGACTCCTCCAGGCCACTGTCGTAGCAGCTCTGCAGCGAGCCCTGGTGCGGGTCCTGGGGCTGGCTCACCACCGAGAAGGTCACTCGGCGGAACGGCTACAAGAGAAGAGATTGCTGGGGGTCACTGGACTGAAGAGGTCGAAGAAGAGAGGTTGATGGGTAGATTTTTTTTTTTTTTTGGGAGGGAGGGGGGGGGTGATTGGGATCAATCTCAGTTAAATGTACTTTTGCTGTAGCTCTAGTTAGATTAGCGCACTGCGCTACATGCTACAAAACTACACAAACATCAACTGTATTAATTGCTCTCTTTCTCTCTAAGTAGTAAATATATGTAGCTTGAAAGCAGTGTTCAGCAAGGTAAGCTAAAACAAAAAAAAAAATAAACAAAACAATACTAATGAGCTGCACAGCACTTGTTTAATGGATTCTCACATGAACAAAAAAAATGTTAGGATAGTAAGTTCAATGCCCACAGGAGTAAGTACAGATGCCACACTTGGCATTATGGTTTAAATATAGCAGCGGAGGTCTGAAGGACATCAAAGTCTCCTTGTGTGGTTTACTTTATAGCAAAAACAGGACAAGAAGAGCAAGTATGGTCCCGATGGGAGATAGAATGGAACACATGGCTACAGGCTAATAAACAAGTGCATGGATCCACACACACATTTTTCAAAGTAACTAAAGAACAAATAGGTGAAAGGATGCACATAGGAGTAATAAACTGGTACAGAGAGGCTCGTGTGAATTTGTGCTCTGCGCTCTGAACCTTTGATTTTCATTTCCTCTTCCTCTTGGGTTGTCTCAATTGAGGAATGGCACAAAAGACAGCGTGATCGGAGGAGATGACTGACAGCGAGCCGGGAAAGGAGACAAATTCTTTTGGTTTGTGCTGAGATGCAGCGAAAAAGAGAGTAGGGAGACAAATTAAACTAGGAAGGACATGAAATCTACTCGACATGGTTCATTTCATTAAAGTGAACTAGATATTCATGAAATCAGTTGATGAACTCTCTATTTTTGCACTTGTTTTCTGCTGTTATCAAAGCAAAACGTCTTGCAACAGTGGGATACTGATACCCTTTAGGACTTTTTTTTAATCAGGAAAATGAATGTGTTGTCCTGATTTAACTGCTCTTGTAGAGGGAAGATGGGTTAAACAATATGAGGACTTTTTGTCCTTCATATCCCAATGAAATACACTGAGATAAGGGATACATAGCCTATGGTCTCTGAGCTAAATGAGTGGCGGAATAGAGCGAGAGAAAATGAGAGCATGAGAGAGAGAGAGAGAGAGGTAGAGATAGAGTGAGAGCTGAAAGGTGGAAATTAAATTTTGATAATTTAACTAGCATTGGAGCCTTGTAATTAAACCATTGACTCTTCCTGTCTGGGTAAGTGAAAGCAAAGGGGAAAAAAGAGGAGAAGACAATAGAGGAGAAGTGATCCCTCCACCCTCCCATCATTCTTTCTTTCTCTCACTCTCCAGCCTATTGCTTACTCAAATTATCCTACGGTGATCATTGGAGCTGTTTAGTCTATGTGTGCTGTAATGTAAAACATAATTCAACACAATTCATCAGGTAGAAAATCCTGAGAAATAGTGACCATGACAGGAAACAGGACATTTCCCTAATTCAGCAGTCTTCAAGGTTATAGTTTGATCTGAAACTATATTTGAGCTGTCTTAACTGATAGCAACCTTTTTCTAAGGCACATTTTAAAAAAGCTACGTAAATGTCCTAATTTAACGAAGGCCTAATCCTGGCTTGATCTAAGCCCTGTCTGTGAAACCAGGCCTCAGTTTTATAAAATATATATATATATATATATATATATATATATATATATATATATATATAATTTATTTATTTATTTTTATAATTTTTTTTAACCTCTGCAGCGAAAAGTTCGGCGGATGCATTAAATAGACACTAACAAAGCGGCAGCGTCTCTAAGTGTTTGCCTCTGGCCTTCTCCCCGCTGCCCCACTTCCTGTCACTGTACATTTTCTTTCAGAAATATTAAACAAGATGGAGCACCATCATTCACTCCTCTTTTTCTTTCCAACTCGCTGGCTTTCAGACTGAGTGGCCTAACACTCATCATTACTCCAAATTGTCCCTTTGATTTGACATGTCGCCATAATCTTGGCATTTGTATTCTGTCAGGTTAGTAGGGCCTGCCTTTCATTGTAAAGGAGTGCACACACAACCTCACTGGCTGTTCATCATCTTACGCATTTATAATGAACATTCATAATTATTAATCGTCCTCAAAACAAAATCTCGGTTTACAAAATTACTGTCTGTCATTCACTGATGACCAGTGCCCACTTGCTGTCACTTAATCACTTGATGCCAATACCTATATTCTGATAACATTAAGGAAACTGTTTGCACGCACTTGGCATTAGTTCTTATGCTGCATTAATTTATTTATTTATCTCTCTCCCTCATTTCTCTGGCTAATGTAGAAATCTTGGCAATAAATCATGTTTCCATGTAATTACAATCAACATTCAACAAATGAATTGAAATAAATATTCATGGGCTAAAAATTTCACTTTGGATAGTCAAACATTTGTTGCATAATTAAATAGAAGCCCACAGGGGGTCTCGCTACTGCACTGAAATAACGGATCAAAATGATGTTTATGTATCAAAGCCCCATTCTCTCTCTCTCTCTCTCTCTACCTCTCTACCAAAATGAAATGGTTGCCTCTGCAGCTAAGTGTGACAGCAATCAAAGTCCCACGCTGAAGAGTTGAGGCTTAAATTACCCAGAAATGAACTGAACTTTAGATAAATTGGTTGAGTGTGGCATTATGCTTGGTGCAAATGTGATTTTCAAATATAAGAGTCAATGAATGTCAGGCAAGAAGAATGGCAAGATGGGAAAGTGGTTGGCCATGCAAAAATAGATGAATTGGTTTATTGATTAGGCATTGATTGGCTGGGCTTTCTTACCATAGAAGCAGCTTTATAAAGGACGGATTTAATTAAACCCTGCACATATAAATGTATGTTCATCCTTTTGGGGCATTTATCATTCCATGTAGGTTGAAAGTATGTAAGACCCCCTGATGAGGTCCACATGGCTTTCATTTCCACTAGACATGTACTTTTTGTCATGATCTTTGCAAAAATTTATGAAATTTGGACATGGCTTATTGCATGTTGCTTGTGTGTGTGTGTGTGTGTGTGTGTATATATATATGTCTCTCTATACAGAGAGAGAGAGAGCGAGAGAGAGAGATAGCTTAATAAATATGATAAATGAAGAGGGATATCTGAGGCAATGCACACTAAATATTAAATGTGCAGAGATGCAATACAACAACAATACCTGTAATTTTAAGGGGGTTTCATCAGCGTAGGTGGAATTACTATTTTAATAAACCCAGCAGAATATCCAGTGGATTTGCATTCATTTCAAAAGTAACTCTATTCTGTATACAAGCTAATTTTCTATCTCTTCAGACCTTTTTTTCCGTAGCATCTTAGTAGAAAGTGTGTGTATGTGTTTGCGTTTCTTGGGTGTATGTGGGTAGTGGAGTGACCTGTATCCATGAACCATGGAGAGCCGCGGTTATAGCCAAAAACAAATTCTAAAGCCGCCTGTGTCTTTCTGCAATCAAGCAGACAAGAGAGGAAAGGAGAAGATGAAATGTAGAAAGGAAAAAAAATAACACTGGATGAGATACGGCAGACATGAAGAAAATGCTACTTGGGTGGTTAGTGTGGTGAACGTACTGGATGTTAATATTGTATAGAAGAATGTTATTCAGTCACTGGTGTCTAGACATGATGGTCTAGTGATAGAACCTGTAATTAACCTCTGTTCAAATTTTCATAAGCACCCTGAGGGTGAACCACGTCTGATCAAGCCGCCACTGTACAAAACAGCCCAAGGGTAATGCTACTGTAGGTCAAAATAACCCATAAATCAGCTCTAGAATAAGCTTCAGATTGTTTAAACCCAAATTCCCATAATGAGGTTAACAAAATTCAAGCCACAAGTGAGATAAGCATTCTGGGGTTCTGACTAGGAAGAACAATGTATGTTTTCTTTGTTCTGAAAGACTTGTGATCTAGATATAACACAACAACCACATGAATGTGATGCTGAATTCTGAACAAATGCTGATATAAATCCAGTTTTAACATTCAACACATAACATTCTGCTGTAGAGTGTTGTGACTGCAGAGCTCAGTGCATTAAATCATTAACTAGATTAACGATTGATCTATCAACAAATTAAACTCACTCATTCTGTCAAAAAAAATAAAAAATACTAAAACGTCATTCGAATTGGACAAATAATCAATTTTCTTGTCTCTAATAATCAACACAATGCAGGGGAAACTGTAATATGAACTGCTAAACTGCTCACAGCATCATATAATTAACAACACAAAATGTATGAATCAAACTCACAAGACTTTCTTTTCCACACATCATTTTATTATATCCATGTATGTACAGTCAAATCATATAAAAGAGTGAAATCGCTCCGGAACTATGTCCTGTCTGTCTTGCCTGCACTCAAGATGGTGAGCTCCAGAGAGCCTTCACTCCTACAGGTTGTCACTCGCGAAATTTGCTCCTCATTTGCATAAAGTTTAAATTTCTGAACTTTTGTGACGTGTCTCCCGTCGCTTGACACGCCTACATTCTGTCGCCAACGGTCACTGTCTCTCTTTCCACCGTAAGTCGCCAACGCTCCATTGAAATCAATGGGATCCTGTCGCTTTGTTGCTGCGTGTCACTGCGTGTCGCTGGCGGTGTGAACGGGGCTTGAGTATACTGAAAAAGTTTTAAGGGTTATAAGAAAAATAAGCTGGAACATTAGCCTTGGGAAAAAGTTAATGTTCATGTTAATGTTCTAAGCTACAGATCTCTTCTTACGGATCCCAAGAGATACACCTGTTGAAACATATTTCCCATTAACCTGATTTCCCACACCCATGGAAAAGTTCCCAGTAAAGTTAGTTATGTATTTGCAACAGTCAAATTTGTGAACTGTCAATTTTTTCCCACCCCATAATTATATATGTATAGAGAGAGAGAGAGAGAGAGAGAGAGAGCAATTAAACTGTAAAAAGTTGCAACTTTCAGTTGTTACCTCAAGGAGATATTTCTACCCCTTCATTTTGTTTTTGTAACCTAATGTGTTTAAGTTGACTCAGCTTTAATAAAATCAATTAATTTAGATGTTACCACATGAAGAAAATATGGTAACATCTGGTAAATCTGGTATAAATATATTCTTAAGCAATTGCAGGCTACAACTTTTAAATTATTGAAGTATAAATTATTTAAAATGACACGTTGCATTAAATAAATCTATTTCAAAAAAACAAAACAAAACAAAAAAAACAGACTTGTTCAAGTTTCAGAGTACTAATCCATGTACAAACCCCTACGGCTTCTACATAGACTTTCTGAATTTTCAAGATATTTTAAAATCTTGATAAGAAAAAAAAAAAAAAAAAAGTTGCACACATTCCCGTGCACTAAACCTCTCAAGTCTAAAAGCGAGCGCAACACGTTAAGAAAGGAATGTGTCTCTGTGTTTAAAATACTAACAGAGCCCCTATTGAGGAGGTCAGGGAGTTTTGTTTATCCTGGAGCTTTGGGAGGCTCAGGTGTCTGCTTTGTCTTAAGGGATGACTGGAGCTGGTCAGGCTTCATTTCTTTTCAGCCTTCCTGCCTATGAGGACCTCCAGATGGGCTCTAGACCTCTTGAGACCTACTGGAGTTTTGCCAGGTCTGAGGTCTCTCTGGCAAGGCATATATCAACACACCTCACTGCAGGCGCTGAAAACTTCCAGGGCAGATCTTACCACCAGACCACTTCCCTCGGCTGAGCATACTTTTGATATCTTACCCAAGACTGTTGTGTTTCAGTTGACCGGTCTTACACTAAGAGACCCCTGAACACATTCAAACTGAGCCACAGCAAACATTAAAGAGTTTAGCCACTTTTGAGGCCCTACTTTGATTGCACTCCACGTCTACAGCTATATACGAAGGGCTCTTTAATCACTTTTAACCCATCAACTGCACTCTTCATGGACAAGCCTCAAACTTAACTGATCATCACTTCAAGAGCATTCTTTTACAAAGAAATGTAAAGCTCTCAGATACTGAAGAGAGGGGAGAGAGAGGGTAAAAAAAAAAAAAAGGAAAAAAAAAATTCACCCCTTTCTTTTCCTTTCCGTCTGAAGTTCTTCAGATAAAACCTTCAGAGTACATCTTGGTGTACGTCAGTTGGCTGCCTTTCAATGTAATCCTTTTCGAAGGTACTGAGGCATGGATATCTCACCTGGCCTGATCATTCATTCATTCATCTATCCATTTTTTCTTGTCATCCACTCCACCTCACACTTTCAGTAACAGCATAGTGATGCATCACTTCTTGCCATTCCAGTCCATTTCCTCTCAGGCCAACTTTGCCTTTCCGCATGCCAAGTGTTCCAGATGTTCGTGCCTTTGCCAAACAAAACACTGAGGATGTTAGTCACTGTAGTGAAATTAGCCGCCCTTGTTTATCAGCGTTCATACATTCTTAATCAAGAAGGCAGCATTTATATGTGGAGCAAAGAGACCGCTCATCAGAAGTTCTTTTGATCCTTGAATTTTTCTCTGTTATATATCCGCAAAGAAAGCACTGTTGCAGTGAGCATCTGTTTAAAAATTAAATTTTTGCTCTTGTTCTAGTCGAAAATTGAGGTGCAGTGCTGCCTTGGTATCTTTAAGCCTCCTCAGGTACATCTTATTCCTTTTTTTATGATTGTGGTATCCTAAAACTCTATAAAACTCTGTGATGTTGTTCCCAAAAGTCATGTTATCCCTATTATTGTCCTCATTTTGGAGAAAGGAGGAGTTGAACTGCATGAATTCTTGAAAAAGCAAAAAAAAAAAAAAAAAAAAAAAAAAAAAAAAAAAAAGTTTGTCAATAGACCTTCCAGTTAAAACAACCTTTCTATACTCCACCTTTACATGTGCCTCATTAACATTTTAGAACTTTCATTAACATTCCTGACGAGAACTGAAAAGATGAAGGGAAAAAAAGCACAGACAGATGGGAACCTCAAAACATTTCTCTATGCTCTTTTCTTAAAATCCTAGCTAAACTTTTAATTGCTCTTTAAGCGGCGGATTAAGCCAGAACATATTCCGAAAGGATGATGTGACGGCTTCAAAGGCTTAGCCGACCTCTGACCCTTGCTTCATGAGAAGGAACAATCCCTCCAGGGTGCTGCTTCGCACTCCAGATCTCAAACATGCTCTTCTCATGTTTATTTTTAGAGAGTTTAATGATAAATAAACACCACAGACATTTTACACTGGCACATTTTGTCTCAATTCATGAAGGCACCCAAATAATAGTTTTTGGATGCATTGTGCTTTTTGTTTTGGCTTTAAATTCAAAATGTGTTTTTCTCTATATCATGTTTTTTTAATCTCGTCCCCAATAAAGAATGAAAGGGATATGCAGTTTCCTGTTCTGGTGCCGAATATCTAACCTCATCGGGGCAAATCCATTATCATCACCAGCGGAAATGGATTACGGTCTCAGGTATCTGTCAAACTTACAAAAATGCTTTCAGGTGCTTTTCCTAACAGGATAATGTAGGAAAGTTGAACTCCATTTCAACTTTGAAACATGCACACAAACAAACAAGCGCACACATCTAACTTTCAGACAGTCTGGCTTTGACTTACGTGATCATGTTACAAACAATTTCAGACGATCTCCTTCAGCTCAAAGGACACTATCTTCACGCTTCTTGTGTGTCCCCGCATCCGTCAATCATTGGCCAATGACACTGCGCTACAAAAAGCGCGCAGGACTCACTGTGACTACGAGCAGTCAATCTGACAACTGACCCACTAATGTCACTAAGTGACAGGCGTAATCGCCACGACTACAGTAGTCAAAGGTGACAGAGGCCTTAGAGTCAGCGAAAGCGCAGGCTGTAAACAACCTGAGGGCGGACGGGATATCGTAACTCGGACCATGTGGTTTCCTGCTGTGGAGGGAGCGCACTCTTTCCTGAACAAATATCTAGCAGCGTAATAAAAAATTCCACACAGTCTGAGAAGAGAAATGACAAAACGGAGTATGTGTTCACACCTCAGCTGGATTATGATTGACACATGACTGCTCTAACAAAGCACAGAGTGCTGTTCCCTGGCAGGCCGCATTATCTACATCATAAGCACTAGTCTATTAAATACATCTGCAAACAGTGAAGCTGTCAAGATGGCAAATAATGCATTACAGTGATACATCTTTTAGCGTTTTAGGGATTGTGAAAAATGTGCTGTTCAGAGAAAATATTTAACCTGAGGAGTGGAAATGTGAGCAGGAACCAGGAAGAAACTGAGACAGAGAGATATCATGGACAACTACAGCATAGCTGGTGTTATTAAAGAGAAATATATACTGAACTCTTAAAAATGCTGGGTTAAAAACAACCCAAGTTGGGTTGAAACTGGACAAACCCAACAGTTGGGTTAAATATTTTCCCACCCTGCTGGGTAGTTTTATTTAACTCAACTATTAAAATGAACCCAAAGTATGTTGGAAATTAACATTTATAAATATGTTTAATAAATTAACATTTATTAATAAGCTTAATAAATAATAATTAAACATTTATTACATTTCTTATTAATAAATGTTCATCTTTTGATTATTATTGTTGCCTCTAGTAATTATGTGTCTGATTTTTAATTTCCAACCCATTTTGGGTTCATTTTAAGCCAGCCATGTAGCAATTTTTAAACAATAGTTGGGTTAAATAAAACTGCCCAGCACATTGGGCAAACATTTAGTTTTTAACCCAGCATTTTTCAGAGTGTAATATATATATATATATATATAGCTTGAGGAAATTGAGGAAAAGAACCGATGTTCTTTGTCATTTTAATCCTGTCTCAATCAAACACTCAAAATTTTGAGTGTTGTTCTCAAAATTACGGCGCAAATTATCTACAGTTTTTTTTTTTTTTTTTTTTTTTTTTTTTTTATAAGTCTGGTGTCCTTTGAGAAATCTATTCCCGTCTGGATAGAAATGTCTGCAATTGTGAATATTGTATTTTTACAACACTTCTGCTCATTTATTTTGACCTTTGTTGTATACTATAAATTTGCATTTCTTGTTGCACTGGCTGGTGTTCATAAAATTCAAGTAATAAGAGGAGTTGATCATGAACTGCACATAACGGCTATACAGGAGCAGATAGGGTAAGTACAGGTAATATTGTCACCTTGAAGATTTCTATTTCAAATAAATGCTGTTCTTTAGAACTTCCTATTTATCAAAGAATGTATCCTTTATATTACATATTAGGCAGAACAAATGTCTTCAACTGTAATAAGAAATGATTCTTGAGCAACATATTAGAATGATTTCTGAAGGATCATGTGATACTGAAGACTGGAGTAACGATGCTAAAAAATCATAAATTACAATTCTAATAACTTTTCATAATATTACAGTTTTTACTGTATTTTTGATCAAATAAATGCAGTCTTGGTGAACATAAGAGACTTCTTACACACACACAAAAAAAATATATATAGTTTAATGGGTTTTCATGATGCTACCTTTGTAAAACCTAAAGAGATCACAATTCTGTTTGAATCATAAACATCCTGTAACTCAAATCTTGTTTAGAAAACTAATCTTGTCTGAACAGCACTTATGACTGCCAGTTTAGTTTCAATAGTTTATGTCGCAATAGTAAGATATATCATCCTCCAGAAACAATCAGATTAAGAAGAATCAAACTATTCTCATCATGCAACATTTCATATACTCACTCCTCATGTTAATTTCCTGTAAATGTTTTTTTTTTTTTTTCCCCCCATTTTTTAGACAGCTCAAACAAGCAGTAAATGTATGCCATTAAAAAGATGACTATCCAAATAAGCTTGTTTGGGTTTCAAATCTCTACTGCACATATTTCTCTTCTGTTGTGTGTTCCTGTATTGTTCCTGTATTGTTCTTCAAACACATTTTGTACCCTGGCTTCTGTAAAAGAACACATGATAATGTGTAAAGACAGAGACCGAAATGGTGGGAAAAAGAATGAGCGAGAGGAGGCTTGGCATAAAAGATTGACTAGATTTACAAGATTTACATTTTCACCCAAATAATGTTTTGTCAAATCTAAGGTCAGCACAAAATGGAAGTTGTAATAATATTTTCTTCCCTATTGTGACGTATATGTGAGTGAAACGACTTCTTGAACAAGAAAAAAAAAATGTAGGGCGGGACTTGATTGTGTCCACCGGGAATTGATTGGATCATTTTGGTTTTGCTATTGCTGTGATCTCATGTGAGTGACAGGTTTCCCGCACTCGTGCAAACAAACATGCTAATTTAACAATACTGTCCCCTCGTTACAAACCCCCACATACGCACATATGTTTCACATTTTTCTAACCAGTTTTATTTTCGTTCCTTTACCTTTTTTCATTCACTTAATTTCCTGTGTAACAGAGGACCTTTCGGTGGACTGGAATAAAAGAAGGCGTTTATCATGAATAAATCAATGTCAATGTGACAGAAAAGCAAAACTCCATTTCCGGGGGCTGTGGACACATTACTCAAAACATCCCTGCCGTGTCACCCTCAAACATACACACATACATATGCTCACACGTTGTCATTGCGGCGTCCTTCATCAACTGACTCCCCTGTTTAGATAGAACGGGCCATTTGTGAGTCTCAGCCCAGGTCCAGAAGACAATTATGATAGCTGCGATTAAGAAAACAATTATTCCAGAGAAGTAATTATCCTCTAATGTTTGAACAAACAGAAGCAGAGAGAGAGAGAGAAAGAGAAAGAAAGAAAGAGCCCAGGGCCATGTGAGATTAGCCTGGTATTCACACTGTGATGGTCATTACATACTGGGGTGGTGAAGAAGTGATCAAACTACTGATGTTACAACATAATACACACAAATTCACACTCATGCTCAAATATAAACAGCCTTCGAGTAATGTGACTCAACACACACGGCTGTTCCCACACAATTACCTTTTTGCAAAAATATGCATATATTCATAACAAACACCTCAAAGGTGATATATTCTGTTCTTGTTGATAATTTTAATTGTCACATTTTAAAAAAAGGTGAGAGAAAAATCTACTGCATTTTTAAAGGATTAGTTTACTTTAAAATGAAAATTACCACATGATTTACTCACCCTCAAGTTCTCCTAGGTGTATATGACTTTCTTCTTTCAGACGAATACAATCTGAGTTATATTAATAATCACCCTTTTGCTCCCAAGCTTTATAACGGCAATGCATGGAAACCACCTGTTTGAAGCTCAGAAAAGTGCATCCATCCATCATAAACGTACTTCACATGGCTCCCCCCGGAGCCGTGCAGAGTATGTTTATGATGGATGGATGCACTTTTTTGAGCTTCAAACAGGTGGTTTTTATGCACTGGCATTATAAAGCTTGAGAACATCAGGGTGATTTATTAATATAACTCCGACTGTATTCATTTGAAAGAAGAAAGTCATATACATCTGGCTTGAGAGTAAGTAAATCATGGGGTAATTTTCATTTTAAAGTGAATTAATCCTTTAAGTGAAAAAATCCAATGCAGTAAATGTTAAAACAAGAAGAAAACAAAAAATGGTAACACTTTAGGGTCTTTTAACTAGTTGCTTATTAGCATGCATATTACTAGAATATTGACTATTTATTAGTACTTATTAAGCACATATTAATGCCTTATTCTGCACAACCTTATTCTGCATTCTTAATCCTACCCAATACTTAAACTGAACAATTACCTTACTAACTATTAATAAGCAGTAAGTTAGGAGTTTATTGAGGGAAAAGTTGGAGTTAATAGTTTATATGTGTTCCCTATACTAAAGTGTTGCCCAAGACATAATAATAATAATAAATTAAATTAATAAAAACAAGATGAAAGGATGTTATTGACAGTCGCTTTGCATGCGTCAATGTGAATGAACACGGAAATGTATCTGGGTTTGGCTCTCGTCCAGACAAATCCTGTGAGTTTCCCTTTGGCCCTGAGGCAAATTGAAAAACATAACAAAAAATAATATAATTTGAGTGCTAGTGGTGAAGTGCATCCTTTTTACGGACAAGGTCAATTTCCTCTATGAGCAGTAATGAGAGAGTGTCTTTTTCTACAATCAACAGACTTCACACACTGAGTGCAGATTAATTATAAGTGAATTGTGTTTTTTTTTTTTTTTTTTTTTTTCTTATGATATGTTCTTATGATATATGTTAAAACTGTGGTGCTTTTTTTGTGAATTTTGAGAGGTTCAACATGTCCTAGCTCCTAGCTCAACCAATGGCATGAGTTTGGCCAAAAAATGGAAGATGGGAGTATTTTAAGTGACCTTAAAATAAGGAACATAGTTCCTTAATTTAATTTAATTTTTATATTGCATTTTGTTCCGCTATATATGCAACATAATAAAAGATTGTTTGAAAATTAAATTACTTTTTTTGTTCTAAAATGTAATTTTTTTTAATGATGATTTGTGTTGACTTTGTCCTCTAAATAATATTAAAATAAAACAACATATTTAGTAACAATTGTATATATAATATAATATATGTAATATATATATATATATTAAAGTGTCTTTGCCAATATATACATTGAAAATGCTATTAATGAGGGTTTTCTTTCTAGAATGAGAATTCTAGAAAGAATTAATGAGAATTTTTGTTGAATTTATCAATGGGTTAACTAACATTAACTAACAATGAGCAATACATTTGTTAAATTATTTATTCATCTTTGTTAACATTAGTTAATAAAAATACAACTGTTCAGTGTTTGTTCATGTTCAGTGCATTAACTAATGTAAACAAATACAACTTTTGATTTTAATAATGTATTAGTAAATGTTGAAATGAAAATGAACTAAGACTAATAAATGCTGATGAAGTATTGTGCATTCTTAGTCCATGTTAATTAATGTAGCAAATGAAACCATATTGTAAAGTGTTAACATTATTTTTATGATTCTATTTGTTAACACTAATGTTTTTTCCCTCTTTCTAAATGTACTGCATGGCTGGCAAGTAACAAAGAAACTTTTGTATCATTGAGATGCTGGATGTAAGTGAGGCTTCAGACGGCTTGAGCTTCTTTCAACAATTCCACTGGCCATAAAGACCCCAAAAATCTCATCTCCACTGCTCGCCTGTCTTCGTTCCTTTCAAACAGCCGTCTACGAGCCGGGCGAGATTTAGTTTCTCCAAAGATAGAAGGATAGCAGCTCCGCACATCAGCCTGCTTCAAAGGGAGGTGCTATCAGACCCTGCCATCGCCATGGCAATGAAGAAGATACCGATCCTAATCCCCATGTAAAAATGAAAACCTCCCGAGTGCCCGTGGGACTTCTTCGAGTACACTTCGCATTTCCGGCTCTCTCCCTCTTTCTCCTCGCTCTTCTCTGTCTCTTTCCATCCGAGATCTAAGTCACTAAGATTAGAATGCACCTTAGCGAACTCTCGTTCGCTCTTTCTTTAATTGATATATTGGGAGTGAACATTTGTGTGGCTTTGGAGTTGTTGCTCTTAGAGGAAGCTGTCATTTTGTACCGATCTGGGATCAGCCTCCTCTCTAGGTAAACAAGATAAAACAGGTAACTGGAAGTCATACAGGGTGACTGGATTTGTTTGAGTGGTAAATGTGTGACTTCCATGTTGTCATTGTGTTGGGTTGACTCAATAGCTCCTTGCCTGAGGGCTACGGAGAGTCAAACGTATTATTAGCAGCGTGAAAACATCCCTGGGGCCAGCTAAACAAATAAGACACACATGCGATACTGAAAAGATGAGAAAGACAAATGACAGAAAGAATTTCTAGATGAATTCTTAAAACTCTATAGAATGACAGAAGGGTGCAGGAGTGCCTATGATAGAAAAGGAAATATCTTTTAAAAACCGGTCGTGTCAATTGTATCATGAATTTATGCCTCCCAAAAAATATTCAAATTAGTTTAATTCATAAAATAAAAAAAAATAAATAAAAAAATGTTCATCACAATTACATATAGGGCTGCAAGTTGCAACTAATGATTATTTTGATAATCAATCAATCTGCCTATTTTTTTTCCAATTAATCAGAAAAATCTAAAAAATAGTATACATTAAAATTAATTGTAATCCATTATTTTAAACAATGTTATTCCACATCCTGCCCAATGCTGCCGTCCAAACAATGTGCAATATAAAGCCTATGAAAACACATATAGTGAATGTAGGCTATATGCTACCTACATTAAAACTAAGAAAATGTTAAAAAAAAACAAAACAACAACAACAACAACATTATATTCTAAACCTAAACACAAGTGTTTACTATTTTTAAAGCAGAAATTAAAACGACTAAATGTGTGTGTGTATATATATATATATATATATATATATATATATATATATAGGCACAAAATGTTAACTTGCAACAGGTATGAAGGTATGAAGAACACACTCACTCGTCTGAACATAGGCCTAATTATATTAGCCTACATTAATGGGCTATACCAACAAAAGTGCCTTTACTGTTACCACTCTCATAAATATGACTATTTGTACACTTAGTTTCTGACAATATATATTAGCAAAATGTGTATTTTAGTCAGAAATATTGCACTACTATTCTACCGTGCTCCGTTTGTTTGACGCGCATGCGCCCACCGGCGCCCGTTCATTGAAGTCGGTGAAGTTTAACAAGACTCGTTTGTTGTCAGAATATTCGAAATGGAAATGCTCTCTGGACTTTCTAACATTTACAGATAAGGATATAACCATAAAATGTAAGTTATGCACTGAAGAAAACACAGGTCAGAGGCAGTAACCAACGCGCATCTATCAAAGCACGAGAGGGCAAGACGCGGTAAAAGCTTTTGTTTGAAGCGCATATAAATATAAGGCATTCTCATGTTTTGGACAACTTGGATAACCAGCAGCTTACTCTGTGTCCTCCGCTATTTTCCATATGCGTTTTGTCCAGAGAAATGGGTTATTTACTACTGAAGCAGCGTGACTGGCTGATGGGTTGAACACAGCGGACAGCGCAGACGCGACTAATCGATTATCAAATGTGTTGATTATTTTCATTATGGATAATAATAGATTTTTATCGATTAGTTGTTGCAGCCATAATGGTATATTTAATGTATTTAAATCTATACATCCGTGAAAATAGCAATACTTTCAAATAAAATAAAACAACATAAGATTCACACTTGCATGTGTCTTCTTTATTTTTTATTTTTTATTTTTTCTCTCTCAAATAGCACGTATGAATCATTTAAACGTTTTGGCAATCAGCCTTCATCAATAAATCATAGCAGCTTAGAGAAAATGCAGTTTTATTTACTACTTTCAAAAATACAGAGTGCATAGCCTATTTTACTCATTATAGTAGCTGTCAAGATAATTTTATTATTTATTTTAGTTAGTTCTTTATTTAATAAAATGTTTTATTTTAATCAAATTTATTTATTAATAAAATAAATATAAATAATTTATTTTTATTGTTAATAATTAATTAAATAAATAATTACAAAAAATTAATTTGAAAACCCCTGCTCTTGAATATATCACTCTATGCTGGATAGTGTTCATTCATTGGCTGAATCTAATCTCAGTCTACCCATTAGACCTGATCATAGCCAGCTGCTCTATAGGCCACTGAGAGATCCAGCAGGTTGACAGGTTAATGGCTATATGTATGAGGACAACTAGGTTGATCAAATGACACAAGGGCCTTGCTGCCCAAGTATACCAAAGAGAGATACAGACAGAGATAGACAAAGAGAGAAAATGTCCCACCTGTTCACATGCTACAGGTAATCACAATAAATTCTGTAACATGAGATAAAGAAACCAAGCTTCACATAGTGAGCCGAAACACACACTAACACATGTTTACGTCAACATTAAGCACAGGCCAGTGGTTTAGATGATCATGCTTACGTTATATACTTATTGATCAAGGAAGACAATCTAAGAAAAACTGGTCTATGTGGTCCTGATGTTATGAACTCCATGAGTGCAGGCAAATTTCAATTAATTAATTATAAAATGGCATATTTAAATCCATAAATTGTTTACCCTTAACACGTTCCTTGAGGGAACTAAATTGAACTATCCAAATCAATGTCTGCATGAAAAATGTAACTAAAACATTTAATTGACCAATTGTGGTTAAAAAAAAGAAAAGTGGTGTGTGTTATAACACGCTTTGAACTTGATGAGCAGGTTTCTTTACCAGTTCAAACGCACCGACATCTTCTATTTCTTTGACAAACACACATCAAGAGCAAAGACAGCACTTGCTGAACTTCTTAAATTACTATAATGAGGCATAGAATGAGGATTAACACAGCTATGTTAATGTTACCAGTCACGAGTTGCCTAAATATCAAAGAAAAGACGCTCTCAAATCATGTTCTCTTTGGAAACCACACTGATGAAATTTAAATGGCACTCTTCCAAGTTGTATTAAAACTGGCAAATTACAATTTTTTGACATTATATATTTTAAATTTGCAACATGATCCATACGAGTCTAGTGACTAGAATCAGAATCAGATGTTATTGCTCATACCAGGAATCTGGCTTGGCAAGTGCTGACATTGGATAGAAATTAGGTTTGAAATGTACGCCAGAAGTAGACAGCAGTCTTCAAATGCTTAAATATGACGGATGGAAAAGGCCAATCATAACATAACGATTGCAGTGGATAATGATTTATCTGACTTAACACAAACACATATACACACATGTTAGGCAATCACCAATAAGTTTAAGCAGGTTTTATCAATATTTTGCCTGCACAATGTCCAAGACGGCACAACATCTTACATACAATAACACAGCTGGTGCCAGTGTATTTGGAATTCTCTATCAAATATCATTCAGGATCACAGATCTGGTTTGTCTAAACATAACTGCCCCATTGAAACATTACTGTTATTGTTTATCAAATGAAATTGTTTAAAACATTACCGGATCAAATATCAGCATGTTGGCTTTTGTGTAAATATCTGCTGACACATTTACAGTACCTGTTCTACATCACTTATTAGACTGAACAGTAACACAACCATCACATGTTTAACTGGAACAGGCTGGATATCTCATGCCGTCTGCTTTACGTCCCCATGATGAAGAAGACAGCAAAGTTTATGTGCCACAGTTATAAAACAGTTATGCAGAAATGCTTCAGGCTCACGGTGGTTGCATGTAGCAATAAAATGAATGATGTGTATACATCGATTTTCAATTAAAATCCCAAACAAATTAAAATCACAGAAGTGTATATAAATATACATTAAGGTGCTGTTTACAAAGTAGCACAGAGCATTTGAATAATCTCAACTGGCTGTGTCCACACAAAAACATTGCCAGGTTGCAGGTTTTCTTCGCTGGTTTGAACACTACAGCATATGCAAACCAGACACCAACTGGTAAGACCAGCTTATATATGATGCATTATAAACCAGTGATTCATACAACAGGGTTACCTCTCTTACCTGTATGACAGGGAGAAAGAAAAAAAGTTCTGAATGTGGAAAATAAAATAATCCAACTAAGTATAATTGTGCAAAATAAATAGGTTTTAATTTTTTTTTTTTTTTTAAACAGGATACAATGCTTGTTACTGAGGTCAAAGGCAGAAGCATTGTCAATTTGTCATATCTAGACTGTCTTGTTAAAGGATTAGTTCACTTTCAAATGAAAATTACCCCAAGCTTTACTCACCCTCAAACCATCCTAGGTGTATATGACTTTCTTCTTTCTGATGAACACAATCTGAGAAATATTAATAAATATCCTGACGCATCCGAGCTTTATAATGGCAGTAAGTGTTACCAAACAAGTGTGAGCTGAAGAAAGTGCCTCCATCCACATCCATCCATCATAAACATATTCCACATGGCTCTGGGGGGTTAATGAAGGCCTTCTGAAGTGAAGCAATGCGTTTGTGTAAAAAAAAGTTCTTCATATTTAACAAGTTATAAAGTAAAATATCTAGCTTCCGCCAGACCACCTTCCGTATTCAACGGAACTGGCGTCACGTCAGAATAGAGAAGGAGTAGGATGCGTAAGCTTTCTAACCCTAACTGCTAGAGTTTTCTACTTTCTTCGTAAGTAGAATACGGAAGGCGGTCTGATGAAAGCTAGATATTTTACTTCATAACTTGTTAACTATGCTTTGCTTCAGAAGGCCTTTATTAACCCCCCGGAGCCGTGTGGAGAACGTTTATGATGGATGGATATGGATGGAGCACTTTCTTCATCTCATATTCGTTTGGTAACGCTTACTGCCACTATAAAGCTCAGATGTGTCAGGATATTTATTAATATACTGTATCTCCAATTTGGGTGATGGTGAGTAAAGCTTGGGGTAATTTTCATTTGAAAGTGAACTAATCCTTTAATGGTTTGTGATTTAATGTTATTAATCAGTGATGTATTATTATTAAAACATTATGTGGCCAATATTACAATTTTATATGATTACACTGTATTTATTATTAGTCCACTTTAGACATTCTACTAACTATAAGTAACTTTGCAACTATATGTCAACTAACCCATGCGAGCAGACTGGTAGGTTAAGGTTAATTGTTCAGTTTAGTAGAATAAGTTGACATGTAGTTGCAAAGTTACTTATAGTCAGTAAAATGTCTGTTGCGGGACCATCAAAGTAAAGTGTTAGCAGATATTAAGCAAACACTTTATTTATTCATTAACCATTTCAGTCATATCTGACTCTCGGTGATTCTATGGTAAATTCTTCACCATATGCGAGATAAAAAATTTCCAGGGTAGGTCATCAGGTCCTCCCCTAACCCTCCCCAATACATGGCTTGGGACTCGCAAACACATACAGGGACAATTTAGCTTCTCCAATTCACCTATACTGCATGTTTTTGGAAACTGGAGCACCCATATGAAACCCACGCAAACATAGGGAAAACATGCAAACTCCACACAGAAAGGCCTCCTGGCTCATATACCTGACTTTATACTATACCCTTTATACTATATTGTCTAAATAAATGTAAACTAAAGCACTTAAAACTACAATTATTATTACTATTTTTAAAATTCTACAAGTGAATTTAGGCATCACAGTATGAAAAATAGGTATTTATTTTAAGATTTGCTAATTTGCTGCTGATTAAATAATTAATATTTTTAAAGATTAACTTTATATGCGCGTTAGATGATGGTGAATATAATCAAAGTCAATAAAAACAGTGGAAATGTGCATGCATAATTGCACATCCAATATAGACTGATATCCATGAATTAAAATGGCTCTGATAGATAGTGTACTTTTGTACAATAACCAGTTTTAGTACTGTGTCGAGTCACTACACAAAATCTGGGTCCTAAAGCAAAATCAGTTAAGAGCAGCATTATCAGCCATAACACTGGTTTGAGGGTGATGTGAAAGGGGAAGTGAGTCACTAGCTAATCTGCAGTGAGCGCACTCACCACTGGATGTGTCATTGGCTGGGGAACTCTTACATCTGCAGGTCGTAATATGTGCTGCGGCAATTAAAAACCCACCGCCGCTTCTCTTTTTACATTCATTGTACCTTTACCTTTAGCCTCCTTTTGGTCCTGCTGCACCACACACATACTCAATATCCTATTTCAAAGAGAATTAACAAGCTACTATTAATTTGAGTTCAGTGACTCTGCTTGAGCATGAGCTGAGAAAAGAGGGGGTGAAGGGATGGAGGAAATGAGGAGAGCGAAAATCCTCAGCAGAATCCCCATGAATAAGTAATAGACCAGCTGTATGATTTTTCATAACTAAAAGAACGACAGACGAAGAAAATGTTCATCTCGAAGAGAGATTCCCTCTCTTCCAAGACAAATCCCCCTGTTAACCTCTCTCTCACACACACACACACACATAGCATACGCACACACCCACTGTACAGCAGGGCTGATGTCTGATGTCAAGCATCACAGAAACCACCTGATCTCGAGTATCTGTAGTAACATATGTGTGTATAAGTAGTGCATGTGAGTGTGTCTGCCAGCACTCAGTTAGATCTGTTGGATTAGCCAAGTTTAATTGGATATGAGGACCTTTCATTGCCCTCTCATCACTTCCTTTGAGCAGAATAAAAATTAGCATAAGAAAAAAATTAAAAAGGAAGCATTTGCTTATCTTGTGTTGTGCTAGCAATCAGCTCTTAAATGTGATCAGAATGTTTTCCCCGCTGTAATATGTTCATATACGCTACATTAAACATCACATTTTATTGAATAGCCTTCAAACAAAACATTTTTTGGCTGGTTTTGAGTGATCTGGAACCAGCATTTAAAATATAAATCCTTTCCATTCCTATCCTTCATTACACAGCACCCAAAGCTGGGTCAGCTGAGGATCGTCTGAAAGCCCTGCAGAGACTGTGAAACCCCTCCTTTTGCAAACAAATATGGCTCACTTTTCTCAGTGTTCTCTCTCATTTCAATTTTTTTTTTTTTTTTTCTATATGGTGGCTGCTGCTATGGAGCTATAATGGAGCTATGATCTGTCTTTTTTCATTGTCTCATTCTCTTTTGTATCTCATCAGTTCTCTCTCCTTCTCTCTCTCTCTCTCTCTCTCTCTCGTTTCATCGGCTCTGTTTAGCTGACATTATGTATTGATACAAGAAAAATACAAAGGCTAGACCTGCACACACAAATTACATATTTTCCATGTCAATAGCAAGAGGTCAAGGTTTGGCTGGCTAGCTTGACCCAGTTAGCCCTGCTGATAGATGTTGTAACTCAACACTCAAAAATAATCTTTCTTCTTCTTCTACTACTATGTACTTATATTATATTATGTTATATTATATACTAACCCTTATATATTAAATTAATACATTTCATTATACTACAGTAAGCTAGATGTTTTGCTGGTGGCAAGTTAATTTTTTGAGGCATCTTATATAATAATAATTAATTTTTAATTTTATTTTTTTTCCCATGGCTCCGGGGGGTTAATAAAGGCCTTCTGAAGTGGATTGATGTGTTTGTGTAAAAAAAAAAGAAAAAAAAAAAGTAAAATATCTAGACCGCATTCCATATTCAAGTTACAAAAAAATAAACAGAACTGGCGTCGCATCAGTTAAGCTTTTTCCGTAAGTTGAATAGGGAAGGTGTAGGACGTGGTGTAAGCTTTTTGAACTGCGGGAGGTTTGGCTCTTTCTTCCTAAGTTGAATACGGAAGGCGATCTGACGGAAGCTATATATTTTACTTCATAACTTCGCTTCTGAAGGCCTTTATTAACCCGCTGGAGCTGTATGGAGTACACGTTTATGATGGATGGATGTGGATGGAGGCACTTTCTTCAGTTCATACTCGTTGGTATCGCTCACTGCCATTATAAAGCTCGGATGCATCAGGATATTTATTAATATAATGTATCTCCAATTGTGTTCATCAGAAAGAAGAAAGTCATATACACCTAGGATGGCTTGAGGGTGAGTAAAGCTTGGGGTAATTTTCATTTGAAAGTGAACTAATCCTTTAAGATTGCTTTATTAATGACAAAATTAAGGTTTACAGTGTTTCGGGCATCAGCCGTTCTACTGCCATTGAGATGACAGTAAACAAAAACTGTGCCTCAACAAACTGACACAACCAAACAGACATTTGAAGCATGTACAATCACGGCATAATAAACAACAGACAAAATAGAAGCAAACATGTCAGCAGAAAGGGGCACATATGCACACATATTATGTAAATGTTCAAAAGCTGTAATTGTCAAACACCGGCTCTATATGAAAACGCTTTCAGCAGTTTGTGTATGTGTGAGCAGTCAGAAGTATTTGGATTGGGTTTCTCTGCACTGGCTCTCCTTGACACTCTGTTTATCAGTGTATGGCAGGCAGAAAAAAACATTAGATGTAATCGCGGTGAACGCTAGCCCAGAGCACACGGTGCATAAGATTCACATGACGACAAACAAATCAAAGCAAACATAAAGTAACCCCAGACCAGGGTGCCATGGTTTGTCACTGGGCTATACTTTGACTAAAACGAGCGGAAAATAGCACTGAAATGCTAGTTACGATACATACTGCAAATGAAATTCAAAGTCAAGTCGACTCTATTTTGATCCTAAATTATGAGGGGAAGTGGATCATTTGTATTAAGAGTGTAATTTATTCCAAAATAAGGCTTAAGACAGCTGAAAAACTATTAAACCCGAGCTTGCATGCTGGACACAAGCAATTTATTGGGTTTCTGGTGATTTCAGAGGAAACAGTTATTCCTCAAATGTACCATAATGGAGAAAATGTGGAGGAAACCGATTTAGTTTGCATCATGCTGTGTTAATAGTTTGCTTCTTTCCACCTTTGTTATGACTGACAGTATCTGAACATTGCATGTGTGTAGGTTGGAATGATATGTGTTTGTTTCAGTATTACTGATGTTCCTGTTCAATCTCTGATCATTACGCGTCGTTGCCAGACCCTAAACAGAAAATCAAATGGAGGAAGAGAAAAAAAGGGACCGAAAACAATCTCACAAACAAGAGAGGGAACATAATGAATAAGGGGTGCATAATTAGAGCTCTTTAATAAAGCATGAGCTGGAGAAAGCCGAGCCTCTTTGGAAGGAGGCAGAGCGGCTAGATACTCCTTTTAATGCTATTGATTGGGAAATGATGTGTGTGTGTTTGTGTCAGTGGATGTGTGTGTAGGTATTGATTGCTTTGACCCAAACTCCAAAACAAGCTTCATGCACCATTTTATTCAAAGCTTCTGCAGCGAGCTAATGCTACAATCAGCGGTGAAATCTTGGAGGAAGAATCGGAACCTATTCAGGAGAATTACGAGTTATTCTGTGAGACGTAGACTAAACAGACGTATTGTGTATGTGTACAGCATAGCTGTTTCACTCGACGCCACGGTGCCTTCAAACAAACAACCCTGTACCCTAAGGGAGAGAGGACTAATCCATTCAGCCAACAGAGCAATTCTCATTATCGACTGCTAAAAAACACAGAGGGCAAGAGGGAGGCAAAAACAAGTGAGGGATGACAGGAAAGTGTAAAGGTGGCAAAAAATCAGGATTAAAATGGTAAACCACAAGACACTCTTTATATTCATGGGTAAACATCTAAACATTGTGAAAAAAGGGCAATAAAAGTTGGGTGAGTTGCTCAGTTAATATATATATATATATATATATATATATATATATATATATATATATAGGGAGGCGTTATTTGCGGGTGGGACGGGTGGGACATGTCCCTACCACTTTTTGCCAGGGCTGATATTCCCACCACTTTTTAAAACATCTCGCAGCACGGATGTATACAAATACAAAAGAAACATCTCTAGTCGATTAGCAAATAATTTGTTTGTGTTAAATAATAGGCAATCTGGCGCTGGGATGTTTTTTTTTTTTTTTTTTTTTTTAAATCATGTTGAGTGCTCGTTGCCGCTGTTATCAGTGGCGCAACAATGTTCTCTTGGCGCTCCTGCACACTGCACATTCTTCACACGGTCGAGCGATTCAATCTGTCGCTTAACGCTGTTGCAGCCGGAGACTCTATTCATTCTGGTGAAATCACAAAACAAAATGCACATAAACGTGTCCCTGCTTTTGATATACAATCACTGATGAACATCTTTGGTTTTAATGAGAAAAAATTTAAAAAAAAAAATAAATTACACGAGGGTGGATTAGAACCCAGAACCTCTGGCACGCTGAACAAAAAATCTACCACTAGTCCATCAGGACAACCTAATATTAAATACTGATCCACGTATTTATTGGCTAATGTAAATACTCTCGAGACTAACAATATATTGTATTACAATTAGTAGTCCAATTTGTCAAAAAAAAACAAAAAAACATTTCTTAATTTAATATTTCTAAGTTTAATTCTAAGTTCTATTTTCTTTCAGCTTTATTTAAATGAATGAAAATTATTTTTAATAGTTTTAGGTAAAAATGACCGCTAAAACAACAGACAATTTTAGGCATACTGAGTAAAATCACTATATTTTAATGTATACTGTAAATACATCAATTAATTAAAGACTTTTTTTTATTGATTCAGTAATTTTGAAAAAAAACAAAAAAAAACAAATCTGTGGTACAGGCACATTTTTTATTATTTTATGAAATAAAAAATAAATAAATTTAAAAAATCCACCACTAGAACATAATGCGTATCATAAAGGGTGCATTTCTGAATCTCATTGCTGTCTAGTAGAAACAAGGGACCTAATTTATGATTTTTAAAATTTATTTATGTATGTATTTATATATTTTGAAGGAAGTTATTTCAGTAACAAAATAAACCGTAATAAAGATTTCTAAATTTGGGAAGACCTATTCTCAAATGAATCTAATAAATAAATGAATTGGCACAAATCAGACATCATATTAAAGTGCTCCTTTTATTCTGTGGAAGAAATAATGCACACGCACGCACACACTCACTCACACAAACATGCGGTTACGTGGTCTCATTTCATAGACTCCATTCCTCCACAGCCTTCTATTCGCACTGGGGCAATGCAAGTGTTGAACAGAATAATAATCAATGTGTGTGTGTGTGTGTGTGTGTGTGTGTGTGCGTGTGTTTCTCTGGATGTGTGGGTGAGTGAGGGGTGTGTTATTAGGGGTTGCACAAACACGTGTGCATGTAAGGAGCACAGGGAAACACATTCACACTACACACATATTGAGATTAAGATGTACACTCAAATATATTTACCTCAGCCACTGAGATATGGTAGGCGGAGGTTAATCCATAGCTGCATGAAAACAGCCCTCTGATTGGCTGAGATATGGCAGCTCTCCTGCCCACTCCAGGAAGTGATTGATGTTAAGCGGACTTTGATATTTGACTGCTGTGATGACAGTAGGAATATGATTCATCTCCTCTGCCAAAGGAAAATAACCTGCTTCTCTGGTTTCCAGGCTCAAAACACTCACACACTCATATACAAAGGCACAAACACACTTTCACACACACACAAACTGTACTGTAGATGTTCATCTGGAGTAGTTTCAATAGAAAACTGACCATAATATTAGACAGCCGTTAGACATTTGATAAATGATGACAAGAATTATGTTCAAAGGGAAAAAGGAAAGAAATGATGGATATAATATTTGTCCCACATCTAGCCCAGGACCAAAAAGGCCTTCTATTTCTATTTCTTTTTCACTGAGAGGAAGAAGAACATAAAACAAATGCTTTTTCTTCATAAAAAGTGAACAAAACGACAGTTTATTTCAGTGAGCCAGTCAGGGTTGACCAGCATAGAGTGAAGAGAAAATGGTCCTCTGAATTAATTTTGAGGAATGATTGATATTCCAAATGCATCTCATTTCATTTAAATGACAGTTCAGAACACACCGTTATAAGCTCGCTGTGCCTCAAATGATCTATTTGCTCTTTTTCTCAATCCCTCAAACTGCATTCAAACAGAAAAAGACAAAATTATATTACTACAATATGACTGCTGCTGGTACCTGACATTGAGGAGCAGTTGATTGTGTTACACTTTATTTTACAGTGCCATAGTTACATTGTAATTACTCAAATAAGTACTGAGTACTATTAATTAACTACATGTATTTACTAGATTTACAGTTAGGGTTTGGTTTAGGGTTAGTTACTTGTAATTATGCACATAATTTACTGTTATTACTATAGTAGGTACACGTAGTAACATGTAACTACGGCACTGTAAAATAAAGTGTTACCGTTGATTGTAAGTCATGTGATGATATTACAAAACCGATTTTCCACCCTGGAAGAATCTGTGGAAACTCAAAGTATTTGATCTTTCAAAGTTGTAAATAAAACAAAGATTACTGGAGTACGTTTTACAAGAAAATACTATTTCAGTCTTTATGCTTCAAAATTCTGCATTTAATTCAATATGTTACTTGCCGTTTCTATGTAATTAATTGTGAAATACACTAGCAATTTCTGAGTGACTTTTTTTTTTTTTTTCTACACTAATGATGATAATGTTAAAGTTTCTCTTTTGTTGACAACAGACGGTTTATAAGTGTGTCTTATTAAAAGGTTGTGGAGATGGTTGGTATTCCCAAATGCACAGTAAAAGCGACCCAAATTCAGAGAACATGCAAATATGAGAGTTCATGTGGAGCAGCTTTTACTGCAAACTGATCCGCTGCAAGACACTGAAAACACCAGATCATGAGCTGCTCATGTGTAAAAGTGCACAGTGCTGCGCTTCATTCTGAAACACACAGCTCATGTATTTATTTAAAGGGGACCTATTATGCATAATTCACTCCTTTAATTTTTTTTTTTTTTTTTTAATAATCCCCATAAATCAGAAGCAGTGTCTAAAAATACTGAAAATACGTCTGAAAATATGCTCAACGCTGGATTTGCACAAAAGTTGATTCTGAAAGATGGGCCTATAACAACTGTTCATGCTCAGACTTCATATCCAGATCAAGTAAAACAACTTCATGTTTTGTGAATGTTTTCAAATCATGTTTCTGAATGTGTTTGTTTGCATGCTGCATGGCTAATGTGACTAAAGATGATTATATAAATTATAACCATAATTAAACAAAATGATACCCAAAATGATCTCCATATAGCATACAATATATTCTCTGGCTCTGTAGGCATCCTACTACAGTTCCCACATGAGCAACTGCACAACAATTTATAGATGATAATGACTGAACATGCTAATCCATAAGTTGAATAAAGTTAACTCCACAACATTTTCATAAATTCATCAATGTCCTGTTGCATTCTAAAAATTGTGACTTCTTCCTGAGCCACTACATCTGTGTCCAACTCCGGTTCGAATATGTAAGGCTGAACACCACTACTGACAATTTCTGACATTTTGGCTGCGTGACATTCTCCAGTTTTGTTGTTGCCAGGCATGAGCTGTTGAAGCCCCGCCCTCTTGTGGAAAGGGAGTGGGGAGCAGCATATAATTTGCATTTATAGGTACACACATGAAAACGGAGTGTTTTTGCTCACACCCAAATAGGGGCAAATTAGACAAGCTATAATAAATTATCTGTGGGGTATTTTGAGCTGAAACTTCACAGACACATTCTAGGGACACCAGAGACTTATATTACATCTTGTAAAAAGGGACATAATAAGTCCCCTTCAAATCGCATCCTCTGTGATTTGATAATCACACTGAGGTGTCTCATGATTTCAGTTTTATTTCGATTAATTGTGCAGTTTGTTGGCAGTAAAAATGTGAAAAACGACATACAGTATGTGTCTCCATGAATGTACACACACAACTACATATGGCATAGATAGATCTGCCTTGCTCTGTCTCTATTTATCTCCCATTCCCGCACATTTGCACACACACGCACGTACGCACGCACGCACACACACACACACACACAGCCGTCAGCTTGGTTATATAGTATGTGGATATATGGGCTAGCATATGTATAATATGTTAATCCCTAAGGGCATAATGCATCTCCCCTAGAGAATGTTCTGGAAGTGTTAATAGCTCACAGCCGGGAACACGGCTCCTCCCCAGACCACAGGCAACAAATCACTCCCTACCTGCACTCCAGTGCTCCCATATCCTACACTATATCCATGCTGAGAGTGTGTCCATCCACCTAATTCTCCTCATTTTCTCCCCACCCATCTTTTAAAAGCACCAAATTGCAAAATCCTATTTCTTCCTGTAATACCTGTCCCTGTATTGGAATGAAAGGATGAATGTAGACAGAGAGAGAGAGTGAGAGATGGAGGGAGAGGTGCTAGCTCAGCAGAAGGCCTGGTTAATAGCACCATTACTGTCATGAGGATCCAGATTCGGACAATGAATTAATAACGAGCAGAAAGGGAGCTGTGTGAGAGAGAACGAACACAGACACACACACAAAATCACCGGCGCACACTCAGCACCTCTATTGCGTAAGTGTGCTGTGTGAAATGGCAATAAAAATGGGTGATGTTGCCTTCTGAAAATGTGACACATTTAAATAGAAGAACAACGGAAAAGATGGAAGGATAGAGTGGATGTGCATGGATTATTAAACCCACAGGCCGCAGAAAAAGTATGGCTTAGTTTGGGATGCATCAAGTGTTGATCACTATGAAATTTTTTTTTAAAAATAAACTACTCATATGACTGAATTTGGATTTTTTTTTTTTTGCCCTGTTGATCCTGTTGCAGTGTTTAATGTAACCAACAATGGATGTACAAAAGAACTACGGTACCTCTGCTTTCCATTGATTGACTGTAAGTCATGTGATGCTCGGATACAGTCGGCAATGTATTATACTGGGGGTGTGGTTTAGCTTAGGGGAAAACAAATCCCAGTTACCTCCAGTCCTCTTTCGTTACCATAGTTACCTATTGAGTAAATTTCCAATAGATTTAGGTAGTGTATTTTTAGAATGAAACACCATGCATGTGGAGTTTAGCACTTCAAATAAAGCATTTTTTTCACCGACCAATTAATTAAAGAAGCTAAAAGAAGACTACTGTAAACACAAGCAATTTAGCAACAAGATGATAAAGAACACCTGTGGAATTACTTGAAACGTGTCTGAAGTCGATTTTAGTTTGCTGATTTAATTACAAGAAAAAATAAGCTAATTTAGGTTTCCCGTATAGTAAACCAAGACTGCAGTATATGACACATTGATGATAACTGCATCTATGAGACTGAACTATGTTACATTTTTTTTAAGGTGTCCTTGTTACAGTGTAATTACACTCAAGTACTGAGTAATATTAATTAACAACATATACTTACTATACTATATCTAAAAAATGCTGGGTTAAAAACAACCCAATTTGGGTTAAAAATGGACAAATTTTATTTGTTTATAAGTTTTATTTAAGTACTGTTTAAAAGTACTATATGGCTGGCTTAAAATTATCCCAAAATAGGTTGAAAATTGAAAATCAGACACATAAATACTAGAGGCAATAATAATAATCAAAAAGTCAATATTTATTAATAAGCAATTTAATAAATGTTTATTGTTTAATTATTATTCATTAAACATATCAATAAATGTTCATGTATTAAACATATTAATAAATGTTAATTTCCAACATACTTTGGAATCATTTTAAGCAAGCAATACAGTCATTTTTAAACAATAGTTGAATTAAATAAAACTACCCAGCAGGTTGGACAAACATTTAACCCAACCGCTGGGTTTGTCCATTTTCAACCCAACACATTGTATTTAAATGAATTTGATTGGTAACGACTGGCATACATCATTTTATGATGACAGACATAACACGACATGACATTAAAACGTAAATATAGGTCGTAATAAGGTGCTTCAAGGAGGACAGTGTCAACAAGGACACTGTAAAATAAAGTGGGTTACACTTTATTTAAAGGTGTCAGTATTACAGTGTAATTATACATTTAAGTACTGAGTAATAATAATTAACTGCATGTACTTACTATAGGTTTAGGGTTAGGATGAGGGTTTGGTTTAGGGTTAATAATCAAGCATAATTTCTAGTTATTACTACAGTAACTACATGTAACGTGTAACAATGACACTGTAAAATAAAGTGTTACTCTGAACTATTCCAAAAGATAAAATATGATGTACAGGTATGCTGATAATGTAAGAGGTAAAATCAAGCTAAAAGAAATGGCAGAAATTACTGTGAAAAGTTAAATGGATAAAAGCAAAGATAGTGATATCATGATGAAAACACTGTGACATTTACGTAATATAATAATGCCATTTTCTTATTTATTTATTGTCTGACAATGTCACATTTTGACATGCAACTCTCAGTTACTGTTTACTAATTACGCCCACTTTTATTCATAAAGAGAGCATTTTTAGTGAGACGCAATACAAATGGTGTATTCATCATTGTCATTCTCTGACCTATTCAAAATGTTTTCCACAGCTGATTGTTAGACTCTGATTTACCTCTGTTTTATCATTTTATTGCAGCATAAATAAAGGTTAAAACCCAAAGCAAATCCGCTCATGAATTTCCAAGGAACATGATTCGTCATCTCCATCAAGCCAATCTGGTCAAACTCATCTGTTCCCTTATGATTATTTTGCAACAAATCAAATCAAATTTGAATCATATCAAATTTGGATATCTAATATGGGTCAGATGGATTATACCGTACACAGAAAAATATAATAAATAAAAGGATGAAACAGACATAATTTATCCGAAAACAGTCGCCGAGCTTTGGAACAGAAGCTTGATACGCAGATTAAGGAAGATAAGCTTGTTTTTTCTCCTTATCTTCTTAACAAGAAATATCACATTAATTTTCTGTTTTTTGAAAACAATGTATGCAGAAACTGTGGCAAGTGTAATTGTGTATTAATAAAACTACGCACACATGGCCAAAGATAAGTGCCCCCCCACAAAAAAAAAGCGCTCATTGCTCTCACTCCTCGCTGGGCACAGTTGAATAGCATTGCCATTTGAGTCATAAACCTTGAGGGAGAACGCAAGTGAAGAGTGCAGATTGTGTAAAGATTATCTATAGATGCTCCAATATAGAGAAAGATGCAGAGAGACAGAGACAGTAAGAATCAATGACGTGCTATTATATCCTCTAGACAGCTGCAGCACAATAAAATGCTTGAAATATGAAGCAAAAATAAATCAGGCTTTCTGAATCTTTGCAGCAATGCAAATCTACTTCACTCTTGTTCTATCTTTGTTTTTTTGGGGTCGTAACAGTGGGGGAGACAAGAACAAATCTGAATAACGTAGACGAGAGAGTGAGAGTTTGGAGAAGGTTTGTGTGGTATTGCAGTGTGCAAAAAACCCCCAAAAAAACTCTTCTGCGTTTACACACACATGCATCGATACGAGTTCATTTAGCATTCAGTCCTACACTATGACTCCCTCAGCCAGCCTGTGACGAAATATGGTTTCCTTCAAAACAGAAATATGCTTATAAATGTCTTTTCAGCAAATAATTTCACACCCAGTTAACGCTGGCACGCAAGCCTGCATGTTATACACACACATGCACACTGGAAACTCCACCTCTCCTCTCGGTTTACAGGAAGAGGTTAATCTTGTTCATAATTTGATGAAGAATTTAAAAAAATAACATGCTGTGTCCTCTCTTCACGAGCACAGAAGAATAGACGGAGAGACACTGCCCCGGGCAACACATTTTCTCTTTCTCTCCTCCTCCCTCATCCTGCGCTCCGCTCGGCACATCAGTATGCTGCAGACACGCGCACGCACACACACACACACGGTTGGAAACACACACATAAACGCTTGCCTGGAGTCTCTAGACACTGAAGCTTTGTTCCGCAGAGCTCTCTCTCTCTCTCTCTCTCTCTCCATCTTTCTCCTTAAGTCATCAGACTCAGTTTCTTCTAAGTGATATTTCATCAAGACATGGGAAAGTAGTATTTATTATAGACAAAGTCTTTTACTCCTTTTTGTTCATTTTTAACAGCCTAAAATGCACCACACCCAACTAATGGCCTGATTGTCGTTAAATAAAAACGTATAGTCATGAGATTCTTTCCCTGAACACACCTTCTGAGGAAGTCAAACCCAAACTAGATTCATCACAATGCTGTGGAGAAAGAAATTGAACTTAAACACTCAGTGTAACACGCATGGAGTGTGTTTCAGCATGCTTAATGTGCGTGTGTGTGTGGTCCTGGTAAATACTTTGTGGGACAAAATGTCTTCACAAGTATGCCAATACCAGAAATCTTTGACCTTGTGGGGACTTCCAAACCTGTAAGACTTTCGTTCATCTTCAGAACACAAATGAAGATCCTTTTTTGATGAAATCTGAGAGCTTTCTGTCAACAGTTTACGTAACTGAAACGTTGACGCTTCAAAAAGTTCATAAAGAGATCGTAAAACGAATCCATATGAATTGAATGGTTTAGTCCAAATTTTCTCAAGAGACTCGATTGCTTTATATTATGAACCGTTTTTTTTTTAGGCTTTTATTTACATATAAACGTTGATCAGTGAATGCTAACAGAAGCTCAACTGAACCTGCAAGAACAAATCTCTTGCGGAAGTTCAAACGTGCTGCATAACACAGGAATGAATCTTACTGATTCTCGCAAGTCAAGCAAACATGCTTGAGCTTCTGTTTACCACAACTGATGTTTGAGTCGATGAATGTTCATATGTAAAAGCCTAAATTCAATCTGTCATATAAAGCTATATTGTCTCTTGGACTAAACCCCTCAATTCATATGGA
This sequence comes from Elopichthys bambusa, assembly GCA_037101425.1. Lineage (NCBI taxonomy): Eukaryota > Metazoa > Chordata > Actinopteri > Cypriniformes > Xenocyprididae > Elopichthys > Elopichthys bambusa. The sequence goes on along the minus strand of CM074432.1, from coordinate 14,579,897 downwards.
ATCGTTTTATGATCTCTTTATGAACATTCCGAAGTGTCAAAGTGGTTGTTGCGTAGCTATCAATGGAGCGACAGAAATCACTCAGATTTTATTAAAAATATCTTAATTTGTGTTCCAAAAATGAACAAAACGACACAAGGGTGAGTAATTAAAGACAGAGTTTTCATTTTTGGGTGAACTAACCCTTTAATATTTTTGAAAGAAGTCTCTTATGCTCACCAAGATTGCAATTGTTTGGACAGAAATGCATTGAAACAGTAATATTGTGAAATATTATTACAATCTAGAATTATTTTCTTTTTTTAATATATTTTAAAACGTAATTTATTCCTGTGATGGTAAAGCTGAATTTTCAGTGTCACTTGATCCTTCAAAAAGCATTCTAATATGCTAATTTGGTATTTCCATCAATGTTGAAAATAGTTGTGCTGTGGAAACTGACACATATTTTTCTTTTCTGGTTTGTTTGATGATTAGAAAGCAGAATATAGAAATGAACAGCAAATTATTTGAAATTGAATTATTTTGTAACATTATAAATAAAATATACTTTATACAAAAATACACTGTGGATCAATTGAAAATTAAAAATAATTTCCAGTGACAGAAATAATATTTTTTTTAAACATAAATATGCTTCTAAGTTTTACGTCAATGCAGAATTAATGGGTAAAAATGTACTAGCTAACATTTGCTCTGATTATTTTTGTTTGTTTGGGTTTTTTTTTTTTTTTTTCCCCATCCATATTGAATATAATCTCTTTTAATCATAGTGCATGTTATGCTATATTAGATGTGATTATCCTGAAAATCCTGTCCTGCAAAGTCTGTCTCAGTTTGGTCCAAATATCCATATGCCTGAACTAAGGACATGTTCAAGCATTGCCAAAGAGGTCAAATCCTCAGAAAGTATAGAAGTAAAAATAAAAATTGATATTGAATCTGATGAGTCTGGCATCTTTCTTCACCGCCTCATTTTGACACACACACACACACATACACATCGACCTGATGTTGAGGGGGGAAGTCTTAGGGGACTTCTGTTAAAAATCTTCTGTTTCTCACACTACTTATGACCTCATGAGATCTTACCTGACTCCCAGTGAAGATTAGAGACACAAGAGAAGGAGAGGAAAAAGATAACAATAACAATAAAAGAGACTTTGGACAAGAGACTGTCATAAAACAGTGTCATTGTGTTTGAACTGTTAATGGTATTTAGGGCTGAACTAAAAAAAGAAAGTGAAGGAAAGAGGGAGGGAGACTATACACGAGGGTGTTCATACATGCATGATACACTCATTGTGATGATATGCTGTGGTATGCCAGGCATTGTGGTGTGCGTGTGGTTGCTTTGCTCATTTGAGTTGAGGTTAGACTTGGATTTGGTCCTAATGCATATAGGTGTGGCACACTGACAGATAAAGGTGCATGCTGCCTACTAGATATTAGACTTTGTGCTCCATTCACTGCCATGCAAATGTGGAGCAAATGCTCTAACCTGTGTATTTGTATAGAGAAAAGATGTTTGGTCCATAGAAGGTCTAAGCATCACAAACCAAAATGACAAATGTAACGGTATTCTTGTTCGAAATATTTAACATTTATTAATATTATTTGCTAAATATATTTTTAGTAAAATAAATGGATTTATTAAATAATTTTTTTATACACTAATGTTCACAATTAAAAAAAATATATATATATATATGTATATATATATATATATATATATATATATATATATATATATATATATATGTAGCATAACTGTTAAAAATATAACTGTTTTCAACATTGATAATAATAAAACATAATATTTCAGCAACAAATCAGAATAGCAGAATGACTTAGGACTAAAGGATCGTGTGACACTGAATACTGGAGTTATGACTGCTAAAAAAAATCAGCTTTGCCATCACAGGAATATATTTAATTATAAATATATTTCAAAATAGTACTGTTTTTACTGTATTTTTGATCAAATAGATGCAGCCTTGGTAAGCATAAGATACTTATTTTAAAAACATAACAAAAATCTTACCGACCCCAAAATTATGAATGGTAGTGTTGTATGTTAAATGAATAAATAAAAAGCCCAATAGCATGAAAACTTGGATGAGGGATTTTCCTACATGAAATCACTGACTTTAGTGTTCCATTGGCTGACACTCTGAACATGTATTAAAAAACAAATTGCAATGCCACCGTTTTCCTTGCAGGTGTTCGATTGTCAGCTAAGGTGTCTCCAAATTGCTGAGGATAAATGATGCTGAACAGTGCCAGCATTTCTTTTGCAGGTGTAAAATGATCAACCAGTCATTTGCAATGTTTTACACACCTATCTCTGCAAATAGGTTTTATTATTCTGCAATGTAGGAACCTTCAGCCATTTGTGTTTATTAGCTTAAAAGTGACTGTTAAACATTGTGTAATCTTTACCACTGTGAATAAGGCTTGACATTCACACCTGCCAACCTGCCAAATGCGGGTGGATTTCTTTCAGTAGTGGTGTGTAACGCAGTCTCTAGCCACTAGCTACTAGCCACTTTGGCGGGTTGAATTTTATAATATATACATTTTTCAATTGTAGTCTTAAAAAAAAAAAAAAAAAAGTATCTAAAATAATAAACTAAGTGCAATGTAATGTTGTCAAAAATATCAATTTTTTTATACATATGAATACTGAAATATCTGATATTTTCTGCAGAATAAATACACAATACCAGCTGTGAGAAAGCACATATTGTGCATAATTTTACTCATTTCTGCAGATTTTGTGCTCACACCCAAAGTGTGCGCACATAAAGCCAACCCCCCAGTACTAAATTGAGTTCTTTTCACTGTTTATTACGCTTGAACAGTCAAATACACTCAAAATGCCGGCCAGTCAGTTATGTTTGAAGTGAATGTAAACAGTTGAGAAAGAAAACGCATATGTAACAGTACAATGGATCTGTGCGTCAGGTCTTAAAGTGACAGCAGCCTAATATACCTGCTGCCAAATTATAATATTAATAATAATATTATGAATTTATAATAATAAATAATATTAAAAATATCTATTTGGCAGTTTTTCTTCCTCATGGTATCAATGTCAAAATTGTGGCCAGTAAAAATGCTGAGTAACTTTGGAAAACCACTAGTCACAGTGTCTGGTGAGCAAAAAAGTTAATGTCAAGCCCTGGCTGTGAATATGATTGCATGATGTCATACAACCACATCAGTCACTGAAAGTTGACTACTGTACTTTTCCAAGAAAGAAGTTTGAAATTCCGATTTTCCAAGTTGAATTGAATGTTGCATGAAAGAGCTGTTGCTTTCTGTCATGACGGGTAATTACCCGTGGCTTTTGCTGAGCTGACAGTTTTGCTGAGCAGTGATAAAAGAGGGAAATGAGCATCGTAAAAAGTGAGCAAAACTGGAGCTTTTCAAATGGGGAAAATATCAACATTTACACGCTCTTTTACATTCTAGAAAGAAAACAACCAATCTCTACACTCTAGCGAAGAGGATTCTAGATGTCCATAAAATACATTCTGGCCCCAAGTGTCCAAAGTATGAGTTATTCAGCCTGTTCTGGCTGATGTGTGTCTCCAGGTCAAGGTCTTTCCTCCAGCCTGTGCTTTAGCCCCGAGCATCTTCTGTGTCCTGCCAGAGGCGCTCAGGTAGTTTAATTTAAGCCAAGCTGAGGTGGATCAAAGCCCGGACCTAGCCTCCACATCAAAGTGTGTGGCGTGCATCTGTGCGAATGAAGCGAGACCTCGATTTACCTTTGCCGCAAACAGGGTTGGAAACGAACTGAGGGGTCAGTTTGCTTTTGAGAGACGAGGAAGCAAAAAGGGAGAGAAGCTGAAGGGTCGCAGAGAATCAAATTATAAACAAAATTAGTAATCCGAGGGCTGTTTTGCATGATATCATATGTATTAAACACTTGTGAGATATTAATCAAGAAATTGATACAAAAGTTAATCATTTGTCTTATCTTGAAGTGACCTTTCACAATGCAATAATCCCTATGTTCAGCTCGATGTATGTTTTCTATTCAGGCTGCCAAGTTTCCAGATGTTGATAGATGGCTTGAATAATATCCTGCTGTTTAAAGAAGAGTCTGAGCCACACGTTCCTTGTTAAAACACCTGTAGACGTTGGCTACAATGTTTTCAGCAGTCCTTACACCTCGCTGAGACGTTATCGAAATATGCGATCTGTAACCCAGACACACACTCCCTAAAGGATGTCGGCTTTCAGCTTGAGCTGGAATCTTTGGCAGCCTTTACCACATAAGTCTTTCTCACTTCCAAGTTCTGTTTAAAAACAGCACACAGCGTCCAAACAATGGAATTCCTTGTGGATGATTCAGCGGCTCATTAACAATTAAACTTCCATTAGCAACACGGTCGAGTTTATGAAGTTTCTTCTGTCCCGCCAACCATATCTCTGAACCACTGCCAAATAAAATATCTCATAATGCTATAAATATTTCATCCCATAAACTAAGAGAGGTGAAAGATAAATGCTTACTAAGGTATAATTTTTAAACGTCCTGTATGTCAAATACTCTGCTTTTGAAAGTGTACCATCTGTTAATATGTCATATTTTCACACATCATACATAAAAAACCTCAAACCAAAGCTTTGATATGAGTTACTTTGATATGATATTGAATTCCTTTGATATGGGACATAAAATACAGTGTTTCATCATTAGTGGAATGTTAAGAGAGTGAGAGAAACCCACAATTGTGTATTTAATATGCAGAAATGTACTGTGCTTGTTTTCCCTTCCATCGTTTCAACTTTACTTCAAAGGACTGGAGGTAAAAGGAATGAGAGTCTTCTGTGTTTATTATTGTAATTTCATAAAGAGGCAACTTACATAAAGAATTACACACACAATGTAATCCACATCAATACTAAAAAAACCTGTCATTTCATGATGACATGTTTTTGATGTGTGCATGAGCGTGTATATAGTCATGTTTCATGGATACGTGAACTTGCAGATTTTGCGATTTCCAAAAACACCATTTTACAGATGAATCGCTGTTTAAAAATATGCTCTGTAAGTATTTGTGTGCTTGTTTTGTTCTTTTTCAGATGTATCAATAAGAGCTGTTACCTCCTCACGCTTAGTCTTTCCTAACATCCCTAAGAAATCGAGGAGTGAGACTAAAGTGTAGCGCTGATGGAATTCTTTGTTTTAATATTCTACTCCCAAAAGACACAAAAAAGCATGTTGGAGTGGGTTGCAGATAAGCCTCAACTGTTCCAGGCACATACATTATTCTTTTATCATTTTCTATATATATATATATATATATGTATGTATATATCTCCTATGGATAGTTTTATGTCTGTGTGTTCTTGAGAGAACAATTTCAGCTAATGTGTGCATCTGTTTGCCATCTAGTGAGTGTATATAAGTGTGCGCGTGATTGGCGGGGAATATTGCAGTCCAGCCATGTATGTCAAACTGAGGTAGATGGAGGGAATGGCTGTAATTAACTGTAATTTGTTTGAGAGACATTGTGAAACCACTGGGTGCTGAGCTTCAGAAATAGAGGAGCGATACGAGAAGAAGAATGAAGAAAAAATATTGAAAAATATAAGAAAAGAAATGTAGCTCAAAAGAATTTATTATATTATTTTACAAAACACAACATTGCTAATCTGTCTGAAGTACATAGTCAGATTCATAAAGCTAAAGGAATCATTAAACTACAATGACAAAACATTCCTTCAAACACTTTACAACATTTTATAAACCTATTTACTCTTTTGAAAAAGAAGTACGCTTTAGCATACCTTTAAAAAGAGTACTTATTCAGAAGTAATATACTTTAAAAGAACTGAATGTAATATTTTTAGACACTTGAATGCATGTTATTTGCACTTTAATGGAAATTATTATTATAGTTAAAATTTATATTAAATGCAAGTAGATGCACTTTAGAGAGATTTTTGACATACTCAAGTAGGACTTATAAGTACATCTTTATATGTAATTTCATTACTTCTGTTATCTTTGAAATTATATGTACACTATATTGTATATATGGGATACCCCTCTAAATCATTGTATTCAGGAGTTCCAGTCACTTCCACGGCCACATATATATGTCACGTTAGTTTCAGTTTTAATGGATTTTCAGTTTTGTTTTTATTTGTCACATTTTCCTTTGTTTGTGTTCCCACCTGTCTTCCGTCTCCATGGTCACCGTCATTATGAGTTCACGTGTGTCAGCTGTGTATCATTTAGCACCTTGTTATCTGCATTACTTAAGTTCCTGCCTTTCTGTTGTTCTTTGTCCGGTCTTGTAGCTAGTTATGTGTGTGTACCCTGATCCCCTGATGATGTTCGGATTATTATATTAAACTGTGTCTAAAGTTTATTTATCTTTGTCCTCATCTGCCTAAGCACACATCGTGACTCTCTCTCTCTCTCTCTCTATATATATATATCAAGTACTTTGCATGTGCTTTCATATGTTAGTCAACACGTGCAAAAAGTGTACATCTTTAAAGCATGAAAAGTATTATTAATATTTAATTTGTAAACAAAATATTTAATACAGTATGTAGCATTAAAGTAAAACTTATTATTTGGCATTATTATAAAGTGTACTCTCTTTTATTTGATTAATATAATAAAATCGGCACGTGCAGTTTTTTTTATATACTTTTTTTTTTTTTCTTTTAGGATTATAAGTATACAACAAGTGCACATTCAATACGATTAAGCACACTTCTTTTTGACACAGTTAGGTGGCATATGCCAGCCTGCTCAAAATGCTAACACAGAATGTTCTTGTGACATTTCAGCAACATTTCCAGCAGCATCAACACGACTGAAGCTTTGCGGACCTTACATGCGCTTTGTTCCAGGGTTCTCCATCACTGTCAGTCTTTAATCCCACCTATTAATGCTAAACCTGAACTTCACCCCAGCACTTGGTAAATGACAGTTACCTGCCAAACAAGCCGAGCTGAGAGCTCCATGTGAACAAAGACTTTTTCGTGATGCATATCTGAGGCCACAGGACAGAGAATATCCCCCTCTCTGTTATTCTTTCCAGCTTACATAAATCCCCTCAGCGAGAGAACCTGGTGTGAATTTTTTCTAGTCCTTTGAAGTTTAACCAGCAGAAAGACGGGCCACAGCTCCAGACCACATGGTGAGATTTTTCCCTCAGAAGGTTATCACCATAAACCTCCCTCCCACCTAACTGAATAATGCATTGTAAAAGTTTCTTGTTAAAATAGAGAACACAGGGAGCTCAATGAGCTCAATGAGCTGACCACTTTTTTTTTTGCATATGAAAGCAACATAAGTTGTTCATTTGCTCTGCTAATAAGCTGGACATGAGATAAGACCACTGTGTATTTGCTGATTTTTTAGGATGTACTTGTTTATAGAGGACGGTGGGTGTAGGTGGTTGCTACTTGTGTGTTGTTCATTCATCAGCGCCATATGCTTGTGTGTTCCTGCATGTTACCTGTCTACAACAGGCAGCATTAACTGAACAATGATCAAAGAAAGGGGAACGGAGGAGCCTCAGGCTCTGAGAGCATCTGTTCTTCTCTCTATCAACATCCAGGGAGGCCCAGATTCAATCCCCAGGCTAGATTAGAGATCAGGCCAGGCTCTGTGTATGAGCTGCAGGCTAAGACAGGTAGGACAGTCCCATGGTACCTCCATATCATTTATCCACACTAAGCCTCTGGGTTTGCACTCTTCAGGTTTCAAATCAACTCAGAGAACATGCAGTTTAAAGAATTCTAAATGACTGCAAATTTTAAGATTTAGGAGAATAACAAAAAGTCGTCATTAAAGTCGGAAGTTACGATAGTCTTTTCTTCCCTATTGTGATATATCTGATTGAAATTGCTTCTCAAACAAGAAAAGAACAGCTTGTCCATGGGGCAATACCCTCAAAGAGAGATATTTGTATCTTATTTACCCTTAAAAGCGTTACAATAGTACCTATTACAACTCTAAGGTACTAATATGCCCCCTTTTTTTGGGAGGGTTAGATAAGGTACAAAGATGTCCCTTTAAGGCTAGTGGCCATGTGACAAGCTGTTGTACCACTAAAGGTACAATGTTTTTCTTAAAGTGTATATATTTAATTCATGTTACATACATTTAAGATTCTTCAACCTAGTCAACATAAAAAAAAAAAAAAAAATATGCTTTGATGCACTATACTCCACCATATACAATATCTTCAATGTATCTTTCACCACTATATTACTCTAATAAAGCCCTGTGTGGTAAAATGGACAAGCGGGTGTGCAAGTTAAAGAAACAGAAAAAAATGGCTTGCCCACACTGAGAGGGAATGAGAAGGATGTCAGCCAAACACAATTTAGCATGCCAGGAACAGTTTTGAAGAACAAAATGTTATAAGTGTTGTTTTCTAAAGCAACTTTTTGTTATGAAAGAAAATGGTAAAACTTTATTTTGCACAAACACTGATCAGAGTGGGATGTGTGGAAAATGGTAAAACGTGGGAATAACTGTGCATGGGGAAAAAAAAACTTGTCTTTATACAAACAGAGCAAAAAACCATCCTGAATATGTTTTTCATATGTGTATGCTAACATCAATAGTTGCTGGCAAACAGTCTTGTGTCACGATAGCAGTTGTTACTTTCTCTCCACTGTTTCGCTGTTATTGGTCTAACACAAAATGGTTACTACAGAGAGTTACTGAAAGCGGAATAATATATTATGTAATTAAAAAATGTGAAGCATATATTGAGATCAGAAATAGAGGGCTATTAGAACTTGTTTTCAGAGCCACTGATATGTGGAAGTAACCTTGTCAAGGCTGAAAAGTTGAAAGTAATTTATACTTACAGTATATACTTATATGACACATGTACAAACTAAGAACTAGAAATATTGTACTTAGCTCTCCTCTTTCATTTGCTTTTTTTTTTTTTTTTTTTACATTTCCAAGTTCTGAATGTTTGCATTACTAGTTATTAAAAAAAGCTTCCCTTTCATCTACAAAATCACAGAAAAGCCCTGATTCTAATTCCGTGGCTTCTATAAATCCCCAAGGGGATTAATGTAAATGTTTGCTTTGTTTTTATTTAGAAATACATTCATTAGAATTGCTGTTTGATTGTATTTTATGTGTTTGTCTTCTAACAGACCCTGGTTGAAGCCTGTAATTAGTAAATGCTGAGAAAGCAGTTACAGGAATGAGAAGACTTCATATTTAGAGCTCTTCTGCAAGCCTGTACTCTCCATCTTCATTGGTGCTGAGACTTCAGACAAGCTTTGACGAGAATAGGTTCTGATATTTCTGCTGCAGGCAGGAGGATTTATGCATTTGTATGAACATCTTTTTAAAATGTTCTCAGCCTCGTCCTTATTTTTCATTTTGTGCAGATTAATCATTTTGTTTGGGGTCTATTGACCTTCCAGGGTCACAAAATGCAAATAAATAAAGACCTGCACACAGAAACATAAATTTAGATAGTTACAAATACACAAATGCCTGTGGTGCAGACAAATGGGTCAAATAGAGGTTAACCAAATGAATGGGAAAGGAAAACAGCCCTGTTCTCCCATATGGAATTTATTTGAGTCTTTAAAAACATAGGAATATCACTTTCAACTTTCTACGCGAGCGTTAAAATCTTCCATACTGCAAGATGATGTGTCAAGAAAACAAAAAAAAGTGATCTTTCAAGTTGATGTAATACATATTAAATAACCCATAACAAGGAGAACAAAAATAATACTTTCCCTATTTAGTTCCCCAGTGCCAACATTGCAAGTTTACCCTAAATGGTAAAACCCTAAAACAGTCAAGTTGTTTTGTCTCCTAATTTGAGCCGTATTCCATGAGGCTTTGATTATGTCGACCTGCAGAAAGTGAGTGTGAAGTGATACTGATGTGAAAAAATGCATGAAAAAAAAGAAAAAATAAAATAAAAAATTGGCACCCCAGAGATGTGCGGTTATCCGATGTACATGACTGCTCCCCAGGCAGTCTTTTATCGTTTCTTCAATCTCTCCATTTCTGCCTGAGAACACCACATCCTTCAATCCGTCTCCTCCTGCTCTCCTTTTACAGCGATTTTCTTGGGTCAGATCTTGCCTAAGTTCACACATCTGGTCTCAAACTGAACCCGGTTTTACACGATTTTGTTTAACAAGTGTACTATATCTGGAAAAGGAAAAACGAACAGATGTATGCTTGCTTTCTTCCTGATAAATCTGACAAGCAGCTTATGGGAAGAGAAAATAATAGAGAGGGGGAGAAAGAGAAGCAAATAAATGAGATGCTGAGGACAAAGTTGCCGTGAGAGTGGGAGGGTGGTGGCGGAGGGAGATTGCTTACAGTCGGTTCACACATCTGCATCAAACGGCCTGACACATCTGGCGTTATCTCACAACACACAGAAACCAAAAATAACAATTGCGGTAAAAGGGATGGGCCGAACGAGCGTCGCGGTTTCGCACTACACAATAAAGCAGAACACTTCCAAAGATGTTACTTTTTAAACATGTGCTGTAATATTTTTTGATTGCCTCTATCATCAAATACCTGTATGTAATGTCCCCTGAGATTCGAAAACGTCTGTCCGCGTGCCTAAGAAAGCAAACGTGAATCCGTCTGTCGAGGGAGATGGGTGGAGAGGGAAGGTTGAGACTGCCAGATGTTTTATGTAAGCGTCCCTCTGAGATCAACGCTTCAGTTTGTTTTCAAGTGTGTAAAATATGATGGCCACTGTTTAAAAATTGATCTCCGTGGTCATTAAGAGAGTTTTGATGATGAGGGGTGGTTCAGACAGGTGCCTGCAATTAACAGAAACCCATAAGCCACTGGCCATTATAAGGACACGTAAAAACCGACAGGCACTCCTGGGATACCTCGTTCACAGAGCTGGGTAGATATCACAGGGGAATGAATGAGGGGTTGTGAGGGAACACATATAAACACACTCTGGTGAGATTCAAAATTCTGAGACCACACTGAAGGGCCAGGATTATTTTATTTACATTTAATTCTAGAAATATACAGAACACACACATATATGTATATGTGACCTGTGCTGGCAAAATGAGTCGCAATAATGAGTTATAGTCAAAAATGAGTTATTGTTTGAATCTGACAAAAAATGACTGAGCTACACTTGTTTGAAGTCGATAGATAGTCAATTTGAAGAAAAACTGAGTTAAAGTTTTCTGAAGGTTCCAAAACAAAATCACCTTAAACCCCTGTTAATAACACCTAATTTGGCACATACCTCGACAAAACCAAACATCTATAGGAATATATATATATATATACATACAGTTGCAAGAAAAAGTATGTGAACCACTTGCAGAATCTGTGGGGATCATACAAGGGATCATACAAAATGCATGTTATTTTTTATTTAGTACTCTCCTGGGTATGATATTTTACATAAAAGATGTTTACATATAATCCATAAGACAAAAAAAAAAATAGCTGAATTTATTAAAATGACCCAGTTCAAAAGTTTGTGAACCACTGATTCTTAATACTGTGTGTGGTTACCTGGATGATCTACGACTGTTTTTTTTTTTTTTTGTGATGGTTGTTCATGAGTCCCTTGTTTATTCTGAGCAGTTAAACTGAGTTCTGTTCTTCAGAAAAAAGGTCCCAAAAATTCTTCAGTTTTCCACCACCTTATTTGAACCCTTTACAGCAGTGACTAAATGATCCATCTTTTCACATGAAGGACAACTGAGAGACTCAAACACAACTATTAAAAAAGGTTAAAACACCGATATTCACTGATGCTTCAGAAGGAAACACGATGCATTAAGAGTTGGGAGGTGAAAACTTTTGAACAGGATGAAGAGGTCCAAATTTCGCTTGAATATCATTTTTTTTTTTTTTTTTTTTTTTTCATTTAGTACTGCCCTTTGGAAGCAACAGAAGATACTTGCATGTTTCCCGGAAGACAAATCTTAAAATTCCAAAAGTTTTCACCCCCCATTTTGTATTTTGTATTATCTCCTAAATTATTAACATTTTCACAGATTCTGCAAGTGGTTCACATACTTTTTCTTGCAACTGTATATATATATATATATATATATATATATATATATATATATATATTCAACTTCAATTTTTTTAAATTTTATTTTAGTACTATAATGTTTATATGTGTATATCGGGATTGCATGAGTAAAATGGATTTGTTTACATCAGCATGAGTTTTAAAAATCACATTTCATTGGTTTAGACTCATAACATCAAAAATTTGCTGTGAATATTCACAAAGTTGGAATGCTGCACCTTAAAATGAAACCAAACTTGGACTAATGAGGAAGTTGCTGAGGGGAAGCACGAGTGGTAAAGCAAACAGAGAAAAACTGCATTTTTCATGGACAAAGCAAAGGTACTCTTCTCAGAAAACATACAAATAAAGATACTTTTAGATGTTTAATTGCTATTTGAAGCATTTGGATCATTAGATGAGGCCTTAATGAACAAATTTTTGTGAAAAACCTCAAATTCGACCTAAATATTTGACAAAATATTTGACTTTTTTTTACTTGTTTTACCTTATATTAATATATAATATATTGAAATGCAGAATTAAAAAAAACAAAAAAAAACTTTTATTTGGCAAGGATACATCTAATTGATCAAAAGTAACAGTAAAGACATTTATGATGCCACAAAACAAAATCTATTTCAAATCGATGCTCTAAACTTTCTATTCATCAAAGAAACCAGAACAAAATGTCTCATGGTTTTCACAAACATTAGCATCATATCAGCATATTAGAATGATTTCTGAAAGATCATGTTACACTGAAGACTGGAGTAATGGCTGTTAAAAATTCAGCTTTTCCATCACAGGAATTTTAAATTGTAAATTTGTAAGCAAATTTGTGATTTACATTCACTGACAAGATGATCTTTGGAGGTTATGCAGCTCAAGTGCTGTTGGCATTAAAGCAAACAGAGGACAAATGAAGCATTTTCACTAGTGATCTCAGACCTCACTGTAATATATCTAACCAAATACTATATCCGCAAATTAAGTGCATAGACAGTTTTATTGCATTGGACTTACTGTATCTTGACCTCAATTAGTCATACATATATTGAATTAAATCTACACATTTACACATACTCTCAGACAGCTAACACATGGCCTCACTCTTTGTTCTGAATATAAATATGTATATATACAAGCAAGAAATTTCCCTCGGCACTGCCGAAGAAATCAATGTTTTAAATCACACACAGAAATACACTAATGCATAAACTAGTAGGGGATATGCATTTGTGTGCACAAGCACAAGGTTAAAAGCACAAGGGAGAACCATTTGAGCAAAATTTCCGATCTGGATAATATTAACCCCCCTTTATAGCACTTGGTACACAGCACACACCTCTTACTCCACGGGGAATTAAAGAAGAGCAGAAAGAGAAAAACAAAGAGGGGGTACAGGAAAGAAAAGATACAGAAATGAGTAAAAATCAAAAGAAAAAAAAAAGAAGAGGAGAAGTCTAAAAAGTGCTTGAATCAGCCTGAGATGGAAGTAAAAAAAAAAAAAAAAAAATGAAAAATGGGCTATAAAGAGTGCAGGGTAGAAAGACAACAAAGCAGAAACACTAGGGATTCCGAGCAAATGTCACTGTCATTTACCTCGCCCTTGTCAGACTTTTTATGTGAGAGATTGAGAGAGGAGGAGAGGGGAATTGGGCCGGGCCTAAATGGAAATGTACATATATCCATCTGGAGGCCAGTTTCACAGGACTCTTGGGGTCTCTCTTCATTCAAGCAGGGCCGAACCAGCGACCTAGCAGCCAGATATAGACCCGATGGCGAGTCTTCTGGGAGATTTAGGGCTCAGGATAGAAACAGCTCACTCATTTTTCACCTGCCACTAATTAATTTGAAGATGAGTGCGTGTGTGTAATCGTGTGAGTGTGATAGGCTTAAGATTTATTTTATTTATTTATTTTTTGACTGCTGGCTTTTTCTGTGTGTGTGTATAATATATATATATGGCATCTCTGTGTGGGTTTGTCTTATTAGCAGCCATGTATCTATTAGATGAATTTTTAGCACACTTTTACACATTCTCTCAGGGTCATTATTCCCTTCTAAGTTCCAGAAGTCACATTTGCCACGATCAAACCCCCGACAAACACACACACTGAGAATCTTAATCTCCCTAAGGTCCAAGGGACGCTTATGCAACCCCAGCAGGCCTTCCTCTGCTAGTTATCTGCTTTGCTTTCAAAGAGAGCTCTGCTCAAAACCCTGCTGCTCTCAAAACATCTCGGAGACACTTCACGGGAGATTATGCATTATGAACAGTCTCGCTAATACGGCTCTGAAGTATATTCTGATGCATGAGTTTTAATTAAGAAAGAGCAGAGTCAACATTAAAAATCCATGGCTGAAAATATGTCTGGCCTCTCTCGCGTCATCTCTGCTTGATTTGATATTTGTTTAGTACAAAGACACTATATTAACTAGCTCAGTCCCTAAGGACAATATTGCTCAGAGGTTTCTCTCATAGCATCAACTTTGTCTCAGATATTCCTTGTAAAATTTCCTTTGGAGGGCAAAAGATTCCATTTGCATTTCTATTTCTCAATCTAGGGGGAAAAACAGAGATATCATTAGTGATATGTGTTCTTAAAAAGTACTTAACTAAAAGCTTAACTGTGTTTTCACTTCACTCTATGACTGAGATGAGCTTTCTCCAAAGGGTCTGATTAATGGGATAAACCATCTAATTTAACTAGTTATGGATGGAAGGAAGGGACATGGACTGAGACACAAACACAGGCACTTACAAACAGATAGATGGAATGTGTTGAGATGATGTTTCAGGCTGGTCTCAAACCTGGTATCAAATGCTGTGCCACAGTTAAGACACTATATAAGTTACTTTTTGCTATTGTTTAACTAAGGTAAGGTAATCTGAAGTTATATACTAAAGTTTCTTATTATATTACTATATTTATACAATTATTCATAAGTCAAAAAAAGTGCACTGATAGAACACAATGTATATAAGAATCCATTGTAGACCAGAAACATTTTCCTGAAATTTGAGTTTTGTTTTACGGTATAAATAGAATAGTATCACATGAATACATTCGCTACACAGTTAAATTATGTATATTAAATTCAGTGTGTTGCTGAATATATGAAACTAAAGTAACTTTACTTTTTAAAAAAATCTGTAAAAATTAGCATTTATTGAATCTGCATATATTCTTGAACCATAAAAGTCAGATTACCGTACAAATTAGACATTTATGGATGCTTGAGACAAACTTCCACAAGCTGAAAGTTACCCCTAAAAATGATGCTTTTATTATGTATACATTGGCAGTTTTACATATTGACTTCCTTTATTCAAATGGCATTGGACTAAAGTTGGACTAAACTTCTAACAAGCCCAGACAGAGAGAAAGAGAGAGAAAGAGAAAGACAGAAAAAGAAAAACTCAAATAGAGAAAGAAAGAAATAGAGACATGTTGATAAAGAATGAGGAAGGGTGAGATTTAAGAGTCTGAACATTTCTCCCACGTTTTTATTTATTTATTTACTTATTTTCACACTTCTACCTCTTGTATTCACACCCGGACTGAAAACGCAAAGGCCCTGAGGAAGCTCCCAGCAGCTCCTGCTTGCCTATTTTTCAGATCTGTCAGTTCTTTTAGTACATCTGCCTAAGACAGACACAGAGACACACACATGCTCGCACATACACATTCACGGTTGTCGCATGCCGTTGTCAGTGTTATTTTGGTGGATGCTGCTATTGCTGTTGACATGAGATTGCAGTGAATAACGTGGTCTGTGTCGACATGTGATGCACGTGCAGATTTGGGCAGAAGCGCACACACACACTCTCGAACACCCGCATGCCAATGTATGTTGAGCCAACTTGAATGTAGAGTTCCTGTACTTAAATTTAATTGGTTTGTTTTTGGTCTATGTACACATCACAATATTTTTAACAACGGGTCTTTTTTCCATTTACATGAGCAGAAGCAGCACTTCAGATCCAGACCCTGAAAACAGCCCATTGAACTGCCCTTCAGTTGCCTGGATCGTTTCGCCTTGTCTTTCCAAACACACGGTGCTTGTATTCAGATTCATTCTTTTCCCATCCCTTCATCTCCCTCCGGCTCCATCTATATCTACTAACCAAACTCCAGCACTTTCACCAAACTTTCTGACAGAGGACGGAAAGAAACAAGAGAATGCCTTGGCTCTAAGGGAAGACAAAAAAGATTGAACAAGTTGAGAAGAGTTTTTTTTTTTTTTTTTTTTTTCTGATGCACACTTGATGGAAGCATATGGAGGGTGTTTGTGTTCAACAGTTGCATCAACAGATTTTTACAGAAAAGAAAAGGCCTCCCATTAGTCTGTTTCTAAGTGTTTACAGGCACACAGTGGGTTTGTAAGTATGTGCGTATGGTTATGTGGGGGAAAGAGAGTGCAATTATAGATATCTAATGCTTTTCACTTGCTTTCATACACATTGCTTCACAAAAGGCTGTTTAATGGGTCTAGAAACATACACATACACTTGATGTTAGGATAAATATTTCAGTGAACTCCACCAAATCACCTAAACAAACACGCATAGCTTACATCTGCTTGAACTTTTATTTACCCTACAACAAACTGAGAGCTAAACAATATCATTTTCCCCTGTTTCAGACAAGGAAATTCAGTCGGCTTGGCAGCCATTTTGGCAAGTCCCCGGGCTGCTATTTTCTGTCTATAGAGATGCACGAGCGGGTTTTATGTACTTGAATGGAGAAAGACCGAAATCTCCAAAGCTGCTGGCCAAAGTTACATTTCAATAACATATTTCAAATTTCTAATAAAATCAGACAGGAATTCTATAAATAACCTGCAAATAAATAAATAATAATAAAAATAAATAAATAAACTGATTTTCTTACTCAGTATTTCTGTCTTGTTTTTCAGTATACATTTCTAAACAAGATTCATTTACTTGATAAGCACTTGTTGTTGTTGTAATTTTGATTTTATTTATTTATTTGTTTATTTCAGAAAACAATATCTTAAGTAATTTTACTTATCAAGAAAATTTATCTTGATTTAAGAATGTTTGGAAAACAAGACAAAAATATAAAAGCACTTTTTACAGTGTGCTTCTGAAGCCAAATGAATCAATCAATCAATCAATCAACCAATCAACCAACCAACCAACCAACCAACCAACCAACCAACCAATTAATCAATAAATAGTTGGTCTAGTTGTGAACATGCAAGTTCCTACAGCCACCGCTGTGATTTTTGTTTTCTTTCTCCCTATAGATTGGTTATTTACTGAAGAGTTTACCCCCTGTTTACCCCCTGTTTACCCCGCCACAAATTTTCATTCCAATCAATCACGGTGGTCAGGGTATAAGGATATAGTCAGTATTTCATGTTTCACGGGCTTGTTTAATGCTACGTTTGAAGCATATCCAGGACACCTTTGAGATGTATAGCCCTTAAAACTCTCTTTCTCTTCTCTCTTGTTCTGTCTCTCTGAGATAACAATGTAAAAAAGAAAGAAAAACAATGCTGGCTAGCAAAGTTGGTGTTGTGTGCCAAGAGCTACAAAGCTAGCCAGGTCTGCAAGTGCTTTGCTGAGTTATGTGCCGGCATTGTAAAAGCTAGCGTGCCCCTCGCTTACGGCTAATTGAATCCTCTGAATTGAGTGATCTGCAAAGCAAAAGACACAAATTATCAGTAGTCTTGAAAAGCACTCCTGAGGAGGGCCTCTTAAATGGAAAACACGCTGTGTGGGACACTGAAAAGATTTGTCACGAGCATCAGCCACTGGCCCTCCCATGACTTTGGCCACCGCTGCTGAGGGCAGGTGGAGAACAAAATGAACGTGATTTTCTCACACTGCAAAAGGACAATGTTTGACAATGTAATGTTCTTATTTTTGTATATAAATATAATATATGTAGATATTAACCTAGATAAATGGTGTAAAAATTGCTGTTTCATTGTTAGTTCATCATGTTATTTAACTCTTACCATTTGAACCTTACTGTAGTTTTAACAAGTTGACAGCAAACTTTTTTATATTCATGTACAGCTAGTTGCTAAGCTAGTCAGTAATTGTATGTTAGTTCATGGCACATAATGTATGAACTAATATTAACAAATTGAATTTTATTGGAAAATTTTTGCTTTAATAAGTACCTTTGTAGGCTGCTTTTCCTTGTAATTTATATATATATATATATATATATATATATATATATATATATATATATATATATATATATATACTTTTATAATATCAAATCTCTCTCAACTTAACACTGTTGGTGGTCTTTCAGGAGGGTTGCAGACATTCTGGAATAGAGATGTCCCATTACTATAGAAACAAGAACATGTTTAAAACCCATAAATTCTAAATTAGCATACATACTTAAGCCTAAAGCTAGCCTTTCCCACCAAACCAAATTCATGTAAGTGTAGATAATTTGGCGCTTTACAAAAAGAAAAAGAAAAAAAATCCCAAGGTTGCTGATGGTGTATGTCCTTAGTTCAACGGGGAAGGGAAAGAAGAGAGAGAAATAATCTTTCAAAAGGATTTTCTAGAATAATAAGCCAGCACACTGCAAATCTTCCAGGTATGCACTAAAGGTAGGAGGTGTTCCTCTTGTGTAGCAGCATGGGCTCATAATCTCTCCTCACACACACACACCATGTGATGCATGAAAATGAGGGTCTGTATTGAGTTCTCTTAAAACTGCTCCAATTCTTTTTAAGTGTTCTCCTTACTAGTGCAGAAGGACTGTGGGTTTAATAACTAGCGGGAGGTTTTTGGGAATAGCCCATTACAATGTCATCTATTATAAACTACTGTACGTGTAGTTAGAGATGTATGGTGAGCCACAGAGGCTATTATACAATAGAAATCATGTACCTTTCTTTTAATAGTACTAATTTCTTTTTTATAGCTCTGTAATACATCTAAAAGGAATTTAATAATTGCTGATTAAAAATGAATTGCTCAGGAAGAAAAGAATGCTGCAGTTTCTTCTGGGAATTAACTAATCTTTCTTTCTTGTGCCAATTTGGCTGAATGTTTTTTTTTTTTTTTTTTTTTTTGATGTTTGTTTGTTTGTTTTTTTTAATACGTGTACTGATGGATTTTGTTGTTGTTGTCTGTGACGGATTTCATTTAGCAACTGGCTAATAGGCCGATAACAAACATGAGCTGAGAGTGGAATGACATTCTCCATTTGTGAAGCCGAGGTCTTGTCTTTTCCCCTCCAGGCATTCCCACCGTCCAAGGCCTAGCCTGTAATTTTCAATGGGCTTTAGTGTCCAAGTGTTGCTGTGACCCCCACCTCTGGAGTAAATGGACTGGAGACGAGTTGCAGAAGAAGCCCTGATTATTTCCCCACGTCCCTCAGTAAAAAATAAGGGGAACTCAAGACACTGGCACTTTGGACCTGTTATTATATTGGCGGGGCTGCTGCTGTTGAGTCAGTCTGGAAATTTGAGATCACAGGGGTCGAATGACCAGACATACACAACCTAGTGATTACAGGAGCTGCTTTGAGAAAATATGGGAGGACTGGGAAGAGAAAAGATAGAACGGTCTCTCTCTTTTTATATATCAGTCCCCTTTTCCAGGTTTTAATTCAGGATACTATCTCTGTGGAGAGCCCAGGTAGACTCTATAAATCTAGCTGGTGAAAATTAAATGGCCATAGACCCAATCCTTGCAGAGGAATTGTTTTCTGCCCATAAAAGACTTTATTAGAGAGGAGTTTGCCTGCCTCTCCCATGTTTCTCTGTGTCTCTGTTCAAAATACATTTCAGGTATTAAGAAAAACAGGTAACTGTTTTCAAAAGTGATAATAATAAGAAATGCTACTGGAGTAATGACTACTGAAAATCCAGCTTTACCATAACAGGAATAAATAGCATTTTACAATATATTAAAATAGAAAACAGTTGAATTGTAATAATTTTATTGGTTTTTAATTTTTAATAGTTTTACTCTATTTTTTTTTTTTTTTTTTTCTTAGCAAATAAATGAAATCTTGGTGTGCATAAGAGGAAAAAAAAAAAAAAATTACAATCCAAATTTTTGAGTGTACTTTTGAGTGGAGTACTTCACTATAGTTTTCATATCTTATATTATTACAAACAGTTGAAGGAAGATTTTTACCCTCTCCCCCACACTAAGACAAAATGTTTGGTCCAACATCTATCTATAAATCCATAACATCATCATAGAGACACAAAATTAATTAATGTAAACGAGAGTGCATAAATCAGAAAGCATGTAGTTCTAAGCCTACATGCATCTTACATGCCAAAGCACGCTGCACGTTTGAGTAAGCGTGTTCTGACAGGTGTAAGGATGAAGTACATGAAATATGACATGTTCATTTGTTCCCTGTAATTGAGCAAACATAATGAATATGCGGGGAACTGTGCCAAGAAGATTGTATTTAACTTGTACTTATTCCAGTCAGTGTGCTATTGACAATTAACTATTTATACAGTTTGTACATTTTATTTCTAATCATAATTTATTGTAAATTATGGACATTATGGAAATTAGGTTGTATGAGTTTACATTATTATTAAAAACAGTAAAATATCATGTAAAGATTATTGGAAAAAAAAAAAGTTAGTATAATATTGAATCTTTATTTTAGTGCTTGAGACATGTCTCTATAGGAGTTGAATTTACTAATACTACTATGGAGAAGGCCTTCCTCATAAATATTAATTAGGGTATGAGAATGAACAGTGCAATAAGGTTCCAGCAAAACCTAATGAATATTTATTATCTAAGCAGCCAGTTGGTGGCACCACACTTTAAAACATATTCTGTTAAAGGGTTAGTTCACCCAAAAATGACAATTTTGTCATTTATTACTCACCCTCAGGTCGTTCCACACCCGTAAGACCTTTGTTCATCATCAGAACACAAATGTAGACATTTTTGATAAAATCTGATGGCTCAGTGAGGCCTCTATTACCAGCAAGATAATTAACACTTTTAGATGCCCAGAAAGCTACTAAAGACATATTTAAAACAGTTCATGTGACTACAGTGGTTCAACTTTAATATTATAAAGTGACGAGAGTAATACATTTTGTGGCCGATTTCAAAACACTGCTTCGAAGCTTCAAATCAGTGGTTCGGATTGCGTATCAAACTGCCAAATTCACGTGAACTACTGAAATTTCGAAACACTTATGATGTAACGAAGCCTCGTTTACTGAAATCATGTAACTTTGGCACTCTGAACTGATTAGAAACAAAAGATTTGTAACACTTCGAAGCGGCGTCTTGAAATCGGCCATCACTAGATATTGTTGGAAAGTCTTTATTTTGTTTTTTTTTTGGCTCATAAAAAGTATTCTTGTCGCTTTATAATATTAAAGTTGAACCACTGTAGTCACATGAACTGTTTTAAATATGCTTTTAGTAGCTTTCTGGGCATCTGAAAGTGTTAATTATCTTGCTGGCAATAGAGGCCTCACAGCCATCAGATTTTATCAAAAATATCTTAATTTGTGTTCCGAAGATGAACGAAGATCTTATGGGTGTGGAACGACATGAGGGTTGTTAATGTATTTAATGACATCATTTTCATTTTTGGGTGAACTAACCCTTTAATGAAATTTTGTATTTCAGTCTTCTTGACAGTCAAAAATTGACTTCTTAAAATTTAATAGACTGAATATTTTGGACTAGTTCTTTTTTTTTTTTTTTTTTGTCTGTACTTAAAGGCTAATATGGCCCTAATAACACACACACACACACACTTTGACACCCCTATCATTATTCACAGAGTGAACAAGCACACTTTCATGGCATAACCCACCTTAAATCACAATATAATTCACCTAATCACCCATCTTATTCCATACTATGGCAAGCGAGGGAGGACACGAGATCACAGCATCTGAAATTAACATGACTGAAAAGGCCCAGGGGACTCCATAATTCAGCTGATTTTATAACAGCCTCTCATAAACTCCTGAGCGTGACCTTCATTTTTCAAAGGCCGCCCTGTATTCCATGCACTGACAAGATTTATTGGCCAGCACTAATAGCCTGGTCTCTCTTTGGTGGCCTCTCATCGATATAACGCTTCCTGGCTAGCCAGGTGAGGTGGCATGAGATAATGAATATTTTTGGAGCTTGCGAGCGTTCTGGATTATGTTTTGTGATAGGAATGCATGCTCAGGCAAAAAATAGCATTAAAAACACAGGCACGCTACTAAAAACACAAAGACAACTAAAGTTTTCTTTGATATTCATAGCCAGCAAGACAGTTTTCTTATTTCTTACAGTTTCTGTCTGCACCTTTCTTATTTTCTGAGATCTATCGAGAATCACACACGCACACACACAGAGACACCTTTCCTCGCATGTAGCTAAGTGACAGTGTTCTTGTGATGGAATGGAATGGCTGAACCGTAGAGGCCCCTGTTGCTGCGCATTTTCTCTCTCACACACAATAACGCACAAACACGCGTACACACACAGAGAGCACCTTGGCCTTGCTCTTGCTCCTGAGATGCAATGCCACACAGCTCTCCCACAACTTGATGGATGGCCGCTGAACCTTCCCTCTCCTGCCTCACACACACACACACATAATCTCATTTGGGAACGGTCTGGACACACACACATACAGTAGTAATCTCTTTTTGCGGCTTGTGGAATGACACTGTGGCAAAAGAAATGGAGGACTACTGGTATATTCCCGTCAGTCCTTTCCACTTCTTATTCCATTCCGTTTGAATCCATTTGGCTTCAGCTGCATCTCTTCTCCATACCAATGAGGTCTCATTGATGAGGAGCAGTCTCCTTTACGCAAATATGTAAGACTTTGTGCATTATTTATACTGGCCCCAGTGTTTAATCTCCACTTATGCAGTCAAGAGATCACAACTCACTTAATATTTCAGGCCCTCGCGCTTGTGTGCTTTACACTGGAGAAGAGCAAATGTTAAAATGACAAATAACCGGCTGGAGACGGATCGTGTGCGTGCATTTAGGTTTACGCAGCTGATTTCGTGCCTGTGGTGACAGATATGGGTTACGTCTCTTAAAACCATCTGGATTTGGAAAATGGTATTACCCGTTTTTAGATGTCAACACACGCAGATGTTTCATTACGGAATAAAGTTGGCAGTCATTCTTGATGTGTATTATTTTAGCCCATAAACATCCATTCATTCAGCCAAAGCACATTTTGATTGGATGACAGCGATGGTATGTCATGAGAGAGTATGTTGCGGTGTCACCCAGAAATTACTTTTTTTTTATTGTGTATCCTTTTTCTTTCATGTAAGACTAGTATGGCAATTTCATTTGAGTTTTTCAACGGACTTGAGACTTACTCAAAAGGCACATGCTCAAACACAAACACTTGGCTTGATACGCCTTGAAGACTTTGATGTTTTTTCTATCTCTCTCACACAGACTCACACAAAGAAACACAAGCGTTACCGCTGCACATATAAGCATATATAGAAATCATAGGCCAGTGGTTCTCAATGTTTTTTCACCAACAATATTCCAGCCCATATTTTAATCTATAAACATTTCTTATTTCTGTAAATTAGTAACTAAATAATGAAAATGATTACATTTCAAGATTCCAGAAGTGTTGAATGTTCTTCAGGGATCTTACTCTCTTTTTAACCAATAAATTTACATGAATTTTACAGTCATTGTGGTTTATTGGATAAGGAATAATATATGTTTGCTAAGCCCCCTGGTTGAGAACCACCATCATAGCTAGCATAATTAAATATCCTAGTAATTTATTACAACCCAAATCCTGGAAAAGTTTTTAAATTTCAATAAAATGAAAACTAAAAGACTTGCTGAAAAAGCAAAACATTTTGAAAAGATTCAGCTGGGAGAACTTCTAGCAACTAATTAAGTTAATTGATATCAGGTCTGTAACATGATTAGCTATAAAAGGGATGTCTTAGAGAGGCAGAGTCTCTCAAAAGTAAAGATGGGTAGAGGCTCTCCAATCTGTAAATGAGTGCATAAAAGATTGTGTAATACTTTAAAAACAATGTTCCTCAACATTAAATTGCAAAGGCTTTGCAAATCTCATCATCTACAGTGCATAACATCATCAATAGATTCAGAGAAACTGGAGAAATCTCTGTGCGTAAGAGACAAGGCCGAAGACCTTTATTGGATGCCCGTGGTCTTCGTCTTCCGTGGACCATAGAAAGTGGAAAAGTGTTCTATGGTTAGACGAGTCCAAATTTTACATTCTTGTTCGAAATCACAAACGCTGTGTCCTCCGGGCTAAAGAGGAGGGAGACCTTCCAGAGTGTCATCAGTGTTCAGCTCAAAAGCCAGCATGAATATGTCTTCAAACTGTTTTGAAAAGAAGAGATGCTACACCATGGTAAACATGCCCCTGTCCCAATTATTTTGAGACCTGTAAGCAAGCATCAAATTTGAAATGAGCTCATTTTGAGCATAAAATTGTAAAATTTCTCAGTTTAAACATTTGTTATCTGTTCTATTGTGAATAAAATATTGCCTCATGTAATTTGAAAGTCTTTTAGTTTTCATTTTATTTAAATTTAAATAACTTTTCCGGAATTCATGTTGTAAAATCAAAACATAGAATCAAAATGTACACTACTTACTCTTATTAAATGTTCCTGATCTTTTGACGACAAACCCCTGATGTCACAAATCCCTCTTATTCTTCAGCCACTCTACTCCAACCACTTGTCATATCAAGACCATTTTTTACAATCCTGATAGATAAATCAAGTTCCGCCCACTGGAAATGCATCACACTGCTCAAGTAAAATGGGTTGCAAATGTGCCGAGATGCACCACAAACCACATCAGGCCATGAATATGAACATGGCACTATTAAAACAAGCAAAAGACCCATTTTCAACCATCCAATCCCTGTTTATATTCTTTGTGCTGACAGTGAACTATTCCCCTGTGTTGGTTTAGAACAATGCTAAGTGGTTTTGCTTTTTTACAAGCACCACTTCAGCACAGACAGGGCTGTGGCTGTGCAAACAATTACACAAATATACACAAAATGACAGATGCACGCGCAGAGTCACACCAACGCATATGTTTACTTCCTCTAACCTAAAAATGGCCAGAGAACAAAGAGAGGTGAGCTGTCATTTCAGAACCATAATGATTAAATAAAACATAAATCCAATTTTACAGAATATGCTGAAATATACACACGTGATTACAATTCAGTTGAATTGTATATTATTGCACCAAGTTGCTGTGTTGCTTGGTAACTGTAAATAGCCTAAATAAATAGTGTTAACTATTTTCTATTTGTTATGCAGTTGTTTTCACTTAATGAAAGCAATGAGCCATTCAAGGATGTGCATTACAGTGATTTTACCGCGGTTAAAGGGCTTTCTGCTTCGGATTCTGCCTAAAAACCACTACTTAACTGTGGTAAAAAAAAAAAATTACTGCAATACACAGCCTCTCATGGCTTATTGCTTTGATAAATCCTATACCGACATACAAACATGTACGTGACATGCAAAAAAATAGGACAGTTTAAAATAAAAATCTGCAATATTGCACTACAGTTGTAAATGATACAGCTAGAATGTGTGTGTGTGTGTGTGTGTGTGTGAGAGAGAGAGAGAGAGAGAGCGTGAGTTTTAATCCAGTGCATCCTGTGAGTTTGGACAATGTCAGAATTGAAGTACAGATGGGGGTTAAGCACGCATGGCGATGACACCGGCACTTACAATCAGCACAGCAGCAACCAATCAAGAAATGATCTCAGCTTCGGCCCCGTCGCTTCTATTCCACCCGCAACTGTCACTTTCATCATTTTAGCATGATAAATGTTACAAGTGCATCTCCGTAGCTTCAATCAAGACTATTCACATGAAGATTGAGGAACAAGAGACTATGAGAGAGAATATAATAGAGAACAGAGAGAGGAGGAAGGCGACAGAGGGACTGAGAAAAAGAAAGAGGCGAAGAATGAAAGAGAACGAGAGAGAATGCAGGCACGCACGAGCTACATCATGCTGTCAACGGGCAGCTGAAAGGATAGATTACTTACAGTAACAGAAGGAGGAGAAAAAGAAATCAAAGAGACACTGCAGTACTACTTGTAAAAGGTCAAGTGAAATAACTGTGCTCCAAAAAGAAGACAAAAAATAAAAAAACACAACTGTAATTTGAACTGTTTTCTCTGTAAACTTGAATCTGTGCTGTTTTTAAAAAACAGCTTTCATATTTCTGGCTTAAGTTTCACAGGTCATTTACATTTACTGTTTTACATACGCACATGTCAACACTGGGCAGAAGTTAAACGTTGACCTCTACATGCAAATTAAGAATTGGCCTCTATTTTCCAAGATGATCTGTGACGTTCAGCTTTTGTTTAAGGATCCAGTTGTGAAGTAAATGATTGCATATGGTAATTTGCAAAGTATAATATTTGCATATGCATCAAAGTCCCTCTCTTTCTCTCCCAATGGAAGTGTGCTGTCTTGAATCGCATCTGTACCTGTGACAGATTTGGTCAGCGTTGGCTATTCAATGCTGGCGTTGAGCTGACAAGCTCTTCCTAATAACACAGCAATCAAGCCTGCAGCTGATCTAATTCTGTCCTGGGTCTCCATTACCCAGCAATTCTGTGCGATTACATGGCGTGTTATTTAATGTGACGTGACGATGATGGCGTGTAGTTAATTTTACACTTCTGTATTGTGATGAATAGAATATACGACTGCTTGTAAATGCAGGTTGATTGCTTCATTGATTGAAGGCTAATTCTCAACTCTGAGGTTACTTGGCAAACATTTTTGAAAATAACTGTAAATAATTATAATCTAATAATCAAAGTTACTTTAGTAGAAAATCAAGTATTTCTTATTTAAAGGTCTTATGCATGTACATGCTTACCTTGTGCATTTTTTAACTCATAAAAGCACCTTGTATTTAATGAAAATAAGCTTCTGTGATTTGCTTGGATGTTTTGCTAGCAGCAATACAAGGTTAATTGCAAAAGCACACAAATAAATATGCTGCAGAAGGGATTGGCATTTGCATGGCTGTGTTTTTGTACTGCTTGCACGTGTCCAAAATGAGTGATGCTTCGGTCCGCCAAGCACATGTATGTAAAACAAATGTAAGATGGACAGCATAGTAAAGTTTAAAACCACAACAAGCCACAATGACCTCAAAAAGCCTTACAAATCTCAGAAAAGACTAAATATGGAGATGGATTAGTACAAACCAAACCATTTGGCACTCTCAAAAAAAAAAAAAAAAGCAACTAAACTATAAACATAAACTAACCTCTATAAAAGTTACAAACAGTAACTAGACAGAGAGAGAGAGAGAGAGAACACTTCCCCATCTCATCAGAGAAATTATCTGTGTTAAGACCAACTGAATATATAATGCAAGAAAGGCATAAACCAGCAGTTAAATACAGTATTAATAATGGCAAACAACCAGATATGTTTTAGAAAATGGCGAAGAAAAGCATGAGATGTTGATCACTGTGAACCACCTTGATATATTACCTTTCTGGCTAGCAGAAAGGTGGCGTCTCCCACCTGCATTAGGTTAAATTAACAACAGCTTGAATGTCTCATGTGCAACGGGACATGGAAACACTAGTGTTGTCCGGTTACCTGTCTGGTGCGACCGGCGCGGTGTAGTTTCTGCTATCGAGACAGAAGATGGAGTGCGCGCACGTGTGTGTGTGCATAAGTTTCTGTGTGTAAGGAGATTAGGGGGATGTAGGCAACATGAAACCAGACCACGCATTTATGAGGCCACTGCACTCGATCCCTCTCAACAGACACACACACACACACACAGAGAACAGTAGAGACCTTTCTCTAGCCTGTTAACAGGGCCCTCTTTCTAGTTCCTGTCTCTTTTACCCTTTCCTCCACTAGACATAAAAAAAGAAAAGAGGAAGGGGAAAAGAGAGAGCATCTCAGATGTCAGACCATAAGAACTGAAATCAAACACGATCAAAAAGAGCCAGGCCTTTTCACAAAGAGAAAAACACAGGTAGTTTTCATGGATGACTTCACCAGAGGGAATTGTACTGTGAAGAGAAAATTAATCTTGTCCAGAAAACTAGGTATTTCAAATCTGTTACAAGACACCATTAATAATACCACTGTATGTTCCCCATCATTAATTTAAAAGCTGCACATGCATCTGTACATCTAGTTCAGAGAACGATGAGGTAATGTGATCTGACTCAATAGTGTCACTATAATATTATTTATCTAATTTTACCATCCAACAGAAAGTTAAATGCTACCTAAAATTAATAAGCATCTGACTTAACTTAAAAGGGTTAGTTCACCCAAAAGTGAAAATTCTGTCATTAATTACTCACTCTCATGTTGTTCCAAACCCATAAGACCTTGGTTTATCTTTGGAACACAACTACCACTTTAAATCCCCAGAAAGGTAGTAAAGACATCATTAAAGTAATCCATGTGACTGCAGTGGTCTAGCCTCAATTTTAAGAAGCAACATGAGTGCTTTGTTTGTGCAAAAAAATAAATAAATAATAATAATATGAAATATATAAAAAATAATATAATTCACCACCTTATTTACAAAATATTAATCTCCAATGCACGCTCACGCAACAACGTCTGCTCTCCTGTCAAAACAACACACATAATTTGCACAAATGTAGAATTTTTTTCTAAATAAAATAAATTATGTTTTTTTTGTTTTGCACAAATAAAGCACTTGCGTAGCTTCATAAAATTGAGGTTAAACCACTGGCCTCACATGGAGTCACATCACAAAATTGAGTCACATCACAAAAATATGAAACCAAATACATTTTCTTAAATCGCTACAACAGATTACTTTAATGATGTCTTTACAACCTTTCTGGGGCTTGAAAGTAATAGTTGCATAGGCCTTTTAATGGAGGGACAGAGAGCTTTCCAAGCTGTCAATCACTTTAGTTTTGCGCTCTCATGAAAATATGTCCTTATCCTGAATAACTTGCTAATAGTGTCTTTCAGATCGGAAACCCACTTAATAAAAAGGTTTTACACAACAGCTTTATTTAAGACAGTTAATATATCAGACAGTAGGGCAGCACAATTAATCTGAAAAATAATTTCAATGCTTGTTTTTGCTGTGTTGAGCAGTGCAATTGAGCACATGAATGGAATTAACCAATCAGAGGTGTTTCATTAAGTCATTGCGTAGAAGAAATTCATTCAAAACAGTTTTGTTCAGCGTGAGCTCACTTATTGAGTTTTATGTTTTTATGAAAATCCTTTCATTATAACAAACAAGTACTAACATTATAAAAAACAAGCAGTATAGTCAGCGTTACTGATTTGGAATGGTAGTTTTCATGAGAATACAAAACTGACGTGATTGACAGCTTGGAAAGTGTTCTTTCCTCACTTTCTATATATATATATATATACTATTCACAATTTGAATAAAAGTTGTATTTTTCATGCAGCTAACTAATGACCATGTACACAGTGCAGGGTTTCAGGAGTGGCAGAAGCACTTAAATGCAGGAGTGAATATGTTAAATTATAGTTCAGTGTGTGAGTCACTGACAAAAAAACGGGTGACTGACATAGTGATGACCATAGAAACATTTTGGCGTCTTGTGGCTGTAAACAAGAAGCATGATTTAATATTTTAATCCATTAAAATTAAACAGCTCAGCTCCATCTGATGAGATGTTCACTATTTTTGACAAAAGAATAATACTATTGATCAAAGACACATTGTGTTTGGCAATTTTACTGCTTTTAAACAGCATCCTCATTGGAGCAGTTTGGATTTGTAAAAAAGAATATGACAATGCCCCCTACCCACCCCCATCAAAAAAAAAAAAAAAAAAACTAATGTAAATTATATTAAGTGAAAAAAAAAAAAAAAAAAAAAAAACACCAATTACGTTTTTAGTGCTTAACCATGAATCCCTATACTTAAACCTTACAGCAGTATGACACTCATCAAATCAGTGATTCACCAAGAATTAGTGGTTTGAGTCCATTATGAGTGTGGTTGGCACATTTTCCCTTTATGATGAGTGACAAAGGCAAAAGGAGATTGGGAAGGAAGGTAAATACAGATAAAAAGAATTAAAAAGGGGTGGGGGGGTGGGGTGTAAGAAGGTTAGCATAAAAGTCAAAAGTAAAAAAAAAAAGTTCTCCCAACATAACCAAGCTTGGAATATATTAGGCTCAAAAATGAAATTATAATGACTTCTCTTTATAAAGTATTTGATATAGACTATTATGCTATCTTAATGGGATTTTGCGAGGGCATGTTGGCTACTCCTGATAACTCACTCAATAAAACATCTAAAGAGCCCCTCTTAAATTGTCAGCAGGGATGTATGTAATGACGCTGGACTTGATCTTGCTTCTTGCCAAGGACGCTGTAATTGCAAACTGGTAATAGTGTAGAACTCTTTTTCTCAGCACCCTGTGAAAGTCTGCTGCATTTGAATGGACAAACAAATGGACGGATTGTACAAAGCATTGCGGCTTTCAAATAAAAAGCAAATAAATAATTATCTAAGCGGAGTACTTGGACACACAATGCATGTGCCGGGGCAGCAAATGGAGGCTCTGCTTAAATATGCATGAGATGTCCGAAAGAAACATAGGCAACAGTACTCCTTTCGTGGAGAAGCCTAAACACAGCACATCAGAGAGCTGTTCAAGAGGGTAGGAGAAAAGGGAGAGATGAAAGAAATACAGGACAGAGTTGTCAAAAGAAAAAAAGGAAGCTGTGCAAGGAGCCACAATTTGTGAGGAAGAAAAAAAAAAACATAATGAGAAAAGAGAAACAAGTGGGATATTGGAGGGAGGAAGCAAGCATTAAAATGAAGAGTAGGTGATTCAGAGAGTGAGCGTGAATCAGAAGATATGTAAAGAAGAAAAGCCTATAAAATGAGTGGGTCTATGTAAGATAAAGAGAAGGCTATCTTGTGGCTTGAGTTTAGAAGGGGCATTGTTCTGGAATGCAAGGGAGGACACTACTTACAGCATGTTAGATAGGAATCAATAATGCATTAACCACCTTAGAAAACTCATGAAACGACAGGGCAAGTGTTCTTTTCCTGGCAAATCTGGACAATGAAAGGGCTGACTTCATTTTGAATTAACCTCACCTAGCACTGAAGCACTCCACAGGACAGGGAACAATAATGATATGAATTGATTATTTCACACGTGTGCCTTAGAATTTACAAAGCCATTTTATGGCTGCTGTAACAAAGGGCATGTTATGCTTTAAATAATGGCATAAATAACAAGGAGAGTACAAGAAGTATTGGGTAAAAATAAGGACAAGAGAATGTGAGATAAGAAAGAGAGAGAGAGAGAGAGAGAACGAGAAAGCGCGAGCGATGAGGCCAGCTTTCACTGCTAGGTCACTGAATTTGCCCAGACACACAAGTGCACAGGAATGTTAAATGTGACCTCCCGCCCAGATGTTCCCAGTCTGTTAGGATAAGCATGTTAAAACATGACACCACAACTAACATTCCACCTTTTTCAATCTTTTCTCCTTCTGCTTCATCTCACTCAACCTTCCTCTATCCTGCCCCCCTCCCAGGAAGAGAAAGAACTAACCATGTTTTGATAAAACCTACTGCTGAGATGGAATAGCTGTGAACCAGAGCCATATGTGATCCCATTCGATCTTCTGACGCACACACACAGGCAAAGGTCATCAACGTTGACACCCGCATCTGCCCTACAACTACACTAAAAGATGTGCCAATGTGTCCACAGCGTGGCCTCGACACCCCAGGTGGCCCAGCGGAAATGATATCCCTGACTGAAGAATGCCTTCATGTCGCTTTTAGCATTACATCTAAATGGCACTATGAGGTGAAGCAGGTCGATACAGGGAAACAGAAGCATTGGCTAAAAATACATATATCCAGCATTATAGTATTACAGTGTAGGCTGAATAGTGTTGGTGTTTATAGATACTCAGATAAAAGTTTGAAGATTCAAGTATAAAAAATGTGATTGGTATCATAGATTCAAAATTATAAAAGATATGGTTCTTACCTGTTTGTTGTACTTGTTGATGGTTTGGCTACTGTACTCAGAACAGTGGTCTGATCCGATGGATATGTTATCTCCAGTGCCGACAAATGTGTTGGCCGGTGGCAGGTCCTGAACAGCCTGGTGCTTTTTTCCCGCTGTGGGCGACTGAGGGTGCAGCTGAACGGTGGGCAAGGGTGAGCTGGATTTGTAATGGCGGGCAAGATCTGGGCTTCCGGGGCCACCGTTGACAGATCGATAGCGGCCCATTCCCGGACTGTCTGACAGTTTCTCATTAACGCCATCGTAGCGTTGCCCATTTGGCTTGGATGCCTCTACGGTGACGATGCTGCTATATAAAGGCTGTTTAGACTTTTTCTTATTCTTGTCCTTCTTAGGTTTCTTGCCTTTATCATGTTGCTGAGGTGTGAAGAAGTCCTCATGGTCTTTCTTTCCAGCCTCATAGCCGTTCTTGTTCTTGGGACGGCAGTAGCGGGCCATGACGACCACCAGGATTATAAGAATGACCGTCATAATGCCTGACACAACCCCTATGGCAATGCTCAACCGTTGCTTTCCCAAGTCATAATTGGGGTCTCCTGCAATGTCAGCATTGAGCGGTGTACCAAGACTTTTGGCAACTTGTGCCTCTACGATAGTGGCGTTAGAGAGCGTTTCATTGACGTAGATGTGGACTAGTGTGGTGGTGCTTTGCGATGGAACCCCACTGTCATTCACTTGCACAACCAGGCGATGCAGGCCAAAGTGCTTTTGCTCTAGTTTGCCAACTAATGAGATTACTCCAGTCCACGCATCAATTTCAAACAACTTAAACGGATTGCCGCCAACTATTCTGTAGCTGAGGTTAGCATTAACACCTGAGTCGGTATCAGTAGCAGAGACAGTCCTGACCACCGTCCTTATGTTGCTCGAAGGAGGTAGCAGTGTGTACGAGTTATTCATTGGAAAAGTAACAGTGGGAGGATTATCATTTACATCCATTACAGAGAGAGACACCCTGGCTGTAGCAGACCGGGGCGGATCGCCTCCATCAACAGCTTTGACACGGAACGTATATGCGTTTTTTTGCTCACGGTCAAATGGCATGTTTGAGAAGATGGTACCTGTGTTGTTGTCAATGGAGAAAATATCCTCTTCTTCCTCAATGTATAGACTCATTTCTGCATTTTGTCCTTTGTCGGCATCCATGACCGTTATCATGCCAACGGGGCTGTTGGGTTGCAGGTTTTCCTGTATGTAGAAAGTGAACGTATCCTGCATGAACTTTGGCTCGTTGTCATTTTTATCTGCCACCAGGACTACCACGGTGGCTGAGCCCTGCAGAACAGGCATGCCTTTGTCTTTGGCGATAACTTTGAACTCATATCGTTCTGTCTGCTCCCTGTCAAGTATGGTGTTGACACGGATGTCACCGGTGTCTGCATCAATGGAAAATATTCCGTTCACAGAGGAGTCCAGGGAGTAAGAGATTTCTGCATTTTTGCCGCTGTCTGCATCTAAAGCCACTACTGTGACGACACGCTCACCGGGAGCATTGTTTTCAGGAAATGAAACTTCCACTGTGCTTTTGCTAAAAACTGGTGGATTGTCATTCATGTCCCCCACTTTCACTATTAATGAATTGTTGCTAGAGAGACTAGGGCTCCCAGAGTCAACAGCAACAATGACCACGTTATACTCCTGCACTGCTTCATAATCAAGTGGTGCTGACGTATGGAGAAAGTACTTCTTTTTATTCATTTCACCCTCAACCTCACTAGCAGGTTTAAGCTGAAATGGAACATCGCCCACTACGGTGCACGTAACTATACCATTTGGACCTTTATCTCGGTCTGACACTTGGACTAGAGCAATGGGTGTATCGACAATCACATCCTCTGCCACGTTAGCCACTCCGTCTTTGAGAAAGATGCGTCCGATTTTTCGAATGTCGATATTGGGGACGTTGTCATTTTCGTCTTTGATATTGATGATCACTGTCGCCTTGTCAGTCTTAGGAGGCTGACCGCGGTCACGTGCCATGACTGTGAAGCGAAGCTGGCTCACATCTTCGCGGTCAATTCGGTGCAAAACACTGAGCCAGCCAGTGCTCTCATCTAGCCGCAGCAGTCTTCGCACTGACTCTGTAGCTGCTCCGAAAACATACTCAATCTGTCCATTCACACCAACATCAGTGTCGCCCGCTTTTAGCTGGAGTATGGGGGCACCTGGGGAGCTGTTTTCTGGCAGATCTGCCTCATAAACACTCTTCTCAAAGCGTGGGTTGTTATCATTCACATCTGTAATCATTACCCTAAGAATGGCTTGGGAGGAGCGTGGGGGGTCGCCCCCATCCCTAACACGCAGAGTCAGCTCATAGGAGTCGCGCTGCTCTCTGTCCAGTGCCCCTTTGATAATTAGCTGCGGCTGCTTCTCGCCGTCTGTGGTGTCAGCAACTTGAAGTTCAAAGACGCTGCTACGGCTCGCCCCCTCGTCGAACCTCCGCTTGCCCGTGTGAGTGTCAACACTGCCGGAGCTAGAAGTGCCGATCCGTCTGACAGAGCTCTCGCCATTGTCCTGAATTAACTCATATCGCTCTATTCCATTCCGACCGAAATCTCTGTCGGTGGCCGTGGGCAGGAGATAAAGTGTGCCAATGGGTCTGTTCTCCTCAACGGAGAGGGTGAGAACAGGTGAGGGGAAAGACGGCGTGTTGTCGTTTATGTCTAAAATAATCACTTTGCCCTCGAAGAGATCAACCCAGCTCTGCGCGGGTCCTATCACGGATACTTCAAAATCTATAAAACATTCGTTCTCATCAAAAATCATTTGACACTGCGGCAGCTTTTCGCGGTCTATCCGCCGCTCGTTTGTGCTCAGGTCTCCGGTCATGTTATCGATTTTGAAGTATTCGGAGCCGGATTCTAAGGTAAAAGTCACATCCATGCCAGCCGTGATGCCGAGGTCCGCGGCTACATTACCTACCCGGACATCGGCAGGACCCTCCTCAGCCAAGCGGTACCGGAGCACTTGCTTGGCTGCGGGCTGACTCAGCAGCTGCAGAATAAGAAAGCAGTAGCTTAAATAGTCCACAATGCCTGTAGTCCTCATTGCTCCTCGCAGATTTTCCAGCAAAACTGAACGATACTTTTGTTTAACAGCTTTTTCTCGCTTGTGTTAAAGCGCCTGTTTCTCACTGCATGCGTTTTTACAACCGGATACCTCTCTGTGGTTACCAAACTCAGGCAGAATAGCGCATATCTGTTTTCTCTCTCTCCCTCTCAGACTAGGCTCGCGCTATTCCTTTTTCATTGATTTGTCCCTCAAAACTATACACAATACTGACAGAAAGTCTTCACAAATTCATTCAATATTAAGCTTGAAATAAACATGCCAAAAATTACTTGCTGAGACTACTCCGTCTTTGCCATGACTTGACATCGCCGAGTCTTTTCATTTAAGGCAGCGAAGCCAGATATTCAATCCATTGCGCAATCAATTCATGAGGTTTTAAATCCAGCTTTCCCAGATGCCAATTCTCCGCTCCAGATGATATCCCACCATACAGAATAGAAACTGAAATATCAGAACTTCTGGTGCTACGGATATAAACCGCAAATGATCTGTCCGCTCCGTGTGCCTTGGCGCGCGCACAGATTTCTCCAGTCCACTCAGCGTCTAATAGTTCTCTCACTTGCACCAGAGAATGAAAAAGAGGGAAAAAAAAAAAAAATCTCCGCAGTGCCACTGTGCCGTTCAGCCTTATGGCAAAATGCAAACTGAGCAACAACGGAGCAATAATCCTGGCAGAGATGCTAGGAGTGTGGTATTAAAATTCCAGCGCGAGGACGGTCCCTCTGTCCAGCGCGCGCCTCTCACCTGCAGCAGAAGCGCATGTGTATATGCCGCACTCTGCGCGCGAGTCTCTCTCTCTCTCTCTCTCTCTCTCTCTCTCTCGCCCTCTCTCTCTCTCTCTCGCTCTAGCTTTCGCTCTCTCTCTCCACCCCCTGTGCGACAAACAAAGCTCAACTTGATCGCTTAGTTCTACTGTTTGAGTAGTGTCTTTCTTTTTGTTCGAAAGGACATCTTATTGCAAAATAGTATATTTTACAATCCAGAAATGAACATTTGGGGACCGTTGGAGGTGCAGTGTGCGAAATATTAAACGCCTTCCAAAGGGGTTCTATTTTTTTTAAGGGAATTACATTTCTGCTGAGGTTGGTGTCGCGCAAATCAAAACTGGTTAGCCAACCGTCAACTATCTAAAAGATGTTTCAAAGATGTTTACGATGTGCAAATCTATAATAAAGTGATAAATAATGACAGTACTTATGTTTTGTCGATGCAGTGCGCGTTACGCGTAACGGAACTGTTGCTATGGTTACATCCTTATTCAAACAAGACTATTTAGCACATTGTAACTATTTTGTATCTAATCTAACTTTTGGGGAAGCACATGTTTTAAGTGGCCTATGTATTTTACATAGTCATATTTTAATTGGGATATCTTATAGTAGAGTGGTTTAGTTTGATTGCCTATGTTTGTTTATTTTGACACATAGTGACGTGTCAGCATATTTACTTAACTATATGTTATAATACATTAACTTTAAAACCAATAATTCGATTTTTAAAAAGAAGAAGTAAAATCTGGTTTTGTTTACACCCCTTTTCGCTCCGTGCATCCTAACAGTACTCTATTCATTATCCCACTCCGTGCGTCCATCATCTCGGTTTCGATGCCCCTTGTGGCTTCCCGGTCTGTTAGAATTTACTGTATGTGTGTGGTCGTTTGTGATGAAATGTTTTCTTCAGCACAAGTATGCGGTGAGCTCTTCTACTACTTCACACTCATGCTTCCCCATCTGTTATGGTCTTTTTGCGCAGAAAAGGCACCACGGACAGCGACGCTCGGTTGACTCACCGGTGCAAAGGAGTGAGAGAGCGAGTGCGGTGACTCTCCGTGACCAGAACTCTGATGGAGACCATTAAATGCACAGTGCAGAGCTACGATTATATATACCTCTTTTAGTTAATACCATTCGCGTTCCCGTTTTGTGCTGTAGCAAATTTATCTGGTAATGCATTTAATCCGTAAACACTTGTTCGATGCAGGTATTCCTGCTAACTGTAAATTTTTTTTTTTTTTTTTTTTTTTTTGCACTTTGCAAAACTGTGGAGGGGAGGGTTTCGGGGGATATATGTGCGGGTTTTGCCCAGCTCAGAGGGCTGAGCTGAGCTGTGACTGGACCAGAGCTGCCGCCTGCAGAAGGAAGCCCCGCTATTCATAATGTGAACAGTACGCCAAATGTCGCTACACAGCGCCCTCTGTTGTCCTTTTAAATTTATACTGTGCAAATTAGTCATTACTGCATATATGTTGAGCTAGAGTTGTAGTATGTACAAAGCGGGGTTTCATAATATATCTGCATAGGCTGTCGTCTATCTACTCTCTTTCAATTTCTGAGTCATATTCGGGCACCATTTTCACTCCAATTCCCTGCAGTCCGTTTCTCATTTAAAAGTACTGTCACTCATTAGGACGTTAATGACATTTGAAATGAGTGCTTTCAAAAGCCACTAGAGGGTGTTACCCTTTTTAGTGTGGAGAGCACGGAAGTTAAGAGGTCAACTTTTTAATATAGAGTCATTAATTTCTAGGCTCCTCATAGGTGGATGTTTCAAGCTGAAATAGATTTTTCAATATGCTTTTGTTTGTGGGTTCCAGTGGAACAATGGCATTCATTGTTTATACTGACTAAAGCACCTAAAACATGTAAAGTGGACATTTAATAACATTTGAAAGCACATAGGAGTGATACTCTGATGGAATGAGGTCTACCATCAGATACAGTGAATGACACTATAGAAATGATAGGAGAGGTTTGGATAATTGTACTATTTTAAGATCATTTCAGTACTGCATTTTAACATTAAAAGGTCTGATAATTAAAATCTGTGATATGTTAGAGTAAGAGAGGTCCAATTAGGCCAGAAAAGTTTATGCAGGTACATTAGTAAGGGGGAAAAAAACTGCTACATTTTTGAATGTGTCAAGAAAATCAGTCTAAAAAGAATGATACTATCTGCCAAACATGGGAAAATTGCATCAGCAAACAGGAACAGTGGTTGCGAGTCAAAACAATCTGACAAGCATAGACATTTTTACTGGATGGTCATGCATAATTAAATATTACAGAAATACATCCTCAAAAATCACCGAATTGAATCAGCACTTCTGTAAGCAAGTCTGAAAAATGTGGTGGGCTTATGTTTATTATGATATCTAATAAATATATCAGGTCATTTAACATGGAAAGGTGCAATGATGAACATTTTTTATGGTTTAGACACTGTTAATATGTGGATAGATGTTTTTAAAACACACACACACATATATATATACAGGTGCTGGTCATATAATTAGAATATCATCAAAAATATATTTCACTAATTCCATTCAAAAAAGTGAAATTTGTATATTATATTCAGTCATTACACAGAGACTGATATATTTCAAATGTTTATTTCTTTTTAATTTTGATGATTATAACTGACAACTAAGGAAAATCCCAAATTCAGTATCTCAGAAAATTAGAATATTACTTAAGACCAATGCAAAGAAAGGATTTTTAGAAATCTTGGCCAACTGAAAAGTATGAACATGAAAAGTATGAGCATGTACAGCACTTAATATTTAGTTGGGGCTCCTTTTGCCTGAATTACTGCAGCAATGCGGCGTGGCATGGAGTCGATCTGTCGATCAGTCTGTGATTTTCTATGGGGTTAAGGTCAGGCGAGTTTGCTGGCCAATTAAGAACAGGGATACCATGGCCCTTAAACCAGGTACTGGTAGCTTTGGCACTGTGTGCAGGTGCCAAGTCCTGCTGGAAAATGAAATCTGCATTTCCATAAAGTTGGTCAGCAGCAGGAAGCATGAAGTGCTCTAAAACTTCCTGGTATACGGCTGCGTTGACCTTGGACCTCAGAAAACACAGTGGACCAACACCAGCAGATGACATGGCACCCCAAACCATCACTGACTGTGGAAACTTTACACTGGACCTCAAGCAACGTGCATTGTGTGCCTCTCCTCTCTTCCTCCAGACTCCAGGACCCTGATTTCCAAAGGAAAATTTACTTTTATCAGAGAACATAACTTTGGACCACTCGGCAGCAGTCCAGTCCTTTTTGTCTTTAGCCCAGGCGAGACGCTTCTGACGCTGTCTGTTATTCAAGAGTGGCTTGACATAAGGAATGCGACAGCTGAAACCCATGTCTTGCATATGTCTGTGCGTAGTGGTTCTTGAAGCACTGACTCCAGCTGCAGTCCACTCTTTGTGAATCTCCCCCACATTTTGAATGGGTTTTGTTTCACAATCCTCTCCAGGGTGCGATTATCCCTATTGCTTGTACACTTTTTTCTACCACATCTTTTCCTTCCCTTCGCCTCTCTATTAATGTGCTTGGACACAGAACTCTGTGAACAGCCAGCCTCTTTTGCAATGACCTTTTGTGTCTTGCCCTCCTTGTGCAAGGTGTCAATGGTCGTCTTTTGGACAACTGTCAAGTCAGCAGTCTTCCCCATGATTGTGTAGCCTACAGAACTAGACTGAGAGACCATTTAAAGGCCTTTGCAGGTGTTTTGAGTTAATTAGCTGATTAGAGTGTGGCAGCAGGTGTCTTCAATATTGAACCTTTTCACAATATTCTAATTTTCTGAGATACTGAATTTGGGATTTTCCTTAGTTGTCAGGTATAATCATCAAAATTAAAAGAAATAAACAACATTAATCTGTGTGTAATGAATGAATATAATATACAAGTTTCACTTTTTGAATGGAATTAGTGAAATAAATCAACTTTTTGATGATATTATAATTATATGACCAGCACCTGTGTGTTAACAACATTAATCTGTGTGTAATGAATGAATATAATATACAAGTTTCACTTTTTGAATGGAATTAGTGAAATAAATCAACTTTTTGATGATATTATAATTATATGACCAGCACCTGTGTGTGTATATATATATATATATATATATATATAAACGGTTAGTTCCTGTCCTTGATTCTGATTGGTCAATAGCTGTGTTTTATTCATGATAAAACACGGCTATGACCGCTTCACCCAACGGTTCTGTGTATCACTACACAACACCCTTAGCA
The DNA here is from genome assembly GCA_037101425.1 of Elopichthys bambusa. Classification (NCBI taxonomy): domain Eukaryota; kingdom Metazoa; phylum Chordata; class Actinopteri; order Cypriniformes; family Xenocyprididae; genus Elopichthys; species Elopichthys bambusa. The sequence continues at coordinate 14,539,624 of CM074432.1, read as the reverse complement.
ACCACTCTTAGTTATGTAAACTGTATGTTCTTAATTGATATTGTTCATTGAAGCTTACTGTAATATGTAGAAATCAGAGTACTGTGAGAAAGAGATGGAGTGAGCGAGTTTATTACCTGCATTCAGATTTAGCATTTTCCTTCAGGTCAGTCCTGTGTTCATAATAAAAAATCTGTTTAAATGTCCAATGTATTATCTTGTCCTTTTAACAGTTAAGGGGTTTTCCGTGACTGACAGCACTAGTCAAAACATTTGTCAGTTGCGTCTTGTTCCGTGTTCACAACAATTCAGTCTTAAATTACCATTCTCAGGGTATAAATACTGGGTTTAGGTCAGTAATCCCAACAGCAGTCATGGGGAAGTCTGCTGACTTGACAGTTGTCCAGAAGACGATCATCAAGACCCTCTGCAATGAGGGTAAGCCACAGAGGGTCATTGCTGAAAGAGCTGGCTGTTCGCAGAGTGCTGTGCCAAAGCATATTCATGGAAAGTTGACTGGAAGGAAAAAGTGTGGTAGGAAAAGGTGTACAAATGAAAGGAATGACCGCAGGCTTGGAAAGATTGTAAGGCGAAGCCAATTTAAGAACTTAGGGGAGCTTCAAAAGGAGTGGACTGAAGCTGGAGTCAGTGCATCAAGAGCCACCGCACACAGACTTCTTCAGGAAATGGGTTACAACTGTCACATTCCACTTACCAAGCCACTTCGGAACCAAAGACAACGTCAGTGGGCTAAGGAGAAAAAGAACTAGACTGTTGCTCAGTGGTCCAAAGTCCTCTTTTCAGATGAAAGTAAATTTTATATTTCATTTGGAAATCAAGGTCCCAGAGTCTGGAGTTAGAGTGGAGAGGCACAGAAACCATGTCCAGTGTGAAGTTTCCACAGTCAGTGATGATTTGGGCTGCCATGTCATCTGCTGGTGTTGGTCCACTGTTTTCTGAAGTCCACAGTCAACACAGTCATTTACCAGGACATTTTAGAGCACTTCATGCTTCCTTCTGCTGACAAGCTTTATGGAGATGCTGATTTCATTTTACCAGCAGGATTTGGCACCTGCCCACACTGCCAAAGGTACCAAAAGCTGGTTCAATGACCATGGTGTTACTGTGCTTGATTGGCCAGCAAACTCACCAGACCTGAACCATATAGAGAATCTACAGGGTATTGTCAAGAGGAAGATGAGAGACACCAGACCCAACAATGCAGATGAGCTGAAGGCCACTGTCAAAACTGGGCTTCCATTACACCCGAGCAGTGCCACAGGCTGATTGCCTCCATGCCACGCCGCATTAATGCAGTAATTCATGCAAAAGGAGGCCCAACCAAGTATTGAGTGCATAGAAATGAACATACTTTTCAGAAGCCTGACATTTCTGTTTAAAATATCCTTCTTTTTATTGATCTTATGAAGTATTCTAATTTATTGAGATAGTGAATTGGTGAGTTTCTGTTAAATGTGAGCCAAAATCATAGCAATTAAAAGAACTTAAAGAAGACTTAAAGTACTTCAGTCTGTGTGCATTAAATTTATTTAATACACGAGTTCCACAATTTGAGTTGAATTACTGAAATAAAAAAAACTTTTCCATGACATTCTAATTTATTGAGATGTACCTGTACTTCATGAATGTTGCATTGATACTTATTTTTGGCTTTAAAGGGAACCCCTGGTGTTAAGACTTGTAACGTAAATTATGTTTCTTGCTGAAATATGTAGTAGAAAAGCATACACTTATGTCCATCGGCAACTGTTAGCTCTTTCAGCTGTGGTCTTCTAAAAGCCTCAAAGGCACCAAGGCTTGTGAAGAGAACATAAACGCGGATCTTTAAGAAGTTTTATTCGTCCACATTCTTCACAACTTACCATTCTTTTCTCCTCTTATGGCTTCTCTTGTGGCTCATCGACATCGAGTGCAACCATTTGACGTCACCGACACAGAATGCGAACAAAATGGCGCCACCCATTGTCCAAATCGGTCTAAATATGTCATGGATTTTTTAAATAACGTAAATCTTTTATGGGTTTTCTATTACATATTTCAGTAAGAGACATAATTTACGTTATATTAAGCCATACAAGTCTTAACACCAGGGGTTCCCTTTAATATGTGGTAACCATTTTATAAAAGCAATAAGGTACTCGAGGCTAGTGCTGTATCGTGAATAAGTCACGGCTGAAGGGGTTTGCGTCGTGCCTAACAACACCCTTCAGCCGTGACTTATTCACGATACAGCACAGCCTCTCGTGCCTTATTGCTTACATATATATATATTCCAGCACCAAAAAGTAATACATTTTTTTTTTTTTTTTTTTTTAATATAACTTTAAGTATAAGAAAGACTATAGAATAAGGTATAATATTTTGGTATAATATTTTGACAACTTTTTTTAATGCCATTAATGTAACAAAAATAGATAATCAAAACATAAATGATGAGTCTACAACACAAATCACGAGTATTTTTTAATTTAGGAGCAGCTTTTAGCTTAGAACAAGATAGCTAAAAGGTGGAGGGGGTTGTGCAGAGAAAAACAGAATCATATCTGTGTATGATTGATAATAAAGTGCCAAATCTCAGAGAGTGAGAATGGTAGTGAGAACCTGTGACAAGAATAACTCAGCTTCCACACATTACATTGCAGAGGTGCCACTGAAAGGTGTCACTGCAACTTTTACAAATGTGATGGAAACTGTTCCGGGGAGGTTTATTCGCTCATTGTAAAGGCTACAGCTAATCTAGTGTGACACAGGTGCATCAGATGTTTTGGACCATGCACTGTAGTTGATTAATATTTTCACAATGCTTGCAAAGTTAAACCCCCAAGATGGTTAACATCATACCTGCTCAGACACTTCTTTGTGGTATTTAGTCAAACACTTTCTTTGCCGAAAGTTTAACTTCAAACAAAAGAATGCAAAGCATTTGTTTCAACATCACAACTTTGATGGAACAGATACAATATCTTGTGGTCATTTCAAATGGGATCATCAACTGGCAGATTGGAAAATAATTAGCTGAGCGTCGTTCCACATGAAAGCTTCATTTTTATCTTGGATCTGTCATGTGCTTTGCCAAACAACCATAACAATCCTCCCAGCAACAAACACCCACACTCCTCTGTGTCTTTCCCCTTTTGTTTACTGCAGTGTAGTTAGATGAGGTATGTGGGCAGTAACTTATACCTGCCGATTGTTTGGACTTTGTTGAACAGCAGCACTACTCCTAATCCCTGCAGGCCTGCAAAACGAAACCACTAGAACATGTATGGTGCTTTTGTTGAGTTAAAAGATAATGCTGTTGACCACTTCTGTGAAGTACAAGTAGACTTGCTCTCAGACTTGCTATCTTTATGAAACTGCTGGAGGACCTTTTATCTGTTTGAAAGACTGAAACAACAAAATAAAATGTATAAAAAACAGCGCTGTTTTCAGATGAACATAAACATTTAGTCAGTGACATGTACAGACAATTCATAGCTAATTTGTCAATCACAGTAATTGGCTATTCACTTTCTTTCCAGCAAAAACGAGGCATGTGTGTGCCATTATTTTGCCTAGTAAAGATATTTGAAAAAAAAAAAAAAAAAATGTATTCAATGTTAATAAAACCTTTAAAACTTGTTTACCAGGTTACAATATAAATTTAAATTAATATATTGCCTTCACATGTATTAGGGCTGACTTAACGCGTATATATTAGCATTGTAAAAACTCACAGCTTGATGTAGCCTATAGAATGCAGTTAAAATGCCCTTAACATTCAAGATATTGGGGCAAAAATGCCCCATGTGAGTTTTTGTCTCAGATACTTGTAACGGGTAGATATTATTCAAAAAAAAAATACTATTTTGGGGAACTTTTATTTGAACTGGTTTTCGGCATCCGGGGTGCACTGCGAGAGAGAGAGGGGAGAGGAGCGCAATGTTTGAGAGTGATTTTGTGAACTGTATATCGCATTCCGTCATTGGAGTTTTTGTGTTGTTTTGATCCATGGATTTTTATTTTTTTTATTAATGCTCAGTAACATAAGAACATTGTCAAGGAATTACATACAAATACATTAAAAAATAATAATAAATAACAAGGGTTATACAAAAAAACAGTGAAAAACAAATGATGACAAGACAAAGTGACACAAGAATGCATACACTATCATTATTGGTACAATAACATACAGACATTGATTTATAGGGAAAGCTTTTATATACATGTATTTTCTTTAAACATTTCTTCATAATATTTTATAAATCTTAGGGATTTTTTGTTATTTATATAACGAAGAGATTTTAGAAGTGATATTAATTCAGTTTTGAAATGGGGATAGGATGGAATATTGTTTGCAAACTTTTGTTTATGAATAAAGAATTTGCCATAAAAAAAAATAAAAAAAAAAGAAATTAACAATGTACTCTAGGAGTCTATTGTCTTTTGTCATCTTTTGTCATCAATATAATAATAAATAATGTCTTTTAGACTGAAAGAATGAGTAACATTGGCAGAATTGAATATATAGGAGCCAAGGTCGGACCAAAATTGTTTGGATACAGGGCAATCATAAAACACATGTGAAGATGTCTCCTCTGCTAGTTTACAAAAAGCACATGAGCTGTCAATGTCCAGATATTTAGAAGTATTAGAGTTGACAGGATATATTTTATGTAAAATTATGAAATGTATTTCTTTAGCTTTATTGGATATGCAGTATGTTCCTGGTAAAAGCCATGCCTTTTTCCAATCTATATCTTCTACCAAAGATCTCCAATAGAACGTTCTTCTTGGAACTTTTTTTTTTTTTTTTTTTCTTGAATTGAAAGATTTGGCATACATCTTGTCCAAAAGATAAATTCCATCCAAGAACAGATTTGATTGTGACTATTCTCCTTGGATTATATAGGTGATGGCTTTTAACAAGATGAATTAACCCAGGTGAGATTGCTTTAACCACTGTGTTAAAATCTTTTGGAGGAATTGGGAAATTGTGGTAAGTCATAAATTGCTCATACGTAAAAAGGTTACCCGAGTCAACAAATAAAGAGAGAATACCGTTAAAATTATTTTGGAACCACCTGGGGAAAAATAAAGATTTATTTCTGACAGTGATATCACTGTTATTCCATAACACTGTTTTATGAGGTGAAAAACTATGAACATAACACAGCTTCCAAGCAAGGAGACATTGCTGATGAAATTTGGACAAAGCAATAGGTAGCTTAGAAGGTAAATAATTACAGTTTAAAATAAAGGAAAGGCTACCAATTTTTTCAAATATTTGGTTGGGGATAAAGTACCAAATCGATCTTGGATTGGCAAGACATCTTTATTATCAAGATATTTATTATGTCAGAAAATTCTAAAAAATCAATACCTCCTTCTGCTCTACTGTTAGAGTGCACCTCTTTTTTTATTTATGAGACTTCTTTTTCCAAATGAAATCTAAAAAAAAAAAAATCTTATTAACTTTGGCAATTTTGTTCTCAACAAATAAGGATAAAGATGGATATACAAAATGAGAGAGGCCTTCTGCCTTTGATAGGAGGACTCTACCAAATAACAACAGGTCCCGCTGTAGCCAGATATTAAGAATATTTTTAGATTTAATTATCCTAGCTGAAAAATGTAAGTGTTGTCTTGCCAAAATATTTTTAGTAATATAAATACCTAGGTATTTCACTGTGGACTTAACAGGAATATTTTCTTTGGAATCATAATTCAAATCCTGGACAGACATGATCTCACATTTTGAGATATATAGTTTTAAACCAGAAGCACAAGAAAAATAGTTAATTAAATCTAAAGCCTTTGACACACATTTTTCATCTTTTAAGAATAATGTGTCATCTGCTAACTGTGAAATCTTAATTTCCCTCCCGAAAACAGAAATTCCTTTCAATTCTTGATTCTGAACAATGCTCACAGATAACAACTCAGTAACTAATAAAAAAAAAAAAAAAAGGAGAAATAGGGCAACCCTGCCTAACACCATGCTGTACATCTATGAGAAGTGTCAAAATTAATAACAACAGAGCTGTTTATTCCTTTGTGATTTTACAAAGAAAATTGTGTTGAATTATGTCAAAGGCTTTGTAAAAATCAAGAAAGAAAATAAAACCTCGAGAGTGCATGGAATCTGCGTAATCCAACAAATCCAGGACCAATCTTATATTGTTGGATATATGACGGCCTTTTAAAAAACCAGACTGTGTTTCAGATATAATAGAACTGAGATTCAATTTTAATCTATTGGCATAAACCGAAGTTCGAATTTTATAATCTACAGTAAGAAGCGAAATAGGGCGCTAATTGTCAATAGACAAACTATCTTTATTGGGTTTAGGGATAAGGGAAATAATCCCTTGTTTCATAGTTACTGTCATCTCTCTCTCTGAATGATGCATTCTTTATACATATTGAGCAAAGGGCATTTAATAATATCCCAAAAGTGAGTGTACAATTCTATGGTAAGACCATCGATCCCCGGGGATTTTTTCATTGAATTAAATGCTTTCCACACTTCATCACAACTAATATCCAATTCATGATAAGATTTATCATGATCATTAATAGTAGGAATAAAGCACTGAATTTTGTCAATAAATTTAGCACAACTATTAGCTTCGAAATTAGAAGAGTAAAGGTTACTATAACATTTTGTAATAAATTTAAAAATCTGAATAGGATCTTTACAAATTACTCCATTAATATTAAGGGCAGTAAGAGCTTTTTTCTTTTCATTTCTTTTGTCAAGTGCAAAGAAATAGCTAGAATTTTTCTCACCTTCTTCTAGCCACTCTAGATCTTATAAACGCCCCTTTGGCTAATTCTAAATAAAGTTAATTAATTTGCAAATTGATACTACTCAGCTCCAGTTTTTCTTCTTCTGAGATGTTCTCTTTTAATAATAACTCATTTAATCGACAAATATATGTCTATTGGCTTTTAATTTTTTTACATCTTGTAATAGCAATTAGTCTAATTTTGCATTTGAAATATTCCCATTTTTCTTTGTAACCATTATGTACATCAGTAATTAATTATTTTGCAAGGTTTATAATACTATCATTGAATTAGCTGTCCTTTAATAAAGTATTATTAAATATCCAGTAGCCCCGCAATTTAGAGTTAGGCTGCAGCCCGCCAAGTTTTGATCAAATTTGCTTATGGTCTGATAGGGGAGCAAAGGCGTGAGAATTGTCTTTAGTAAGATGAAGAATTAAAGAGGAGATTTAAAAAAAAAATCTATTCTGGAACGAAGGGATACATTTTTGTTGGACCAAGTATAATCCTGGGAATCTGGGTTATAAAAACGCCATTCATCAGTCAAAGAAAGATCATAGAAAAAGAATCAAGTCATTTCTTAGTGCAACATTACTAGGCCTGGGGGATATCTATCTAAAGCATCATTCATACACTCATTAAAGTCACCACCTAAAATAACATAAGAACCTTTATATTCAGTAATAGTTCTTTGACTTCAGCAGAAATTTGAGGGGAAAAAAAAATCTTATTAGAGGAGTGAGAGTTAAACCCATAGATGTTGCATAAAATGAAAAAAAAAAGTGTTGTCTTGCTTAATAACCATTGTAATCCACCTGCCATCATTTGATCAAACCACTTTTAGAATATCCCCTTTAAATTTATGTATGAGTCAAGACCCCTGCAGAATGAGTATTTCCCCATTGGGCCTTCCAAAATTTTAGATCTGCATCTTCAGAGTGAGTTTCTTGTAGAAAAATAAAATCTGCATCACTTCTCTTACAAAAAAAAAAAAAAAAACTTTCCTTTTAACCATATCACGTAATCCCTTGACATTTAGAGACAGAACAGACAAAGACCTAAACGTATAATCCATTAAAACAAATAAACATGAACAACCTGGAAACTGAAAAGAAAAAAGGTTCTTAAAATTCACAACAGTTGAGAAAACCCCCAAGAATTTAAGAAACACTTAATTCAAACAACAAGGGAGAGGTGGCTAACAACTTATCGAACAACTTAAATACTGTGCAAATACAGCACAATTTACCAACAAACAAAGAAATAAAGTGCCAAGAAAAAAATGCACACATCTAACTTTATCAATAATAATTATAATAAGAAGAAAATAAAAAGTTTAAATAAATTAAAATAAAAGAATAACAAAAAAATAAATAAAAAAAATAGTAATAATAAAAATAAAGGTAAGTAAAAATAAGTGAATAAATATAAAAAAGTAAACAACTAAACAGCTAACCTAATAAGTGGTCAATGTTAAGTCAACGTTATGTAACTATAAAACTATTGCATTGCTTATTAATCAAAGAGTCAACAAAGAACAAAGTCAACACTACTTTATGTCCAAGAAGAAGTGTTTCTTTCCATCAATTAACGTGGAAGGGAGCCTTCTTACCAGCATCCCTTGCTGCTTTATAGAGGCCAGAACAGAGTCCTGCACACAAATTTAATGTAACGGGTTGAATAATATTTACGTGTTGGGTGCGGTTCGGACACGCGGTAAGCACGGGTGGACTGCGGGTCTAATAGCCAAGACTATTCCAACTCACTTCGGTGCATTTGACAGCTGCTTTCAAATGGGTTCGTGCTTATTTGTGTTCACGCTCTGTTTGAAGACTGTTAAAGGCTTACAGCACGATTTGCAGCACTGAGCATTGTAGCCAATCGCGCAGCATCTGATTGAAAGCTATAGTGATTTATAGTAAAGGGAGCGCGCTTTGCTCGCTTTGTGTATTTAATATAGGCTATTCACAATTTGAATAAAAATTTTAGAATATTTTTCGTGCTGCTACAAAGAGGACCAGAGGACAGGTAAACAATGCTCAGTTTCAGAAGAGACAACCGCGTTTAAATGCCGAGTGAATCTGATAAAATATAAAATAGAACCAAACATTCTTTGTTCTGTTATTTTTACTTGTGTTGTTTAACGCAATGTTTAATTAAATGCAGCGATACAGAATGCCTAATGTTGGTTTTACTGCTTGTGTTAGGCTACATGAGAAATGATTTTTGTCTACCTCATGTAGAAGATTTAATGCGGGTGCGGCTCGGATTACGGTTTTTATGTCAAACGGGTCGGGTCGGGTGCGGGCTAAAATGATTGTTTTTGACGGATATCGGGTCGGGGGTGCTGTTAATAACTGCGGGTGCTGCTTTATCAAACAGGAGCCGTGCAGAACTCTGGGCCAGAGTTTCTCCCTCACTGCCTTCTGGAGATAGTGGTTCTGACGGCCATTGTCTTCCAGATACTTGCATCTTCTTGCAGCCCGCCAGATGCCATCTCGCACCCGGCGGAAGGAGAACAGGACAATGATAGATCTTGCCTTTCCGTCATCCCTTGTCGGACCCAGTCGATGACGCTGTCATTTAAACTGTGGCGAATATCTGGTGCCATTTTCCCGAAGATGTCAATTACCAAACTCCTGACATCCTCCCCTGCTCTTTCTTTGACCCTGTGCAACTTGAGCAGCCACCTCCAGCTATAACGTCTGCACTTATACAGACCGGCTCTCAGGGATTTATTTTCCTCTTTCAATTTTTTTTTTTTTTTATCTCACCATCAAGGCATTTCAATGCTTCGCTGTGTTGTCCTAATTGTAGGCTACATCCAGTACCAGATGAACCATCGCTGAGAGATTTTCAATCAGTTTAGATGTAGAATCGGTTGTCATTTCAATTGTTGCAATTTGTTTTTTTGAAAGTTTCATCACGTTTTGCAAAAAGTTCTCGTATTGCAGATAGTATACTCGCATTTTCATCGCTTCCTTCTGGCCATCTTTCCACCTGACGTTTGTTTTTTTGGCCAACGGTTTTACAGAAGTATCAGGAAAGGAAGTACCAAGAGTCCCCTCATCAAAAATTGTCGTCGAATCATACAACTCTATTGCTTCACCTAGGGCTGCACGATTAATCATATTTTAATCGCGATATAGATATCTGCTTCTCTCGATTGATTACATATAATCGTCACGATATTGGCCCGCTTGTTATTTATCCTGATTTATCCGGTGTTTTACTTAATCTGTGCAATCTGGCAACTCCGTCCATGCGCTCCCTCTAAATGCGGAAGAAGCGCTGATGATCTGAAAACAAACATGTGCGCTGGAGTTTAGCGATCTCCACAGCGAAATTTTGCTTCAATGAAAGTGTCATATAGCCGGTTTTTGTTTCTTCACAAGCCACTCGTACTACATGTGTGACTAAATCTGCCATGATCAAAACTACAGCGATGAATTCCAACAAATGCAACACGGATCTCCACCCTACTGTTTGCAGAATGCACTTTTGCAACCTATGTGTCAATTCAATCGGGAAATAGTTTGGAATTATTGGAAATATATAATTCACCCATATATATATATATGCTGTAGATAAGTCTGTGCAAATTAACCCATTTCAGCCCACCAGCAAATATAGTTGCTGTAGTGTATAGTTGTCATTTTCCTTTGGTAAGTATTTTTCTAGATGTAATCTATGTTTTATGTCTCAATGACATGCAAGAAAACAACCAAATAAAGGATTTTAAGAACAAAAAAAAAGGTATTCACTTCCTTACTGCCACATGAGGCTGTCAACTTCCTACCCCTACTTCCAGGAAGCATGGTGAAGGCAAACTCTCCCAAAGAAACATAATATTTTCATGTTACTAATAAATATTTTTTGTCATATACATATCTACATAATCATGAAGGTCTCTAGAATCATCCAAACAAAACAAATCTTACAAGTGATCTATAGTTTTTTGTACACTTAGTCAAAAGTCCAAGTGGCAACTATAGTTGCCGGTGGGCAAATGACTTGTAACATATATCATGGGGAAATGGGGTATACTGTGTTAATAGGTTAATAAATCAAGGTTATTGGTCTTGTTTGGTGCTTTTTTCTTTCATAATATCCCACCTAGAACATAACTTAACCCTTTATCTGACATATCTGCTGTACAGCTTAATTTGATAGTGATGGACGCATGTCCTTTGCATGTGAGAAATAAGGTGTTGCATTGCATGTTGAGTGCTTCAAGAAATTTCATGCAAACTACTAAAACTCTATCCAAGAGAAAAAGAGGGAGCAGGGAGGACACATATGACATAATTTCCTATTCCAAATGTCTTTTAAAAGAAATTGTCTGCATACACTGTTGTTTATTTATTTGTTATATGTGACCCTGGACCACAAAATCTGTCACAAGGGTCAATTAAAAAAAAATAAAAAATGTTGTATAATTTGTTAGGATAGGACAATATTTGGCCAATATACAACTGTTTGAAAATCTGGAATCTGAAGGTGAAAAAAAAAAAAAAAATCAAAATATTGAGAAAATCGTGTTTAAAGTTGCAACTTATAACTGGTTTTGTGGTCCAGGGTCACATATAGAAGTAAAAATTTTTATTTATTTATTTTCATTTAACTTTTTGATTCACAATGCCCTGTTTGGGCAACTTAATGTGCTGCACTTTGTTCTGCACTGTGTTCCACCACTTTAAAACAAATGGATTTGTTGTGTTTTTATATTTAAGAGATTATAAGCTAGATGCAGTTTTTTTGGGTTTGCATCAAATATTCTTCGACTTTTATACATAATAAATGTGTTTATGAAGAGAGATTGATCTGTTGAAAGCAGTTAAGTTGAGTTAGAGGCCAAATGTTCTCCTCCTATTCAAATTTGACAATGCTTACAACATATTTGCCCACCGGCAACTATAGTTCCCATACATTCAAATACGATTTTTAAGGAAAAAAAACCCAAAAACCTGGGGAAAATAAATGCAGAACATGTTCACATGGGACACTATTAACACAACTATATGCATGAAATAATTTAGAAAAATTTGGGCACAAATGGGTTAAATGAGAAAAGTGGTAACAAATAAGTTGTTTCACCACATCACCTTAGCGGCCCACACTTACGTGCCCTCCTATGACGACGCCATCTTGACCCCACTCGCCTTTTGCTCCATGAATTGCATTGCATTGGACTGCTGGAGTGACGCAGTAATGCTCTGTGAAGGCTACGAGAACTGCAAGTGCTTCTAAAGTACAGTTTTTCCTTAACTGACGACGATTAAGGAGATCTGTCACATTTTTGCGGTGTTTTGCATTTTTTACATTTTAATTGAGAAACAGCCTTACGAACTAACGATTCAACCGAACTGGTCACACGTTATTTGATTGATTTGCACGAGTCGTCGCGCGTGAGAACTGGGAACTGCTGTACATTGCAGTTGGTGCGGGACGTAGTTTTGAGAAGGTTTCAGACTATTTTGTGTTACCCTGCCATCCAAACGACATTGCAGAATGATTAATCTCATTTTTATTCATTTGGGGGTTTGACTCATTTTGACACTTTTTCATTTTCATTTATTTATTTATTTATTCATTTCATTGAGGTTGAGTGATTCAACTACGCTATCTCAAGTGTATTTCAACGCACACTACGTCGAGACAACGCATCTCAAATCATCCTTCTATGGACTGTTTTTTTTCCATTTTGATCCAATGGACAGTGAACTGCGAGAGTTCATTTGAACTTTGAACATAATGTGAACTGTGAATGAGCATTTAAAGAGACGTTTCGCGTAAGTGTTTCTTTCTAATGTGAGATTTCATTGTGTATGCCATTGTTGTTGTTTTTTCAAGTGTGACTGTTTAACAGTGATCATTTGAGCAGTGAAAACTCATCCTAAGTGGGGTTTACGAAAAATTACAGGAGTTTTCCATTTTGAAGTACCATTGGGTTTGATTCTGTGTAAGTCAAAGTCTATAACTTTTACAGTGAAGGTGATTGTGGTGTAGTGAGGTTAAAAGAGAACTCAAAGACTGTATTTTTTTAATTATTATTATTTTCTTTTTATTTAGTGATTACTTAACCTAAAGTAACACTTCATTACAAGGAAGGAAAATATATACAGAAAATAAATACTGCTTAATTTTTGTACTTACCTTCAGTGTATTATTATTGTTATTATTTTGGTTAAGCTTTCAGAGAGTAGGGGCATCTCACCTACTTTATTAGACCAGAGGAGGGAGGAGTATTTTAGACTGTGTCCCACATATACTTTTACTTTAGGAAACCATCTTGTGACGTTACTCTAACTGAAGCCTACCCTTGTCGGTCTGTAGAGTGCACCTCAATAAAGTAGTACACAACATATATACGTTAGTATATAACAAGACTAAAAGCACTGATTACGGGGACTAAGATCCTTTCGTTATTCAGTCTTCCAGGGCAGTGCTAACAAATCTGTGTTTTGAGCGAATCAATCGGGTGAACCAATGATTCAATGGCCCCTTACCAAAGAGCGGCATTAGGTGTGTTCGACTTGAAGCAGCGCTGTGAAGACCGATCGGTGTATGAAATCGAAGTACCACGAGAGAGATTAGAGGGCAGATGGTTCTCGTGGTACTTTGATGTCATAGCAGAGCTGCTTCAAATCGAACAAACCTATTTATTTCATTCCTGAATGAATCAGCTATTAGATTCAATGACTTACTCATTTAGACATTTACCGCCACTTACTGGCAGTTTTAGTTTCTTATTTAGAGTATTATTTCATCAAAAAATAATTTCATACTTTGGGGACAGTTTGCCCAAAAAATTAAAAATTCTGTTTATTTACATTTACTCACCCTTGTGTTGTTTCAACCTATATGACTTTCTTTCTTTTGCAGAACAAAAAAGATATTTTGAAGAATGTCGGTAAATATGTAAAGAAAGAAAGAAAAATTGTCATTGAAAAGTTAACACTCTGACCTTGAGTTTTTTTTTTGACTCTCAGGTCTCTCTTTTAAATATACATGTGCTGTATATTTTTAAACTGTGGAGCTTAAATGGCATATTGCAGGTTAGAGCTTCAGTGATTCAATGTATAGAAAAATAATGTAGGAACTAGATTTCCTTTAAAATACACGTATAAATACGTTACTTAGGCTTCTGGAGTCGTTTTTCGTGAGAACATTTTACTTCCGTATCTGAAAAATGCCAAATCGGAAGTGATGTAACGGGAAGGAGTGCAGTCAATATAAACAATAGGAAAAAATGGATTACAATGACAGTTTAGATGCTGAGGAAATTGTAAATGTTTATTCATACCCGTATAACAGACCACAGCCATACAATTAGCCTGCTGTGCGGCCAAGAGACCAGGGACAGGCCAGGATTAGACAAAACAACAGTCTGAGACAAATTGTTGTGGTGTGAGGAGAACCAATGAAGAACAGGGCAGAGACTGGTGTTAGCTTATAGATATATACATTTTAGCAAACGATATGTAACACTGTGCTCATATCACAATATTGTACAGATTATTATCATGTATCCGACAATAGCAAAGCTAGTATTGTATACAATTCTATTTTGTTATTTTTACACCATGTAATGTTCTATTTATTAAAACCAAGTATAAATTTCATCAAGTTAGTATTTTTACTCATTTTTACATTTATTCCAAAATATATAATAACTAATGGCTGTAAAAATTTAAACAATATATATTATTCTTTGTTTCTTCACAAGCCACTCGTACTATTTGTGTGACTAAATCTGCCATGATCAAACCTTCAGCGATGAATTCCAACAAATGCAACACGGATCTCCTCCTTACTGTTTGCAGAATGCACTTTTGCAACCTATGTGTCAATTCAATCGGGAAATAGTTTGGAATTATTGGAAATAATATTAGCAGTTTTGCTGTTTTATCTTTTGAAGTTCCTAAAGGTTTTACCAGTTTTCATAATGTTAATCAGTTGAAAATGATATCGCCACTGGGGACATATATATATATATATATATATATATATATATATATACACACATCAAAGAGCATCATTCTTTGCTTTACGAATATGCAAGGCAATCAAAATCTGTGGTTTGTCTAATTTGCAAACGGATTGTGTTGCTTTAAAAATCTAATGTGATTACAGATTACAAAGCGCTCACCAAAAGCATGTGTTTTGTATTGATTTACCATCTAAGTTATCATAGTTGGTTAAATGAAGTCACCTACAGGCCTTTTGGGTGAAGTGTAGGTTGGTAAAGAACGTGCAAAATGGCCATAACTACATTACCCTTTTTGATAGAATAATTGTGATCAATAATCGTGATTATAATTTTGAGCAAAATAATCGTGATGATCAGTTTAACCATCGTGCAGCCCTACACACTGGTCAGTGGTCACAGACACGAAGATGTACCTTTAATGTCACCACGCTGATTGCGCACTAAAAACCCAGCAGTCATCGTGTTTTCAGGCCATTTCGAGTTTTATTTTGACATGACGCAATTACTTTTTAATTAGTCATCCCATTAACGCCATCATTCAGGCCGATTCGACGAGAACACGCACAAGAGGCGGGATTTATCGCATGAACCAATCATGTCCAATCATAACCGATCATATCCAATCATAGCGCAATTGAGGCATTGCCTCCTCTCACGTGACTTTCCCCCATTAATTCTCAATTACCCCCCACCGCACACTATTGAGGCTTTATTTCTATGAGCTGAAGGGAGGCACAGAGACACGGACTCCCCGCTGTAACTTTACCTGCGGGTGTAGCTGTTTGACAGTGTTTCTTTAATCGATTATTTTCTCATCCAGCTTTTTTGAGGAGGAGCTGCCTCCCTTGCCTCCTCGGAGGAAATGCCCCTGATATATATATATATATATTCGTGACCGAACCACAGACAGTATTGTTATTGAATGTGTTTCATGTTATCCTTTATTCATTAATTCTGTGTCATGTTTATTCTGTGCCCATTAACTGACAGTGTGAGGATGCATATGACGTCGTGAGTATGTATAGTTGAGTGAACTTGAATGTACATACATGGCATGAATGAAATTGGAGTATTTACATTACCAGCACATCATTCAAAACTGTTTTGAAAAGTGTGAGACTGTATGCATTTGTGTTGATGTACATAATTTGTAGTCATCAATGTTGGAATTGATTCACATAAAAACAACAGTGAAGAAGCATTGCATGTGTAAGTTAATTCATTTAATATCATTATTTACAGTAGTATTACAATGTTGAACTCCATCATATCGCAGGGATGATAATTCTCCAGGCTATACACAAGTTTCCTATGCCCCATGAGGCCTTGCATCAAAAGTGGGAGTGTCTTCCGGTTAGGTAAACATGCTGGACATGACACTCTGTTCATTCAACAGTTGAGTCATTCAACATTTAGCGATCCAAACATATGAATGTTTGGCCTTTACTTAAAGACTTAAAATTCCAACATCAATATTTGAACAATGTTTTACAGTAAAAAATGTTACAGTACCAGTAATTTATTAATTTATTTCAGGAGTGCACATCAGTCATGCTGAATCTAACTACACTAACTGATATTTATATTAACATAAAAAGAGAACACATACCTATTCAGTTGCACCTGCTTCCATTTATTTACGATCACAAGAATGCACAAAACAACTCCATTAAGGCTTTTAAGCTTACACATTTAGAAATATATTGATAAAATATCATGTTTATGTCACTTTTCTGGGCATTTCTATTAATTTTCCTCTAAATTATGCGATGATTGCAATCCGGGGACGTTTGAGCGATCTCTCCATCTGTACCGTTTCCTTTCAGCCAGAGCAACAGAGGGAGCTCATGAGAAGAAAACAGGAGTTATAAGTTATACGAGTTAACCGGAGTGTGGGAAAAGATATGCATATGCATTAGTCCAGTATCTACAAAGGCACAGGGAAGAGACAGATAAAACATTAAACCAAATAAATACACGATTATAATCATATATGAGTTGTCTACATTCCTCAAGCAGTCTCTGGTATTTTCCATAAACGTGTGTATTTATTATCGCAATGGTTAGCATAAGTAGCCTTTAGCATTGCATATATGACGGTGGATACGCGACTGGCTCTGGCACGCACAACACGTTTCACATCATAAGACTTGGGTGCTAGCATCAGTGACAGGTGAAGTACAGACAGTGGGTTGTTCATGTATTGCAGGGCCAGGACACTCTTGTAGTCATGCAGCAGCACTTTTGTGGAAAGTCAGTAAAGAACAATTAAGGGCATGAAAATTGTTTATTGTATTGATTAACTGATAAATGTACTAAACTGAAATGTCCCTGCTCCGTAACGACATCTCTCGTAAAGGTTTGCAACTTTACAAAGTAAACATTATCCGAAAAACACCTAGCCTCTTCGCTAATTAACACACAAAATACCATTGGTATGCTATTTCCGCCACTTCACCGGAAGATTTACCCATGTTCTTTTTTACAGTAGCGCCCCCCGGAAACAGGTCAATGAACGTATTTTTCGAAGCAGATGTAGAAGTGAAGTCCCATCTCTTCACCTGCACAAAACACACCGGCACGGAAGATAGCAGCGTCTTTTTTCTTGTTAGTAAATCTCTGGACTCGATGTCCTGACAGGCTGGAGTTTGTGCAACCTCCACAAACACAATAATTACAAACACTACCGGAAACACACTGATTCACAACCGCTGTTACTGAATACCAACCTACTCTGCACTGAGTCAACACAGAGCCCGGCGAACGATTCCCTCTCGTGACGTAAAATGATGCGACGTTGAAAAAATAAAAGCGTTTTTTACAGAGACCATCACTTTATCTACTAAATTTGTGCCCTTATGTCCTGCAAAACATTTTTAAATCCTGCAGTACCTTTTTATACAAGGTTATATATTCATCTTGAATTTTTTTTTTTTAACCTGCAATATGCACTGTAAGTGTGCTCTAAATAAAGCCTCGCTAACAATAAATTAGTTTTATTGCTCGTTACTGTGACACTGAGGGGAAAGAAAGGCACAGAATATGTGCCCTTTCCATGACTGGAGAAGGCACTGAAAAGTAATCCAGATTTCTGGATTCCCTCTCCAACGGCCCTCCAGCAATGACTATTTATAACTACAAATGTTCCTCCCAGTTTGCCTGGCCATCAAGTTAGTCCCGTTGAAGAAACATAGACCTTCATATGCCAACCATACACTGACGCAGCTCTTTCATGATATAAATGATGAAAGAGACAGAGTGAAACGTTTTAGAGGATGGCTTTGTGGAAATATTCATTTATCCAGTCGACGGCTTTTGTGCTGTAGATCTTAACATGGCCGTATGCAAATGATGTGTATGATTTGTTCTTTGGCACTGACTCATTTGAGGGCTTTGTTCAGTGATTTGTAAAACACATTGCTCATTTGAATGATTCACCCATTGGAGTAATTTGTGTCATGTCAGCTGATATGTCATGCTTTAGTCACAGAAAGCGATGTATAAAAAAAAATCACTACCCCCATTCAGCCTTTTAAAATCACCCTTGACTTGAAGTGCACTATTCATTCACTTCTAAAAGTATTGCTGCTAATTGTGGGTGTGTGTTTGAGTTACGCTAGTAAAACTGTATTATTTATAGCTTATTAATGAGTAAATGTTTTACTCTTAGATATGCTAAAGATATGCATCTGAAATCAAGCTTATTCATAAAGATGAATCATCATCATCACAACGTGATGTAGAAGGAGTAGGTGAGAACGAATATGAACGAGGGGGTGAAAGATAGACAGGAAGAGCGTGTGAGAAAGAACGAGAAAGAGTGAGAGAGAAAGTGTGCATGAACGAAAGGGCAGCTTAAAGAACATCAATGTGTCAAAGTCACACAATCTGCAGGACCGCAGGAGATCGAAAAAGACTAGTTCACAAGCTTATTTGTGATGTTCTTAGCAGAACGATAAGAAAGAAAGATGTGACGCATGCTTTGTTCAGTTATTAGTAGGTTATTAGTTTAATAGTTACACAACACCAGCAACCTCCTTGTCTTCTTCTACATAGATAAACAATCATTGTCCGAGGTAGCCATTCGAGCCAATAACCTTCACTTTAGTGTGTCAACCAGCCTGGTATTGGTGGACAAGAGGTGAAGAGAAACTTCAGATTTTGCCAGAATATACACTAATGTTCAAAAGTTTGGAACATTAGTATATATTTTGAAAAATTCCCTCAAAGATTTTCCTAACAGAAAGCCACTATACAATAGTAAAATAACACATGGCATATACCTTAGAACTTGCCCTCATGTCTGTGTTTTCTGTGTTTCGTCTGTCTTTGTGACCTCATCTGTCAGATTCTCCTGATGTTGTCATACTCCTTAGTACTTGTCACCATTCTTGACAACTGCTTTCTTGATGTAACTCTTTTCTAGTTCCACTCAATCTGCGCTTGTAATCTTGACGTGCTTGATAATGAGCCAAACATATTCAACTGTTCTGAACTTCATCTTGATGTCATCTGAGAGGGTCTTTTACTATTTTTATCTGCTGATCTTCCATTATTACTTGATACTATCCGTGCACTGCAAAAAAAAAAATATTCTTACTTAATATTTTAATCTTGTTTTCCAGTACATATCTAAACATTTTTAAATCAAGATGCATTTACTTGACAAGCAAAAATACTAAGGATCTTAAGTCTTGTTTTCTGAAAAATAAATAAATAAATCAAGATCAAGTGAGTTTATGCTTAAAATATTTTTTTAAAATCTGTCTGTGGGAAATAAAAAAATAAAATAAATTCAAAGGGAAGACAACATTTTTATTATTATTATTATTTTCCCAAGTGGCATACATTGTCTTGTGTTAAGCAAAAAGTCATGTAATTTTGTTTGTACTGGTTTGCATGTCACTGAAAATGATATGTCCCAATACATTGCATTATGGGATGCAATATTCCATGCAGTATACACTGTTATATTCTACACATTTTATTGCTATCCAGGGATTCTCTGCATAAATAAAATTTGCTTACTAAAAATGCTTGTACTATGTACACTATACATAATATACAGTGGAAATAATAAGAGTACTTTGGTAGTGTGCTATTGTGAATATAGCCTATATCCTATATGTCAAGGCTTTTACTTTGATATGTTCTTCTTCTAGGGAGGATTAAGGGTATATTGGAAAAACAGAAAGATAATAGAAATGATTGAACCAGAAGAGTTCATGAACCATTTCTAAGCTGTCGGTCACATACAACCCCATTTCTTACACTATCATGTCAGACCCATAGGACTAATGGATCCAAATCCTGGACGATTTCAGCCATCCACTGATGGATCTTTCCTCTGTTTTTTAATTATTTATTTATTGCCAGAAAGTTTGAAGCACGTGTTCGGTCATATACATACCTCGGTCACGGCTCGTTACAGCAGGGGGGAGAAAACTAAACTTCTTCTTTTCTTCTTGCATATCAAATTAAATTAAAATTAAAATTTTCCTAAGGGATAAAAAAATATATATCTTAGCTAATGCTGTAATGCTCTAATACAGGGAGCCCTTATTTACACATTACTGTAATATTAAAGGCTACAATTAACAACGGAGCCAAAATTCACTTGCTATTTATTTTTAGATATAACAATCAACACTAAAAACAAACAAACAAACGTAAATTGCATATAAGGCAGGTATTGCTCCTAAATTAACTTCTAAATCTAATTTTAAAATTAATTTTCTATGCCAGTTCACTTTTTAAATATAATCATTTACACAGTGGCTGTCATAACTTGTTTTCATGATAAATTTGTTTAAACATACATTAAATAATTAAGACATTACTAACAGGTTAAGTAAATATAATGAATAGGGTAATATAGTGCATATACGAAATGCTCCTCTCTAGAGTTAATTTCTCTAGTGAACTAACATGCTGTTGACACTAAATGCCTGAGGTTAATATAATGCTACGTGAGATATTATTATTCTTAAGGTGTTTTATTGATATCTTTCCACAGTTGAAACACTGGTTGAGAGATTACTTGTAAAAATATTGATTGATCGATTGTCTCTTCTTCTTCTGCACTTTTTACTGGTAGCAAACAGCGTTGCATTACCATGCGCGCCCCCTTTTGGATTGGAGTGTGGATCGCCTGTGACTGACTGTATTCGTCGTGTGACTGCATGAACCGCACCGTACCATAGATCAGTACCCGAACGGAGATGGACACTGGACGACATGGTTGGGCTTGCCGACTGGGCAAGGGTGGGTTTCAAACCCACAAAGTCCAGAAGTTTGGTTTTGAGGAGGGGGCGTGTCCAGGATCGGGTTCGCTTTAAGATCAAAGAGGACACCAAGAAAATGAACCAATGAAGAACTTGGGGAACTGGTAGAGGGCAGTTCAATGACAAGCAGAGTGTGAGGGAAATGTTTAAAGAAGTTTAAACCTGGATGACATCCCTGGAGAAGAGTTTACCTGGCAAGTATAAAGCCTGCGGATACCAGTATCCTACCCAGATTGCTCTGGCCGCTGCTCATTTATGAGGTACCAATCTCTACTGTAGAGAGGCTGGAAAGGAAGATGAACAACTATTTGAGGAGATGGTTGGGCGTTCCGAAAAGCTTCTGCTCCATGTAGCACAGGCAGCAAGCTGCAGCTGCCAGTAACATCAGTGTAGGAGTGTAAGTTAACAGAAACACGACAGGTTATAATGCTGCAAAACAGTAAAGACACAAGAGTATGTCAGGCGGACACTGAGGTTAGAACAGGTTGCAAGTGTTTAGCCGGCAGAGCATTGAGAGAGGTGGAGGTACTTGCATCACGCTGACATCGTTGGGTCACTCACCAGGGAAGGCAATGGTTTGCTCTACCAGGGCAAGCTGGAAGCGGGCCAATCTGAAGGACCGGCATGGCATTGTGCACAGGGAGGTCCGTAAGGCAGAGGTGGAAAGTTCACATGTTAAGTAATCAGCCATAAACAAGCAGGGGAGCTGGATGAGTTGGGACATTGTGCGGGAGAGGGTTCTGACCTGATATCGTATTAAGTTTCTCTTCCATATACGATGTCCTACCTGCTCCAACAAACCTCCAGAGAGCCACAGCTGCACGCACTGTGGAAGGCCAGCTAATCTTGAGCATGTCCTCTCCTCGTGCAGGTCAAGTTTGCCGGATGGTAAACTTTGTTGGCGACATAACCAAATTTTAAACTCAGCTAGCTGCTGGGGTGGAGCAGGCAAGAAAGAAGCCAAAACAACATTTGCTTTGTTTCATTCAGTTCCTTAGGTCTGGGGAGAGCATGGCAATAGAGACAAGGAGTAAAGGAGATCTGGTCATGGCAAAGACTGGGAGATGCAGGCAAACCTTAAGAAGCAACTCAAATCTTAATCCATACTAGCCTCAGACCTTACATTGTGCTCTGGTCAAAGAGTACCAAGTAGGCGGTACTTATTGAGCTGACAGTACCCTGGGAAGAGAGGATGGAAGAGGCACACGAGCGTAAGCTTAATAAATATCAGGCTTTGATTCTTGAGTGCCAACAGAAAGGATGTAAGGCTTGGAACCTGCCGGTGATGTTGGCTGCAGGGTTTTTGCAGGGCAGTTGCTTTAGAGGACCCTTGGACTGCTTGGGAATAACGGCCAGGCTAGGATGCGGCTGGTAGCAAACATCCCCAAACAGACAGAGCTAGCATCCTGGTGGATATGGATAAAATGGAATGGTGGCAGAACCAACATGGTGAAGGGCTAAGAACATCTTGAGTTTGGAGGTGGAAAGCGGGGGTGGAACTAGGACACTGGTTCTACCGTTGAGATGTCATTGGCATAAATCAATGAAACATTCAGGAAGTAGTTGCCCACTTGATAACCTGCAGAAGCTTTAAACTCAAACAAGTTGGAAGAAGATGTCTTGAGGGAGGAAGAGGGGATAGTGATGTCACTGGCTCACAGATAGTGCAGGGGGAGTACCTGTGGTGAGCTGGTTACGTATGAATTGAAGTATAAAGTATAAATTAAATGAGTAAATGTGTTTAAATTGATTAAAAATAATATAAAAAAATCCAGAGCATTTTAAATTCCCCCTGACACTGAACTCATTTAAACTTACATACTATTTAAGTGAACTACAGTTCTTCCAGGTTTAAGGTTTTAAATAATGTAGTTCCTGTCTTTTAGGCAAAGTTCATGGTCATAAGGATAATACAAATGAAATTCAGGGTAACAAAATCTGCCAATTTCAGATGTTAATACATTGAGAGCTATTCCTGGGTATTCAGCAAGTCCTTGAAAGGATTTTGTCACATTTCATTATCAGCGTCTTACAACATGCTCCTGTTTTTCATTGTCCTTTGGTAATGGTTTTCAAAAGACAGCAGAAAGACAAGCAATTTTATCACAATATTCCAGAGCTCTATAATGTTAATAAAGTTTCTTTTTCTTCATCGTCTTGACTAAAATCAGTCCTTTAAATCCAGCAGCTCTTTGAATTTTCATTGAGAACTAATGCTATTCAAAACAGTTCAAGTTTAGGATGTTTTTACCAGCCCACAGATCAGTTATAGGACTGTCATAACAGTCCAATCTTCAAGCAGGAATTATCAGCATTCTTGTTAGAACTCCACCATCTATCCAGAGGGAACAAAAGAAATGCCAGTTCTCACTTCCCATCCACTAAATACAGAAACCAACAGACAGATGGGTCAAGAATCCACTCTGTCAATACTGTTACAACCCACAGATATACAACAGTCATGCCAATCATAGACTTTGAGCCACATCTATGGTTGGTTGTCAGTAGCCGTTATGAACATCCATGTATATTTATTCCCTTGTTAAATAAGCGTCATCCCCTCATCCCATTTGACATCACTGAACACATTGAGCTCTGTTCCTGACTCACAGTTCTCACTCAACCCCCACATTAATAATACATCTAAGACAAGATGGGCAAGAATCGCTGAACCGCTCATATGACTTCCTCTACTTTTGCTCCCACCATTCTTTCATTTTCATCTCCTTCTTCTGTTGTTATTTTGTGTAATCCTTTCTCTCGTCGTTCAGTTCTGGATCTTCTCCCTCACATTCTTTTCCTTTATAACTCAATAGTACACATTTCTCTCCACCCACCTATCCATCTTACCCTCCCACTGTAAGCCTGTGCAGAAGTGCTTGATAAAAGCTAACAAAATGTTCTAACCCCTCTTCATCCACTCATAATATGCAGGTGCTGAGGTTGGCACTGGTGTTATTATCAAGGCCCAAGCAGCATAGCAGCATGCATTATGCTTCCCACCCCCAGTGTTCCTTAATTTGCCCCGTCAATGATGAGAGAATGAGAGACATAATGTTTGGAGACATCTCCGTATGACAGGACAGATTGTGACTGATCTCCCGTTCTCTCTTCTTTCTTCCTTTCCTTCATTATCACAAGCCATGTTCTGATTCAGAGGTCCCTATTATGCAGTGCTCACTGCGCCCTACAACTCAGAATCTGGAGAAATTCATTCATTTGGAATGCTTTATGAATTTCCAATATGATGACATGGTAACAATTTACAATAAGATGAACAATACTACAATACAACATTTATTATTCTTAGATAATGTTAATCTCAACATTTACAAATACATTTTTAGGATCAAATGTTGTATTTGTTAATGCATTGTGAACTAAAATGAATATCAATATTTTTATTAAAGTAACATATATCATATTTGATACACACAGGCTTCAAAATTATCAATGTGATCAAAATGAAAAACCTGTTGCACATAATCTTCTACAAACTATTTTAGCATAAAAGGTCTTTAATATAATTCTAAAAATGTCATGGTACTGTGTCTTTTTGCTGTGAAATCTTTACTGATTGTTATAAAGTAAATATAAGAATATCTTTTATATGGTTAGTAATATTTCAAGATAAACATTTACTTGAAAATGTTAAAATGTTATTATTGAATATGATATAATAGGCTTTTGAAGAACTTTATTTTTATACGCCTATATATAGTACATTACATTTTTTTTAATTTTTTTTTCTGAATATTTCATGTCAGGCTTTACAGGGTTAAATGACTGAATACACTATGATCTTCCTATGACTGGAACATAGTTTATACCTGCATGCATCGCTCTTTCTCTGTATCTCTCTGTTTGGTCATTTTCTCACTTCACCCGTGTGCTGTGGTGTGGCATCAAACTGTCACTTGCAACTTCTACAAAAGTGAAAAACTGTTGTTTGTGCGTGTTGGAGGGTAAATATTTGTGTGAAGATGAGAAACAAGGAGGGAAAGGGTGTTTGAGAAAAAAGAGAGCATAAAACATTGAAAAGAAAGTATCTGCGCGTGAAAAAGCCTGAGTGTGAGAAAAAAAGTGTGTGGTGTGTGACAGTACATCTTTGTATTTTTGTGGAGAACCACAGGGGGGAGATTTCTCTCTCAGTCTGAATCAACTGTCAGAAATCGAAGGAGAGAGAGCATGGAGAATGTGCAAAGATGTTGAGAAAGGCCTAGAGATGATTCTATTCCCCCTGCCTCCTTTCTCTCTCGCTCTCTCTCTCTCTCCTATCACAGGTGTGAAACTTCAAAAAAAGGACCCACTCCTCACAACCCACTCTACAGAGTGAGCATTCGCCCTGTCAAAATGTCATAAGGTGTAAAATACTACCTCAAATCTTTCCCTTCCCCTCTCTTCCACACACTTTCTAACATGGCCCCTTTAGCACACAATAGTGCAAGGGCACACACACACCTCCTTATGCTAGCCTTCTCTTTGTCTCTCTCTCTTTCTCAAATTCACATGCTCACACACAAACACACCCTGACTGTGAGGACTGAGATTGCAGACCTTCTCACCGCCCCTCTAATGTCTTCTTTTTTAGCTCCCTGTCAGTCACTTGCACTTACAACCATCTGCCGATTGACAACTCTCTCTAAGGCTCAAGCTTTTCAAATCACATTGGAGATGTTCTTTATTATAACTATGTAAGTATCTCATTAAATTAAACTGTGATGCATGTAATGTTCAAAACAAACATTAATGATCTATTTCAATTAATATAATAAATTAGAACCTTCTTGGCAGATACATTTTAAATCACTAGCATATGGGAGGTTTAAGAGCATTTGTCTGGGAAGATGGATGGCAAAATGGATTAAACTCACAAACTACTTTTCCTGTAAAAATGCAGGTTCATGTGTAAGGCTCAAATTGAAAATGCATTGAGAGAAAAGGCCATCACATCAAATACAAATATTTGTACAAGATTTCAAAGAAACGATATATTCGTAAATGACCTTACAACATTGAGTTTAACTTTAGTTTAACTTTAGTAAAGTGCAAGTATATTTTCCAAGTATGCTTTATGTAGTAAGTATACAAAAATCAATGCACGCCTACTAGATGTATACTTGTAAGTGTACCATATCAATACTTCTAGGGAGTAAATTGGTCTAAAGATTGCCCTAAACTTTGCCTGAGCGATTCATCATTTACTGTAGAAATGGCTGATAAGGAACTCGATTCTCCTACAGTAAATGCCAAGCCAAAGTCTTATCACATCATGGCTGCCATGCCAGAAATATGTCAGGACAACAGCGCCAGTCTCCTCTCATCATGGCCGCTCAAGTTACCCTTTGTTCCAAGCTCCAACGGCCCAGCACCATGAATCCCCTCAATCACTGAATCAGTCTCAGAAGAAACTGACAGCCAATGTGATAGATCCAATTCTATGGTCGGTATAAGCAACGATCAGGTCGAGTCTAGTGGTCTCATCGCTTCCAAGCCTGGTGGTCCCCAGTTTGGTGGTCTTAATGCGTCCCAGGTCTGGTGGTGTCAGCACTTTCCAGTCCGGTGGTACTGTATCACTTTCGGTGATGGTGTTGTCATATTGTGTGTTTGGGCTGCACATACTTTCCCAGCAGCAACGTCTTGCCTGTGTCTTTGTTCTAGGACTTTTTTTTTTTTTTTTTTTTGACTTACTGTGTCTGGTTTTCATTTCCTGTGTTTAGTTCCTGTTTTACCTTGTTTCTATAGTTACCCTTGTTCGTCTTTATGGTTACTCATCACACACCTCATTATCCCTCTTGTTATTCAGTGTATTTATACCCTTGTGTTTTTTAGTCTGTAGTTGTTGGTCATTGTCTCTACAAACCCACGTAAAGCTGTTGCGTTTCAAACAGATTTAAGCTTTGGGTGACATGGAACTTCTCCAAATACACATGCCACTGAAATTTGTTTTAGATTAAGCACCAAACGATCTAGAACTGGCAGTGATAATGAACTTATGTGCTTCGGTTGTCTTTGCTCCTGAACATTTGTCTAAATAATAAGTTTGCAGTTCATGAACACTTCGAACTTCAGGCTTAACCTGTAATTAGACAGTTGTTTGCATAAAATTTTCCTCAAACAAAATGTTCTTCTTTTGTCTCTATTCTGTCTATATTTACACTTACTGACTTCACTTTGCTCCATCAATATTATTTCACTACATTTTTTTTTTTTTAAATTAATTAATTTATTTTACATTTGCATACTTTTCCACTTTGCACTGAAACACCTTTTTACTGGGGCTGTCAAAAAATAAAAATAATCACAATTATTGATTTGCTTTGTAGTTAATGCATACAGTTTATGTTTTTAGAAAGGGAAAAATGTGTGAAAATTAGTTTGGACTATAACACACCTGTAAAATATGCGCTGTTAAATATATGTGCATATATAAGACACATTATTAATCTAACTTAGATTGTATATTCCTTACGAAGAAGCACACAGAACTTTGTTTGAGCTCTGGTGAAATCCATTTAAGTTTTCACAAACATATTTAGATAATCTGATAACAACTAGGAACTTTTTTCTTCTTTCTTTCTGATTCATAATGTATTCCACTACCTGTGTATAAAAACCCTTCTCTAGTAGCCCTTAATGTATCAAAAATGGTATTCATATTCAAGAGTCATTTCCATTTGTGAAGATTATTTTTATAAATAGAAAACCATCTGCACAATGCTTGTATATTTCCAAAGAACAGTTCTATTTTGCATTGTGAGAAATATATAATTGTGAACTTAAGTTTTGAGAATAATTTATCTATTTATTTATTTAAAGATTAAGATATTTTACTATTAAGATATCTGTCTCTTCTTATTCTCTTTCCACTCTCCCTCTATTTAAATGTTAGCACATCAGAGCTAGTTCATTTGCACATACAAACAGACAGACATACAGCAGAACTTTGGGGTTTATCTGTTTTATTTTGTTGAAGAACCTTTCTTCCAATTCTTCACAGTATACACTTAGTGAGGAAATGCAACTCTGTCTCGATTTTGCTGCGTTTGCAAAAGTTGGCACAACTTATTTTTCAAGTAGCAGCCATGTTTTTCTTTGTCTGCTTATTTTAATTTGCTAGGTTGTTTCTGCCAGAACTGTGTGTTGTCAAGGTGGCTCTTACATTTCTGTCAGTCAAGTGGACTTGCTTGTAAAGGAGTACTTTCATGTTTTTTTTTTTTTTTTTTTTTTTTTTTAGAGCCAGATTTACTTTTGAATTTTCAAATTGAGCTTTGTTGTATTAGTGTGGTGATAAAGAGACATAATATCAACCTACTGGAACATATTCCTTGACAGAACTGACCACAATATTTTTTCAACATGGAATATATTACCAGCTTAATTCACACACTCATTTGCAGGGATTCACTATAACTACTCAAAGCCCCCATGCTGGAACATTAGGAGTCTGCCAGCCTAGAAACATTGATTTAGTTAGTTAGTGTGTAAGCGTGTGTGTGTCTGATATTCCCTACATTATGGCGACCAAATGTCCTCACAAGTATAGTAATACCAGTACATTTTTACATTTTATTTATTTATTTATGATTTTTATACTGTAAACTGTATATTCAACTGTATACACAACTCCCAGCATGCTTTGCAAGCCCAACTCAGATAATTAGGCCCGGCTGTGCTGATCAATAATGCCAGCTGGAAATAGGGTGGACAACAGATCACACCCCGGGCTGAGAGTGGTAGCACCAGAGGGAAGGATAGAGAGAGCAGAGGGGGAAAGAAGAGAGATCAGCAGGTGAGGCGCTTGGGAAGTGCTGAGTGATTTGTTCAGATATACTGGAAGGTACTGAGGACATGAGAAGAGGGCTAGGGGAGACTATATATAATTTATGCATTGTGTTAAATGATTAAATGAGTACATAGTTAAAGACACTTCATATAAAGTGGGACCATGTTATTTTAATATTATTTATAGTGTTGTTGAATTAGCTTTCATTTTTATAATTTTAGTTTAGGTTTTAGTCATTTTGTTCGGTGCTTTTCTCATTTTTAAGTTTTTTAATATTTCAAATTAGCTTATTTTTTTATTATTAAACTTATTTCAGTTATTTGCCAAGGCAACTTTATTAAGAGTTTCAGTTTTTCATCTAACAATTTAATTCGACTTCATAGCTTTATTTTAGTTAACGAAAATGATTGTTTTTATTAGTTTTAGAATTATTTTTAGTTAACAGTAACAACACTGGTCTAAAACAGCTCCCTCAAGGAAAACAGCTTAATGCACATCATAAGTAATGTTTTAATGAAAATCTAAAATTGCAAAAAGATTTTCTGTGAGAGTTAGATATAGGGATGGAGAACAGAAAATCTTATTAGCTCTGCATAACAACAACAGAAGTAAATGGAAAGTCCCCATCATGCTAAAAAAAAAAAAAAAAATTGTGTGACGGATGTAGGCAGTGTATGTCTCTCCACAGTCTCTCTGCAGGCCTTCTGTCTCCCCTAGCCCTCTTCTCATGTCCTCGGTACCTTCCAGTATATCTGAACAAATCACTCAGCACTTCCCAAGCGCCTCACCTGCTGATCTCTCTTCTTTCCCCCTCTGCTCTCTCTATCCTTCCCTCTGGTGCTACCACTCTCAGCCCAGGGTGTGATCTGTTGTCCACCCTATTTCCAGCTGGCATTATTGATCGGCACAGCCGGGCCTAATTATCTGAGTTGGGCTTGCAAAGCATGCTGGGAGCTGTGTAGCACTTAGCCTGTAGAGTGAAAGGAGTCAATACAGCACTTAGTGAAAAATGATTAAAATGATTCGGAATGAGGGGACATAGAGTATGTTTATGTTACTGAGGCTTTGGTGTTCAGAAATCCTAACGCTAGAGGTCAAAGAGGAAGTGAGGAGTGTTATTTGAAAATAGACATGGATATAACATGACTACAGAAGAGAGAAGCCTAAATAGGAGAGAGAATGAGAAAGTGATTAAATGTTAGCAAAAAGCAATAGCCTTGTCATTCGTATCCCACCCAAACAGCCCTCCCTCCGCCCTCGTACACACTTTCATGTGTAATATATTCTTAAAATGAGCCTGGGAATAGCCTGCTGCTGCTAAACAAAAGAAGAATCTTGATGTAGAGATAGGAAATGGCAATTCAATCAGTGTTTTGCCACAGTTAACTTTTCTCCTTTTGACCCAGTATGAAGCAGAAAGTCAATCAGCATGACATTTCCGTCCTCTTCAACCCTGCAGGCAATTAGAGTTGTGACTTTTTAGAGTTCAATATATACTGTAACAATTTTTTAATCCTGTCACTTACTTCCCTGCTTTCATTAAATCGACCAGATTACAAGGGGCTATTCAGTGAGGCCTTGAGTTTGAAATGACACAGACCGAACAAGCCGCGAGCCATGATTCAGGGGACGAGTTGCTTTTCAAATGTAATAAACGGCATGCACGGAATTTCGATATGCTTTTCATTTGAATTTTTTACAAAGTCTAAAGTCTTGCCACTCACGACTTGACATTGTCCAGGTCAGTGCACCTTTGAACACAGAGACTCAGACAGCAATTTTAGACTTCTGTTTTGTCTCTTAAAAGACATTTAAATATGACCTCTGACAGAGAATGGTACTGAAAACCTTTAAAGAATGGACTATTGAAGTGATAATGTAGCTTAGAAATGTCAACTAAAAGCTTAAATAACTTGAATCCCTCAATGGAAAAAAGTAGTGATATGCATGTTTGCCTTATCACTTAACAGGGACTCGCCAACAAGTCATTAGCTTTAGCACTGCCGATTTCAGCAAATGGCTTTAATTAAATGCATGCATGAGGCTCAGGCACATTTCATGAATCTCAGCCAAAGCAAACCACCTAAATATGCATAAAACCCTGCTGTTTAATTCTTCTATTTGTTCTGTCAACTGTGGTGTAGACAGATTCATTCAGTGTCATGAAGCATAATCCATCTTTTAACATTTCTGTTTAATCATTAATTTCAAAGATGATGGACCATACAATTTCCTAAAGACCCCTAGTTAATATTGTATTATTTTTATTTAAGTACAATGACATAGTGCATTAAAACCATGAAATAGCTACATGTGGGAGGTTTCTGTCATGATTCCCCTGAGTTGGGTTTCAGGACTTTTATTTTGATATTCTTTTGTCTTGCTGACAAATATTTTGCTGTTAAATATTTGTGTAGAAAATTTTATACTTTTTTCAGGATTCTTTAAATAGACAGCTCAAAAAAAACCCCCAAAAAAACAGCATGTATGTGAAGAAGAGAAAATAACAATGTAACAATTTTGTAACAATGTAAAACTTATACTGAGCCGGCGTTCGGACGTAAACACAGAAGCCTGCACTGTTCTTACTGCGTCAACTGTGCAAGGAGAATGACAGGGAAAAAAAGTTTGTTGAATAAGGTCGTTATTTTTGTTTTGTTTTTGCGCACAAAAAGTATTCTCGTCACTTCATAAAATTACGGTTGAACCACTGTAGTCACATGAACTACTTTAATGATGTCTTTAGTAACTTTCTGGACCTTGAAAGTGGTAATTAGATTGTTATCTATTGAGGAGTCGGAGAGCTCTCGGATTCCATCAAAAGATCTTAATTTGTGTTCCGAAGATGAACGAAGGTATATATATATATATATATATATATTAACATACTATCATGGTGTTTGCAGTGTATGTAAATATTATTTATAGTAATCATTATATAGATGCTCTCACACCTGATTTCACCAAGCCTGCTTCATATACACAAGTCAACACCATTCATACTCTGTCATAGTGGTGACATGTTGCCCGATCTACAGTGCACTCTAAGTCAAGCTTCATTTAGCATTCTTATGCACAGTGTTACCCAAGTCCATGAGATTAACTGCCATTTCTTGACACTGTTTCCACCTACAATTTACACCAAGGCTATACCTGATGCAGGTCCACCTTGGGACATTATACTTTAGAATTAAATCACAT
Source organism: Elopichthys bambusa (assembly GCA_037101425.1). Lineage (NCBI taxonomy): Eukaryota > Metazoa > Chordata > Actinopteri > Cypriniformes > Xenocyprididae > Elopichthys > Elopichthys bambusa. The sequence continues at coordinate 14,507,586 of CM074432.1, read as the reverse complement.
TTTACCTGGACACACCCCCTAATTAATTATGTCACCAAAAAAGGGCACTTTCTATTCTAATTTCACATAATACACACCACAACTTTTCCAGAATGACATGCTTTTCTTAATGTATCCACCAGCAATGCCCCACAGGAGATTCCATTACATAAACAGGAGGCCTTAGCTTGAAAGATGGACTCATCCTTCAAAGAATTTGCTTTACTTTGCTTTCACTCTTCAGCAGGTTGAAGTGATGAATGAACTGTGAGGATGACAGACAGATGTGTAGATAGATACAGAGCCAGAGAGCTTGACAGATGAATAGACTAGATGAATAATACACAGTTGCATGATACACTGAGGATTACTAAAAAATTATCCTACAAAATTTAAATTAGTGTACTTTACAAGCATTTCCATGTTGTAAAGTGTTTCCTACAGTATACTACAGTACAGTTTACTACCATAGATGCTAAACTATGTAGGTGTTGCGTTCTGGTACACAAAGAATGATGAAGAGGAAGGTTTCAAATAGTAGCATTAGCTTTAAATTCAACAACATAAAAGACAGAAACAATGCAACAGTGTGCTTTCAAACACCAGACAAAGAACTAAATGAATGGAAAGGCTTATAAACACAAGGTAATGAACTCAAACGTAAATAGGTGTGATCTATTTAATCATATAATGAATAAACATTGTAACTAATGACAAACGGGAACATAGAACAAAGAGAAGCAAACTAAAAGTCCTTGATAATGTAACTAAAACTATCACTGAACATGACAGTAGGAAGCCACTGATGATGGTTAAACATGGTTCACCCTTCTTAAGAAATCATGGTAACCAAAGACATTATGAGTAGATGTTTACCATTCATATGTGCAGACATCTGTTCAGAATGACTGAGGCCATTACGTGATCATTAACACATTCAGATGCTGAGGTGGTGACATACTGTAAAGAAAACCTGGAAAAACATGACTCTACTCAAATTTTGTCCCTCAAAAAGTGTGCGGATGTCCACTGACTCTCCTGATGATGAAAATTACGGCCTTAGTATACTTTGGGCTTTAAAGCCCTGGTTATACTTTTCACATGTGTAAGGGTCCACATGACGTAAAAAATGTCATCGGAGGGTGTACGCAGAGGCTCTTTGCAGACATCTGCGTGCACCCAATTTGTTGTGACCGCATAGACATGTACGTGTGTTGACTAGGCCACAAAAGCACCAACTGCGCATGCGCTGGAAAATGACATGGATGTCAAATTTCTGCACCTCTACAATCCGTCGTTAAAACAACTTAAAGACAGTCAGATGTGCAATAATAATGATGTGCAATAATCTGTTTGTTTACTGTTAAAGCTGATCTACTGCGCATGTGTGGAACACGTCCGCCGAGTGGACCCCAGCATACACTTTCAGTAGTATAAATGCAAGCCTGTGTTGTCCGCAACTGTCCGCCAGACTGCCTACTGTATTCTACTTACGAAGAAAGTGTAAAACTCTAGCAGTTTAAATAGCTTACGCTACGTCCTACGCCTTCCCTATTCAACTAACGTAAAAAGTGTAACCAGTTTACACTTTCTTCGTAACTTGAATACGGAAGGCGGTCTAGCAGAAGCTAGATATTTTACCAAAGGTTTTATCAAAGGTTCGTGGAATGCAGAAAATTAAGTAGCTACAGTATACCAGGGTCTTTATTGCCACTCACCAGACATTTCATTTCTGAACTGCTACAAATAGGCTTTGTACAACAATCAGCATAATAAAATATCAGATTCATATTTATCAGATTCATTTAACATCACACCCTAACAGACCAAATTCCTTATTAATCTCTCATTTGTGCATAATTCTTTCATTCCTGACTCTCATCTGGTATTTCCTACAGACACGTCCTTATCGGATGGCACGAAGGGATGAAAAGTGTGTGTTGGGGGGGATTAAGCGCACAGTCCTCTTATCTCACAAACACACTCTCAGGTGTCAAAAGTTTTACCACCCTGATAAATAGATAGCGAATGTGTGTGTGAGTGAGAGAAAGAGAGAACACAGGGTGTTAGACTGAGAATAGGAAATACTGCTATTACAAAAGAACAACTAGTAAGACAGCACTACCAACTGTAAAATGAGTCTTCAAGGAGGTCAGTGGCACTACATGGAACACACCTGAACACAGTCAGTTTAAAAACATCCAGGATCAATCTTGTTATGAACAGTTTGTCTCAGAACAGAACTGGGCGCCCATTGTGTGTATTTGCATGTGTGTGGGAGGTGACCATCTGAGAGGAGATATTATGATATTAAACACCTCTAAATAAAGCTAATTTATGTTAAGATGAGTGACAGGGTGCTGCTGCGTGTAGTACACTCATGAAAGTGTTAGTTTGAGAGGGCGCATGATTGGCGCTTTTAATTGGGCCATGACGCTCAGCTCATCTTCGTTTTGAAGCACTCGTCATCAACATCATCAGCAACATAAGAGAATTCTCTGTACTGTTTATCATTTAGCCTGAAAGTCACACAAATATCAAGTGTACTGTAGATGAAAACATATACACAATCATGATTAATGCTCTCCCTCTTACAAGGACATCACATGCACAATATCACAGATGAAAACACATAAGGATGTGACTTACACATATGTAAAATAAATAAATAAATAAATAAAATAAACTGGGTTTTACATTTCCTGAAGATAATGGAAGTGGTGATCAATATGTTGTTAGCAAGGGGTTAAGGTTTGGTTGGTTAGTATAATTGTCACAACATAAAAGCTTAGAAGAAGAAACTCACACGATGAAGATGAATAAACAGGAACCGACTTTAATAAGAACAACAACACCTTAATGTGTAAACGTAAAGAGAATGAAGATAGCAGGGGATATTTATACACAAAGTAAATTAACTAAATCACAAACACCTGAACGTGATGAATAACAAATGAGTTACTATAGAAACAAACAAGAACTAATACAGACATGACAAAAACATCTCAGGTTACGTATGTAACCATAGTTCCCTGAGAAAGGGAACGAGACGCTGCGTCCGATAGGATCGCTTTGGGAACGCCCTCAGCGTGATTGCGTCTGATGCACGTCTGTCAATTAGTCCAATGGCAAAAGTGAACGTCATGGGCGGGTGACGTCACGACCAGGAAAGGATAAATACACATCTGGCCAGACCGGCTTCAGCTTCATTTGCAGAAGCAAATCGATCACAGGGATGCAGGGAGTATGGTAACGCGACGCAGCGTCTTGTTCCCTTTCTCAGGGAACTATGGTTACATACGTAGCCTGAGACGTTCCCTTTCAAGGGAACTTGCGCTGCGTCCAATAGGATCGCTTTGGGAATGATATACCAAAATGCCGTAATCCCAAAATCAAGGTCAAGGTCATAATATTTCACAAAAGTGAGCGACGAAGACCAACCGGCCGCATCGCAAACTTCTTTGAGGGAAACCCCAAAATTAAGGCCTTGGAGGCCGCCATACTCCTGGTAGAGTGAGCTCTGACAGCTAAAGGACACTGCTGACCAGAGACCTCATAGGCAAGTGAAATAGCCTCGACTATCCACTTACTCACTGTATGTTTGGATGCAGGGTGACCCCTGTTGTGTGGTAATATCAAATAGTTGATCTGATTTCCTCAATAGGGCAGCTCTGTGGACGTATGCTCACACTGGACACAAAAGATTCAAATTCTCCTGGTCTAGGTTCAAGAACAGAGGAGGACAGAAAGCCTGCAGCACTATAGGCAGAGGAACATTGGTCAGAACCTTAGAAATATAACCCGGCTTAGGGTAAAGGAATGCTTTGACCATCCCAGGTGCAAATTCAAGGCAAGTCGGGTATACAGAAAGGACCTGAATGTCTCCCACTCTCTTAAGGGAAGAAATGGCAAGAAGGAAAACAGTTTTCAGGGTCAGAAACTTTCGAATTTTGACGGATTGAAGCGGCTCAAATGGAGCTGCAGATTAACCTTCTAAAACAATCGCCAAATCCCAAGCAGGGACCCTAGTGCGTTTTGCAGGCCTAAGCCTCTGGGTGCCACGAAGGAAACGAGTCATCAATGGGTTTTTCCCCACAGTGGTACCATCCACAGGGGCATGGTAGGCAGAGATAGATGAAACATACACCTTTAGAGTAGATGGGGTCAACCCGGACGAAAAACAACTTTGTAAGAACTCTAGCACTGTACCGATAAGGCAGTTGACTGGATCTAACTGTCGCTCATGACACCAAGAAGTGAATAGTTTCCACCTTAAGGCATACAGTTTCCTTCTGGAAGGAGCTCTGGAGTGAAGAATGGTCTCTACAACCTCAGTTGAGAGACCAGATTCTATGAGCTGGGCCCCTCAGAGGCCAAACCCACAGGTTCCACATTTCTGCGCGGGGATGAAGAATCATGTCCCTCGCCTGAAATAGGAGGTCCCTCCTGATCAGAATCTTCCAAGGTGAGCCATCTAGAAGAGCTACAAGGTCCGAAAACCATATCCGACTCGGCCAGTAAGGTGCTACTAGCAGTAGACTTATCCCTTCTCGGCGAATTTTCTCCAGAACTCCCAGGAGCAGAACAACTGGGGGAAAAGCGTACAGATGCAGCCTCGGCCATGTCTGTACCATGGCATCCAGTCCCAGTTGAGCTGGATGTGTGAGGGAGTACCACAGTGGACAGTGCATCGTATCCTGAGACGCAAACAGATCCACTTTCGCTTGGCAATAAATCTCCCATATGAGTCTCCATTCCCCTGGCCTCAGCCCCTGTCTCGACAGGATGTCTGCTCCTATATTCTAGGTCCCTGGAATAAAGATTGCTCTCAAGTAGAGCATCTTCCCTAGAGACCACAGGAGGATCTGGTGTGCCAGTTTGCCAAGTGGGCGCAAGCGCAGGCCCCCCTGTCGATTTATATAAGAGACCACCGACGTGGTGTCTGTCCGGACAAGCACATGATGGTCTTTCAGGTACAGGAGGAAAAACTTTAACGCATTGAAGACTGCTATCATCTCCAGGCAATTTATGTGCCACGAAAGATGATGACTCCTCCAAAGACCCTGAGCTCAGGGAAAACCCTTTGGTCCTGAGCCACCACTGTAAGGGTCTCATGTACAGAAGGCCAAAAGGTATCACGTTGGACACAGCTGCCATCAGACCCAACAGTCTCTGAAACTGTTTTACAGTGCGTGACTGGCCTAGCTTCAGTTCTTTCATGGCTGGTAGAATAGCAGTGATGCGAGCGGGTGAAAGACAAGCCCGCATCGTCACTGAATTCCATACCACACCAAGAAAGGTGGTCCTCTGTAGTGGAGAAAGCACACTCTTCTTGACACCGCTCCACCCCGTGTGGGGCTGCCCTCAGGAGTCTGACACCACTGGCGTCAGGACTTCTTCTGACCCGAAGCCTTCTTAGCCTGAAGCACGACCCTCAGGTCGGTCTTTGGCTTTGAAGGCTTGGGCTGAGAGTGCCATCCCAGCCCACCGTATCTTGCTGTGCTCTATATGAGGAGCTATATGGCTGGGGCTGCTCACACCCAGAAACCCCAGAGGATGGATGGCGCCACGGAAGATATTTCTTGAACGCCTCCGCTTGTTTCTTGGACTCCTGAAACCAAGTTGACAGCATCGCCGAACAGGCCAGTTGGCTCAAGTGGGCGTTGAGGAGAAAGGCCCTGTCTTTTTCTTTTATATCTGACAGGATGAGCCACAGGTGTCTCTCTGTCACCCAGTTACTCTGGCAGTCTCCTTGGTGGCTCTCAGAGATAAGTCTGTGGCTTGATGCAGTTCTCGAACTGCGTCCAGGCCAATCCCCTCTCCGCCATCCAAATCCTTCAGCAGGGCGGCTTGTAAAATAGCCATCATATGCAAACAAGCACCAGCCTGACCTGCTGCCATATACGCTTTACCCACCAGCCATGATGTAACTTTTAGTGGCTTAGTGGGAAGCGTAGGGGCCTTCAGGACGATGCTAAAACCGGGGACAGATAGCTCGCGAGCATCTGTTCAACCCGGGGCACCGCCCCATAGCCATACTCTTTTAGCCCCCTTATATCTGAATAGTATTTGACCTGAGGGCTGAAAAGTCTTGACGAGTATGGCTTTTTCCATGATCTATATAACTCGTCATGCATATCAGGAAAGAAAGGAAGGCCCCTTGGTGGAGGTGATTTATTAGATGTTAGAAAACGCTTATCTAGTTTGCTTTTGGGACGAGCGCCCTGTTTCTCTGCTGGCCATTCAATATTCAACTTAGACACAGCACGAGTGATCACCTCCACCAGCTCCTCATATGCTGGGGAAAGAGATGGTGAGTCTTCTTCCCCCATATCGACACTCAGCACATCCACCTCTTCAGAACTGGAGTGCTGAAGCGACAAGTCCTCTCCCTGGGCGGGATTCCGACACCAAAGAAGGGCCGATGAATCTACCAGATGAAGGCTGAGAAAGAGCACTCATGCCCGTCTCAAGCCCCTCTGATAAATCCATTTGCGAACTCCATGACATCTTTCTCCATGCTGCCTCAGCAGCAGCGGGTCCAGAGCCATGAGGAATGCTGGCCTGCTCACTTCCCTCAAAAAGTGAGAGGCGGGAGCGGAGCGTTCTGATTGGAAGCTTTTCACAGTGCTCACATTCAGCCCCCTCGAAGGCTGAAAGAGCATGCTTCGCTCCCAAACACATAACACATAAATCGTGTGTATCCCCACCCGTAAGGAAGTGGGAGCAGGGAGGAACACAAGGTGTGAGGATATTGAGCTGTACTATAACGGGACAGACAACAATAAATAAGACAGACAGTTTCACACAGAACTGAACTGAACTGAACATAACCGTGACAATAATCATGACTCTGCTAGTAATTATTTACTCTACCATTTAAAAGTTTGGGGTGGGTAAGATTTTATATTTGTTTTACAATTTAGGACCTTAATTTGTTTTAGAGTTTTAAATGTAAAGAAATTAATACTTTTATTCAGCAAGAATCCATTAAATTGATCAAAAGTGACAGTAAAGATATGTATAATGTTACAATGGATTTCTATTTCAAATAAATGCTTTCTATTCATCAAAGTATCTTAAAAAAAAGTATCATGGTTACACACACACACACACACACAAAATGAAAATAAATAAATAAATAAATAAAACTAAATTAAGCAACACAACTGTCTTTAACATTATCATAAGAACAAAATCAGCATATTAGAATGATTTTTGAAGGATCATGTGACACTGAAAATTCAGCTTTGCCATAACATGAGTAAATTACATTAAAAAAAAAAAAAACTATTTTTCCTGTAGTTTTGATCAAATAAATGCAGCTTGAGTGAGCAAATAATAATAATAATAAAAAAAAAATAATAATAATAATAATAATTTATTTACAGTTAGTTTATTTAATTAGAATTATATTTTATTTATTTATTTACAAGCAATATAGCTAATATTTCATTATAGTATAGCATTTATGGTGATATGTGGCTTATGCTACTGCACATCCTGTGCCAGTCAAACAATTGCCTCTGCGATGCAAACAGATAATGGACCTCATTTGTTGTTAGGCTGTTGTGGATTTGTCGTTGTGGTGTTACTAGGGTGTTGCTACAGTATTCTTGGGGTTTGCTTAATAGCAAAAGAGCTCACAGCTAATTTTCTTTTTCTCTCAACCAAAAATATAATCCACACACATCTATTGTCATCATTCTCTCTATCTTTTGCTTCCTCTCACTTTCTGACAAACATACAGACTCTCTCCATCTCTGTAAATCTCTTTCACACAGTATCTTTGCCTTATAACACTGTCTGTAGGCAACATAAACACGCGCACACACACGCACACACGCACACACACACACACACACACACACACACACGCACACACACACACACACACACACACACACACACAGAGTGGCTATGGAGTGATGACAGCTTGCACTATGACCATATGGGAGTCATAACTCAAGCCTCGGATTGGCGTAGAAACCATCTGCCCTACAGCAGGGGAGGGATGAAGCTGTAATGCACACAGAGACACACATTCTCCTCCTTTGCCATAAGACATCAGATCTAAATATCTATATAGAGCTGAACAAAAAAGAATCTATTCAGCTCACTAAAAGACTGCCAATGTCTCAGATGTCTTTTTTCTCTATATTTCTACTATTATATTATATTGTATTATTTAATTGTTTTTTCTTATATTATTATTGTTATATTTCATTTCTATTGTGTAATTCCTGTGAATGTCTGCACTACATCTGTACTTTCTTCTGCACTGGAACCTCCTGTCACCAAGACAAATTCCTTGTGTGTGCAAACATACCTGGTAATAAAGCTCTTTCTGATTATGACTCTGTTTTATGGTATCGTTGGCTATCCATAAACTCACCCTGAAGTTTGGTTAATCTTTGTCCCCATAACGTACCTTAACCTGTATTTATCCTTTCAACCTTTCATCCAATAATTCATTCACTAGGTAGATGGACAGACAGACAGACAGTTTCTATATGGCTTTGCCTGTGCTTCTTGTTTACAGATTTTCTGATCTTTAAGCACTTGTTTTTGTTTTCATATTGTGCAATAAACTGCACAGTGAAGTCATTACTGACTAAAGCCCTAATGAAAACTGATCAGGCTGCCCTGGAGGTTTCCTAGCAACCGCTTAGATTGATGACTGTGGTGCAATTGTTTTTGTTTTAATGTAGGACCAAAGAGAGAGCAAAAGAGAAGATAGAGGGAGAGACAGAGAGAAAAGAGGGAAAGAGGGAGAGTGAGAGATAGGAATTAGTGAGCTTAAAGGGCATTATGTCAGTATACAGAGGATTTGGCGCTTTAGGCAGGATTATGGCCCTATCACTTTGATGGAGGGAGGACGGAGCCTTTAGTCCGAGGATGACCATTATTTTTCTTTTCTAGTGTGTGTGGCGGAAATGGGAAACCTGGCTGGTCGTTTATGAACACCAAGGTTGTGCACAAAGGTGTGTTTTCTACAAAATGATTGGTTAAAATGGGCTAGATTTAGGGTTTAACAGTATATAACATCGCCACCCACATGCTGTTATGAAAAGTCAGTGTTCTATATAACAAAAATGATCTACATTCATTTCAGCATGGAATTAGAGATATATATTTTTACATTCAGTGGTAACATAGCATGATAAAGTTACAGTCACCCTCTTTCATTGAAAACATCAAACATTCACTTGTTTCCAAGAACCACTATCACTTTTGCTTTGACATTTCAGATCCATGGAAGATATAGGCTGCTCCTTATTGAGAAGAGTGTCTGAATGTTGGGGAAAAATAGGTGAATAAAGGTGCAGAGAGAACCAGCCTGCATTGATCCAGTGGGTGGAGAAGCCTTCACCTCAGTCAGTGTGTTGGTCACCCCATCCCCCTGTGCCCTGATCCAAACCTATAGTTAGTTGCCAATAGACACAGCATTATAAGACAATTAATGTGTGCTCTCAAGGCAAATGGTGTTCTAAAACTTAGAAATTTTAAACACAGCATCATATGTGCACTAAAAAGTTTGGGGTCTATGAGATTTATTATTGTAATTTTTATTTTATATTTTATTTTTTTTATGATTTTGAATGAAGTATCTTATGCTTACCAAGGCTCCATTTATTTAGTTAAAATACAGAAATATTATGAAATATTATATATATATATATATATATATATATATATATATATATATATATATATATATATATATATATATATATATATTATATGAGTTTTCTATTTGAGTATATTTCAGAATGTAGGCTAATTTATTCCTGTGATGGCAAAGCTGGATGCAAACACATCATTGCTAAAAAAAATATATTTAATTTCTAAAAAAACAAATCTTATTTACCCTAAGCTTTTAAACAGTAGTTTGCTCTTCAAGGTGAAGCCCACTGATGAGCTGAAAAAAAAAAAAAAAAAAATCCAAGTTGGCAGAGGAAGCAATATAAATCATTATAAATAAATTTATAAAATTAAAGCTGAAAGCAGCGATGAAAGGGCCCTAACACCCATTCCACCACCACCTGGTGGCTTTAGGAAAACAGAGCACGGTGATATGTCTTCAGGCCAGGGCACTTATCAAACATATGAAGTTTGAGGCCGATTGGACATTGTATGCTTGAGTTACAACAACTTCCTGTTTCATGACGGTAATGGCATGCTTTGGCACTCAGCTAAGTGTTGCTAGCATGTTTTAGAATGTTTCTAGCATGTTTAGTACTCAATTGCACATTTAGTATGTTGCTAGTAGTGCATCACAGTGTTAAACACAACACTTCCTGTTGCCAGTGGGTGGTGCTATTACTATAACTGAATATTTTCATGTAGATGTGTTCAGGGCAGGACTCTTCTCAAACATGTGAAGTTTAGGGCAGATTGGACGTTGTATGCCTGAGTTACAACAGCTTCCTGTTCCATGGTTCCAACATCAAATTTTGTCTGGCCGCAACAGACACGAAAACTCAAGATCTTCGCAATTTAATGTCGCAAAGGCCTTTAGATTAGACTATGATGTTTATCTGATAAAATCTCTTGGAGGAGTTTGTTAAAGTACAACATCTGGAAATGGCAAAAACTGCAAAAATTTTGCGGAGAAAATTCAAAATATCTCACTTCCTGTTCGGTTTTTAGAGTTTGCTCCTAGGACTTTTTTGTATGTATTGGGCTGTTACATGTGTCTATCGAATTTCATACTTGTACGTGAAACATAGCACGAAGGGCACTTAATTGAGATTTTGTAGGTGGCGTTATTGAGCCATTTTGCCACACCTAATTCTGAAACCCATATCAGACGTATATTTTCACCACTTCTGACGCGTGTGCAAAGTTTCATGTGTTTTCGAGCATGTTTAGGCTGTCAAAAATGCGATTCATTTTGGAGAAAAATAATTGACCAAGCAATTACAATAGGGTCCTCCCACCATATGTGCTTGGGCCCTGAATATTTAGAATATAGGCCTTGTAGTGTGTGTCCCCCCCCCCCACAATACTTGTGTGAACAGTGTATTTTTATACTTATCAGAGTGTCTTGCCAGTAGATTAACAACATGCTAACAACAAACTGCATTAATATTTATTGCAAGTCGACTCTCCTGTCTGGAGCGGTATTTTTGTTCCATGACGGTAAGGATGCAGCCTTAACAGGCAGCTGACTATCTAACAGTAGGGAGATGACTAGGCTTTGGAACAAAGCTTTTGCCTGTATTTAACCTGTATTTATCCTTTGAAAACGACTGGGAATGTAAAGTGTGTCACTATATCTTCCCACCCTGCACATATTTTCCTTCTTAAATCATTGTGCACACACTGTCATGCCCTTGAAATCATGAAGAAGAAAAAAATGTTCCCATTTCAGAGGCAAAGAGGATGGCCAGATCACAGAGTTTAGCATTAGGAATCTGTGAGTGGTAATGGCCCTCCATTTGTCAACAGATAGGTGGCACAGTGTGTGCCAGAAGTCTTATACCTGAGGGAGGAGACCGTGTTTGTCTGACCACCTCTTTCTCTCTCTCTCCTCCTCATTCTTTTTTTCTTTCTCTCTCTCTCTCTCTCTCTCTCTCTCTCTCTCTTTCTCTGCTCCACTGCTCTGAGTTCCCTTTTTCTAAGGATGGATCTAGAGAAAGAATATTGGGTTTTATGGAAGATTTATGGCAATGTACTTGCTGTACAATGTCAAATTGAGCAGTTTAGACATGGCAAATTTACAAAACTTTTAATAGTGGATCTAGTCCTCAACGGGTCACCGTGATTTTGCCAAGTAAGACATGTTATTGGTTCAACATATTTTGTTGATCCTGGTTCAACATTACTGTCCGAAAATTTAGTCCTAACCCTATCCCTACCCCTAAACATAACTCTACCCATAAGATATCCCTAAAATCAGAGGTAAACGATAGGTGAATAACACTGATGTAGAATCACTAGTTGTAAGCCTAAACTAAAACAAAACGACATAAACTGTAGACTTGTCCATCAAATCTGACTGGTTGATTGTAATGTTGTTCCAGGATCAACAAAGATGTTTACACAGCAACATGCTGCACTTGGTGAAATCACGTTCACCAGTCCTCTGTTTACATTTGGTCCTCATAATGACAATCTCTCACTTTATCTGTTTCATCATAAACCTTCATATGGTAAATTAGCATAGAGAAAACGGTAACACTTTACAATACTGGTGCACTAATATGCATTAGTTCATGCTTAAATAATGCACAGATAATCATGTTTTAATTTATGACTCATGAAGAACTAAGCCATTAATTAATGATTACTGCATCAGCAACAAATAAACAGTCTATATGATTAATAGATTAAGTAATATAAGAATTGCGATTAATAAAATGTTTCATTATGTATTAATTCCTTAATAACATTTTATTAACTAATAGTGTAAGTTAATGTGTTAACTACCACAATGGTTTGAAGCCATGTATTTCAACTTCAAATTGTCTGCTTTAATTAATCATTAACTAATGATTTGCAAATGTATCATTGTGTTATGACTTTACTTGTTGACGCACATGACTTAACTAATTGATAAGTAATATGTTATTATGGTTTTGACATCTACACTAAGCCATGGATTTAAATTTCCAACCATCTACAACTGTGATTCCACTGTACCAGATGAACTGCTGCATCCAGAACCTTGTTGTTCATGGCACAGGAATATGTCAGGCTAACTTGAGGTCAAGGATTCAAAGGCAGAACACTGAGAACATACAGCCGGGCACTGCTATTTCGTAACACTGTGTCTAGACTGGACAAAGGGAATAGAACCCCTTAGTGATACCCATGATAGTGATTTTACACTGGATGCAGCACAACGCAACACAACACAACAAAATGTCACTTCTGTTATGAAGGACAAATGGACTTGCAATAGGCTGTCATGTCCAGTGTAGACAGCTGTTGCGGCATGACTCGATAATGGTCGCATCCAGTTTAAACACAGTGCAACATCAATCTGCACTTCAGATTCTGGTGTGCTGATATATGTGTGCAGCCCAATTTACCCATCCTTCAAACACATTCTCTGACATTAGACCGCATGTGCAACTGTCAAAACCCATTAATGACATATTACTTAACAATTAGTTAATAGTCATGTGCCTCAACAAGTAAAGTCGTAACATTATGATACATTTTCAAATCATTAGTTAATGATTAATAAAGCAGACAGCTGAACGTTGAAGTATATGGCTTTTTAGTTAATATGTTATTAAGGAATTAATACATTATGACACATTTAATTAATAACAATTCATATATTACTTAATCTATTAATCATATAGAATCTTTATTAGTTGCTGATGCAGTAATAATGTTTTAATGTATGACTAAACCATTAAATAATGATTATCTGTGCATCAGTTAAGCATGAATTAATGCATATTAGGGCACCAGTATTGTAAAGTGTTCTAGTATCAGCACAATCCACACACTTACTAAAGACGATAACTAACAGAAAACTGAACAACACAGGGAGTATAATTACACAGAGAACTAAACAAGGCACAAGTGGGGCTAATCTGTAACTAAAGGCAAGCTCACACTACAGAACTGCACAATGTACAGACCAACATCGAAAAAATGTTTTATCATATGAATACACTCAAGACATTAGAGAGCTGCTCGCTGACCAAGTCAAATGTGCAAAAAAAAAAAGATGAGACAAAAAATAAAGTTGTGCAGAAATACATACGGACTAGCTTACCAAGTAGGTTCAGCCGAAATTGATGGTAAATAAAATATTGTATATCATAATGTTAAGTACAGAGCAAAGACCACTTATTTACAATTTGAAAATATATTTCTTGTTAGTTTATTAGTATAAAACAATTATGATAATATTGTTGCCTTGCGATTATGTACATTAAGGTGCACGAGCAGTTTGCCATATTGTTGCATCGCTCACACTACAAGATCACAAGGCAAAAATATCAAAGCCAACTACTGGCCTGGCATGCATAACACAACGTTTTTAGTCATTTTTATGGATCACTGTGAATGGCGTTAGCAACCAAGAGGCGTTGGTGGCGTGAGATACCAGGGTGTTGATGACAGTGGGAGGAGCCAGGAGGAGGAGGAGCCAGGAGCAGGAGAAGCCAGACGGGGACCCAGAGTGCAGCCAGGATGAAGGGCCATGACGGAGTTGAGGGAGGAAGGAGCCATGGTGGAGACTTGGCTGACGACACAGGGGGTGACTGATGGAAACAAGGCTGGTGGAAGTGGAGCCCTACACTCAGGCAAAGAGCCAGCGAGAATGGGTGACATCGATGATCCTGGAGGCCAAGGCAGAGCCACAGTGACAAGTGTCCAAGGTGGAGCCAGGATGCCTAAAGACTGAAGTGGAGCTGGTGGGACTGAGGACCAAGCCAAAGAGGTGGAAAGAAGATGGCTGAGAAATCCATGGCTCAGTTAGGGCAACATCTGAACAAGGCGCAGATGGAGGGACGAGGGAGCCCAGTGGAGCCACAAGGAATAGCCTCTGGTGGAGGTGGAGGTGGAAAGTTGGTGAAGAACGCCAAATGTAAAAATCCACGGGTGTGGGTCTCAAGGACAGAGCACCTAGACTCCTGGCAGAGCACCTAGACTGCCGGTAAGTCCATCTTTTTACTCGTAATGAGGGTCCGTTATTCTGTCATGGCTGGCGGAATTGAAGCGCACGACGAAGGAGTATAAACAAAAGCAGTCTTTATTATAATCCACACAGACAACTCAGGAGAATCACAGGAGATAAACCAGAACTCAACCACAAACAACAAAGACGATAAAGGACAAACAACTAAGGGAAACTCAGAGCTTAAATACGGGAGTAATTAGCGTGAAAAAGAAAAGTTGTGATATAATTAGGGACAATGGAAACTAAAACAAAATCTATGTATGGTAAGTATGGGGTTTACACAAATCGTATAAATTAGTACGAGTGAGCAATTAGCCATCTCGTAAAAGTATGTACGAATTGGAGCTTTTAAAGGAGAGATTTAAATATCTATGTTGATCATTACTGAAACTGTACACTGTATTAGGAGGAAGTAGAGGCACAGTTTAATTGTACAATTAATGCATTTAATTCTTACCAAAGTTGCATTTATTGAGCACTATCCTCTATCCCTGCTCAATCCTTACCTGCAGGAAATCATACAGTAAAAAGTGTTGTGCGCACAGAGGTCTTACCATTATTACAAGTCAATACTATACAAAAACACAAAATGTAATGACAGTTTGATTTTCACAGTAATATAAACAAATTTAAGAGTATGTCACACACAATTGTATTTTATGGGCCAGTATCGGCATGTTTAATGCATCATGAAATAAGCTGCCTTCATCCTGATCCATCTCTCATGAATGTGCAACTCTGCAAATCAACATTCAGCGAAGTGTCAGATTCACACAGACACACACGTGCATGGAAACACACACAGCCTTGTGTCAGCAGCAGGCAGCCAAGAGGATTATAACACAGCTTAATATCTGATTTAATTACCACAGTAACACAGTGATCATGGCTTATTAGTGTGAGGAAAAGAAACAAAGAGAGTGCAAAAGAGAGTGCTGAGAGAGAGAAATTTAGGTAGGGAGGGATTGAGAGAGGAAACGAGAGATATTATTGGGACTGTGGCACTTCTGCAGTGACGCAGTGAGCTGCTACCCACAGGAGTAAATATGACCTTTTTCTCTGCACTCACTCCATGCTCATTTTGTCTACTGCACTTTTAAAAAAAGTTGAAAAAAAAAAAAAAAAAACTTAAAGTTTAGCCATTATAACTACATTTTTCATTATAAATGTGCTAAAGGTGCTCAAAAACATATAGCTAAAATCAGAAGTGATGCAGTAGATGAATTCACCAAAAAATTAAACTTGTCATTCCTACCTGCATTTTTTTTTCTTAAGTAACTCACAAAATGAAATACTTAGTAAAATGCCTAAGCTGCTCTTTCAATGAATGTAAATAGTGATTACTGCTGTTCCTAGTCCCCATCTTGCATAAGAAATAAAAAATAAATAAATAAATAATAAAAAAACGCTGATGAATGGATGGATTTCCCACCACCCATACACATCTATTATTAAACTTTAAAAAGGGGGTCATCATTTTGTTAATAATGCTATATTAATGTGCTATATAGTTATATAGGTTTGTTATGTCCCGTATTGTTTTCTCCCTCTCTTTTGCAATCTCATCTCACAGGTCCTGTGATTGGATGATGTTCCTGCCAGTCATCAGGTCCACGCGCCATCCCGAGAACTAATCAGATGCTAGTGGGCGCGTATAAAGACCCTTTTGTTTAGCTTAGCATTTGTGTTGGGGTTTTGTTAACGTGTTAACATTTTATTGATTTCTTTTCTTTAGCACCGCTCCTGTCCCTCACTTTGTTATCGTTAATCCTTTACATTTGTATATAAATTGTAAATAGATATTTATTTGTTGTGGATATATATTTGGTTCACTGTTTATTGTATTATTGGGTGTTTGGTTACATTGAATGAATTTTCTTACTAAAAGCAAGTACAAATTCAGTTTCTTTTTCATTTTTTCTTTTTCTTTTTTTTTTTGCCTGTTTCTTAATTTCACACATCACATCTCCTTAATAGAGCAAAGAATCTTACTTTTAACAACATTTTAATAATTACTTTTTCATGTGTTACGTCTCCATATCCTCTAGACACCAGCATATAGGGGGATGTAACAGGTTAAATATGATGGAGCCATTTGTACATGTTTGTAACCTCAGAAGTGTATTAATTGCTTACAGACAAACCCTTTGTGGTCTACCTCTGTTAACTGCTGAGCACCGACAACTAAACTCCCCAGGGCTGTCCCTGGCTTGGATAGAGCTATTTTAAACCCCTGGAAAAAGATTTAGACTTGACAACAGAAGGTCACAGTCACAACAGAAGCAGAAAGAAGATACACTTTATTTTAAGCAGGTATTGTTACTATGTAATCACTCAAATAAGTACTGAATAATATTAAGCAAGCTACAGCCCGGTTTCACAAACAGAGCTTAGACTAAGCCAGGATTAAGCCTTAGTTCAATCCTGGTGTGCTTGAGATCTTGAGACAAAACAATAACTTTCAGATAAAACTAGGGATGGGCTGCTAGCGTACTTTTCCAATTGTTTTCAATGGAAGCGCCGCGTTTTTTTAAACGGCAGGAGCATAACAGGGCGCTGAGCGTCTTTTTCACGCTCAAGCAATGAGAGCTTGCCGTTTTTTACTGGTTGCCTCGAGTTGAAGAATGTTCAACTTTGAGTAAAACGCTGCGCTCATCACTTTTTAGCCAACCGTCCAATCAGAGTGGAGGAGGGGCGGGACAAATACAACACCGGCCAACTGTCACAACATTCTTGCTGTACAACAACATCAACAAGCAGAGAACGGAACAAAATGGATGAGAATTTAATATTGCTGGTCTCCGAACATACATAGCAAGTATCCACATTGTGTCGACATTTTTAGTCTGAAACAAATTACCTGCAAAATCAGTTATATGTAACAGTGCCGTGGATATTCCGTATCATAGCAACAAAAAAACAAAAAAAAAAACCCCGCTGCGCAGCTGAAGCGTTCTCATGTGCTCATAGATAAGCGTTTTAAGCAGAGCGCCTAGCCTTGTCTGTGAAACTGAGGGTACATTTTTACACTTACTATAGGCTTAAGGTTTGGTTTAGGGTTAGTTGCTTCTGATTATATATAATTTAATGTTATTACTATGTATTAAAGGATCAGTTCACTTTCAAATGAAAATTAGCCCAAGATTTACTCACCCTCAAGCCATCCTAGGTATATTTGACTTTCTTCTCTCTGATGAACACAATCGGAGATATTTTAATAAATATCCTGATGTATCCAAGCTTTATAATGGCAGTGAACAGGGGTCACGAGTATGAGCTGAAGAAAGTGCTTCCATCCACATCCATCCATCATAAACATGTACCCCACATGGCTCCGGGGGGTTAATAAAGGCCTTCTGAAGCGAAGCGATGCATTATACTCGTGACCCCTGTTCACTGCCATTATAAAGCTCGGATGTCTCGATCTCCGATTGTGTTCATCAGAAAGAAGGTCATATTACACCTAGGATGGTTTGAGGGTGAGTAAATCTTGGGCTAATTTTCATTTGAAAGTGAACTAATCCTTTAAGTCTATGAAACATGTGCAACCGTCACCTTAAAATAAAGTGTTACCCAAAAAGTTGTAGCTGCTGTTTCATAGTGTTTGTTGCAGTAGAGCAGTTAAGAACTGAACTCTCAGAAAACATCAGGATAGTCCCCAAAGTTGTCTATTTAAACCTTGCTCTGATTTTATAGTCATGGCCACAAATTAGTAATTTGACAGAATATTTGGCCTCTATAAGTGCGATTGCAGGAAGAGAATTGAGTGCTTGTATGTGAAAACTGTGGCATTCTCTCACTAGTGTTTTAGAATCCAACCTTTCTGTATTCATCCATCTTGAGTACTGGATAAAGAGATTAAAGCATTTTAACCCTGCAGGAGTGGTTAGCCTTCCAAGAATCCATCTGTCTCCATTTTGTTCCACATTGATACTCTATAATATATATTTTTCATGTGACTTTCTTCAATTTAATATTTTGTGCATTTTTAAAAATAAAGAAAAAAAAAAATGTTTAATATTACAAATGCCCTACTTGAAAGCAGAAATCCAAGAAGATCAGATCAAAAAATGCCTTACATGGCTGAAAAGCTTTAAGATAATAAAAATAAATAGTGAAAGTTGACATGAAAATAATCTTAAAGGCCATTAAAGCTGAAAATCTGAAGGCTCTGGGATGAGATTAGTGCACACATCAGACTCAGATAAGCTTTAGGACAAGCCATCAATATTAAGATCCAGTCCACCAGATGTTCTGTTCCTCTTATGAAATGTTTATTGTATATATCCCGTTGTGTACTGTACATAGATATGTACATACACATCTCATTAAGTGCTATAATCACCCATTTCATAATGCTGAAGAAAACCTAGCATTTGTATCTGCAGCTATCCATAAAACTCCTGTGCCTTCCTTTATTTAAGGAGATGGTTTATCAGATGGGGAGGTGGGGGGAAAGCTGCATCTCCCAATATGTCATTTGCTTCACAGTAGTTTTAGGCTATCATCACTCAGGGACTTGTCAGCACTGCTACGGAAGGAACATAGGGAGGCTTGGAGATGGAATAAAAACAGAAAAGGGGGAAGAGACTGAGAAAGAGAGATGCAGATAATGGCTTGTTGTGGCCATCAGCCGCTTGGTTATCTCTCTGAAGGCCTACTGTGTTTAAGTCTAGTGCTTTATGACTTCTTCCTTTTAAACATGTTTATAATTGCTTTCTAAAGAGAAGGTGAAGGCCTCAACAGCTTCTAAATGGTGCCTCTGAACATTTGACACATGGAAGCTAGAATGCTTCTGACAACATCCTGTGCTTGTGTCCTCTCACCATCAGAGATTACTATTTAGGAACACAGCCGGTGCATTTCATCACCTCTCCATCTCTGAAGATGTCTGATTAATCAGGCAGTGCATTCAATTAAAGTGAAAACTTAAGCCACTAATTAAACGTAATGTGTTTCTTGTTCCCAGCCTCACCCTGTAAAAGAATTGCATTTGGTAATTTTCCCTGACACTGTAAATACATCAGCAACATTCAAACCATTCTTGATCTCCACTATCAAGAACAAAAGAAAGTGGAAAGAGTAATCTGTCAGGTTTCTTAAGACTGTATCTGTTGAAATGACTGTATGAAATGTTTTAATCACTGTAGGTCACATAAAAATAATAATATTTAATAACAATGTACCAAATAAACAAATGGTACACTTTACAATAAGGTTAATTAGTTAACATATAAATACATTTTGTACTGTCATCTCATGTAGAGTAAGTAAGTGAGTGAATGAATGAATGAATCAATGAATGAATGAATCAATGAATCAATCAATCAATCAATCTGTCAATAAATGCAAATATAAAAAGTCTTATTTGAACCTGTAATTAACATGAATTTTATTTAACTTTAAGGCCACAGACATTGTTATTCTGATCTAGCACAATCGAATAAGTGAACAAAACTGAGCAAAGGCAAATAAGCTCATGAACAATGGCTAAGTGTGTGGCCGCTGTGCTGCCTGGACTATCTGACTCATGGTTTTGGCACTCCATTGTACCCTGTGCCATATGGCAGGGCAGTGAGGAGATCTCAAAGCAAAAGTGATCCACCCTCCAGCCGTGCCAGCCCATGCCGTCAATGCAACTTTCCAGTTAACACACAGTCATTACACATCACACAGAGGGCACATGGCCATTAGTAAATACTGCAGAGAGGAAGGTCTCAGCACAGCCACAGTAGTATACATAATCCCAGCTACAGCCTCAACTAATTCAACTGAATGTGACCCATGTTTGTTAGAAGTGGAGAAGACACAAATAAGGGCAAATGCCTTTAATGTTAACACAAGCACTGAACAGACAAATGCTTCTCACAAACTAAACTAAGCAAGCTGTGAATGTTTTACTAACAAAAATGCTGTGCTATCACCATGTTTTGGACCTGCAACATGGTAATACAATGTATTTAACTATTTTAAAATCAGGGTTATTTAGGAGTATCTTTAGTGCCATGGTACTTTATAGGGCTTTTGACACTGCGGGTTATCGTCATTCTAAACCCTGCTTTTAACCCTGTATTTCACACTTGCAATTTAGAAGCAGGGTTAGCACCACTTTTTACTTGGAGTAATGAAACCTTGTTCCGGAGCAAGGTTAGCACTGCTTTTACGGAGTTAACTTCTCATCGCAGTGCCAAACATGTACAGTGTGAAACAAAGCGGTGTTAGAATGTTACGTATGCCTAGATACTTAGCAACAGACAGACAATCGCATGTCTCATATTCACGTGTTTTGTACAGTCACAGAAACACAGCGTGTTGTAAACAGTAGGTAATGTGTTGAAGCAGTAGGCAAACAGTAGACCTTTTTATCCGAGCTTTTATGTAAGCATACTGACATGCAAATAATAACGTTAACCCAGGGTTTATGAATGTACAGTCAGTGTGAAACGTCAGCTTTTGAATACCCAGGATTAACTGTTAACCCTGGGCTAATTATGAGCAATGTGATAACCCAGGATTCTATTTACCTGGGGTTTAGAATAACCCAGCTATTTCAAGTGTGAAAATCCTTAATATGATAATCATTCTATATATATATATATATATATATATATATATATATATATATATTCCAGAAATATGGCTCAAACAAACCTTTCAGCTGTTCTGCCATTCTGGATTAAAGAACAATAGGATACAGGAGAAGAAAGTTCAACACTCTTATTTCTAATTCTAATCTAAAGTAATTTTTGCTTATTAGTATGGTTGAATTAGATAATTGAAGGTCAGCAGCAAAGACATTGGTTAATAAAGTGAGATTAAATACATAAAGTATATTTGTATCATTTAATATAGTAAATTATTACAGGTTTGCGTAAAATTCTGAGATTGCATTTCACTGTTTTTATTCATTTTGAGGAATACTGAATGTTTTTGTGCAAGTGAGACGAGTAAATGGATGTTCATATTTAGTCTTAAACTACAATAACATGTTCACACAGCACACAAATTACCTCTGTGCTTGGAGACAGGAGTTGTCAGTCAATAAATGTGAAAAAAGTAACTTGCATTACTTTTCTGAAAAGTAACTTAGATATTTTGTTGTAAATTGAAAAACTAATGCGTTACTTTACTAGTTACTTGAAAAAGTAATCTGATTACGTAACTTAAGTTACTTGTAATGAGTTACCCCAACACTGTATATATATATATATATATATATATATATATATATATATATAATTCTGAGCTGTGAAAAAAAAAGTGAACGTGCTTTTACATTTTTTAAATAATTTTTCAGATGCTGATTCACAAATATTGTGTTGAGTTAACACACACTTTGGATGAATGGCGTTAGTGTCCAAGACTATCAGTGCTAAACAAGGCCAGTCCACCTTTCTGCAGGTCTAGAAACTGTCACATAATAAATGCTTGTTACACAAAAACATGTCAGATATGTTAGTCATTGATTGAAAGCCTGTCATTCTGTCTGCATAGATACTATCAACATGTACACTTGTGACTCATGCTTATGGATTGCAATAATGTAGTAATGAGTGATGACTGCACCTTCTCAAGAACTATATCGAAATGTATTACTGACCTATATTCATTTAAATCCAGTGCAAAACTATATTAACCTCTGAAAATCATGAATAATGTGTTTTATTATTGTCCTCCAAATCATGTACAACAGATTTACAATTGCAATTATATTTTAAAAAATATTTTGGTGTTTCATGGTCCTTTAAATGTAGAAATGAAATATGTTTGTATATGTTGTTTTTTAGAAGTGGATGCTTAAAAAATATATCCATCATGGGCAAGAATGTTACCCCTAACTATTCAAGAGGACCTTGAAATTACTCTTAAACATGTTGATAACCAGTGTCCTTTATCATGATTAATATGACAGTTCCCTAGTACACTGATAATTTAACATTGTTTACAGGAGTCATTAAAATCGTCCTCTCAACAAAAAATCACTTCACAATACCCCCTCCCAATTTTTTTCATCATCCACAAGAAAATATGAATCCAAATGAAGCCACCAAGTTGATTTGTTCATGGAGTCATCATGTTATGGGAATAAATTGAACAATTATCTCGTTTTCTTGTCGTCATACGTCAATGCCCATGACTTGGCTGGGCTGTACATGTGCTGAGCTGCAGAAGGCCCGGAGGAATGCAGAAAGCTAATTGCTAAACTAATGATTTTGAATATGGTTTGTCAGCCTGTGCTACCCACTTACATAAACAAATGTCTCAATTTCTTGTTTGTTTTTCCATTAAAATAGATTTTTAGATTTAGATTTAGAGGCAAATCAGAAACCATTTTGATTTATCAAGTGTGTATGTTTTACTTCTCATTGTTGTATCTTTTAATTACATGAAAGGTAATGATTTTTTTTTTTTTTTTCTCAGTCTGAACATATACATTTTCCCCGTTCTCTATTGTGTGTGAATGCCATATCTATCCCTCTGCTACCTCTCCTATCACTGTGAGAAATATTATCATCTTATTTACTGTTTGCTCTATAATTAATTGCATTGCAGGGTTGAGAGTAATTAACCTCTCTCTTTCTCTCAAGCGATGTAAATGCCAAACGTCAGGCAAGGAAGGGGCTTCAGCACATTGGGATCTGCTCCCCGCAAGGGACAGTAACAAACATAATGCATAAATGAATCTGTCCGTGAGAAATTAAACTGAAGGATGGATTGACGGACGGACAGGATGGATGTGAACAAACATTGCATGAGATAAATGGATGGATGGATGCATGTGAACAAACACTACATGAGATAAATGGATGGATGGATGGATATGAACAAACACTGCATGAAATGGAGGAATGGGTGGATGGATGGATAAATGGATGGATGGATATGAGCAAACACTGAATGAAATGGATGGATGGATGGATGGATGGATGGATGGATGGATGGATGGATGTGAACAAACTGCATGAGATAAATGGATGGATGAATATGAACAAACACTGCATGAAATGGATGGATGGATGGATGTGAACAAACACTGCATGAGATAAATAAATGGATGGATGTTAATGAACACTGCATGACATAAATGGATGGATGTGAACAAACACTGCATGAAATGATGGATGAATGGATGGATGGATGTGAACAAACACTGCATGAGGTGGATGGATGGATGGATGGATGTGAACAAACACTGCATGAGGTCGATGGATGGATGGTTGTGAACAAACACTGCATGAAATGATGGATGGATGGATGTGAACAAACACTACATGAGATGGATGGATGGATGGATGGATGGATGTGAATAAACAATGCATGAGATGGATGGATGGATGTGAATAAACAATGCATGAGATGGATGGATGGATGTGAACAAACACTGCATGAGCTGGATGAACAGTGAAAAACTGTGTGCATAAAAGTTTGTAGGTCAAACAGATGTTCCCTGCAAGTGAAAGGTTCTGCTCAGAGAGAACATTAAGCTCTCTGATATCATAGTCAGCATTAAAAGTTTTTCATTCAAAACTACTTTGCATTAAGAGCTGCTTATCACATTTTCCCCCTTTCAAGAAAGTTTAGAAGTGCATATTGGCCCCCTGCTATACTGTAACAAAAAACAAAAGTGCATCATGATTAAGCACTACTCCTTTTCCTCTCACTACGTCCGCTCTGGAGAACAGACCGCTGGCTCTAATTTGTTTTTCTCATGTGGCGACTTTAATAACATTTCCTCCCCGCAAATCCACTCAGATCTGGGGTATTATGAGGCCCTGAGTCCGATTATAATGCTACCTTATGGAAAATGTCTAAACTCCTCTGCCTTAATCCCCACTGATGAGAGATTTTCCTCTTTCACTCACACAGTTTGCTGCTGAAACCCTCATTCTGGAGTCCAGAAAAAGAATCTGAATACTCCAACATGCCAGCTGCAGAGCCCAGACATTGCAAAGGATGCCCCTCTGAACCATATGCACACATTTAGGCCATTAGGGGTCAGGTAGGGCACCCAGATTTGGATTTTCAAACAAAACATTTTAGGCTAAGACCAAGCGACTGTAAACAAGAGTCCATTTGAAGTCATGAGATAGTTCTCATCTATATAATTTATTTACACTACAGTCAAAAGTAAAATAATAATAATAATAATAATAATTTTTAATTCTCACCAAGGCTGCATTTATTTGATCAATACAGTGAAACAGTAATATTGTGAAATATTATTGCAGCAAATAACATTTATATTTAAATATATTTTAATATTTGTTTTATACCTATTATTGGAAAGCTGGATTTTCAGCAGCCATTACTCCAGTCTTACTATCAAAATATGAAGCAGTATAATGGTTTTCAATATTGATAACAACAAGAAATGTTTCTTGCTAAACAGCACATTAGAATGATTTCTGAAGGATCATGTGACTGAAGACTGGAATTATTATAGGCTAAACTTATTGTAATATTATTTCACAATAATAATGCTTTATTGTACAGTATCACCCTTTTCAAATTTGCAATATTATGAAATACTTTATTTGGCGATAATACATTTTAACTATGTTTTTTTTTTTTTTTTTTTTCCAGCTGTGCCAAGCCATTATTAGAAATCTCTTGTCGTTTGCAAGAATCTAGACCACAGGAGACGTTGTTATATGCAATTATGAAAGAAAAGCTGTGTTACAAATTATCATCATTAACAGTACTGTATAATTCCTTGACAAATGATGTTTTATTAACAAAATTCGGGAGGAGCACTTTCAACTGATCCTTCCAATCATCACATCATTCCAACCAGCTGTCAGCAATCAGTAATCAACATGTCTACCCAATCAGCATAAGTGGAGAACACTTTAAATACGCAGTCGACTCACCCATGTTCCTCGACAGTTTTTTAGCATTTGGTTACACCAAAATTGTTACAATGTCCGAGATTGACATTTTCCCGTCTGACGACGAATCCCTCGTTGCCCAGGATTCTTCGCCGCATTTCACCAATGCAAGGAGCACCTGCGCTCCACCACAGGACACCTGTGTTCCACCACAGGACACCGCAACCGAGCCTCCAGTATCACTGTGCGGTCGTCTGCCCAGCCACGCCACTTCTCGTACCCCAAGACGCCGTGGCTTGCCCTCACCTCCACCTTCAAGACATGCACCATCATCTTCAGCATCCTCCTACACTTCAGCACACCCCACAATCCCTGCAATAGAAAAATGGACAGTGTTGGGGTTAAGACAAGCGCTAATAAGCGCTGATGTCCACTTTTCCAGAAGGATGAACAAAGCAGAGTTTCACTTCACTTCACATTTTTCACTTCAGTCGGCATTCCCATCTCCAAAATCCACTCCACATTCCAAAGCAGCTAACAAGGCGAGTAAAAATCGCAGGGGCCCGAACCAACGATGTCAAAAAACACCATCTCCTTCCCTTGCGAGAAAGGGCCTTCGAGCTGCAAGCCTGGGCCGAGCCCCGGTTTCCGCCGCTGCCAGTCCTCACTCTCATTTTCGCTCCACCGAGCTACAGACAGCAGCGCCTCACGTCACAATACCAGCCTCCATCGACACAAACCACCCTGGTAATGTGAGTATGCCTCCGCCAGCGGCGCAGGCGCAACCTCAGCCTTTTCCAGTCTCTTTCTTCAATCCTCTCCCGTGTCAGTGGCCTGCAGCCCCACTATCAGTTTCTAGCGCGAGGCTGCCTCCGCTAGCAGTGCAGGCCCAGACGCCCTATATTCCTCTCCAGTTTCCTTCATTTTCCACACTCCTCGCTCCAGGGGCAAACCCTAGCGTGAGGTTGCCTCCGCAAGCGGCCTCGGCCCCTGCTTGTCTACCTCCTAACACTTTCTCTCATGCTCGATTTCCTTTCACATTGTTTTCCGCAACGGCGATGCCCATCCCACCAAACGCTACAGCATTGGAACCACCCCCCATCGCCAGTAACATCAGAGCACAGATCCTCACAGGTGCGGACATAGATTTATCATCCTTGCTATTATTACTTCCTCCCTCCGTCTCAAATCGCCAAATCGACTGTGGCGATATTTCTGTTACCCTTAAAAATCCAGTGCACAATTCTTCCCGCATTTTTTCTGAATTCTCCATTGCTTTCAGCCGTTATAGCGAAATCATTTGCGCAGCACTTCCCCACAAGAGACGAGAATTAAATGACTACCTCGCGATAATCGCAGAGCTCGCATTATCATACGGGAGAACACACTTTTACACTTACCATAAACTTTTTTCAGCCAAATGTGCCGTCCGCGTGGCTCAGTGGAACCAGTGCCCTTACTGGGGTGCTTTAGACACTGAGTTACACAACAGAGTGTTCTTAGGATGCCGTAACATCTCCTGCGCGGTCTGCAGATCTGTCACTCACTCCACCACAGCGTGTCCTCTAATCAACCCGTCGATTCCTCCTTGCTCAGATTCATCACAAGTAAAGTCAACCAGTTATGTCCCGCGGCCAGCAAACACCAACTTCGACCCAGCCACAGATTTCAAAAGTCGTACCACTTCTTAAAACAGTCAAGTCTGCAATAATTTCAATTCAGGAAGATGCACAAGGCAGCGCTGTCGTTACATGCACATTTGTAACTTCTGTGGCAGCGCTCACGCCCACATGATATGCCCTGTAAAAAGGTCTTTAAATAAAAATTCAAAGAATTACTTATCGACTCCTGTAAATATTTCTCGTTTGTCTACTGAATTGTCTCACCACCCTGACACTAACTTTACCGACTACTTGCTGTCTGGTCTCGAACACGGTTTCAAACCCGGCGTTGAAAGCCTCCCATCCCAAAGCATTATTTGTAACAATCTCCAGTCTGCTCTCGCCGAGCCTGACACAGTTGACCTTCTAATTAAAAAAGAAATCGAGTCAGGTTTTATGATCAGCCCATTTAACATTCCTCCTTTTGAATGTTATCGAATCAGCCCAATTGGAGTGGCTACCAGAAAATTTTCAGGCAAAAAACCATTAATAATCGATCTCTCAGCACCGCACAACTCCCCGTTTCCAAGCATAAACAGCCTCATCTCGCTTGAAGAATTTTCTCTTCATTACCACAACATCGACCAAGCTATAACCCTGATCAAAGACGCGGGTCGTGGCGCTTGGCTGGCCACAGTCGACATCCCTTCTGCTTTCAAAGTGATGCCCATCCACCCAGATTCTTGCCATTTATTTGGCATACGCTGGCACGGAAAATTTTATTGAATGGTCCACTAACAGCATCTTAGTGCACTGTGACAACGAAGCAACCATGCATTGCATTAACAAAGGCCGTTCTCACTCCCCCGCACTAATGCCTCTCCTAAGACGCCTCGTTTGGATTTCAGCTTGTGACCAATTCATCATAACTGCAAAACATGTTCCTGGGTCAAAAAATCAAATAGCTGACGCTCTCTCCCGTTTTGCTTTCCAGAAATTCAGACTGCTGGCACCAGAGGCGGACCCATTCCCAACCCCAGTACCTCACTATTCAGAGCTGATATTCCCATAAACCACCCATTGAAACCCCTACTGGACGCCTCTCTTAATTCTATTCTTCAAGACGTTTCCCCCAGAACCCTTCAATCCTACCTAACCGCATGGAAATGTTTTAAGTCTTTCCACTCCACATACAACCTGCCATTTCCTGATTTTTCACTGCTCACCATCACTTCATTCATATCCTTTCTCAACAGGATTAAGAACCTCCAAGCCAGGTCCAATAAGGGTTATCTAAGTGGAATTCAATTTTTTCACAAACTCATTTTTGGTTCACCCTCATCAGAAATAGCCAATTCACAGACATCCATGTTGATTAAAGGCATCCAAAAAACCCAACCCACCCACCCAGACGCCAGACAACCAATAACACTAGACATACTCACCAAATGTATCACCATTCTCCGCCGAGGCTACCACTCTATCAATACTGCCCGCACACTGGATGCAATGTTCATATTGGCTTTCTTCTGGTTTCTCAGATGCTCAGAGCTCACTATCACATCCAACTTCAATCCAAAGGTCCACCCGACAATTTCAGATTTATCAGTGCTAGATGACGACACCATTTCTTATTTCATCAAACAAAGTAAGACAGATCAAACAAGGAAAGGCCATTTTATCTACATTTTCAACCTCTCATCACCAATCCAGCCATACCAATCCCTTTTAGCTTACCTCCATTTCAGGAGCTCGCAGGCCAAATTCCCATCTGACCCACTCTTCACGGATGACTCCAACCACCCCATCACACGTTTCTGGTTCCAGAAACACCTCAAGTCCATATTGATTCTGGCATCCCAGCAGACAACTATTCCAGCCATTCGTTTCGCATAGATGCAGCAACCCAGATTTAAGCACTAGGTCGCTGGTCATCAGAAGCTTTCAAGAGCTACATCCGTTCCAATCGCTTCCACATCAAAGAAGCTCAACAAACCCTCATCAGCTAAAACCCAAACCTACAGGCTCACCGCATCCCCTCTAATTAACATCACCAATCCACTAAAATGACGGAAGCAATTCTACCTCCTCTGCCACATCAGCATCTCACCAGTAGCCCACCTTATTCTTTCACCGCTCCCGCCAGAGCTCAGTTCCCCGTCCAAACTCACCCTAAGGACAGTTGAAAGCAAGTTGAAAAGCAAGTTTGCTCCACTGCCGCAGAAGTGTCTTTTACTCCGCTCCCACAGGAGCTCGGTTCTCCATCCAAACTCACCCATTGGACAGTTGGAAAGCAAGTTGAAAAAAAAGTTTGGGCCACAGCAGTGTCATCTATTCTGCTCTCGCAGGAGCTCAGCTCACCGTCCAGCTTACTCATTGGATAGTTGAAAGTAAGTTGAAAACAAGTCTGGTCCACTGCTGCAGCGGCCATCTACTCCGCTCTGCAGGATTTCCTTTTAACAGTGGCAGCTGTGTCATCTACTTCGCTCCAGCAGGAGCTCCGTTACGCCATGCAAACTTGCTCCACTGCCGCAGCAGTGTCATCTATTCCGCTCAATTCTCTGTACAACCAGCTCACTGGATGATTGGAAAGCAAATTTGAAGCAAGTTCGGTTCCTCTGCCACAGCAGTTTCATCTCCACCTCCCCATCAGGAGCTTATTCTTTATCCAACTAGCTTATTGGATGGCAACATCACCTACCCTGCTCCTGCAGGAGCTCTGTTCCATCCAAGTCTTGATCCACAGCCACCGCTCCGGCAGGAGCTTGCCCATAGGCAACCAGTTTTTGCGTTCTGCATGTTTTAGGGGTTATCAACATTGTCTTCTGGCTGCTGTCCCGAGATAGTCGCAACTTTAGTACTCTGGGTTCGGGCCAAATACCGAGCTCGGAGCCCTCTCCTCAGACAGTCAACTCACCCATGTTCCTCGACAGTTTTTCAGCATCCCTCCACCACCCCGTCTCCTCACACTTGCATGGTTATCTTCCTAACCAAATCTCACACTCGCCTGGTTATTTTCCTTAACCAGAATACGGGGTGAGTACTCTGGGTTCGGGCCAAATACCGAGCTTGGAGCCCTCTCCAAGTCTATATATAAACTTATTTAGATTGAGCTCTGCTTAATATAATACGTTTTTGAGTTCACATCACAAAAATTGTTAGGTTGAATTAACTTTTTAAAAGTTTTATTTCATTTACTGAATTTCCCAGTTAGGTTTTACAGTGTGGTTACGGTCATAACCTGAGATGTTTTCAACATTGATCATAATAAGACACTGTTCAGCACCAAATCAGCATATTAGAATGATTTCTGAAGGATCATGTGGACTGAAGACTGAAGTAATGGCTTTTGAATATTCAGCTTTGCCATCACAGGAATAAAATACATTTTAAAATAAATTCAAATAGAAAATGTCTATTTGAAATTGTAACACTTCACAATATTACTGTTTTTTTACTGTATTTTTGACTGAATAAATGCAAAATCATTTAAAAAACATTAAAAATCATTATTATTCTAAACTTTTGACCAGTAGTGTACTGTATATTTATGCTTTTCAAGAGCCCTCATTCTGATCATAAAACTTTACCAAATCCTGAGGTTCCCTTTCAAGGGAACTTGCGTTGCGTCGAGAAATTGACGCTTTGGGAACGCGACGCGTGATGTCGTCATGAAGCACGTGTGAAATCCGTCCAATGGTGTGACGAGACGTCAGAAGCAGGTGACGTCACGGCCAGGAAGCTATAAAGCACACTCAAACAAAGCAACACTAGCTTCTGTGTCTTCAGTTGTGCTTTGTGTGATCTTGTGTGTCTTATTTGGTGTTGTTTGTCACATTATCACTATCTTTATCATTATGGCGGACAAGCAGTTCAGATCGTGTGTTCATCCCTGCCCGCGTTACATCATGGGTGGGGATACACACGATCTTTGTGTAGCTTGTTTGGGAGCGGAGCATGCTCGGTCAGCACTCGAGGGTGCTGGCTGTGAGCACTGCGATCTCCTTCCTTTACGGACGCTCCGCTCCCGCCTGCCGCTGTTTGATGAAAGCTCTCAGGCTCGCGTTCCCCAGGGTTCGGGTCCCGCTGCTGCCGAGGCACAGCGTCGATCCAGATCTTGGGGATCACAAATGGACTTGTCAGAGGGGTTTGAGACGGGCCCCGCCCTATCTCAGCCCTCACCTGACAGGTCCAGTGCTTTTTCCCAGTGTTTGGAAGCACGCTTTGCGGTGCCTTCCACATTGGGAGAAGCACCGGTGCTCAATGTGTCCATCTCCGAGGAGTTGGATGTGGAGAGCACCGATGTAGCGGAGAGTGAGGACTCGCCATCCCATTCTCCCGCCTATGAGGAGCTGGTGGAGGTTATAACTTGTGCTGTTGCCAAGTTAAACATCGAGTGGCCAGCAGAGAGACAGGACGTTCGCCCTAAAAGTAAACTCGATGAACGCTTCCTGCCCTCTCGAGCACAGCCTCCGCGTCGGGGTCTCCTTTTTTTTCCGGATCTCCACACTGAGGTGTCGAGATCCTGGAAGAAACCAGCCTCCTATCATGTGCATAGTGCTCAGACCACGCACTATGCATCGATAGTGGGGCTTAAAGAGCACGGCTATGGGGCGATGCCTAAAGTGGAGGAGTCAGCATCGTCCCTAAAGGCCCTGACGCTGCCCACCAAGCCTGTTAGAGTTACGTCTGGGCTGGTGGGCAAAGCTTACCAAGCTGATTTATTGGGGGATATTGATGAGGGCGGGGGAATTACCCCCGACGTAGTCGATGAGCTACGTCGGGCTGCTGATTTGTCTCTCCGGGCCACTAAGGAGATGGCCAGATCTGTTGGACGTGCTATGGCAGCCCTGGTGGCCACGGAGAGGCACCTATGGCTAAATCTCAGCTCGAGACCAGTCTCGAGAGACTGGTTCCCTTAGTAGAATATCTGACAGCGTGGAAGCTACTGCCAAATATTTCTCAATGGGTCCTGCGTACGATCGAAAAAGGTTATTCCATTCAGTTTGGGTCTCACCCACCCAGGTTTATGGGGGTCCTACCCACCGTGGTGGGCCCCGAGCAGGCTCTGGTTCTGGAACAGGAAGTAAAAACTCTATTGGAGAAGGGAGCCATAGATTATGTACTTCCCTCTGACAGAGAGAACGGTTTCTAAAGCCGTTACTTTATTGTTCCAAAGAAGGATGGTGGGTTGCGTCCCATTTTGGATCTGCGTCAACTGAACCAGTCAGTTATGAAGCTCAAGTTCAAGATGTTACCATTGAGGCAAATCATGTCACAGATCAGGTCTGAGGACTGATTTGTCACGATCGACCTCAAGGACGCATACTTCCATATCTCCATCCTTCCACATCACAGGAAGTTCCTGAGGGTTGCCTTCGGGGGCAAAGCTTACCAATATAGGGTTCTTCCATTCAGCCTAGCGTTATCACCCCGCACATTCATCAAATGTATGGACGCAGCCCTGGCACCACTTTGTCTTCAGGGCATTCGTGTTCTCAATTACATAGACGACTGGTTAATTTTGGCTCAATCGCAATAGTTAGCGGTTCGGCATCGAGATTTCATCCTCGCTCACATGAAGAGGCTGGGGTTAAGGTTAAACGCCAAGAAGAGTGTGCTTTCTCCAGTTCAGAGAACTACTTTTCTGGGCGTGGTTTGGGACTCTGTTGTGATGCAGGCGCGTCTTTCTCCTGCTCGCATCGAATCAATCCTTTCTACAGTAAACCTGATAAAGCTAGGCCAGTCACTCACTGTACGTGCCCTAGCCATGTGGAAGAAACCCTGGTTCCTATCCCAAGGGCCCGTGCTGGGAGCTCCTTGTCGTCGCAAAACGCTAACGACAGATGCTTCCCTCATGGGCTGGGGAGCGGTCCTAGACGGACGCTCAACTCAAGGTCTGTGGGGCGGTCACCACCTCTCCTGGCACATCAACTGCCTGGAGATGATGGCTGTCTTTCTGGCTCTCAAGAGTTTCCTCCCAGACCTCAGGGGCCACCATGTTCTTGTCCGGTCAGACAACACATCGGTGGTTGCCTATATAAATCACCAGGGGGGTTTGCATTCGCATCCACTCTCCAAACTGGCGCACCAAATCCTCCTGTGGTCCCAGGGGAAATTATTGTCTCTCAGGGCAGCATATATCCCCGGGGTCCAGAATACCGGAGCAGACGTCCTGTCGAGGCAGGGGCCGAGGCCCGGGGAATGGAGGCTCCACCCTGAGGTGGTGGAGCAAATATGGGGGGTATTCGGCCAGGCTCAAGTGGATCTGTTTGCGTCTCGAGAGACTTATCACTGTCCACTCTGGTTCTCCCTCACACATCCAGCTCCTCTCAGACTGGATGCTATGGTACAGACGTGGCGAAGGCTTCGAGTTCTAGAAAGAGTTCACCGGGACCATGTCCGGCTCACCTTGGTAGCCCCGCGCTGGCCGGGCAGAGTGTGGTTCTCGGCCCTGGTATCTCTCCTAGACGGCTCTCCCTGAGAGATTCCGATCAGGAGGGACCTTCTGTCCCAGGCAGGGGGCACGATTTTCCACCCCCGCCCAGAACTCTGGAACCTGTGGGCTTGGCCTCTGAGGGGGCCCAGCTCATAAATTCTGGTCTCTCAACTGAGGTTGTAGGGACCATTCTCCAATCTAGAGCTCCCTCCACGAGGAAGTTATACACCCTGAAGTGGAAGCTTTTCACTTCTTGGTGCAGTGGTCGTCAGTTTGATCCAGTTTCCTGTCCAGTTGGTGCGGTCCTGGAATTTCTGCAGGAACGATTCACTGCAGGGTTATCTCCCTCTACCCTGAAGGTCTACGTGGCGGCCATTGCGGCCTACCACACACCTTCGGCTGGTTCTTCTCTTGGTAGAGATCCTCTTATTACTCGCTTCCTCCTGAGACTGAACAACTGTTCATCCTCTTCGGGTCCCCTAGCAAAGGGGCCCCGGCATCTAAGCAAAGAATGAGCAAGTGGCCCGGGTTCTCTCTGGTGATTGATGAGTCACACCAGACAGGCCTTTGTAATTATGGCTGCATGGGTATTAACGTTCCCAAAGCATCAATTTCTCGACGCAACGCGAGTTCTCTTGAAAAGGAACGTCTCGGTTACGACTGTAACCTTAGTTCCCTGAAGAGGGAACGAGACGTTGCGTCGCCCTGCCATTCTTCCGGCACGCCTGTCAGCGCTTACATCAGAGACTTTAAGCTAGCGTTGCTTTGTTTGAGTGTGCTTTATAGCTTCCTGGCCGTGACGTCACCCGCTTCTGACGTCTCGTCACACCATTGGACAGATTTTACACGTGCTTCATGACGACATCACGCGTTGCTTTCCCAAAGCGTCAATTTCTCGATGCAACGTCTCGTTCCCTCTTCAGGGAACTAAGGTTACAGTCGTAACCGAGACGTTTTTACTACTGAAACACTCCACAGTGTTGAGCTTGTAACTACTCCTTCTGGCTGAAGGAGAGCATATTTATCCTTTAATGACCATTTAAAACTAGCCATGTATTATAAATAAATAATTTGCAAGCAACACACGCACGCATATGTATGTATGTGCTAATATTTCATTATATTATAATTGATGTTTCGCCAGGGCATGATTCTTTTTGAAGGGCCCTTAAAATTAAAATGAATTTATAGTGCTACCTTTAAATTAAGCTCACATATACATGTAGTGGCCTCTGAAACAAACACTCTGAAGCTGCAATTGGGAAAGATCATCATTATACAAAAGTCAATCAATTATAGATTCAGATGACTCTCTTTTCAAAGCCAATTTGTGAAATAACCACTTGAATCTTGTTGGATATTTTGTAAATGAAAAATAATGAATAAAACCATGAACGTTTCCTGTGCTTCTGAAAGATTTGAACTCTGCATGATTCTCAGTCATGTTCGTGCATATTTCATAATCTAAAGTTTGACAGTGATGTTCATATTTTCTCATATTTGCAACATTGAATTGCGTAATTTTCAGTCATCAGTCATGATAAAAGAAACAGAGACAGAAGCAGCAATACATGTTTATCAATCCACTAAGGCATTGACAATGTCAGACAATCATATCAGTAAGCATACACACCAACCTATTAATACACCTTGATTTGATGTGTCTGCAACAGACAGGGACAGAGAGAGAAAGGTAGAGTGCCTACTTTTTTGGTGCAAAAGTAAAGTTGTTGACAGAGAGTCAAACTGCTATTATTCCTGCAGTTAAGAAAAAAAGTGATCCTACCAAATGTAATGATCAGCAGGCAAAGTTGAGGGCAGGTTGCCCTCATCACAACAGGAGTTCCTTTCATCTGCAATGATGAAAAGGACAGATCTCTAAAACTCACACCTCCAAAAGAAGTTCCACAAACAAGGAACTAAGTAGGAGATAAGCCTGCAAAGACAAGCGCCAGGTACCTTTTGTGGAAGGGAAGAACGATGACATTAGCATGTCATTGATCACAAACTGATCCCATCACCATTTGCCCATTGTTTACCCCAGTCTCTCAGTCCTGAGACCAAGGTGTGAATGACCACAGACTACCAGACTCACCAAACCAGTTTTGCCATGTGGCTTGAAGCCTCAAAGGATGGATTTTCTATACAAAATGGACACGCAATGGACAAAATGGAGCAAATCTTCCCCATATCTATTTCAAGAACTGTATATACTTAATGAGTGCTATTTGCAAAATATACAATGCAATATACACGCAAAATATACAAACTTACCTATTAAGGTATACAAGAATGCATGGGTAAAATTTCAATATTACCCAATGATGTTTGGCCGTTATGTTTTCAGCACAATGTCTAGGTTAATCTGGAACTTGTTTGGAAAGTGAATTATGCAAAGTAAAACCATTAAAGACATTGTTCTAAACATGAACTTTAAGCTATGCAACCTCACGCCAGAGAGGGACCATAAGCATCTGAAGCGTGCGCATAAAAATGCCTCAGACAGCGCGAAATCCCGATACATACATATTTACACAGAATTACAGTATTTCAAAATATATGTATTGGCGGATATTCACGCAAACATTTTGTTATGTCATAAGTGAACTTTTGGCTAACTGTTGGGGAAAAACATCTGATGTGTAACATCATATTAGATCTGTGTGGTACAGTAGGTAATATGTAGGCTACAGTGGTAACATGTATAATAATATTGCTGTCTGTTTCATTAATGTTAAAGGGTTAGTTCACCCAAAAATTAAAATAATGTAATTTATTACTCACCCTCATGCCGTTCCACACCCGTAAGACCTTCGTTCATCTTCGGAACACAAATTAAGATATTTATGTTGAAATCCGATGGCTCAGTGAGGCCTGCATAGTCAGCAATGACATTTCCTCTCTCAAGATCCATTAATGTACTAAAAACATATTTAAATCAGTTCATGTGAGTACAGTGGTTCAATATTAATATTATAAAGCGACGAGAATATTTTTGGTGCGGCAAAAAAACAAAATAACGACTTATATAGTGATGGGCGATTTCAAAACACTGCTTCATGAAGCTTCAGAGTGCTATGAATCAGCATGTCGAATCATGATTCGGATCGCGTGTCAAACCACCAAACTGCTGAAATCACGTGACTTTGGCGCTTTGATTCCAACAAATCATACATCATTACAACACAAGGTTTTTTAATAGAGAATGTAAAAAAATTACCATAATTTTTGAAATTGTGACTCATTTTGCCAGCACGGGTCATATATGATTTGCATTAGATTTTGCATAGCTGATGTCAGTTAATGAAAAATAATATATCGATTTATTTGTTGAATTCAGAATAAGGTTTACCTCATTACTTCCAGAGGAACTACAATTGATCTTTCCATAAGATAACTTGTAACTGCCACAGAAACATCCAACACAGTCACTTGCATTTATCAGTCTTTTTGCACTTTATCCATTTAGTAGTTGTTAATAACTCTTGTCTATCCTTTTGTTAATAAAATCCTTTTATTACACTTGTGTCTTCCATGTGTTCATAATACAGTAAGAGGCCCTACAAGTTAACGATATCTCACAAATCCTTCAGATTGGTCAGATGACAAACTTCCTACAATTTATAATTCTAATTCAGTCAAAAAAAATGTCATGATTGTTCTTTACTGTCAAGGTGAAAATCCTTGACTGATAAGGAATCATCTGACACTCTCACACTCAGGTGATGTGTGACCAAAAACTCAATATTAATATTAATACTGAATATTAATATTAATATTTAAGACTATAAATCACTACACAAAGTAGACTAAAATAAAAAATAAAAAATACCTTTTAGAATAAAGTATAGCAAGTCTTAAAACTTAAAACTCCTCAAGACTTTAAAACAGACAGCATTATCAGTATTCCACTATGCTCAATGTAGACTTAAATTATGATGCACACATTCTGATTGAAAACATTTATCAACACAGAACTTTTTTTTCAATACAAGGACACAAACCTGTACAACGGCACCTTAGTTCAAATCTAAGACGAGCATGCTGGAAGATAGCCCCTTATTTCTTATTTAAGAAAAAACAAAAAACAAAACTATGACAGTTCTGTGGTTTCAACACTTGTGGCACAGTGAAATTATTCTTAAGCTGCAGTTTGATCTTGTTATTTTGGAGCTCTATCTATCAGCTGCTGTCCTCATTGAGATTGTCACCATACCTACTTGACTAGTAGAAACCCTTGGAAACCTGGAGCTCGGCACTAGTGTTCACTTAGTAACCATCGCCATAGTGACAGAATCTAAAAGAGAAGAGATTGCTTTTGTCTTGTTAAACACTTTCCAATTTCATTGTTGAGTTTTTAAGTCCATTAACTACTAATATATCATGTTATTATTTTTAATCATTTTTATTACTTATTAATATATTGTGTATTTATTATTGTAAGAATGTTAACGCTATATAACATGATATGCCAATAGTCCAGCTTAATATTAATTGTCTTTAACAACTATTCATTTAACATTTAACCCTTGTGCGACAATTAAAAATAAAAAGTTACACATAGGTCCATAGTGGACAAAAACGGAAAAAAAAAAAAAAAAAACAGTCATAAATATTCGAAGCTTAGGAGCACAGACTTAAGTTTGGTCTAATGTTCAAAGATGACCCTTGGCAGAATCTCGTTGAAGTAAAAAGAAAAAGTTTAAAAGTGAAACCAAAAACCAAAAAACAACAACAACAAAAAATGTTATAGACGTTTAAATTTAGGAAAACTATTTATGAACAATACATTATATATAAAAGATATATTTTATGAAACATGTTAAACTCTAAAACTGCTAGAAAATCAAAGCCATAAATTTAAACAAGTTCTGTTCCAAATTTGAGGTTTATATTTAAAATAATGAGCTTTCAGTAAGATTTTGTTTGGGCACAGTACCACATTTTTTCCCATTAGATGCCAGCAAAGCTTCACTTGTACGGAGTTGTACGGAGCCCTGAACATGACATGCAAGAAAAAAAAATTAAATTGTGCGCACAAGTTACTAATTCGTCCCCTCGAGTTAATAATTCATTGTCTTGATTTACTAAAACATACGCACAATTTAGTAAATCGAGGGAAGGAAATAGTAAACCGTGTGCACTATTTAGCCTACTATTTTTTCCTGCATGTCATGTCCGGGGCTCTGTAGAGTTGTTCAATCTTGAGTGGTTTTCAACCAGGTTGAGATCCTCAGGTGATGCCGCTGCAGGTGGACACACGACCTGTGGCTCGGCATCAGAGCGGGGCTCCCATGAAAACGGCGCAGGGCTGTAGACCTCCGGCAGCGTCATGGTTGGAGGACTGGCTGAGCTCTGGGGTGATGGTGGTGGTGAGGATATCGACGGCGTAACGGTGAGTAATATACAGTCTGTACAGTCATTAGTATCGTTCAGAAACGGTGATGAAGATACTGGGTGGGAGATGGAACTTCCTCACTAAAGTTGATCAGCCAGTCCTCATCCTCCATTGTCGTGACTCCCTCGTCCGCTGATGTCGCTGGCTCACACCCCTGGTCAGACTTGCGGTAGGGGTGCACATCCGGGGCGAGGGTCAGCTCTGTCCACTCTTCCTCGGGCTCTGGCTGACGCTCTCCAGACACCGAATGACAGCTTCTCTCCAGTTCAATCCGGTGGTGTCTGGGAGGTCGAGGTGTTGGTGGAAAGTAGCCCCGATCCGGAAGTCCTTGACAAATGAAAAAAGGTCTGACTTGATTCATGTGTCTCACTTTGGAGTTCAGTTGTGTTTTCTTCCTCATTTCCTTAGTGCATATACAACAAACACAGTGATTCAGACTTTTACATTCAATTTTCAACCAAGGAAGTAAACACGAGCCACCCCCCTTTCCATTTGCATTATTGAATGTATACACATTTAAAACCATTTTAATCAATGAGACAGGCATTACTAATGGTTCTGCCTTTGATAATGATAAGAAATGATAAGAAACATACATTTTCATTAGAGAAAGACTGAATGCAGGTGGACAATGTATTGAAATAAAGAGCTACATTTGCAGAGCCAAGCAACAGAAAGGAGAGTAGGGTTCTGCTAGAACAAGTATAATGGTAAGAGGCTCATTTTCAGATTCTCAGATGAAAAATAACTCTACATTAAGAAGGGCCAATGGATGTTTTGCTCCACTGGTCTAATAATGTGCTTGGCAAAAGCAACAGAGATTCAGGTTTCAAGGACTAGAGCTTTATTCAGCTACAGTGCTGAATAGCTTTTTTTTGTTTACTGGTAATTGTTGGCATTGTCATGTCAAAAAGCAGATAATGTCAATGTCAGTTGTACTTTTGTTCTCTCATGTGAACAAAAAAGATACCAAAAGCATCAAACATGTTTGGACACATTTGACAGAATTTTACGATCCTAAAAATCTTATTACCTTATAGTTTCAAAGCTAAAGTGTAAAATTTGTGCACCACTAGTGCCACAGTGTACTTAATTGCAGTGTAAAGTAATTTAATTATTACATTAATTAATTTAATTACTTAATACTACTATAATGGATAAGTTGGACCAGAGAGTGAATGACAGAAAGTCAACAAAAGCAGAAACTCCCACGCTGCATCTTGTCAAGAGAGGTTGAGAGGGTGTAAACAGAGAGTGTAGAGATGTAATCTTTGAAGTTCAAATAAATTGGTTTGATGAACATTTTTAGTCATTACATGATGCACTTCCATTTGTGTTGTATTATTCTTGTAACTTTACTATTAGAGAGAGAAGAAAGAGGGTCCTTTTAACACTTTTGCTCTTTGTCTCATTCTCTCTCTCTCTCTCTCTCTCTCTCTCTTTCCATTAGGCATAATTACTTGGGATTTGATATTCAATTTTCAGAAAATATTAATTAATCAGACTGCCCATGGTGCTACATTAAGATTAACAGTAATAAAGGACTATTAAAACTCTGAATGCAGCTTAATAAGGGGAACTGTGTTGTTTTTTTATTTCAAGTGCATGAATCACCATGAGATCAATCA
Organism: Elopichthys bambusa; assembly: GCA_037101425.1. Lineage (NCBI taxonomy): Eukaryota > Metazoa > Chordata > Actinopteri > Cypriniformes > Xenocyprididae > Elopichthys > Elopichthys bambusa. Next base: position 14,467,062 of record CM074432.1, on the reverse strand, counting down.
GAGGTCCTTAGAGCTAGCAAAAGAACACACTTTTAACTGTTTTTGTTTTCTTATAATGTCAGGCCAATGTGGGAAAAAAATAAAAAAAATAAAAATTGGACTAAATGAACAATGCAGAACCATTTGTAATATGCCTGTAAATATTATAATCAAGCTTTTATCTGAGTGTTATAGTTTAGATGTCATCTATAAATGCTTTGGCAACACAATTACTGTTACATATCCAGCGCCTGCTGGTTCCTGCTACTCCCCACCAGAGGTCGCCAGTTCACCATTTCAGTGCACACACAGTTATACATCACTCTGGACTACATTTCCCATAATTCCCCATCTAGGAACCAATCACACACTCGCACCTGTTTCCCATCAGTGGACCCTTTATAAGCTGCACCCAGACACACACACGGCTGAGTATTGTTTAGTCGTATGTTTTATGTATTTAATCCTTGTTCCTAGCCTAGCCTAGCCTAGCCTAGCCTAGCCTAGCCTAGCCTAGCCTTGCCTTGTTTTTGACCCTGGACTGTTTATTCCTAGTTTGACGATTGTTTGCTGCCTGCATTGACCATTGCCGGTGACTTGGATTACTCTTCCGCATTGCCCTTATGTTTCTGTTTGCTGGTGTTTGACCCTTCCCTGTATGACTACGCTCATTCTAATAAAGCCTGCGTTTGGATCTACCCCTTGTCATCACGACTCCCAACGTTACAGAATACTCAGCCATACCGGGATCCAGCAGCTTTTTGAGCGTTTCCAGCCTCAGCATGGACCCAGCAATACGTCTCGTCCGCCTATGTCAAGGTAATTGTATCCTCAAGGACCATATTCAGAAGTTTCTGGATATTGCCTATTTATCTGACCTGCCTGACTTTGCTCTCATTGATTTCTTCAGTTATGGATTAAACGAACCACTAAAGGGCTATTTAATCACTAATGGTCCTCGAGGGTCGCTCATGGAATTTTGGGACTTTGCCCTGCTCACACTTGGTTCACTTTTTACTGTGGGGGAGGGTAAAGAGGAAGCTACCCCTAGGGCAGAACGCACCAAGCTCCGATGGCCACGGAGCTTGGCCCATCTTTATTACCAGCGGTTAGTTGTAATCAACAGTGCTAGTTTTAAAGATTACTAGCCCTGTGCTTTATGCCTCTTCCTGCCCTGTAATTGCCACGCCTGAGCCCTCAGCTAAGATGGCTGCCACGCCTGAGCCCTCAATGAAATCAATGAGAGCAAAGTCAGGCAGGTCAGATAAATAGGCAATATCCAGAAACTTCTGAATATGGTCCTTGAGGATACAATTACTTTGACATAGGCGGACGAGACGTATTGCTGTATTTTCCCAAAGCATGCAAGCCTCAGCTAAGGTGGCTGCCACGCTTGAGCCCTCAGCTAAGGTGGCTGCCACGCTTGAGCCCTCAGCTAAGGTGGCTGCCACGCTTGAGCCCTCAGCTAAGGTGGCTGCCACGCTTTAGCCCTCAGCTAAGGTGGCTGCCACGCTTGAGCCCTCAGCTAAGGTGGCTGCCACGCTTGAGCCCTCAGCTAAGGTGGCTGCCACGCTTGAGCCCTCAGCTAAGGTGGCTGCCACGCTTGAGCCCTCAGCTAAGGTGGCTGCCACGCTTGAGCCCTCAGCTAAGGTGGCTGCCACGCTTGAGCCCTCAGCTAAGGTGGCTGCCACGCTTTAGCCCTCAGCTAAGGTGGCTGCCACGCTTGAGCCCTCAGCTAAGGTGGCTGCCACGCTTGAGCCCTCAGCTAAGGTGGCTGCCACGCTTGAGCCCTCAGCTAAGGTGGCTGCCACGCTTGAGCCCTCAGCTAAGGTGGCTGCCACGCTTGAGCCCTCAGCTAAGGTGGCTGCCACGCTTGAGCCCTCAGCTAAGGTGGCTGCCACGCTTGAGCCCTCAGCTAAGGTGGCTGCCACGCTTGAGCCCTCAGCTAAGGTGGCTGCCACGCTTGAGCCCTCAGCTAAGGTGGCTGCCACGCTTGAGCCCTCAGCTAAGGTGGCTGCCACGCTTGAGCCCTCAGCTAAGGTGGCTGCCACAGTTGATCTTCCAGAGCCACGTCACGTCTCCGCTGATCTTCCAGAGCCACGTCACGTCTCCGCTGATCTTCCAGAGCCACGTCACGTCTCAGCTAAGATGGCCCTTCCGCCAGAGTCTACGGACAGGATGGCCCCTCCGCCAGTGTCTACGGACAAGATGGCCCCTCCGCCAGTGTCTACGGACAAGATGGCCCCTCCGCCAGTGTCTACGGACAAGATGGCCCCTCCGCCAGTGTCTACGGACAAGATGGCCCCTCCGCCAGTGTCTACGGACAAGATGGCCCCTCCGCCAGTGTCTACGGACAAGATGGCCCCTCCGCCAGTGTCTACGGACAAGATGGCCCCTCCGCCAGTGTCTACGGACAAGATGGCCCCTCCGCCAGTGTCTACGGACAAGATGGCACCTCCGCCAGTGTCTACGGACAAGATGGCACCTCCGCCAGTGTCTACGGACAAGATGGCACCTCCGCCAGTGTCTACGGACAAGATGGCACCTCCGCCAGTGTCTACAGACTCCGCTTCAGTCGCCAAGTCAACTCCAGACTTCGCTCTGAGGGGGCTTCTGTCTCCATCCCGAACCCAGAGGGTTCTGAGATCAGTTACACTCATAATTGAAAGGGTGAAGGAGACATTGTTTTCCGTTCTTTCATCTGTAAAACTAATGCTGCTTTGCTAGTTGTACATTTAATTAAATTATTTCCCAATTCAAATCATCAAAATGTGTGTGTGTGTGTGTATGTATGTATATATATATATATATATATACAGTGGGTACGGAAAGTATTCAGACCCCCTTAAATTTTTCACTCTTTTTTATATTGCAGCCATTTGCTAAAATCATTTAAGTTCATTTTTTTTCCTCATTAATGTACACACAGCACCCCATATTGACAGAAAAACACAGAATTGTTGACATTTTTGCAGATTTATTAAAAAAGAAAAACTTAAATATCACATGGTCCTAAGTATTCAGACCCTTTGCTCAGTATTTAGTAGAAGCACCCTTTTGATCTAATACAGCCATGAGTCTTTTTGGGAAAGATGCAACAAGTTTTTCACACCTGGATTTGGGGATCCTCTGCCATTCCTCCTTGCAGATCCTCTCCAGTTCTGTCAGGTTGGATGGTAAACGTTGGTGGACAGCCATTTTTAGGTCTCTCCAGAGATGCTCAATTGGGTTTAAGTCAGGGCTCTGGCTGGGCCATTCAAGAACAGTCACGGAGTTGTTGTGAAGCCACTCCTTCGTTATTTTAGCTGTGTGCTTAGGGTCATTGTCTTGTTGGAAGGTAAACCTTCGGCCCAATCTGAGGTCCTGAGCACTCTGGAGAAGGTTTTTGTCCAGGATATCCCTGTACTTGGCCGCATTCATCTTTCCCTCGATTGCAACCAGTCGTCCTGTCCCTGCAGCTGAAAAACACCCCCACAGCATGATGCTGCCACCACCATGCTTCACTGTTGGGACTGTATTGGACAGGTGATGAGTAGTGCCTGGTTTTCTCCACACATACCGCTTAGAATTAAGGCCAAAAAGTTCTATCTTGGTCTCATCAGACCAGAGAATCTTATTTCTCACCATCTTGGAGTCCTTCAGGTGTTTTTTTAGCAAACTCCATGCGAGCTTTCATGTTTCTTGCACTGAGGAGAGACTTCCGTCGGGCCACTCTGCCATAAAGCCTGGTGGAGGGCTGCAGTGATGGTTGACTTTCTACAACTTTCTCCCATCTCCCGACTGCATCTCTGGAGCTCAGCCACAGTGATCTTTGGGTTGTTCTTTACCTCTCTCACCAAGGCTCTTCTCCCCCGATAGCTCAGTTTGGCCGGACGGCCAGCTCTAGGGAGGGTTCTGGTCGTCCCAAACGTCTTCTATTTAAGGATTATGGAGGCCACTGTGCTCTTAGGAACCTTAAGTGCAGCAGAATTTTTTTTGTAACCTTGGCCAGATCTGTGCCTTGCCACAAGTCTGTCTCTGAGCTCTTCAGGCAGTTCCTTTGACCTCATGATTCTCATTTGCTCTGACATGCACTGTGAGCTGTAAGGTCTTATATAGACAGGTGTGTGGCTTTCCTAATCAAGTCCAATCAGTATAATCAAACACAGCTGGACTCATATGAAGGTATAGAACCATCTCAAGGATGATCAGAAGAAATGGACAGCACCTGAGTTAAATATATGAGTGTCACAGCAAAGGGTCTGAATACTTAGGACCATGTGATATTTCAGTTTTTCTTTTTTAATAAATCTGCAAAAATGTCAACAATTCTGTGTTTTTCTGTCAATATGGGGTGCTGTGTGTACATTAATGAAGAAAAAAATGAACTTAAATGATTTTAGCAAATGGCTGCAATATAACAAAGAGTGAAAAATTTAAGGGGGTCTGAATACTTTCCGTACCCACTGTATATATATTACTCCATTAAAACAGGACAAAATCATTTGAGTTTTAGTATCAGCAGGTACAGGCCAAAACAAATTCCCCAGAGCAAGCTGGAATGATCTTAATAACCTAAAACTGTACTGCAGCATTACCTATAGAGACACTCGTGGGGAAAATAACTCTCCTCTTCCCAGAGTGCACTGTTAACGTGGGTGAAATGTATTTTCCCAAAGCATGCAAGTCTAATTAGTTTAATCTCTCCTCTATCATACTCTCTCCAACATTACCATAAATTACCCTTACAAATTATGCACACTTGTTATGGGAGCAGGGTGGGATCCCTTTGAGATATAATGATGTATGTATTTCACGTTCATTTCAAATAAATGTATGCTTAATCACACACAAGACAAAATTACTTGATTTGTAGGATTAGAGATTTCTTTCTCGCATGATTAAAACTGAAATAAAGAGATATTTGTTTTTACTGAAGAAAGACAGACAGTATACAACACATTTATGAGGATTTTGTTAGCAAAATGAACGATAGAGTTGCTCTGCCATGCCTTCACTATAGTGACTAGCGCCCCCTACTGCTCATCTCCAGCTGCCCGGTGTTCATGCACATAAATAGAGAGACCTAAAGCCAGTGTGTGTAAAAAAAAAAAAACTAAAAAAACATAGAGATCTATGGATTAACAGAGACTATTTTTAAGCATATGTATGCACACTTATTCACTTATGCTAGGTTATATATGTACGTGTGTATGTACATGTGATTCCAGGTCAAGAGTCCTCCTGGCCTACAGCGTGTGAGACATGCTGACTGAATCGGCCATTCAAGTGTTTCTATATAATTGCCACCATTTAAGACACCACTGAGACTCATAATAGATACGATTTATCCCATTGACTTTCCCCTGCCTGTCTTTGTTTCTCACTGTGCTCCAAACCCCCAAGTCCCACTTCATCCCAACATTTTACTTTTAAAATCAATACAGTTCAAACCCCACTCCATTAGATTACATGAACAGAAAGGACAGGCAGAGGACAGAGGTAGTGAAATAAAGGACAGCTGCCTAAACAATGCTAATATTTTGGTATTACTCACTGCTTAAAAATACAATTATAAGGTTTTCAGTTATTGGTAAGTATTATGGAGAGTTCTGTCATTGATTTAGTAGCAGACATCTGTACAGTTCAATTGACTTAATGACTGCTAGTCCAACTGGGACAAATTAACATTTTTTTTTTTTTTTCTTTTCAGCTGAAAGCTTTACATTTATCATGCAAAGTCATTTAGACATTGCCTGCTATGTATACTTAACAGTTAAGTCCAGCAAACTATATATATATATATATACACACACACACACAAACGAGATGGCCACCCAGCTAAATATCAGTTTGACAAGGCCAGAAGTACAGCTGAAGACCTGCTGAAGAGGTTGTAAGACCATTGTACACCATCAAAAACCAGCTTAAGACAGCTAAGAACAGAAAACCAACTTAAGCCCTATTCGCACAGGATTAGTATCATCTGAGGACCTCGTGTGATTTAGAAATTACCCCTCTTTGAATTTACTGACTTATCTCCCGGATGTGCTCTATTTTGGATAGGCTATTGTTTGGAAATGTCTTGTCATTATACGTCTAGCTGTATGATATATCATAAACAGAAGAATGTTCCTTACCGCATGCTGTTATACATGTCATCCATCTTCATCTAATCATCATTTTTGTTTTCACTCTTCTGATGGTTTTAAGCTTTCTTTTTCTGTAAATTGTATAGTTGTATGGTGTATAGGGAAAAGACCCAGCACCCAAAATACTATCAAAACACTCCAACACAGCCTCCATTCTTTGTGAAAGATGGATAAAAAGATGCAAAGGAAACAAAAACCTTGAATATACGACCCACCAAATTACAGAGATGCTGATTTACACAGGACTAATATTATCACAAGACCTTGGTGTTCGGCAAATTATGGTAGGCCATTTGCGGGGGAATTTTTACTTTTTAGAAATGACTAGAGGTCACCAGGTAATACTGATCCTGTGTGAATAGGGCTTTAGGCTGATTTAAGCAGTTTTTTTTTGTTTGTTTGTTTGTTTTTTTACAGCAGAAGTATCATTCACATATTCAGAAATATTTTGATGGATTGATGATCTGTAAATTTCCTTTAATAAAGACAAAAGAAAATTATTTCACTCTCATATTTACAATTGCATAAATGACTGGGAAAAAAAAGCAGTTCCTTATCTGTCAGTCACTTTGACGTTGTGTTGAGACTGACACAAAGGGTCGATCTTGGGAGCCCCAAACACCTCTGACGTATTCAGAAAATGAGAATTGGTGAGTGGAATTTGCATGCCAGCCACTCCCCCGGACATACAGGTATAAAAGGAGGCTGGCGTGGACTATTGGTTCCTGTGGTCAGAGCATAATGCACAGCCATGCGGTATCTTTTTTCCCAAAAGTGCATGAGGGGATCACAAAGTCATGAAAGGCACCTTTTTCTGCCAGAAAACACTTTGCTGGCTCCTCCGCCCTCACCACCCTTGATGGGGGTACTCGGGGCTTCCACAGGTGGAGCGCTCTATTGTGGTGCATTTGTACCAGCAAAACGCCACCTAGAGGACATGTCTGAGACTCCTGTCCAGGGTGTGTAAGACTACCTTGTCTCTGATGGGGAGGGCTTATAAAGTGGCTGATCAGGCCGCCTCCGCTGTGCATGCAATGGCTATCCTGCATGTCTACCAGGCCAGTGCGCTTTCTTGATGCCCCCATCACCCAAGGTGGCCTATTTGGCGACAGTCGAGGACTAGGCCATCAAGCATATCTTGCCTCACTGTGAGTCCACTTCCACCTTTAGACCCCGAGGTCTCAAGCCGAGGGCGGTCCCTGTGAAGGCTGCACTGGCCCCGACACCACCTGGGCCAGCAGCTGGATCCCAACAATGATCCTCTCGCAGGCCACCAAGAACCCTCGTAATGCTTTAAAGTGCTGAGACAGGTGGCCCAGGGAAGGAGGAAAGGCCACTGACCTGCTTGCCCCAGGACTGGGGACGGACCTCACTCCCGATGGAGGGATGGGAGGAGAATTTTAATTTTATTTCACGAGTTCACACTTACAAATAATCAGATAGTAAATAGTATGCGTAATAGTATGCGAAATAGTATGCGTATCTGGCGTGCTGTCCGAAGAGAGGGCTCCGAGCTCAGTGTTTGGCCCGAACCCAGAGTACTCCCCCCGTATTCTGGTTAGGAAAGTAACCAGACAAGTTTGAGGAGACAGTGCTGTTTGGAGGGTTAGTCTGAAGGGCCGGGAGAGTTCTCGTTATATTGGATGAAAACATTACTGCTGCGGCAGTGAAGGTGAGTTTAGACAGGGCTGAGCTCCTGTGGGAGCAGAGGTGACATCACTGCTGCGGCAGTGGAAGAATTGGCCAAAAGAACTGAGCTCCTGCGGGAGCCAAGGCGACTTCACTGCTGCGGCAGTGCAGAAATTGGCCAGAAGAACTGAGCTCCTGTGGGAGACGAGGCGATATAACTGCTGCGGCAGTGGAGAAAATTAGTCCGAAGAACTGAACTCCTGCGGGTGCCTTAGGAGAGGCATCAGTGCGGGGCAGTGTGAACAGCCTTTATTAATGCAATGTACTGTTGGTTCATTGTCACAGTGAACTACGATGCTGTTGGTAGACCATTCTTTCCTCCACAGGAAGGCTGCTACGACGAGAGGGTATAGATCGAACAGTGCTGAGGAAGCTGCAGACTGCTGTGCATCCAAAAGCTGAGGTGGCCATGTAGACGCGAACCAGTGGCCTTGGTAAAATCCACCGAAGCCGATGGAGGGAGCTGCGTCAGTAAACAGCTGAATATCAACAGGGAGAGAGAACAGATTATTATAGAAAAAGGAAAGACTATTCCACTGTTTAAGTAAGGTTATCCATAAACTAAGCTTGTTGCAACACAAACTATTTAATGAGATTTGGTCTTCTAGTGTGTGAATTGAAGACGCGAGGGAGAGGACATGAGAGATGAAAGGGCGGCCTTGCGGGATTATGCGCATCGTGAAGTTTAAATGTTCGAGCAAACAGTTAGCATTTAGAAAAGTTTGGTCTATTTTCTCTTTGGGCTGTGAGGCCTGGAAATGAACTGTATCCAAATTAATGGCCAGGAATTCAATGGACATGGCTGGACCCAAGGTTTTATCTTGGGCGATTGGCATCCCGAGCTTAGCGGGAAGTGAGATGATTAGGAAATCGTCAAGCAGGTGGATCACGTAAGGAACTGAATAGTTGTTAGATAAGATACAGCAAATAGCTTCTGATAGCATGTCGAAACTCTTAGGGCTGCTTTAGCATCTAAAAGTTAAGCGCACAGCAAAATAAAAATTTTCGTGCCAGTGTATGCCAAATAAGTGTTGTCTGCAAAAAGTGATGTCGACTTTTGCGAGCCAGGCCAGCGTTTTTAATCAATGTTATTGCTTGGTCAATGTTGTGGTAATGACGAGAAGATTCTTCGAGAGAGAGATAAGGTTGTTCATGCTTGGAAAAGCTTGCAAAAGCAAATTATGCGGAGCTGAGAGATCAATTATTAAGAATTTTTTGCCTGACAATTTTCTGGTAGCCACTCCAATAGAGCTGATATGGAAAAAATGGAAAGGGGGCATGGTAAATAGGCCGATCATGAAACCTGATTCTACTTCTTTTTTAATTAAGTTGCTCACTGTGTCAGGTTCAGCGAGGGCAGACTGAAGATTATCGCAAATTATATTTTGAGTGGAGAGGCTTTCCACTTCGGGTTTGAAACTGTGCTCGAGACCAGACAGTAAATACTCAGTAAAGTTAGCGTCAGGTCTGAGACAGATGGATGAAGTAGAGATAATAGGGAAAATAGATCAACATCCGCACCTGAGAGAATCTGTGTTCTGATTTTGTTGGCAACTGGAGTAGGTTCCAAAGCTGTTGCATTTGGTGGGATGGGCATCAACATTGCAGAGGACAGGGTGAAGGAAGTTTTTGTTTGGGGGATAGTATTAGGAGGAAGAGAAGCCGGGCCCGAAGCTGTTAGCGGAGGCAGCCTCACGCTCGGGCCCTGAGGCTTGAGGAGGAGCGAAAATGTTAGGAAATGAAGGAAGCTGGGAACAAAAATAAGGCGTCTAGGCCGGCATCATTAGCGGAGACAGCCTCACGTTCGGGTCGGCCCCTGGAGCCTGTGGGGGAACGAAGATGTTAGAAAGCGAGGTAGGCTGAGAAGGAAAATAGTGCGTCTGGGCCTGGGCTGCTAGTGGAGGCACCCTCGTGCTAGAGTCCGATGATGGGGCTGCAGGCCACAGACAGGGAGGAAGATTAGAGACAGCATGAGAAAAAAGTTGCAGCGCCTGGGCCTGTGCTTCTAATGGAGTCATGCTCACGTTAAAGGAACTGCCTGCGGGCAGAGCGGAAGGAAGAGGATAGTTAGGCCTGGCAGTCGCAGAGTCTGGGGCACGGCCCAAACTTGCTGAAGGCTTGCTGCCACGGCCTGAAGCGCGAGGAAGGACTGGTCTTGCGAGTGAAGAAGATGGTGTTTTCTGTGGATGCAAAGATGGGGCTTTGCGACTAGTGCTCGCTTTAGCGTTTTTGGAGGAAGAAGTGGATTTTGGAGAAGGGAAGGTAGATTGAAGGGACACATACATTTTGCATAACTGTGCTTTAATGATTCTCCTAGAGAAATGAACGTCTGCGCTGATGAGCGCTTGTCTTAGACTTACTACTGTCCATTTCTCTATTGCAGGAATTTTCGGATGGGCCGAGGCGTATATATATGCTTTCACTAATGTTGATTGGGTAGATATGTTGATTACTGATTGCTAACAGCTGGCTGAAATGACGTGATGATTAGTCAGATTATTTGAAAGTTGCTTCTCCCGAACTTTGTTAATAAATTATTTCTAATCATTTCGCTAGACGCCGGAATGCAGACGGCTCTTTCATGGTCAGCAAAAGAGCAGTTTCCTCTTTTCATGGGTCATACTCAAACACTAAATGTTGTCGAGTTGGATTCGATCACCATGACAGCACATCTTTTACAAGTGCTGAACTGCTTGAACCTATTCAAGTGCAAGATGTTGGTACCACTGAAATATTTTCAGAGGCTCCTGGGGCATATGGCCACCTCAGCAGCGGTGACACTACACGGGTCTCTGATGCATATGAGACCGCTTCAGTACTGGTTTCAGGCTCGAATTGCGTGATGGGCATGGTATTGCGGCACACATCACTTTCAGCCCTTGGTTGGACCTTGCGTTTCTATGAACAAGAGTTCCCTTAGAGTGTTCAGACGTGTTGTTGTCACAAAAGACAGTCTGGGATGCTGTATACAACAGATGTGCATCCTCGGGACCCAGGACGGGGCCCCCGCTGCACTGACACAACAACTGCATCAAGTTGTTGGCTGTTCTGCTGAAGAGGTTTTGGCCATTGATTCAGGGCAAGCATGTGTTGGTTCGGATAAACAATACTATGACAGTGGCATATATAAATTGCCAGGGCGGTATCTGCTCCCGTTACATGTCACAACTTGCCCACCATCTCCTTCTCTGAAGTCAGCAGCGACTTAAGTCGTTGTGAGCTACCCACATCCTGGGTGACCTGAATCGCACAGCAGGCTTGCTCTCACGACAGGTTACACTGCACGGTGAGTGAAGACTCCATCTTCAGGTGGTCCAGCTGATCTGGAGTCAATTCAGAAAAGCACACGTAGACCTGTTTGCTTCCCACTGTCCTCTGTGGTATTCCCTGACTTCTCAGCATGGATGCACTGGCACACAGCTAGCCCCAGTGCCAGCCTTCTTTTATACCCATATGTTCGGGTGAGTGGCTGGCATGCAATTTCCTCTCGCCAATTAAATTAATACATCTTTGGTGTATAGGACTCCCAAGATCAACCCATAGTGTCATTAGCGACATGTCTGGTTCCCACCATCAGGAAATAGAGGTTACGACAGTAACTGAGATGTTCATAAGGACTAATGAAGAACAATTTCAGTTAGAAAGGTAGTAAAACATCTGACAAATATATTGATGGTACCATTACAACATGACAATTATGATTTAATATGCAACAGTTCTTTTCAGACTTTTTTTTATTTCACTTTTTTTTTTTTTTCCCCAGTCCTGAGAGAAACCAGATGAGAACTCCAAATTCCTACCACTTCTTTCTACCTCAACCCCAAAAGGAAACTCTCTAAAACACTGGAAAAATTGGTCTAACTACCCTTTAGTTTGCTGTTCCCCTCCATCTCCATTTGAGAGTTGCCACATTTTAATTGAAGATCCAGAAAGGTCGTCTGAATAATTTTTGGGTAAGCTTGACCTTTATGTAAAAGTGGAGCCAGATGAAAAAGCTAGCTTGTGTCATGGTCCCCTAATGACATTCATGACTACTGGAATTCATCAAGGAGATCTGTGACTGCTGATTGGTTGTCTCTGTCGAAGCATGTAGTGAGAGCACCGATGGAGACTTCAATATTGACATGGATGTATGGGAAGATTGAGCCATAAAAAGGCAAATGTAGTGATAATAAAACAATTTATCCCTGAAGAGGTTTGTGTATTATTCCTCCATTCTAAATCCTTAAACTCCTTTAAAACACTGGTAACACTTTAGAATACTGATCCTTCATTAATGAATAACTACACAGGAACAAATGAGTAATGCATTATTAACACTCTAGTAACTACTATTAACAAACAAGAAACTCTGATTAATTAATTAATAAGTAATAGTGCTCAGTTGAAGGTGGTAGTTCACTATTAGCTAATCAGTAACTACTGTTTTTTCATACCTCCCAGAGAACTACTAATAGCTACTAAATACAGGTTCATAATTAACATGAATGATGCATAATGTATAATTAATTCTAAAGTAAAGGTCATGGTAACCCACTAGTAATGACTGAAGTATTACCAAATCCTTCAGAAGGAATTACTAATTATTTGGATCAGTATTCTAAAGTGAAAAACATGATAACTCTCTAGTAACTATTGCCGTCATTGTAAACCTTTGAGGTTTTTGTAAAGTATTGGATAGTAATAACTCAAGAGTTACTACATAATTCTAAAAGAACTACTACTTATTTGGATTCTAAAGTGAAGATCATGGTAAACCACTAGTAATTACTCGTGTTACCAAATACATAAGAAGGAATTACTGTACAAAACTGTACAAAAACCTCAAAAGTTTACAACTCCAATAGAGGGTTATCATGTTTTTCACTTTTATGGCATGCCATTCAGGAAAATATAGTATTTATAACATGATTGGTTGTATACAGGGCTTGACATTAACTTTTTAATGGTCAAATTACAAATTACAAATACAGTAGTAAATTAAATAGCCTAAACTTTTTTCAGATACAGTAGGTTTATTTAATATTTATTTAACATCTTCTGTTGTTTGATTAACATTAACTACATACAGATATTGAAATGGCCTGCTGAATACATGTACATGATACACTGACACACATCCAGTTTTTACCCACCTGTTTACTTCCACTTAAGCCATACGCGAGATACTCCACACGATGGACATTCTGATATCATTGTGTGCGTGTATTTGACTATTCAGGCGCAAGAAGATCTGATCGCGCACGACAGAGAGAGAGAGAGAGCGCGCCTGTTGTGTGTCATTCAGCGCGATTCCGGCGATCCAGCCTTCACTAGTTAATCGATAACGAATTGTGAACGGATTGTAATTTTGTGCTTCAACGAGCTTAGCTACCTTTCATTTGACTGTAGGCTGAAATTATATTCAGCCCGCCAAAGTGGGAGTGGCTGCCTTACCCGCCACAGTTGAAATCTACCGGCATATACAGTGTTTTTTACTCAATGGCAAGTCAGTCTTTTACAATCATAAAACATTTAGTAACTATTTAGGGTGTGACAGGAGCAGCAAAAGAAGCCAATGGAAATCTTTGGGAAGAAAACTGGTATCATTTCCAGTTCAATAAATGACAATCTTATATATCCATTTTTGAAAAGTTTCAGCTTAACTTTGTGCCATCTTGCACTCTGAAGTTCAGCTAATTGCATTTAATATAAATTTAAACTATAATACACTTTAATTTAAATGTAAATAACATGCATTTAAGCGTCCGGAAACATTACATTCAGTTTGCATATAGAGTATATTCTATTAAATGAATTTTGCAATTAATAATACACATTTTAAAAGTATGCTTAAAGTGTACTTCTTTTTTTAAAAGGGACAACTACACATCTTAGTCTAACTATCCATAAAATATGCAACACATTCACCCACTCAAAAAAATAAAGCCAATATGTGCATTTTCTGGTCATTTACCAGTAGTTTCCAAGGGAGTTTCACTAATACCCATAGTGCCACTCTTCTGTAACAACAGGAAACCAAAGCAGTCTGTCTTCCAGCTTTGATCTGCATCCCCATGACCGTCCATTAACCCCCCTTCCCAGGTCCCCTTAATACCACTCTGGAATTCTTCATTTATCCATAACAAACCACAGATTATTATTGTGCAATAGATGGACTCTTGGACTGGAAAATTACGAATTGCAGCCTCCACTGCCTTTCCATTCAGACCAGTCATGTAAACCCAGGAAATGGGTCTAATCAAAGAAGGGAGTCTTTCTTTTATGTGTGAAATACTATTGAGCATAGCAATGTTAGATTGCGAGGGGGAAGATGGGTGTTGGTGAATTAGCCTTTTGTTTGTGCATGTCATTGCATGGTGTGTGTTCCTGTAATTTCTCTGTCATCTGGACATACTTTTGAATGTAGTACATGACAGTCTTTTGTCACAATTGTGACATGAACGTCTCGCGATGTGGTTGGTAATTATGGCACAATACCACACAGAGAGTCATGCTTAAACATACACACACACATAAACAACAAATCACACATCAGGGCTTCCTTGCTAGCTTTAATTGTTTAATTTCCCTCCACCAGGCTCAGTTTGTACAATGGCTCCATTTGGTGGAGTCCCATATGATTGCTCCATGGTCAAGCTGAGAAGATTATCTCATGTCTGTTTAATGGGAAACTCAGCCATCTGTTTGTGTGTGTACGTGTAGATGATCTCAGTGCAGCACTTGCTTCATTTTACAAGCTAATAGCTTCAGCACCTCACAATGACCTTGAACCTTCATTTCAGTCAAAGACCACCCCCCTTATCGACCAGTAATCATCAAGGATTACAAAACATCTTTACAGTTATATGAAAAATAATGATGTCCTTTAAAAAATATTAAAGGGGTCCTATTATGCCCTTTTACAAAATCTTGATTTTGTGGTGTACTAGAATATGTTTTCATTATTGATTGTTCAAAAAAACACATTATTTTTTTTACATATTTCATATTAATACAGCTCCTCTCTCCCCAGTCTGGCTAGAATGCACCATTTAGTTCCTGATTCGATGAAGCCCCTCCTTCTGAAATACGAAATGTGCTGTAATTTGGTTAGCCGGCCCAGTGTGTTGTGATTGGCTCTGCTTAGCATGTGTTCAGGAAATGTCACACCCCATCATAACAGCGAGTTCTGCTGTGGTGTAAATAATTAAGAATGCCGTCAATTTCAAACCAATTTGAGCCCGGGTATGGCTACATCTTTCAGGAGAAGCTTTTGAGTGTAGCCTGCATTGTACTCTCTTAGGTTCTGGATGCTGTCCTCCGTAAAATGTGCACTGCACAGACAAACTTTGGGGTTATAATGTTCATGAACAGTGTTCAAAATTAATTTGAACCACTCTAAGTTCGTCAGCTTTAGCACAAACTTTTTCCGGGGTGAAAAAAAACAGTGACAACACACTTCATCTTCTCTAGCACAGCTCAAGCAGGCCTCGTCCCCCTTTTTTTGCAAATTCCGTGGGTGGAATTTATCACACACACATTATTCTATCCCCTAACCCCAAATCTACCAATAACATAACACTTTCAGCATTTTTACATTTTTTTTTTTTTTTTTTTTTAAAAACATCACTTTAATTATAGATTTGTAAGCTCTTTTCTAATTGTTTTTTAATTAAGATGGCCATTTGAAAATGTGAGATTTCTTTTTTCCCCCCTCTTTACTCCCTTTACAGTATAGCTACGTAAGTACACACTCTCACTGAATTCGTTGAAAATCGGCGATTACTATCACGTATTGTCTGCTGATGTGAAAGAACATCAGCATAGCAACATATGTCTCACTTGAACAGGTGAACTTTCCTGGGGTGTGACTTGTTTATATAATATTCTTATAAAGGCAAAGTTTAGTCGTTTGTTATTATGTCCAAGTGCCTTAATAGCCTGAAAAGGACAAGCTCTTAGGATAACCTTTTAACATCAAACATCAGTTCACAACACAAATCCCTAATAGAATCAAACATTAAATGTTTAGAAGAAGAAAATATGAGGAGGGGGTCAGTTTTCTCGTGTATTTTGAATTTTTTTAGATTAAACCTCCAACGGCCTTTTTAAAGCTTGTTACGTTCTTAGCATTCTCTAAAGATAGAGACGTTAGAGGATTTTTATTTTCACATTTCAGACTTTCCTGGCTTTTAGTCCATTTAGCACACAGCCATATGTAAGCTCTGTCTGGGAGAGGTGAGAAAAAAGCAAGTCCTTTCTCAGGAAAAAAATGAAAGTTTACACATTAAGCCCTCTGGGAGTTGAAAAAGTTAAGACGTTAGGCTAGCCACTTTAGCAATTCATTATCCCTTAAATCTCAGAACGGCCCACCTGCTAATTAATTTAATGACATTAATATGTCGTTATAAAGCAGAGAAAGCTGTTGGGCAGGAAAGAAATTAGGAGGAAATGGAAAAGGGGGGAAAAGCAAAAGAACAAAGAAATAACCTCTGGGGTGTCATGGCCAAAGGCAAACCTTACTACAGCCATGCAATCCACGGTGCATGTAATTAGACAGGGAGAGGGAGACTCTTGCATTTAACTCTTTCCCCACCAGTGTTTTTTTTTTTTTTGTTGTCAACACTTGAATGTGGGTAAACAAAAAAAACATAAACAACACTGTGAACAAAAACTGAGCACAATTTTTTTTTTTTTTTTTTTTTTTTCAAAGATTAAAATGTGCATGAGCAGTGCTTTTATTGCTTGTTTCTGCTCTTTTTCCTTTTTCTTTTGCCTGTGTTTTGATCCGGAGATTCTCTTTCAGAAGATGTGTAATAGCGCCCCCTACTGTATAACAATGGAAAGAAAAATGGAAAGCCGGAAAATTCCGTCAATGCCGGGGAAACAGTTAATATCCTGATCTCCGGGTGCGCATATGATATATGTAGACAGGTAAAATAAAAGAGCAATAGAAAGAAAAACGTGACTCAAACAGGCTAAATTAAGATTTATTTGAGCATACTAGGGGGTTGGTTGAAATCCATTTATATATTCTATGCTTGATTTTGTGCCTTGGAGTTACCTTTGCAGATCATATTAAAATCCAGACCGTGCCACTTTCACTTCATCTGTTCAGGAGACATATCAGGTTTGCTAGCCCAGACCATGCCGAGATGTCTCAAAAGTCATCATCTGCTTAATTCAATAAGCCTCTGATTCCCTAACTTGGAGATATCGCTGATGAATAATCGGTTTGGCTATTGGAGACTGTTTGGTCATTCTTCATGTGAGAAAGTAAACTTATTAGATATGAACCTGTAAAATAGCTCAAGCATAACAATAGGCTGAGACTGCACACATGTGACAGATGATTGCCTGTGTTTTCATAGATCATGCGGATGTGTGGACGTCTAATGGTTTTGCGTTGCCACAAAACTTTGAACAGTGTACTCTTCAAATAAATCTGCTGAACCCCTGATGCATTGATTTATCTGCTTGGGGACAAAATGGTGTCGAGAAACACTTTATTCTCTCTTGTGGAAGCTTATCGACCTGTTGTTTTGTTACGAGGAGCACTATCACTAAAGGTTTCCTCAACTGTTTAGCTGATTGTCAACTCACACTAGTCATGTATCTCTCTGTGAAATATGTTTCTGTGTTGTTAGTTCAGCCGGTGACCTTCAAAGAATGTAAAGGTTTGATGACATAGTGTTGGGTGGGGATGACTAACACCATTTTTTTTTTTTGTTTTACTCCTGTTCTTCTGTTGTGATCTGCATACACTGCACACACTCTCGGCAACTTAATGTGGCAATGTGATACAAAGGCATCCTTGAGCAAGGTTTGATTGAGTTGTTCAAAATCCTGTAAAAAGAGAGAGAGGGAGAGACACACATTGATATAGTCGAGAAGACAACAATGCTTCACATTCCCCGCACAGCCCCTGACCTGAGAACAGGAATGGAGATAAACTTGCCCACACAGTGTTGAGAAACAAATAAATACTGTGTCCATGTTAAGTGACATTGCAGGGGGAGGGGAAAAACACACATATACTCTAAGTGTGTGTCTGTTATGCATTTACTCATTGATTGAATGCCTTTTCGAGTCCTTGATTTTTTCTGGCAAGGTTGTCAGATCAATAGAAATAACTGGTTATATGCAGCGAGCGCTGAAAGTTTTGAATATTTCACTATCCATAATTAATGGTATTGTTGGTTCACAAAAATTCTACACCTGTAAACACAGAACAGGTTCATATTTTCTCAACTCAAGCAGCTCTGTTATACTATATAATAAATTAAGAGAGAGTTTTTATTGGCTTATTTACAGTATTCATTTCCATTTCGGGGTAGATGTTTATGGAAATGGAGTAGCCATTTTTCCAGGGATCCTCTTGCAGTTGTGGTCCTATAATCGTATTCTTATATGCACTATGGTACAATTTCAAAGGTGTTTTTTTAATTATTATTATTATTATTATTATTATTATTTTTATTTTATTTATTTATTTTAAGAAGTCTCTTATGCACACTTTCCTTTGAAAAAAATTCTTAATGCCTTATAATAGCTTGATTGTAACTCTACACCCTTGCCTCATTTAATATACACTGATCTATGAATATGGTAATTAGCCCTGCCTCCACTCAGTCACATGAGCTCAGACGAAATCCACTCGGTCAACTACTGAGGTAAACGCTGCACAATGGTATTGCTTTTTATATCGTTGGACACATAACGTTAATTAATATGATTAGCGTTTTGCTTGACTACATTATCAAACAGCTAATAATGTGTTGCTAATGCTACACAAACCATGTTCACAATCATGAGTCAGACAGCTGCCTTCTAACAATCAGTATCCTTAGAAACGCTTTGAACAACGTCAGTGGAGAAAGGCATAGTTCATCATAACATCGTAATATGCATTATACACCCGCCATATTGTTAAATCTACCCAATTTTTCATATCGACAGAAACATATATCAGCATAACCACCTTTTGAGAGTAGTTTGTGACGTCAGAAACACCAGTGATTTGAAACCGCAGGTTTGAGACTGTCTTTGGTTTACTGCTATTTTAAAGAGAAAATACTCAGCAATGGTTTTGACTTATGAATTTGCACATTGTTTGTCTTAAAGCATGTTAAAAACACCAGATAGACATATGAACAATATTAAAAACTTGATTTTCACCACAGGGGGTCTTTAAATTAATCACAAAATCATTATAAAATGCTGGTTTGGTGCTCAAGACACACTTGGTAACACTTTATTTTAAGGTGATGTAATTACACATGGCCCATGTAATAACAGTAACTGCATAATTACAAGTAACTAACCCTAAACCAAAACCCACATGAGGTTTGTTTATTTATTTACTTGTTTATTTTTGCTAAATGGTCTTTTGTGGTAGATTATCATCCACAGATGCAAAGTTAGCTGATAACATAACTGCATTAATGTAATAGTTAGCAATTAATTGTTTACAAAGTGCCATGTGAAGTCAAACTATATCTTTGCTTAAAATTATCTTATATTTAAAATGTTAATTTTCTTTCATGTAATATCTGTAAGCCAGTTTTTTCCCCTAATATCTGTCATTATTAGCAGAACACATTTTATACATGAAGAAACCAGATAATCAATAATTCATGAAGGTCCAGAATTTAAAGCTCTTGATTCTAACTTGTACTTGGCCTTATGAAAAAGTAACCTAGTTCTTGTAATGGTTTAACTATAGCTTCTCATTACCATGCTTAGGCTAATGTTAACTTTTGTCTTTTTTTTTTAATCTATAGTTCTTGTTATGAAAAATAGCAACCTACACATTTAGAAACTATAGACCTTACGCGCCAGAGAAACAAGTGCGCCACTTTATAATATTGTCATTGAACATCCGTTTTTGCGGTAGCTCTGTATATTTCTATGGCATCGCTGTCAAAGAATGACTAGCTGGTGAAGTGGATTTACTTGTTGTAGAGTTAATGAAAGTTATCATGAGCATTGTAAACCCTAACCTAGCCAGTGTTGTGCAACCCCCTGCCAAATTATTACCCCCCTCGTTGAAGTCACTGCCTGATTGCCTAATCTTAACCCCACCCCTAATCCTAACCCCTCCCCCACACCTACTCCTAAACCTACCAATACTAGGGGGGTAATAATCTAGCAGGGGGTTGAAATTCAGCACAACACCTGTATGCAAGTAAAAGTGAGGGCACACTACAGATTAAAATATAGAAGTATCAGTACTGCATATCGGTGCGTACCAGCGTACCATACACTTTGAGCACTGTAGAATGTCAAAAGAATGTCATTTAGTTAGCATAATCGTCTAATGTTCAAAAGAACAGTGTTTATTTTTAAACATACATCTTTTCTAACATATGAGTGTCTTTTCTGTTATCACTTTTGATCAATTTAATGCATAATTTAATGCATCCTTGCTGAATAAAAACAAAATCATACTGACCCCAAACAGTATTGTACCACATTAAATATGTTTATTTTTAAGTTTTTGAAAGCAATAACATTTATTATTTTAACTGATACTTGAGATACAATGGCCATGACATTGAAAAGACTCTTGAAATTTGAATTGAGCAACTGAAACTTCACACAGCACTTTTAAATCTTGCTGAAATCTTACCAAAATAGCAATTTTACAAGATAAGGGTGAGTTGGAAAAAGCAATGTACTTCACCAGCAATGTACTATCAGCAGGTATTTTGTTTCCCAGGTACAATATCTATCACACTCGCATGAACTTACAATAAATTAGTCAAGGTTGCTACCACTTGCCTTTTTTCATCATGAATGTGACCTTCAAACAACACATGCTACATACTAAAATGACCATTCAGCCACTATTATATTTATCTGGCAAAACATTTGTATCCAAAGTGACTGTATATTCTATTCAAGGTATACATTTCATCAGTGCATTCCCTGGGAATCGAAACCTTGACCTTGATGTTGCTAGCGCCTTGCTGTTTGAGCTACAGGAACATAACACTTTTAACCATACACCAAAATCATTGTTTGAGCCATCTTTCAAAGCAAAGTATTGTTGTGCACTTGTCAGAGTTTAGTAAAAATCTTTTGGATGGTTCCTCTCCAAGGAAAACAACCTTAAGAAGACAAAAAGGAGAAATGTTACGCTTCTCTGGGCTGTCTTTTTCAGGTTATATCAAAGACAAAGCAATAATAACCGTGTTGATGAATGCAATGTTCTGTACATAGCAAATGCAGGGGACCTAACATAGAGCCTTGCTGACTGTTATAGGTTCACGGCTTACAGCGCTCAAATTTAACACTGAAATGTGACATTATCTTTTACAACACACCCACATTTGCAAGTGTAATGATCATCAAATACATGGCAGCAAGGTTTTTGATGGAAGACGTATTTAAAATAGCTGTAATATATATCGTGGCACCAATGAGACTCGCATGCTTGTGCTTTCAGCTTTGGAATACAAGGATGGTGCGCAAAATATTTTCAATTGTTCATGTACTCAGAAGAGATGCCTGACCAGATCTCTTTCAGCAGTACCTCACGGGCAGCGAGTGTGACTAAGTGACAAACCGGCTTGGTTGCGCAGAGGTATTTTGTATTTTTTTTTTCCCCCTCCGTCTCTCCTGTCTTTTTCCCTCTACCATTTCAATCCATTCCTATCTCTGTGAAGAGTGCTGTCACATTTTCTTTCTTTCATTTTCAAATCCCCACATCACATCAGTTATTCTAAATGCCGGTCAGACGAAAGCATGATTTGCTCTCTCTCCCTCTCTCTCTTTCTGCAGTCACAGTTGTCAGTGGTAATCTACTTCTACATCCCCCTCCTCATTCTTCCTGATTGAAAAACCGCAGCACATAAGACATGAAAAGCTCAAAGACTACATTAAGAGCTCACTGCAGTGTGTTTTCTACCACTGAACGCTAAATGTCCCTGAGAGAGTATGCAGGCATGTGCAGTCATGGGCCTCTGCTCTGAAGTGCACATCCCTATTAATTGCCATTCATTTTATATTATCTCAGAGCACGCCAGTGCCACTGGTGAAACTGCGAACGGTCCTCTGAGATGCATTACTGGATATCCCTTCAAAAGCAATTACATTTTACATCTATGTTTATCTAATGCTATTGTGGGTATGTTTTTAAACTGCTGAAATAACAAAACAAAAATCTAAATTGTTCAAATACAGATAGCTACCCCTGCATTGAGATGAATAGCATGTGCTGAGAATACGAATATCAGAAAGTTATTTCATATTTTGGTCCTGAGGGAGAGCATTTTCCCCTGTGAGGTGAGTGGTAGTTCTTAACCTACTTTACCTACTGCAACAGGCCATGTGTTTTACACTATAAGCTCCAGTGGTTCAGTGTGAAAGAGGGGAGGGGCTTCTCTGTCAAGATCACAGTCTGGAGAAGTGTGAAGTGCACAAACAAAGAAGGGCTGCATAGCTATGATTATCTGACCTGCTGGGCAAAAGACAGAAAAATAAAGAAAAGAAGGTAAAGAAAAGAAGGTAAAAAAAAGCTCTGCGTGTGTGTGTGATGAATAAAGGGTTCAGACAGCATTTATTTGAAATTGATTTTTTGTTGTTGTTGTTAAGAGGATTTGATCCAAAATGCATGAGAGAAAAGCTTAGGAGAGGCTAAATTGCCTCCATCTGCATATAGGCCAGCACATCCTGATTTTGCAGAGTCAGATGGTTAGTTTACCCAAAAATGTAAAAATTCTGTCATTAATTACTCACTCTCATGTCGTTCCACACCCGTAAGACCCTCGTTCATCTTCAGAACACAAATTAAGATATTTTTGATAAAATCTGATGGCTCAGTGAGAACTACATTGACAGCAAGATAATTAAAACATTCAAATGTCCAGAAAGCTACTATGGATATATTTAAAACAGTTAATGTGACTACAGTGGTTCAACCTTAATATTATGAAGCAACGAGAATACTTTTTGTGCGCCAAAAAAAACAAAATAACGACTTTATTCAACAATATCTACAATGGACAATTTCAAAACACTGCTTCATGAAGCTTCGAAGCTTTACGAATCTTTTGTTGCGAATCAGTGGTTCGGAGCGTGTATCAAACTCTCGCGGTACTTTGATGTCATACGGCGATCGGTCTGCGCAGTGCTGATGCATCTCGAACAAGCCTTTTCGAAACACTTATGACATAAACAAGCCTCGTTTACTGAAATCACGTGACTTCTGCAGTTTATATGCTCCAAATCGCTGATTCGAAACAAAAGCGGTGAAGCTGTGTTTTGAAATCGTCCATCATTAGATATTGTTGAATAAAGTCGATATTTTGTTTTTTTTTGGCACACAAAAAGTATTATCATCGCACTGTTTTAATGATGTCTTTAGTAGCTTTCTGGGCATTTGAATGTGTTAATTATCTTGCTGTCAATGTAGGCCTCACTGAGCCATCGGATTTTATAAAAAATATCTTAATTTGTGTTTCAAAGATAAAAGAAGGTCTTACGGGTGTGGAATGACATGAGGGTGAGTAATTAATGACTAAAAAATTTTGGGGTGAACTAACCCTTTAAAGAACAACATATTTTGTTGAACCTGGAACAACATTCCGATCTAAAAATTTAGTAACCATATCCCTAATTCTAAACCTAATCCTATACCCATAAGTTATCAACAAAGATGTTGATCCTGGAACATGACATCAGGTTCTGCATATAGGCCTATAACCAATTCATATTAGAGGAAACCATTCAGGCCATCCAGCTTTTAGTATCACACCAGCGCTTCATCAAACTTGCTGAAGAGAAACTTCAAGATATCAGAGGGATATTATCTGTGTACAGAAGCATAATTATCAGTAAATATATACAAAAAACCCACTGCAACATTTTCATTGGTTTTTCCATTTTGTATTTACATATAAGCCTTCCAAAAAATTCTCTCATGGGCTGCCTCTGAAGTGAAAAAGATAAAGAAAGAAAAAGAAAAACAACAATCACACATACAGTGACCTTTTTGACAAGTACGCCCATGCAAGAAGAATCTTCAAATGCAACCCTCCTGCAGCGATCCCAACAGGGGGACAGAGAGGGGTGAACATGTTCTGGTTTGAGAACATGTGAGAACAGGCACTGAATCAGAACGTCCACTGAGCAGCTAAGATGTTCCACAGACTGATTCAAACAGTAATATGCTCCCTAAGGTGCATGTGGGAGGGCTCTTAGGCAAGACAAGACATTGAGTCCTTTGACAAAGCCTGGGGCAACTCTTCTATTTCGTCTTTTCCTTGGCTGCAATCATGACTGCGTTTGAACTCTCTAAAAGTTTTCAAACTTTCAATATTATATCATCTCTGCACCAGACTAATAATTTTCTTTAAAATTCTCTCATAAACATTTGAAAAAAAAAAAAAAAAAAGTGTTTATTGCAAGTGTTTTGTCCATTGCATGTTTTCTAAACATCACTTACTATCCTCAATTAAAGTGCATGAACTTAATGTGTAGTGACTGCAGATCAGCTCAGCCCTGCTGATATCATTATTCACATGAACAGGTAAATAAGAGCTCATTTAATTTTATCCCACCTTTACAGGCTTTGAATCACATGTTATTTTACAATTCAACCTGGCAATTCATCTGATTTCCAGGCCAGGCAAATTACTGTAATTTATTCCACTCTGATACAAATGCTCTTCAAATGCAATCCATGTTTTCCAGAGGTTAAATTACATCTTTGATTTGCTCAATAACACAGCAACAAGGCAGTGTGAGGAGAATCAATACACACTTGCTGGCTGCAAATTGAAGACTATTATCGGTTCTCATGAAGCGCTGGGACGTAATGAAGGTATAAAGTTACAAGAAAAACATCAGAGTCATATTTATTAGAAGTTAAAACTGGAAGAAGAAGAAGAAAGAAAAAAAAAACAAAACAATAAAACTGAGAACTTGAATCAAGTACTTGAGTAAACATTGTTGAATTGCTCCATTTGTATGTATTCCGCACTCTTATGCTGGTAACATAACAATAGGTGCTGCATTGGAATGGACCACATGATATTTTAATGTGTCTTTGATCATTATTTCACTTCTTCCAAATGACAAAAACTAAACCACTACTTTATTTCAAGGCTACAAACTGATAAGAACAATGGATGCTGTGATGTTTATGAAAGGTTATAAAAATATTATCAGCTACAGTTTGGGTAATATTTTTTTTGGATGTTGGCTTTAATTGTTTTTATAAAGGTAAACCTAAAAGTGCAAATAAAATTTGTATTTTTCATTTAAAAAGTTTTACACATAAGTAAATAAGTGAAGTGCACCTTTATGAACCACTTACTTATAGGGGTCTATACATTTACCTGGTTAAAGTTCCTATATAGCATATATACTGTGTATATATATATATATATATATATATATATATATATATATATATATATATATATATATATATATATATATATATATATATATATATTATTCATTCAGACTTTCATTCCATATATTCAAGTTCCATTCCATATATTGAATGTGCAAAATATGAAAGTTTCAATATATGGAATGAAACTACAATATATAGCAGAATGAATAGCTGACTTGCACATTATTGTTGGACACTTTCAGCCATGGTCGTTACTCATTATTCAGAATGTGTGGAACTAGTATACATACATTTCCGTAATTTTGCACAGAAACTGAAAAGTACATCTATGAACGTATTGACATATAAAACATTTTATATATGAACAACTTTGAAGATGTACAAATGATTATGAATACATGTAGGGTCATGGAATTAATGGAATTAAATGGTTTGGTAGCAAAACAGTTTTGGTGACCATTAACTTCAATTGTATAGACAAAAGAAATGTCTGACATTTCTGAAAATATCGTATTTTATTTTCACAGAAGAAAGAACATCATGCAATTTTGTAACAATATGAGGGTGATTAAATGATGACATAATTTTCATTTTTGTGTACACCATCTCTTTATTAGGTTAAGTGTAACCAAAGTCCTTTTCAGTGAAAGTCAGCACTTGCACTTTATCTCATTCATAATCATATGAGTGAACAATCTATGTACAGTTTTTGGCATAACCCAGACAAGTGCCATGTCAGCCAGAACAACATGGAAAATAAATAAATAAAATAATTTAAAAAAAAAATCTCAGCAGTTCATCAGTTTAGCATTTCCGTATAAGGATATGGTTAGATACAATTAGCTTCTCTCATCTCTCCCTGCACCTCCAGCTGCATATCTTGCTGTCCAGATGCCGACTAGAAGTCTCCCTAATATTCAACGGCAGTGAACAACCCCCATCTGCACTCCGATTCAATCTGTCACAGAAAGCTACACTCACAGAGACACAGGCTCTCACACATACACAGACACCTTTCTGGGGATGTGAGTGACAAGCATAGCACTGTCAATCAGCGGTGCACATTTTCCTCCTGATTGCCATCGGGGAGGAGGAAAAAAAAAAGTTTCTCAAACTTGACATGCAGTGAGTAAAACAAAAGGGGAAAAAATGAAGAAAGAAAGGGAGGATTAATCAACTATAGGGACCTGGAGAAGACACTGAGAGAGAACGGGAAAAGTCCCTCAGAGATTTGCAAATCAAAAGTGCCGAAAAGATTGGGGAAAAAACCAACATGTACTTTCCAGAAGAATGGCTCCTCTACCCCAGTGGAACAAAGGTGTCATCTGTCGGTATGAAGAGGGAAAAAAAAAAAAAAGGGGGAAAAAAAATCTTTAATGTGCTTACCCTGTAAATCTACCATTTTAATTGTCACACTTCTAGAAAGCTGTTTCGACCATCAAGCATTGTGAATAATAGGTGACAGGTTAAGTTTTTGTTATTATTATTATTATTATTATTATTATTAAATGTTATTGTGTGTGATGCTGTATGTTTTCTGTCCAAATAAATTTTGACTTTCAGTCTGTTTAGTACTAGACTAACAAAAAGAAGTCTTTTTTTTTTAAAGTTCTGTCATCATTTACTCACCCTTGGGGGTAGTTGTAGCCTAATGGTCCGACAGAGTCAGATTGGTAACCCGACTGGTAACCCGGCACCTAACCCCCAATCGCTTCCCGGGCGCCACCGCAAAAATAACTACCCACTGCTTCAGGTATGTGTGTCCACAGTTTGCAGTGTGTGTGTTCACTACTCGCTACTCTACTCACGACCTTAACATTTTTCAAATGTCATACATGTAAATGATGACAGAAACTTAATTTTGAAACTAAACACCCAATGAAATTTTTGATACATGCAGATTTCTTTCTTGTGTTACATTTCCTACTGAAACAGAAAATGTGAAGGAGGAGGACATGTCGAAAGCCTAGTCATTCTCATTCTAGAAAGGATTTGATTACATAAAAATCTGCATTGCAGGATCATTTACTCTGAGAAATGTTTCAGCATTTCTTTTGTCTATACAATAGAAGTCAATATACACCGAATTTGTTTGGTTACCAGCATTTTTCAAAATATCTTTGTGTGTGTGTGTTCCACAGAAGAGAGTCATACTGGTTTGGGATGACATGAGGGTGAATAAATTATAACATAATATTAATTTTCCTCTTTTAATGCATATATCTGCTAAAAACACCAGTACATAGATTGCTTCAAAGTTAAAGTCGGCATAAAACGGAAGTTGCGATTGTCTTTTCTTCTCTACTGTGATGTCTATCCAATGAAACAGCATCTGAAATTAGAGGGCGGGACTTGATTTCGTCCTTCGGGAATTGATTGGATCATTGGAAGTTGGGCATTGCTAACAAAATGGAGATCTAAATGCCCTTTTGCAGTCAGTTGTGGGGGATTTCTCTCCACCAGACTCACTGCGAGCACCCTCACATTACTGTAAGAACTTTATTTATTGAGGATGACGAGGACGAAGGCGGTCAACGGCACTAAACAGCGAGAGAGCGTGCACAAGAGAGACTGACTGACTAACGGTGCATGTCCGTTGGCGGAGCGAGCATTTTTGGTTCATTCCTTTTGAAGTTGAGCCTCGCATGTAAGTTAGGCATTATGCTCAACTTCCATAGAAAATGAATCTAAAAACGCTCTGGCCTCTTGCTCTGCTGCAGTGGGCACACAGCCTGACTAACTGAGCGTGTCCTCCATTAGCTTCCTTTCAATGTTTGAGGGTACTGTACACCCCAATGACTGGCATCAGCAGTGGTTAATGCATTGATCTCTATAAAGTGAAGCATTAGCTTACCCCAGCGACAGCAATTACCCCTTACATCACTGAATCTGCTGGCAGTTCCAGATAGCTCCACCCTCTAGCCATAGCATGTGACAGGAAGAGACGATGATTCATTTTGAGGGGGAGGTTAATGTTTTTGATTAAAGATTACGAGGGCACATGAATTTTAAAAAAATAATGAAGTGCACGGATAATTTATTGATAATAAATACTACAAAAAAAAAAAAAAAAGAAGAATCGTCAATTTTGATTTCATGCCGACTTTAATAGACACTGACTATAAGCCACAAAACTCTAATGTTGAACATCTGTTCTAAGATCTCGGTAAGTTATCTCATTCTTTTTTCTCTTTCCATCATTATAGCAATGGCTGTGCATGGAATGTGAAGTACAATATGAAAAGGCTGTGCTATGAAAATAGGCTATTTAAAATGAGAATAGTATACCCTTTTATGACTAAAGATATATTAAAACAGACAGTAATAGACACCACATTGGCCAATGTACTGAATACATGGAATTTTCAGATTAGTTAAAATAATATTCTTATTTGCTGAAAGGCTAGTGTTAGAAAATGTATCCCTTGCTGAGAAACAATATGTAGCATGACAAAAAAAAAAAAAAAGAGAGAGGGAAAAGGAGCAAATGGGAACAAAAAGACATTAAAGCTGCAACTGGAAAAAAATATGACACTTGTAAAATGGAAGAAAGAACAATGATAGAGAGGGAGAGTGGATGTAATGTAAGGGACAGAGACAGCCAGAACAAGAGATGTGGCGGACAGTATTTCCATGATAAATTGTACTGTGTGTGAGGGATTTTATGACACTGCTTCTGTAGGTATGTCACATGCTCATTATTGTGTTCCAGGTGCCCTAGTCCTTCCATGCTATCCATTAACCGGTGTGGAAAAAGAAAGAATGACCATGAAAAAGATGGAGTGAACAACCAACTTACATACCTGCTAATGAGGAGCTGAATGAGCGCTGAAAGCATGTCAAACTGTGAACAAAAAGACATGTTGGCACAAATACCGGAGACATTATCAAGTAGGCCCCGTAAAGTGGATATGTGCTTACTGAAATATCCTTTAAACAAATCACAATGCTGCATTGACTGTTTAAGACAACCTGTCTGAATACACACGTCATCAGTAATCACGGCTATAGAGCTGCTTTGTGTGAAAGATGGTCTCCTACAGTTACATGTGAAGAAACAAAAGGGGAAGAATCACATCATTTTAGCACATTCACACAAACAGGCTGAGAACTATAACACCCGGTGATTGAGCCAGAGATGTATTTGCATTTATGCCACTCCAGAAGATTTTAAATCCGAGAGGTTTTTTCTGCTGTGGAGAGGGCTAAATTAAATAACAGAGAAGGACCATTAAAAGGTTTTCTTCAATCTAGACAATTTATCTAGATTATCTCTGTTTCAATCATAACAAACCGTGAGAGTTCTAAATAAATATTTGACGAAAATGAGTTACGCCACCAAATGATGCTTGTGAACAAACAGGCTCAATTTGAGAGAGCAGGCAGAATATTTAGCTAGTTCATTATCCTCAACATCTGTCAGGGAGGTCTGAATATAAGATCAAAAATCACACTGACAAACTGCTCTCAGCGTTCAGCCCTGAATATTGTGATTTACATACCGCTGCTCAGTCCAACCATATGGAGTTGGCAGTTTAATGCTAATATGATGAGGTACATATTATTTTAATTTTAAAGTCACCATGAAATCAAAATTGAAAAATTAGTAAAAAAAATTCATTGGATATTGCAGCATTTATAAATCATTTATCCTTACATATCATTGTTTTTTTTTTTTTTTGTTTGTTTGTTTTACATAATATTTACTTCCCCCTGCTGTAACATCTCTTCTCTTCTCTGATGATGTGTTTACCAGCAATAGCAAACCACAACCATCCAATGATCCAATCAGTTTTTCAGTGGACAAAATAATGTCCCGTCCTACATTTTGTTTAGTTCGAAAAGCCATTTCACACAAATGTACATCACAATAGAAAATAAAAGACTACTGCAACTTCCGTTTCATGCCGACTTTAAAGTATAACTAAAACCTAAGTAACTGTTACTGCTTTATTATTATTATTATTATTATATTTATTTTTAAATTGCTAACAGGAGGCAAACACTTAAATGGATTAACAGACTGGTTTTCTGGCTAAGTAATCAATGATAAATAGATAAACAAACAGGCATGTTTAAAATGTCTCTGTCTTTATTATTTGACAGTTTAATGAGTTCAGCAGGTCATCAACATGTTGTTTATTTTCCAAGAACCGGACATGCAGTTATAGCAATTATGAGGGATATTGCCAGTGAATCAGATCGTGAGAGATGTGTGCCCTGAGGTGAACTGTCCACCAGGCTGAAAAACAGGAAGCCAACAATTAAGAGCTTTTTACAGTGAAGACACATCTCTCTTCCTCTCCCTGCTGTTGCAATTTTCTAAATTAGAGTTAAAATAGATAAGACAAGATGACTAAAATGTATGTGCAATCAAAATTTCAGAGGTGGTCTATTTAAAATATCCACAAAATAGTTATATTTATATAGCTATGTAAAAGTAAGCGCAACTGGAATGCTTTCCATAATTTTATGAACCATAATTTGACCATCTAGTAGTGCAAATAGACATTGACTAAATGTAAATCACTTAATATTACATTTTACTCTACAAGAATCTGTATTATCAAAAAGGACAAATGTGGATGCATAACTTGCCACAAAAAATCTAATTGCTGAAGTATTGGTCAGATGTCAAGCATTCAGTCGATTCTGGCACAGGCTCTGCATTATAAGAACTAATGAGTAGAGCACTGCATGGACTTTTATACATATTTAAATACAGTCTATGAGTAAAGGTATGGAAGAAAGGCTTTCTGTCAGCTCAGGATTGTGGTGACAGTTACATTAAAATCGCTGCACGCAATTTATCATAGTTCCTTATGCTTTGTTGCAGATGACAGATTTCACACACATATAATGATCTGCAGCAAAAGATTGTAACTTATCTCTGGGAACTGTATTAAAATGCCTGTGTGTATATATATAGGAGCTTTAACCAGGTAAATGCATAGACTTCTGTAAGTAAGTGCAGAGGTGTAAAGAGCATCTGAAACCTTACTTGAATAAAAGTACAGATACCTTACAGTGAAAATGACTCCATTGCAAGTAACCAATTCCAATACGACTTGAGTAAAAGTCTTAGAGTATCTGATTTTAACAGTACTTAAAGAGTTAGTTCACCCAAAAATGAAAATAATGTCATTTATTACTCACCCTCATGCCGTTCCACACCCGTAAGACCTTTGTTCATCTTTGGAACACAAATTAAGATATTTTTGTTGAAATTCGATGACTCAGTGAGGCCTGCATTGCCAGCAATGACATTTCCTCTCTCAAGATCCATTAATGTACTAAAAACATATTTAAATCTGTTCATGTCAGTACAGTGGTTCAATATATATATTATAAAGCGACGAGAATATTTTTGGTGCGCCAAAAAAACCAAAATAACGACTTATATAGTGATGGCCGATTTTAAAACACTGCTTCATTAAGCTTCGGAGCGTTATGAATCTTTTGTGTCGAATCATGATTCAGATCGCGTGTCAAACCACCAAACTGCTTAAATAATGTGACTTTGGCGCTCCGGATCGCTGATTCGAGACAAAAGATTGAGCTACAGGAGTCAGCTATAGTAAATACTATTTAAGGATACAATAATGGCTTAGGCCCAAAATCACATTAACAAATACCTCCCATGTTATTGCAGTGTTTCTGTAGCTGACATCATTGTGCACCATGAAAGCAACTACATTCCCCATTTTTAATACGGACGCTGTATCCTTCTTCAGCTCAGACATGACCTAAGAGACACATCACCGGCTTTGGATTCTTGTCATCACGGTTTACAGTTCCCCATTTCCCTTTTTACCAGTCTGTCGTTATCATATCTGATTGAACAGGGTCAATGAAAAATACAACTTATCTACAACAACAATGTATATGTAACTTAAAATGTGTTATACATTAAATAAATGTCAATCTTTTAAACTAATCAGTGTCTGTGCATTTTTCTGTCTGCATGTGTTTCTGCATCTTTTCTGTATATGTGTATGCTTATGTGTGTATATGGGTCTATTATGTGTACTATTCTAATGTGGGTTCTCCTAGTGTATGGTAAGTAAATTGTTGTTTGTGTTTTCGTTTTCTCAAAGGATATAGTCTCTGTGGTAGTGCAGGTTCTGGCCTGTGGATTCCACTTCCATCCTGCTCAGGGGTGGCTCCATAATCGGGTTCAGTACTCCATTGTACTGGTCCTTTACCAAGTGTCGCCAGTCCCTCTGCCTCTGAAGACTCCACTTCCCCATTTCCACACCTTGTCATCACTTCCTTAGCATTCTGTGGAACCACCTCTTCCATGTCACACTCGACCATCTCCAAGGATTGGCCATCCTCTTTTACAGACTCCTGTGTCACTTGTGGATAGAATTCTTCAGCCTCCGGCTGCAGCTGCTCTTTCCGCTGGCCAGGTTTGAAAGGTCTGCAAAATCCTGTCCATTCACTCTCATCCTCAGAGCTACTTTCCCTGGCTTGCTGCTCAGAATTTGATTGGCTGCGTTTTCCTTTTACCATCTTTCTCAGAGTTGCTGTGGTTTGTTCTACTGGCAGGAATTCACAAGGCAGGAGCATGTTATGGTGAAGGACTCTGACTCGCCCTTGTCCAGTTTCAGGATGCACCTCATAGACTGGACACTCTGATCTCTTTTTCTGGACCACATAAACCTGTTCCTCCCAGTATGATTGAATTTTTCCTGGGCCCCCTCTTTCGCTCATATTCCTAACCAGAACTCTACAACCAGGCTGTAACTCCACTGGGTCTTTCTGTCGTACCTGTCCTTGGATCTTCCGCCATGCACGCCGATTCTGAAGCCAGCTTATATGCCTGATCCATTCGCTTTCTCCAACTTTCTGCATACTCTTGATGAGATGAGGACTGGTCTCTGGGGCTGAAGATAAACATGAAATCAATAGTGAGCCTAGGATGACGTCCAAATAGCTGGGAGTAAGGAGCAAATCCTGTTGCATCATTGCGTGTATGCATGCACTACTTGTGCCAGGGAGTTCTTCCAATCCATCTTTTCCCTGTCCGCAACATGGACAAGAGCGTCCTATTAAATTGCGCTACCTGTCTGTTCCCCTGCGGGTGGTAGGGTGTTGTTCTGGAGCCTTTAATACCACTGTGCTGCTGGAGTTGTGCGAACAACTGGTTGTCAAACTCCTTCCCCTGGTCATGATGCAATCTTGTGGGGAAACCAAATTTCAACACAAAATCCCTGAAGATCTTTTGAGCCGCTGTCTTTGCTCAAGCTTATGCATGCCTCAACAAGTCAGCTAAGTGAGTAAAATGGTCCATGATGACCAAGATATATTCATAACCGCCTTTGCATCTCTCCAGATGAAGAAAGTCAATTGAAACCAGTTCAAAGGGGTGTGTTGTTTCAATATTGGTGAGTGGTGCTCGGTTTGGCTTATTGGGGCGTTTTGTCTTGAGACAGTGACATACTCGTAAGACATGATGTTCAATGTCCCTGCATATGTGACCAGTTAGGTGGAGCATCCGCTCTACACCGAGATGACCCATATTTTCGTGCAACTCTTTGAAGGCCAAGCTCTGGAACTTTTTGGGCAGCACTAGCTGTGATAAGGTTGCTGTTTTCCTGTAAAGGACTCCATGCTCATACAGGAACAACCTTTTTCTCTTTCGCATCAGTACTGCCCGGCCATCATTACCACTCCAATCTCTGTCTCTATACCATCGGTTTGATCGTATGCAGTTCAACACAGGGCTGATCACTGGATCCTGTTCCTCGGCATGCCTCAGCAATCCTTTGTCAAAGTTCAACCGGTTATCCTCTTCTTCACCTAGTGCTGTCTCTATAGTCACCGGACACATCCACAGAGTGTGGGGTAGAGGGTAGACAGCAGGGTAGACAGCTTTTACACTCTGTACATGGCCTAACACTGTGTGTGGTCGAAGTGTAATATCATGACATGTTATTACTTACTGGGATGAAGACTTTTGATCGGGTACCCTTCTGGAGCTTGACCACATTCTCAGTGACTGCTAGTCCCTTAGGCCAGTCAGGACTATTGACTGGAATTAACAGCATTTCCTGTTTACATGTCAGAGGAATGTACGCACTGAACACTTAACTTCTTTTGTCTCACCAGGTAGAATTTTTGTTCTTTGTCTGCTCCCTTTCACGGTTCCCTCGCTAGAGTTTAAGTCACCCTGCTGGACCAATCCCATAAGCCCCTCTTCCCTCTTGCAATCTACTGAGAAAGCTGCAGTCAACGTTTTAACAATAGCTTGAGTTGGTTGTTCTTTCTCCTGGTGTAGAAGATGTTCAATAACATTATATCCAATGATTGGCTCTTCTGCCACACCAGATGTTTTTGCTACCAGCAATGGCACAAGAAGCTCTGTGCTGGATACGCCAGAGGGCTCAAGCTGGAAATTTACTTCAATCCATCCGCTGGAAGGGATGTCTGTCTGATTTACAGCCTTTCCAGTCAATGTACCTGGTTCTAGTATCTCCTCTGTGTCTCCTACTTTTGTGTGAGGTAGATGTTCTTTGCGCCACTTTTCATTGATAACCCTTACATGAACACCTCAATATTGCAACAAGTCAAGATTAACACAACAGCCTCCTAAACATCTACAAACTCTCAAGTCTTAGTTAAGCTCAAGTCCATAAAAAGGCCATAAGTAAACCAATATCCTTCAAAAAGGTCTTGTCAGTATAGGGGATAAATAAAATAATGTTAAGTAAAATTAACTAGTCAAAGTCTACTTGCTCTGGATGTGCTGGTTTGGCCTCATTACCGGCTGCAGTCATGACCTCATCTCCTAAATCAACCACCTGCGATTCAGCAACTACCTGCTAATGCACTCGCATTCACGTAAGTAAAGTAGCCTTGTTGACAAGTTTTGGTGAGTAAGAGCAAAACGCACAAGATAAAGTACCTCTAATGTTGTTAGATGGTGAAATCGCTTATTTATAACAGAAACAAACTGCTGCAGAAAAAGTTAGGTGCCATGTAAAATGTAATGTGTAATTGCATTACTCATCACAAATGTATTGGAGTAAAAAGTACATTTACTTGTTCAAAAATGTAGTCAAGTAGAGAGTATATTTGATACTCTGTAAAACTACAATATAGCCAAAAAGATACTTAAGTACTGTAACTAATTACATTTACTCAAATACTTTACACCTCTGAGTAAGTGATTCATAAAGGTGTCATTTAAAAAGAAAAAAAAAATTCCTCTGTTTGTTTGACCCATGTTACAAAGCACTTCTTGCTCAGTCTGATGACTACCTGTCTGTCCCAAACAGATGAAGGGAGTGTTAGGGAAGCCTTCTTGAAACTGACATTGTTTCTGCAATTTGTGTTTGGTGCTATAGTGGTGCTGAAATTACACACTGCAGCCAAGCACAGTTCTACAGGGGCACTTGAGGTGCTAAGCATCCTCAAACAGATGTAAGAGCTCTCGCAATTGCTAATGCACAAACACACACACACACACACTTTACCTCACACAATCCACAGCCTACTGCGGGATAAAAAAAAATCCAGGATAAAGCTATCTCTAACTGCTGATCTGGTCTCAGTTACTTATAGTCAAACTTTATGTAGTTCATTTAGGTAGCATTAAAAAGTCAAACGAATACTTTTATTCAATGTGGTAAGGATCATTTGATTTGTCAAAAATGACAGTAAAGATTTCTATGTCAAATAAATCGTGTTTCTGTGGATTTTCTCTTCATAAAAACATTATTTTATAGATACAACTATTTAAAAGTAGCTGTTTCTCCAGTTTGATTTGATACTTTGCATTCATGCTAACTTTAGACCCACATGCTAAAACAGTTAGCTTTGTTATAGCTGTTTGGGGTGGGGATAGTTGTAAAAGTTTATTAAAAATGTTACAACCAACCCCTTATAACAAATCCAATGAGTTCAGTTTTCAGTCACATCCCCTGTTAAGGCAAAGTCACATGTTTTTTTTTTTTTTTTTGTTTGTTTGTTTTTTTTGCACATCAAATGATTTATGTAGTAAATGTGTTTTATTGTAGTTTTTTTTTACATATAGTACACCAGGGCCCCATCTGAAAACTTAAGCAGCTTTCATAACAGTTTAATGATCTACTGAAAAATAGAGATCAAAAGTGGAAAATATTAGTCAAAAACTTAAATTTACACACAAACTGACCACCAACCGCAACTTTCAGATGCCATCTTTATTTGTAACTCAACTGTCACAGAATGGAAAGTACAGGATTTTGGGATATCAAAGGCAGCGAAGGTTACATCTATGCTGCCTTAAAAAATTGATCAGATGAAGGTATCTCCGGAGACAGGATGTGAACTTTGAATTCAGGCATGTCTTGATGCCTTCCTAGCCTAAAATGTGTCCTCCAATGGCAGCATTTTCAGTTTTTGGATGCAGCTCATGTTCCACCATCATTTCCTCCCAAAGATCCGTCACTAGAATACTAATCACCTGCACCTGGAGGTATTTAAGCACACACCTCAGCTAAAGTAATTGTCTAGTCTCCAATGCGTATACACAACTACTTACCTGTGAATATTATCATTCCTGCTCCTTCATTCCAAGTTCTCCTCTTCAGCTCTTGTCTCCAGCAATTCACTCCCTCGTCACCGTGCACTCCCCAAACCACCAGGGATCTCACCTGCCACTGGCAACTGAGTGGTGTGCTATCCATTATTCCACTCCAGCCGTCCCGATATCCACCCATATCCTTCAAAACAGAAAGACTGAGTGACTGTTATCCATTGCCATTACTATATTCAATACTCACCTGTTCCCTTTCAAGGGAACTTGCGCTGCGTCGAAGACTCTGTGGGAATGCCTCTACATGATTGCGTCATGAAAGCACATGTGAAATCAGTCCTATGGTGTGACAGAACGTCAAAGGCGGATGATGTCATGACCAGGAAACTATAAAGCACACCCAAACCAAAGGCTCTGGTTATGGAACAGGAAGTAAAGGCTTTGCTGCAAAAGGAGGCTATAGAATAGGTACCTCCCAGTAGGGAGTCTGGGTTTTACAGCCGGCACTTTATTGTTCCAAAGAAGGATAGAGGGTTGTGTCCTATTCTATATCTGCACCAGTTAAATCACTCTGTGAAAAAGCTCAAGTTCAGAATACTCACTTTGAAACAAATCGTGACTCAGATCGTCACGATAGATCGAAAGGATGCATATGCTGGGTTGAGATTAAACGGCAAGTAAAGTGTGCTTTCTCCGGCACAGAGAACCATCTTTTTAGGCGTGATATGGGATTTATCTACAATTCAGGCATGTCTGTCTCCTGCATGAATAGAAGCAATTCTCATAGTCGTAAACAAGTTAATGCTAGGCCAGTGGTGGCTCAAAACCAAGGGGTTCTCCCCGAGGGGAAAACCATTTTGCATGATCAAGGTCACGCAGTGATGCCTTCGTCCCTGTGTCATGTGGAAAAAACCCTGGTTTCTTTCCCAAGGGCCAATGTTGGGAGCTCCTTGTCGTTGCTTAACACTTACTACAGAGTATGGCCGAGTATGGTTCTCTGACCTAGTGTCTCTCCTCAACGGCTCTCCCTGGCAAAATTCCGGTCAGGAGGGACCTTCTCTCTCAGGCAGGGGGCTCACTTCTTCATCCACGGCCGGAGTTATGGAAACTGTGGGCTTGGCCTCTGAGGGGGCCCAGCTCATAGATTCAGGTCTCTCAACCAAGGTTTTTGGGACCATACTCCACTCCACAGATCTCTCCAAGAGGAAATTGTATGTCCTGAAGTGGAGAGTTTTCACTTCGTGGTGTGAGGGTGGCCTGATGGACCCAGCAAACTGCCCAGTTGGTACAGTTCTGGAGTTCCTGCAAGAGCGATTCACTGCAGGTTTATCCCCATCCACTTTAAAGGTTTATGTGGTGTTCATTTCTGCTCACCACATTCCTGTGGATAGAAATATGTCTGTGAGAAGACATTCTTGGGTAACTCGCTTCCTCTGTGGCACTTTGAGGCTGAGGCCTGCAGCACATTCTAGGGTGCTGACTTGGGATTTGGCCATAGTACTGGAAGACCTTGTCATGGCTCCCTTTGAGCCTACTGAGGAGGTTCTGGAAAAGTTCCTCACTCTCAAGACTGTGTTCCTTCTCACCATTTCATCTCTCAAAAGAACTGGAGACTTACAAGCCTTGTCGGTATCCCCTTCCTGCCTTGATTTTGCACTAGGCATGGTTAAAGCTTTCCTATACCCTAAGCAGGGTTATGTTCCTAAGGTGCTTACTAATGTGGAGAGTCCTATTGTGCTGTAGGACTTTTTCCCTCCTACATGTAATTTATGGACAATAAAATGTCACCGAAATATTTCTTGAGCACCAAATCAGCATATTATAATTTTTACGGATCGTGTCAGCTTTTCAATCACAGTAATACAAAAAATTATGATTCAAAATAAATTAAGTGTTATTTGAAATTGTAAAAATAACTATACAATACAGCAGTGCACTACTCTCAAATTGTTTAAACGACATTTGTCAGTGACAGCACTTTCTATTCAGCAAATCTGACTGAATCCAGCTGATTCAAGCAGTTTATAGCTCCAGGTTGGGGTTTTATGTTGTTCCGTGTAGATTAATTACCATCTGGATGTAAATGTGATCCCACTCAATGCCTAACTCCTGATTACAATTTTATAATTTATGGTCATTATTAAAGGAAATATGAGGCGGAAATAATTGTATTAAAGGAAATAGGCCAGAAATAATTGTATTTTCTGTATAGTTTGGTTAAGCAGCAGAAACATCATGAGAAATCACAATATGAACCTGCTGTTGCACATGAGGGTGCAGTATGAAACTGACCTAAGGATCAGAGAGAGAGTGGAAAAAGATCATGAAAAACTAATTTACACACTTTGATTCATTCAATGGCTTATCCATTCACTCATTCACCCTTTCGCTCACTCACACTCATGTGTATACTGTATGTGTGTATACTGTAACTTTCCCTGACAGTGCATGTATAATTCTCTCTGATTATGTGTGTGAGAGAGTGTGTGCCTGTGTGTGGCTTATTGACATGCCTGGCTGTGCCGTCTCTCTCTCTCTCTCTCTCTCTCTCTCTCTCTCTCTGTGTGTGTGTGTGTGCGCGTGCTGGTCCTAAGGGTTCTGTAGCTGCTGCTAGTGAAGCGGTTAAGGGGTATTAAACACTGGGCCCCACGGGTTCTCTGCTCTCCTCTAGTCCACAGCGCCTTGATGATGCACAACATTAGACGTCTCCTCTGAGACCACAGTATGCTCTCTAATCCCAAGGACACGCTAGCATGTCTGCTGTTTCACCTAACATTTTCCACCCCCAGTTCCCTTTTTGAATGGGAACTCGCACTGTGTCCTCTTGAGGACACCATGGGGACTGCCTTCAGCATGACCGGTGTCTGAAGCATGAGTCTAAACACAACAATGAACTTGACATTGGCCAACGACAGCCTATGAAGTCACTACAGGTGCAACCGCAGGTATAGAAGGGCACCTGTAGAACACACCAATCTCTTATTTGTCTTCAGGATCCATTTGTTTGGAATACATGTAAGGAGCATGCGTGTTTAGTTCTCGAGGGAGCTGAATGCATGCATTGTGAGGATTTTTCAATGAAAAGCCCTGTTTGTGCCATCCCTATTTTTGAGGGATGTGGGACGTGCATTTGGGTGAAATGCCTTTGACTCTTCGAAGAAGCTGGATGTAGGCATGATGCATTTGAAAACTAACTACGGAAAGGATTGCGCGAGCATGGAGATGTGTTGATGCCTTCCTACTATCTCTCAGTAGCTGTATACAGTTTGTACAAAAATCATTATGTCAGTGGAAAGTCCCCATAATGGAAACCTAATGTGTGTGTGTGTGTGTGTTGCCTCTTAAAGTGCAGTCACATTTACCAGTGTTTGGCGAATTTTCCGCAGACGAGATCCATTAAACGGGAAATATAATGCAAAATTCACTTTTATAAGGTGATTGAACACTGTGTTTCAATCTCTCAGGACATGCTGTTTTATATTTTTTCCTCCTCCTACTCCTACGTAAGAGTAGGGAACCCCACCCATGACTGGTAATGATCTGCCCTTTTAGCATAGACACACCCCTGAGTGAGAAGCACAGGGTCCGCCATTTCTGTTCACTTGGTGTATCCGCTAGCTAGAGAATTACAATGTAAAAAAAAAAAAAAAAAAAAAAAAACATTTCAAATGTTCTGTTGTTGGATGTACCAAAGAACATACAAGCCTCTATAGACTCCCGACATACGAGGAGCCACTGAGGACACCATAGTTGAATTTCATTTTTGAAGGAAATGTGAGGGAGAATGTCAGCAAAATGTTATATGTTTACGCAAATCATTTTACGCATGACTGCTTCACCAACTAGGGTCAGTACAACGCTGGATTTGCGAAAAAGTTCATTTCTAAATGAGCTTTTTAGAATGCTGTATGGCTAATGTGGCTAAAGTTGACTGTATTCACAAAGACTAACTAAAGCCAAGTTTACACTACAGGACTTTAAACGTCGGCAGATTGCTGTGCCGTTCAGAGTATGTGACTTGCGGTGGAGTCTTGAAGTCATTGTGGTGTTTACACTACGTAAATGATCTGCAACAGGAGGTTACACACTACAGGAGCTGACGACAACTGTCACCCAACGACTTTATTTGAAAATGGATGTTGGGAGGAAATTAGATTAAATTTTGAATTAAATTGAATTAAAATCAAAATATCCCTTTCACGCATAAAGTTTAGGACATTCTGGCTGACCTCCTAGAGTTAAGGCGACTTATTTTAGAACGTTTTCCCTTTATTGTTTCCATGACGACGCGTATGCTTGTCAAGTGACACACCGCGGCCATACTGTATGACAGATGTATCGCTTTTTTCACCATGTCATCAACTATCTAATATTCTCATTCTCAAATATGTGCAAGTGAGTGTTTTGCCATTTAAAAACTATTAAAAAAGCTTGATCTTAATATATAACATGAATTCATCCATTTGTCCCGAAATATATGTGGCCAGTGAACTGGGAGAACAATAGAGTAAGTGAGCTTTAATAGTTACTTACACAATGTGTATCTGATATGAATAAACATCGACAAATTATATTTGAATGGATTGTTATTGCTGCTTCCATAGACATCAGTGTATATTTAATTTGATGTCTCAATGCAACACGTGACACCACAGGATATCGAGTCGACTGACAGCTCCAGATATTTAGCATGCTAGATATTTGTCTGCCGTCTGCTAGGTGTTAACAACACATCAGTGAGCCTCTTTGATGCGTTGTTGAGTAGTTCACACATAAAGATTGGTGAGCGCCGATCACTAGCTGATTTTCCCCCGATCACGGCCCGACCTGTCGGCGAGCTCGTTAACTTGCAAATCAGGCTTAAATCGAACTTAAAATCCTGTAGCGTAAATTTGCCATTAGAGCCATGTCGTTTTACCCCGAAAACGCTCTTTGTCTGTGTAATTCATAAACGCACATTTATTATGCACTGTATAGTTTCCTACTACAGTTCTCACACGAGCACCTATACAACAATTTATAGATTAACATGACGGTACATATTAGTTGAGTTAGTTGAATCAACGTAACTCCACAACAACTATATAGCAGCAGCTCATTTGCATTTAAAGGGACACCCCAAAAAACGTTTTTGCTTACTCCCAAATATGGGCAAATTTGACAAGCTATAATATATGATCTGGGGGTATTTTGAGCTGAAACTTCACAGACACATTCTGGGGACACTAGAGACTTAGGCCCTGTCCACATAGAGACGCGTTTAGGTGTATACGCAAACATTTTGTATCGGATAGGCATTTCGTCCAGACAAATCCGGCGTTTTCAGAAGGTGAATCTGATATTTTTTACAAAACCGGGTCCCAGAGTGGATAAATCTGAAAACAACGCCCTTGCGTTTTCGTGTGTACAGCCTATCTGTATATTTTGTGAAATGATGATGTCATCACCCCACTTGTCGACCCTAGTCAGACACTGCTAACAGCACAAAACAGCAACATCAACAACAATAGCAGACTCTAGATGCTTGTGTTCATGCTGCAGAAGCTACTGAGCCAAAATAAAGCATTATTTCTAAGCTTTACTAAAGTTTGTATACAGCGCGCAAGGTTTATGCGCATGCTCCAAGCCTTATTCTCTGTTTTAAGTGTATCTCTGTGGCAGAATTACAGTGCCACATACTGGTCTGGCATGTATACTACATCGTTTTGAGCCGGTTTCAACGGTTTCGTGTGTACGCAGATATTTTTTGAGACGAGGAAAAAAAAAGATCGGATCTGGCTTTGTGTGGACGGGGCCTTATATTACACCTTGTGAAAAGGGGCATAATATGTCCCCTTTAATTTCAGTGGGAATTCAAGCAATCTAAAATTTCAAGTGAGGATGAAAGATTTCGCCACAAATTCATGTTGATCGTGCAAATTTCTGCACTCATGAACAGAAAGCTGCTTGATTTAAAAGTTACTTTTGCAAGTTGTGCTTCATACATCACTACACTATTGATAACATGAAACAGAATTGTTGCTAATGTTACCACACATTTATACAAAAATGAATAAATAAATAATGCTGACTATATTAACAGTTCAAATAGGCATACACTGGTGGTTACACTTTATTTTAAGGTGCCCTTGTTACAGTGTAATTATACAATTAAGTACTGAGTAATATTAATTAAGAACATACTTACAATAGGGTTAGGTTTAGGAGTAGGGTTTGGTGTATGGTTAGTTGCTTGTAATTATGCATAATCTACTGTTATTACTGTAGCAAGTAAAATGTGTAACAAATACACTGTAAAATAAAGTGTTATCAAATGCTTTGGGGTTTAGTTTCATTTGCACTCTTCCCAGCATGCACTGGAGCCTAACTAACTAAAAGAAATACTATATTGTTTGAGTACATGCCAGGTTATTTAAACTGTTGTTATTGATTTTGTTTTCATGTCTAGTGACTTGTTGTATTTTGATGTCAAGATGAGTTTGTTCCTCTATTAAAATGATCAACAAGTTTGTAACTTTTGTCATTTTTTCATGTTCTCTACCAAGCATTTGGGTCTGTATTTATTCACTCTCTGTCATCGCACAACCCTATCTCTCTCAAAAGCCACAAAATGTGATTTTTGAAAAGGGGGAACTCTTCTTGCAGTGAAGGAGTTAATACTCAGGCAGATATTATTTGTATGTTATTAATTTGTTCCCTGTCACCGATATAGTTTCAGATATTTGATATGTGTGTTTTCATTTGGCAGTCCTCTCAGATGCCATTTAACTACCAGTTTATTGCTTTTTGATGAAATTTATTTGTCCTTCTTTTTCATTTCCGCTATCTTACCACAACATTATTACTTACCAAAATATGCTTCCTTTCGTGCCGTATGCTGAGGTTCGGAGGGAGCGAGAGGGAGACAAGATTGATTGATCCCGAATGAGCGTATAGCGAGTTTGTAATGCTTCTTTCTTCTTGCTTATTCTCTGTGTGTTCCACCTTCCACTTTGTTTTTAATGTGTTCCGTTAGAATCTCCATGGGAACAGAAAGGACTTTTCCCTCTCACAGAGGATACATTACACACTTCCATCAAGGGAACACAAATAAAATAAAAAAACTCTGATGTGTACTGGCTCAATTATTCATGGCTAGTTATGATCACAGATTAATAATTTGGTAGATTAGAACTAAAAAAAAAAAAAAAGCTTCCTGAAGCTTGTGCAAAAAGCCATTAGCTTAGTTGTACAATGTGATTAAACAGCTTTTCAGGCCCTTATCTATTTCGCATATGCTTCCAACTAACCTTTTTGGCTAAAGTAATGTTTCCTAACATGCATTTGTATGGCAGGAGAAGGGTTTACGAAAACTCTGAATGATTTCCTATGCAGGGAAGGCCATTAGGATTAATGCTAGCTCCAATAGCTGTCATACACAGAGCTATGGAAATCAGTACACATTTGTAATTGTCTTTCCAGGGTCACACATGCTCCATTAAGTATACTCTAAGTGCTCTCTGTGATGTCCATTTGCCAAAGACCAGAGAGATCCACTGATTATGCAGCCGTGTCAACAGGTGACATACCCCAAGACTGGTAATTGAAGACATTATTACTTGTATGTACACAGGCTTTCTACCGCCCTATGTTCAAAACACAATATATATATATATATATATATATATATATATATATATATATATATATATATATATATATATATATATATTCTGTTCTCAAAATTACCGCGATTGAATCAAAGTACTAATTACACTGCTTGGATACAGCACAGAGGTTTGTCACTGGGGATAATAAGAGGAATACGAAATAAACTGACAGGAAACTTTACCTGGGAGATTTAAGTAGCATTATGAATTAACAGGAGGGAG
Organism: Elopichthys bambusa; assembly: GCA_037101425.1. Classification (NCBI taxonomy): domain Eukaryota; kingdom Metazoa; phylum Chordata; class Actinopteri; order Cypriniformes; family Xenocyprididae; genus Elopichthys; species Elopichthys bambusa. The sequence goes on along the minus strand of CM074432.1, from coordinate 14,422,518 downwards.
AGAATAGGCGCTAAATAAGGTGTCGGAATAATCCTTCTCTGAAGCTGTTGCTTTTGGAGGAGCAAGATATGGGTGGCAGTGAAATCCACAGGGATGAGAGAAAGCTTTGTAGCTAAAATGTATGCCGGAGTAAATAAAAAGCAGGGAAGAAGAGAAATGGGAGCGAGTCTTATAGGTGATGACCGAACAAGTCAGTCTGCACCTCTCCCTGGTGAATTGCATACAAGAATAACATGATATCATGCAGCTGGTTGGATTGTGTGTGTGTGTGTGTGTGTTTACATTTGCCCCTAATGCATGTCCAGTATGTCCAAGAGGGCCTAAATAAGAGTTTCTTATGCTCACCAAGGCTGCATTTATTTGATCACAATTACAGTAAAAAAATTGTAATATTGTGAAATATTATTACAATTTAAAATAACATTTTATTTTCTATGTGAATATATTTTAAAATGTTAATTATTCCTGTGATGGCAAAGCTGAATTTTCAGTGTCATATGATCCTTCAGATATCATTCTAATATGTTGTTTTGATGCTCAAATAACATTTCTTATTATTTTCAATCAAATGTACACACACAGGTTTGTTTTGCTATCTTAGTGAGGACATTGCATAGGCGTAATGGTTTTTATACTGTACAAACTGTATATTCTATCCCCCTACACTACCCCTACACCTACCCATCACAGAAAACATTCTGCATTTTTACATTTTTAATAAAACATTTTTTAGTATGTTTTAAAGCTCATGTCCTCATATTTCATGTTTATGTCTTAATACCAGTGTAATACCCATGTCATTATATAAATTTGTTTCTTCATTAATCACAAAAATGTGCATGCACACATACACAAACACTGGAAAAGTTTGGAAACATTAATATTTTTAATGTTTTTGAAAGGATTCTGTTATGCTCATCAAGCCTGCATTTATTTAATCAAGAAAAAAAAGTAATATTGTGAAATATTATTACAGTTAATAACGGTTTTGTATTTTAATATACTTTAAAATATAATTTATTTCTGTGATGCAAAGCTGAATTTTCATCAGCCATTATTCTTTTTTTAGGATTCTTTGATGAATATAAAATGTAAAAGAACAGCATTTATTTGAAATATAATTATTTTGTAATTAAATGTCTTTACTTTTGATTAATTGAATGTGTACTAAAAGTATTAATTGATTTTGGAAAAAGAAGGAAAAAAAAGAAAGAAAGAAAAACTGAACGCAAACTTTTTAACAGCAACATTAGATTAGATGATAGATAGATAGATAGATAGATAGATAGATAGATAGATAGATAGATAGATAGATAGATAGATAGATAGATAGATAGATAGATAGATAGATAGATATAGATAGATAGATAGATAGATAGATAGATAGATAGATATAGATAGATAGATAGATAGATAGATCTATCTTACAAAGTCTATAGTATGTCCTCATTTACTAAACATGCATGTGTGATTGTTCCAGCAAGCTATCATTCTAAACTCTTATAGTCCTTGATTTGCTTCAATTTAAAGAAAGAGCACATCTGCTATACAAGCGTATATACTACCATGTTATTTGCTGTCTCTCCCAGGTAGGGATTTACAGAAATCATCCATGACAGCTTGTACAATTATTTTCCTTTAAACAACAATATTAGCTGGAAATTAACACTTCAATTTGTGAATAAGGAAAAAAAACAAAAACAAAAAAAAAACAAATAACAATAAAAACGTGAGAAAAAGTCTGTAAAATGTTATAATAAAAACCCGTTAATGGGTTTTTTTTTTTTGGTTTTTTTGGTAAATTTTTGATTTTTGGAAGTAAATATGAATTACCTTATTTATGATGAAAAACAGTAAAATTACATTCCCAGAAGTCCCTGAATGACACATCACATTTAATTATATTTTATTTAAATAATTATTTTTCTTTTAATTTTTATCAGTAATGTATGGTTTTGCATTACATATTTATTAAAGTGCATTGCATTATTTTAATGTTGTGTAGTACCCTGATGGTGTTTTGCCTTTGTATGTATGACCATCCGTACAAGTATTGGCCATGTTTGATGGACTTAAGAGAAACTCTGATTCATATGGCCTTCTGGTGTGACAATATTTTTTTTATTATGGTGGTTATCAGTATATTTTAAGGTAAAAAGCACATTTTGGTAGTTCAAGTATGTTTGTTATATCAACATTATGTTGCAGAAATAGAAGTTGTAAAATATACAGGCATCAGTATGCCATTTGTAATACCGGAAACATTTTCAATTTTATTTATTTATTTTTTTTTTTTAGCAGTCAGTGTGGTCTGATTTTTTTTCATAGTCTTTATTAAACTTATTAACCCCCATTTTGCCCAACATCTGTGTTTGACATAACTGACAACACAACAACATTAACATAAATGAACCATCCCTGGAATACTATTTTAGAAAATACTTGCAACATTATGATACAACATGACAGTATGAGCCCACAACAACAACATTAATAATAGCAAAATATAACATGCTCTTCAAATGTCTCCTAACACAAATGCTGTCACACATGCCTTTCACCTTGACTCTACCATTTACCATAAGCTTTGTTTTTAAAGGTGCCCTAGAATTTAAAATTGAATTCACCTTGGCATAGTTGAATAATAAGAGTTCTGTACATGGAAATGACATACAGTGAGTCTCAAACACCATTGTTTCCTCCTTCATATGTAAATCTTGTGCGTAAAAAACACCACGGAAAAACAGGCGAATCTCAACATAACACCGACTGTGACGCAACAGTCGGGATCATTAATATGTACGCCCCCAGCTTTTGCATATACCAGCCCATGCTCTAAGCATTAGACAAGCCAGTATTAACGTCTGGAGCTGCACAGCTGAATCATCAGAAGTTATGCAGGTATTGTGAAGCATGCAAGCAATGACAATAGCAAAAACGGCAGATGGATTGACAATAACTGTTCATGATCCATGATATCATGATATATTTAGTGATATTTGTAAATTGTCTTTCTAAATTGCTAATGTACTGTTAAATGTGATTAAAGTTACCATTGTTTCTTACTGTATTCATGGAGATCAGAGCCATGTCGTTATTTTCATTTTTAACCCGAAAACACTTGTAGTCTGTATAATTCATAAACGCATCTGCATTCTTTATAAATCTCTCCAACAGTGTAGCTTTAGTCAGGCAGCATTATCAAACTCATTCAGAATCAAATGTAAATATCCACAATATGCAATATTTACGTGATCTGATATACTGCATCAAGAACAGTTTGTAAAGATTCATTTTGAGAGTTGTATTGTGAGCTTCAGTATACAATGTTTAATGCAATCACGAGCTTGGGGACGGAGAGCACGAGCATTTAAAGGTGTACACACACCAAATCACACCCCAAAATAGGCAGTTAAAACATGGAATAATAAAAAAATCTATGGGGTATTTTGAGCTGAAACTTCACAGACACATTCTGGAGACACCAGAGACTTTTATTATATCTTTCTGAAATAGTGTTCTAGGGCACCTTTAAAGTAACAAATAATATTAATTTCAGAAACATGTGAGTTTTGCATCTGACACAGCTAACATTTTTTGCTCAGCAATCACTGTAACATCTAAAGCACTCTTGAGTTTTAAGGTTCATGAACTGATTTTCAGGGTCATTGTATGCTTCTCATTGTTTACAAGAACTGCATATTGTGTGTGTGTGTGTGTGTGTGTGTGTTAGATTGGAGTATAAATAAAGGTTAGTTCACCCAAAAATGAAAATTGTCATTATTTACTCACCCTCATGTTGTTTCAAACATGCTTCTGTGGAACATAAAATAAGATATTTTGAAATGTTTTAATTTTTAATTTTATTTTTTTATCCAAACAGTGAAAGTCGGTTGGGTTCAATGTTGTTTAGCATCCAATATATATATATATATATATATATATATTTTTTTTTTTTTTTTTTTTTTTTTTTAACAAAAACAAGTCAGCTGATATCAAAAAAGTAAAAAAAAATGTAACTGAACGTTACTTTCCATAAAAGTAATGATGCTTTATAACGAGTAACAAAATACTTTAATGTGCTACGTTTAAACATATGGTTCCCCAGCACTGGTTATGATAGATTTAAAGCACACCTACTTAGTCTGCCATACATTCTATACATGAAACAGTAATCAACAATGAAAGTGTCATTCTTAGCTCTGAGTGCAATGCAGTCTATCATTCCCCCCCTCCCCATTACCACAAGCACATACTCAACACTCCAAGTCAATACATACAAGGGTCAAAATCTTGTCAATCACACAAGTACAACTGAGAATTAATCAAACATAAAGTGATATATCACACTCATTAATCACTCTGCCTCTCTTGCCCACGACTCCCTCAAAGAAAATGACTTCCCTTATCTCAGAATGAAGTGTTGCCACAATGAGATTTGCTTGTATAATCCTTGAGACGGAGCGCGAAGGAGCCCTAATGAGGCAGGGTGGCGGGCACCAATGCTCTGAAGGCGGTGTGAAGAGCTCTCAAGGAAGAATAACGGAGCAGAATGTGATAGGAGTGAGCACTGAAGCAAGGCTGCTAGGTTCAGTTCAGTGCGCTGGAAGTGTCATTTGACTGAGACAGTATTGAAGGGGGACTCAAGAGGAGGGTTATTATGGATACAATGAGAGGAGGTGGATCAGCTCGGGTTGGTGCGTACACTGCACACGTCATTAAAACCAAACCATCAGCCTGTTATTACAGCAAGGTGGTTTAGTTAGTCGTTAGTGCTTAGACCGTTTTCAGCTGTGGATTTGTTACTATTGTACTTATATACTTATAGCACAACTTTTAGTCAGTGGTGACGTTGCAAAAGATGATTTAATAAGGTCTATTTGTGGAGCTCTTGAAGAGAAAAGTCACTTAAAAATGAATATGCTGTCATCATTTACTCGCCCTCATGTCATTCCGACATTCTGTGGAATGTAAAAGAAGATCATTTCAAGAGTATTTCAATTGATTTTGTCCAAAGAAAGTCAGTGGGGTCCAAAAAAATATCAGACACCGCTGACTTGCATTCTGTACAGTAAAAAAAAAAAAAACCTTCAAGTGTTAGTTCACCCAAAAATAATGTAATTTATTACTCACCCTTATGTCGTTCTACACTCGTGGTTCTTGCTTAATATTATAATAGCGACGAGAAGGTGAACCATTTCAAGGTGAACGAAGGCCTTACGGGTGTAGAACGACATGAGGGTGAGCAATAAATGACATTATTTTAATTTTTTGGGTGAACTAATTCTTTAAATCAATAGATTTCATAGTAGTTAATAATTCTTCTCATATGTTCTTATAACTTTCACATAATTATATATTTGAATTAAATGAATCCAAAATGAATCCAATATTTATGATATTTATAAATATCATTAAATCTCATACTTTTTTTGCAATAGTTCATGTATAATTTGAAATTGAACAAATTTGTTATTAACAAAAAAGTGGAAAATGTAGTAATAACATGTTAATACCATGGTTATTACTCATTAAATTCATCAGATACATATGTTTTTGTTGAAAAACTAAGTTACTAAATTAAGCTATGGCTGTTTTATAAGTTTGCATTCCACTGGGTCAAAACTGACCCGGAATATGAAAATAGTGTGCAGTTTTTTCATGCATTATAAGAAAAAGAGAGTCAAACAATTTTGGGGTAACCAATGACAGAATTTACACTTTTATGTTTTTATTTTATTTATTTATTTTTTCACTTTAAGGTGAACTGTAGTTCAGATGTTGCTTGTTGTGTTTTGTGATTTATGACAATCTATTTGAAATGGTTAAGATTATACTTTCTGAGTTGGAATGTACTTTATGGCAAAGACAGCAGTCTGTGATTCAGAACGGCTACAAAGGTTGATCTCTCTTTCTTTGCCTCTCTCTCTGTGGGCCCACATCTGCTCAGTTTCAATGCTTTACTAGGATTAATTGCTGTGACGACAGTGTGCATATGGTGCATTGTTATTAGATGCTAATATGACAATGACCACTGGCAGATAACAGGCCACATCTAAATACTAAAAGTGTGAACAACAAATGAGCTGCAGTTAGGAAAATACAGACATAGCTTTGAAACCTGGAGTTAAAAAAAAATGTGGAGAGTTTTTATTGTTTTGGAGCAAAGCCGGATAGGAAAGCTAATCAAATAATAATAATAAAATAAACAATAAAACATTGTTTAGTATGTTTTTAAAGCTATTTTAAATATGAAATGTCCTCATATTTCATGTTTACATCGTAATACCAGTGTAATACCCATGTCATTATACAAATTTGTGTCCTCATAAATCACAAACACACACACACGTTGGGTTATTATAGGAACTTTCCACTGACATAATGATTTTGTACAAACTGTATCCCTACCCCTAAACCTACTCAACACAGTAAACTTTCTGCAAACATTCTTCATTTTTACATATAAAATTATATGTTTTAACTATGGGGACCAAAAAATGTCCCCATACATTCCAGCCGGTCCCTGAATGAAATAGTAGCTCAGAATGCATTGTGAAGTGAAATTATATCGGAATCTCCACTTCCTCAAGGCATTTATTAAAATAACCACCCCAAAAATATTTCTTAGTGTTGTTGTCTTTATAGATATCTAACCATCCTTAAAGAAAAACAAAAGAAAAAACAAACATGAATTTACTTAAGAAGCAAAAGTGAATATATCTTGAGTTAGAACAAGCAGAAAAAAAAGATGTATTCTGTTCAAAGAAGTCTATTATCTTATGCTGTTTTAGTTAAGTTATCCTGTTTTACTGGGGGAAAAATATAAAAATACTGATTGTTTGTGGTGAAGAATCTGCTTTTGCCTTTGGTTTCATGCCTTCATTACTCCTCCAGTGACTGAACAGAACAACATTGTCTCTGACATCTCAACTTAATCTTTTACTCTTGTTACTTCTACTGCTTTCTCTCTTTATCTGTCAGTTCAGATGTCTGTCTGTCAGCAGTTTGTTTCTACACCTGCTCCTCGATGCTGTCCTGGGCAGAATGGCAGACTGTGCGCTCTAAAAAGTCCATAATTAGTCTCGAGTGGGACCCCATTTCAACACTGCTTTCACCTCCCTTTCTCTTGCTCTCTCTCTCTCTCTCTCTCTCTCTCTCTCTCTCCATCTATAAAGATTCAAGGTTTAAGATAGCTTTATTGGCATGATAAACGCAGGATGATTACATTGCTAGAACATTAAACATTATAAAGAGATATCAGTGTTAATTTTAGCATTGAAAATCGATTAAAAATGTAATCAAAGTGATTACATGATAATTAATACAATTCATCACAAATAACTGTAAGACAATTTTTTTTAAGACAAGCTCTCAAATACTGTTATTGTGACTTTTTTTTTATTCATTTCTTATAATTAATTGCACTAAATCAATGTGTTAAATAGACCATGCTTGTTAATTTATATTAATTATGCATGTTATTGTGTATGATAACCTAGAGAGAATCTTATCTATGCAAGTAGAGCCATTAGCCGCTTTTCCACTGTCGGGCCAGTGCGAGCCAGGGCTAACAACGTGCTGGACGTGGCCAATAGCCTTGGACACTCGAACCGCAAGGCCAAGCGCTACCCTAAAAAGTGCCCTTAACATGGCTCCATAGAACAACATCACACAACCTATTTCACTAGTATGTGGGTAGTGGACTGAAAACTACATAAGAAGAGAACATAAAAAGAGAACACACATAGTACTTGTTCAGACATGCTTACTGCCATTTATTTGTGATCACATGAATGTACAAAACATCTTCATTAAAGGGTTAGTTCACCCAAAAATGAAAATAATGTAATTTATTAGGACCTCATTTATTATGACCTTCGTTCATCTTCAGAACACAAATTAAGATATTGTTGATGAAATCCGATGGCTCTGTGAGGCCTCTATTGAAAGCAAAGCCATTGAAACTCTCAAGGTCCATAAAGGTACTAAAAACATATTTAAAACAGTTCATGTGAGTTCAGTGGTTCTATCTTAATATTATAAAGCAACAAGAATACTTTTTGTGCACCAAAAAAACTAAATAACGACTTTTCAACAATATCTAGTGATGGGCCGATTTCAAAACACTGCTTCATGAAGCTTCTGAGCTTAATGAATCTTTTGTTTCGAATTAGTGATCTCCTATCAAACGGCTAAACTGCTGAAATCACGTGACTATGGCGCTCCAATCTAATGATTCGATTTGTAAAGCTCTGAAGCAGTGTTTTGAAATCACCCATCACTATACTATACTCTCTACCACTAGCACTAAGGACAATAACCTCACTCTCTGTATTTAAATCACATATCAAAACCTACTTGTTTACCCAATACATAACATGTTCTTTAGACAATCTCATCATCCTATACTACCAGCTGTAATTCTCTGTGAGTATTTTTGTTCTGTGTATTTATGTTGCATCTACTATTCTTTGTTTGTCACTTATTGACACTTTTTTTTTTTCTTTTCTGTTGTTACTTATACTATGTTATGTATCTCTGTTTTATGTATGTAATTGTACCATGATATGCAACTGCATTCATTTCTATCCCTGGCCTGGGCAAATGTCTACTGTCCACTTGATTGTGATACAACTGTTTTTGTTCATGTGAATCGACTGTCTATTATGTTACTGTCTTTGTAAAGCGTCCTTGAGCTTGGGAAAGACGCTATATAAATTAAACATATATTATTATTATTATATTGTTGAAAAGTGTTTTTTTTTTTTTTTTTGGAGCACAAAAAGTATTCTTGTCACTTTATAATATTAAGATAGAACCACTGAACTTACATGAACTGTTTTAAATTTGTTTTTAGTACCTTTATGGACCTAGAGAGGATCAGTGGCTTTGCTCTCAATGGATTTCATTTGAGCCATAGGATTTCATCAACAATATCTTAATTTGTGTTCCGAAGATGAACGAAGGTTAGAACGGCTGCAGAACGACATAAGGGTGATAAAGGGTAATAAATGACATTATTTTCATTTTTGGTTGAACTAACCCTTTAAGGCTTTTAAGTCCAAAGGCTTACACATTAGGAAAATATTATTAAAATATGTTTGTCACATTTCTTTAGAATAAATTAGCATTTCCATTAATTTTCCATTAAATTATACCATCCAAGAAGGACTGAGCAATCTCTTCCATCTCACTTATCCTTTCAGCCAGAGCAACAGAGGGAGCTCACAGACAGAAAACAGGAGTTAGGCCTGTATGAGTTAACTGGAGTATATGAAATTTATGACTTATGCACAAGTCGGTATCAACAAAGGCAGAGGGAGAGACAGATGAAACATAAAACCAAATAAATACACAATTATAATCTGAATTGTCTAAGTTCTTCAGGTTTTCTCTGTTTATTATCCATAAACATATGTGTATTTAATATCACAATGTTTAGCATCAGTAGCCTTTAGCATCATATAAAAATATATTTCTGCCTTATACGGTGATCAGAATCCCCATTGGATCACAATCGGAAATTATTTCAGTGGCCCTGGTATTCACTAGCACGCTAGCTTTTGGCCCAACAGTGGACATGCATAATGTTGTTAAAAGCCCTTATACAAATATCATGGGTGAAAACAAATATTTTCTAAAAGCTAATAGAGTGTGTTTGGTTAGTACATTAAAAATAAATTAGAAAAGAGAGAGAAAGAGAACCCTTAGTAAAAAAAAATAAAAAAATAAAAAAATTCTAACTTTCATGTAGAAAAAGTAAAAAATAAATAAATAAATAATTAAAAATTAAAATCTTGAGACTGAGAGAACTACATATTAATTATGTCTATTTTTAACATTACTCTCTGCCCTGTGTTCAGCTTCACCCCTCTCTGTATTCCCAGCTAGTGCTTGTTTTCTTTGATCAAACAAATTTTGTCTGTTTTAGCAAAAAGTGCAATGATGATCTTAAAGAGTTAACTGCTGTGAGTCTCTAGTGAAAGATTGGGATTTGTAAAAGGTTCTCCTCTGACTTTAAAGAACAAACTCACTTTCATCCTCTTTTCCTCCTCTGCTCCTAAAGAGATATTATATTTGTCAAGGCAAGTTTTCATTTATTTATTTAATTATTCAGCTTCATAAAAGACAACCATGTGGAAAACCAAAAGGAAACTTGAAGCTTCAAAGCAAATCTTTTTTTTTTTTTTTTTTTGTCATACTCGTTCCTAATCAAACTCTAAAAGTACAAGGCAGGCGGCTCGTCATTCTTCAGTTCAGTCTGTCCGTTTGTTGTTTGTTCATTAAAATCAGGATTGGCAGACTGTGTTTGTACACATCCTAGAGATGAGGTTAACTTTTTTTAAGGGATTTTGAGGAAATAAAAATACTTTGTCCTTTCTACTTTGATATTAGTTCTTGCTTTAAAAGAACTCTGGCTCTTTTTTACCAATCCTTTATTTCAACTTATCTCTTCATAATTACTTCAGTGATATTCACTGTGTTTACATCACAGTTTGATCAAATGACTCCATGTAATCAAATAAGCAATTGCACTTGTTTGTTGTTTTGAAGGCCCAGCTCACCATGTCACAAATGCTACATGTAATGCCTTAAACTACACTGACAGACATTAACATTGTTCATTTTGTGCAACCTACTTATATAGCGATATAATCCAGTAGTCAAACCAAACACACAATTTGTCCATTATTTTTTTATCAGCTACTACATACAGAAAGCCTTCGAAATCTATTTTAGATTAAAAGTGATCTCATGACAAGTGTGCAGAATACCTCTCTGTTCCTCTACGATCCTCTGTTTGCCCCCTGCTCAACGAGGCAATTAAGTAGACGATCCATGCCCTGTAGCTACGAGGCCTTTTGCATCGCGGTGCACCAGAATGCCCAAGGCACATTATTATCCTGTAATTCTGTACCACCTGCCTAGTCTTAACGATTAACTAATTGGCTTTGTGCGTGTTCTGAAACTTTAAAGAAATAAGGCCCTTTATGGCTTGGATATCAATGCTGGTAACTGCTCAGCAAAGAGGAAAAAAAAAAAAAAAAAAAAATAGAAACTACATTGTTAAGGTAGTTTAATCTCTCTCTCTCTCTCTCTCTCTCTCTCTCTCTCTCTCTCTCTATATATATATATATATATATATATATATATTGTTGCAATAAACATTCACAACCTTGAATTGATTGCATGCCGGTCTGTTATTGTGGAGACATCGACTTTACATTTTCACCCCTCTAGACATGATGCTAAACAAAACAAACTGTGATTGGTTGCTTTACATGTCAATCAGACATCTTCTTGGGTGGTCTTTGCCAATGAAAGCTGCTATGGAGTCCAGACCTTCTGCTGTCAGTCTGAAGGTCTGGCTACAGTACGTGAGACTAGTACAGTTCAGGCACCATGGTTCAAAAAGCACATTATTCTCAGATTAATTGCAAAGTTGAGAGTGAAAGTTTATCATTTGCACGTGTTTTAGGTCCTGTCAGTTTAAAGATTCAAGCATTTTTAAACCATTTGAGTGCATGAAGATGCAAAAGAGAACTCGATTCAGAACTTGTGCGCTGTTTAATTCTAAAGTCTTCCTAATAGACTGAGTCATCAACGTATCAGACTTCATCAACCTTATGAATGGATTTTACATTAATTTTTGGGAAAATGAAAATCTGAAAATTGACGAGTTAAGTTAGTATACATATAAAATAATCCTGCAAACTGCTGCTATGTGAAATAATGGATTATTGGAGAGGGCAGGAAACGAATAAATATTTCAATAGGCGAAGTAGCGCTTCAGGTAACTTTTAATTCTAAACTCGTTCTGGTTGTTTTTGGTGGCTATGCAAGAGATCTCTACACCTGTACCCAGACTCTGTTTAACCTCCAGCTGTGCAGTGTGTTTTACTAGGTTCCAGAGGGACAATAGCTCATATAATCAGTTCCTAACTGCCCTCTGTGTCTATTAAAACACTCTGTCCATAAAACTAAAATGTCCTTTAAGGCTTTTAACTCAATGTTGCTGCAACATGTTTGCTTTTGTACTTCATTGTAAATGTAATGTCTTTGCTGAGAGAAGCTACAAAAAAGATCATTCAAATATTAACTGTAATTAAATGAGATTATTTTGATTTGATAATTAAACTGCAAATTTTGATTGACAACTCTAGGAAAGACAATATGTCTGAAGACCATAAGACTTTTTTTTATTTGCCAAAGTACCTACATTTCTTCACTTCGCATAGGTTTGATGATACTTCATGATTTTAGCCTACATTTAGTTTTAACAATCAGACACTCATTAATCTGTCTAATTATACACAGCTAAGAGAGAGAAAAATCTTGTTATTTTCCCCAGGAGTTGGTCGTTTGCACACCTCACTCTACAAATGAAGACTTTTATATCTATTAACTGAGACATAATTACTGAAATTGCAGATGTGTCATTTATTTCAGTATAAATACATTTCTTTGTATTGGTATACTGTAAGTGATATTAAACATATATATGTAGACTAATTTTAAAAGGGCAACACCAAGACAGCTATAAAACACAAACAGTACTGTTTCTAAGGTTGCTAATATTTCTTTTGATTAAGATGATGATGGTGATGAAGGTCTCGGTTTGGGATGGGGGGTGGCTGCTCTGAGGGCACAAAGAGCTTAAGATTTCATGAGGATCCCGCTGCTCCAACAATCTTTCTGAAAGATGTATTCAGTGCCTGAGGACGTGCCTAGAGTATTCTACATACAGAGTTGGCATGTTCACACACACACACACACACACACACAAACACACACACACAAAGGGAAGGGATTGGAGTTCAGTTCTGTTCAATAATAAATAAACTAACTAATATTATTTTGGTGTAAATTGAATGATTAACAAGTTATGATATGTTACCACACAGTTACACATTACCACAGCTCTCAAGTGTAACTAACTATTTTTGTGGACAGAAATAATTACATGATACAAAATGCAGTTACACATTAATGCATTTCTTACACAGAAAGACAAGTAAGGTGCCTAGAGTATTCAAATGTTATCATTGTTATCATGTTATCATTTTTATTATCAAATTGTGTGCATTTTGTGATCCAGACAACACCTTTTGGGGACTAAATACACATCTGATTAATCTGAAATGAAAAAAAAAAAAAAAGTTTAATTCTTATATGAACAAAATGGAAGGAAATATATTGCCACCTTGGAATTATAAGGTTCTATCTGCATTTTTGAGCAGTTTTGAGATATTGATAATTCCTTATAATTTTTTTTTATCTTTCTGTGCAGTTCATGTCACGTAATTTATTCAGTACACAAAATTAGCTGAGTTACTCTTAGCACCCCATATGGCTGAGAACACCATGTTTATTCAAAGCAAGTAAATACAGACTGTAACAGTCAACCAAATTACGTGAAAATGGCCTGAGGAAACCTGTGCATTTAATTTGAATTTTGTTTCATGTGCTCTCCTCCATCATTCAGCTCGACTGTAATCAAAAGGTGCTCTCATTATGTAGCTTGCATGTGGGAACAGTGGGACAGCTTATAGCAAAACTGGCTGCAGAACTCACTTCTCAGGGCTGGAGCCGTGCCATCCCTCAAATGATCTGCTTTTCCTTCGGATCAATGTTTGTTGCTACTCTCAATGCCTTGAGTGGCGTGTGAGATGGTAACAGCGTATCCTATCATAAGCTGCTGCAGATATCCCCTCTGGCCTTGTAAAAAAAAAAAACAGAGTGAAAGAATAAAGCGGCCAGCGTGCAATGTTTGAGTCTCCCACAACCGTGCTTGAACACAAGGACACAAGTAAGTAACAAGAAGTTAATCAATAAGTCAACGCAAATGTGTGCGCAAAACTCTAGCAGGGGCTATTTGTCAGCCAATTTGCTGTGTAAGGCATATCCGAGGCTATGTCTTGTCTTTTCATGCATCTCCCCTCTCTTTATTTTTTATTTCAGTGTATGTATGTGTGTGAGCGTATGCATGTGTGCTTATGGGGAGCAGGGCAGAGATTTGCTCAGTGTGTCCGCCTGACTTGGCAGAAATTGATCTTGTGTATGCATTAGCAGATTGCCTGTTGATGAGATGGGGATTTATAATGCACCGACTGATGGCAGTGATCTAGCTATATAAATAAATGAATATGTGCACTGTTTAGCTTTCAGATGACTATAAAAACTTGATTTGTAAGCCTTTCTGTACTCACAAATGTCTGCATTAATATACAAGTGTGTATCTAACTCAATGAGGATCTGATGGCTGACAAAAAGACATCAAAACTTGTCAGTGGCAATGTACTAATCATCCAAAAATCAGAACATAAACAGAAATTGACTGAATGGGCATGGTTTGGTGAAAGATAGAATCAGCAATATCTGCAGTCTGGTAAAGAAGATAAAAGTAGAGGATACAACATGTTATACAACTGTATGTAAATATAACCAATACCCTTTCCTGATTGATGTTGGCCATTTGTTTCAAATGTAAAAACGAAGAGCTTCTTTCCATTCTTACATTACAAAGCCAGTGTCCCCCAGTGTATTTATGCTAGCACCTATCTATCTATCTATCTATCTATCTATCTATCTATCTATCTATCTATCTATCTATCTATCTATCTATCTATCTATCTATCTATCTATCTATCTATCTATCTATCTATCTATCTATCTATCTATCTATCTATCTATCTCATTTTGAATTTGAGGCCAATGCGAATGCTATCTTATGCAATCTTAATTTAATTTAGTAGCCAGTGGAAATTCAAGCAGTACAAAGAAAACGACTACGGTGACCGGGAGAGGATGTTTGGTTTACTTAGTTTTGTCGTGGCCACAACATGTTGGCTGTTTCTCACTTGGAAATCTCACTTGGAAACACAGAGGACGGAACTCGGAAGGACGTGAGGACACAGAACGCATCCTTGTGAGAATTGAGATGTGCTGCGAGATGTGACCGTCCCAGCATATTATAAATAGTGGCTAATGCACAATAAATGCAACATAACATCACAAACAAATGTCATAACCTATTAAAAGTAATTCTTTCATATTATTACAGACGATTTCTTTCATATTATTATAGACATTGTTTTCATATAATTTTATATATTTTCATTTTACCGCATATTTATAAAAATGAGTAGCCTGTGTTACCTGTGCTTTGTCAATGTTAAGATACTTTTTTTATATTCCAATAAAAATACTGCAGGCTTTCTTCAGGTTATCACTTTATTAAAATTAAGCAAAACAAATGGACAAATGTTTACTTTCACTAGCCGTCACGTATTTGCGAGCTTGTATCTCATAAGTGAGAATGTCAACTTTAAAGCTTGCAGGTTTCCGTACATCGATTGCCTTTAACAATTATTTCTATCGCCAATGAGCATAAGCCCCATATGGTCCGCCATGCTGGTTTGTTTATACTCAGGCAGTTTGGCGTGACTTGCCTGGAACGCTACAAAGTCGTGAGTCGTGGTTTGAAGTCGTGACTTACGGGCTCAAAAACCTGCCTGGAACGCAGCATCTCAAGTCTGCATTCGATGCATCCTCGATATCAAGAACACATCCGGGTACTTTTATGCATCCTCTGTTCTTGCGTTCTTGAATTGAACTTCGCCGGTTGATGATGACGTAGAGCAAGAACACAAGGACGCAAGATCGCTTAAGAACGCATATTGAGAAACAGCCGTTAACTCGTGGAACGTGATAATAAGTTGTGTCCACAAGATCATTTTGTCAAGGTAACGACATCCTTATGTCGTGGCCACGATGTAAAGTCTTGGCCTCAAGATCATATGGTGAGGGAACGTTTTTTTTTTTTTTTTTTTTTTTCGTGGCCACGACTTCATTATTTTAAGGGAACGACATCATTTCTCATGGCCACGAGTTAAATGAGTAAACAACCTGCGCGACCATGGCTGGAATTACCAGAAATTAATAGGCCTATATAATATTTATTCTTAATTAAGAAAAAGCACAGAATTCAAAAAGTGATTATATTAACATTGTGTGTGATGCCTACAGTATAGCAGCATTCGAATGAAGTTTATCAATAAATATTAGAATATGCCGTGTATATTTTTATCACATCCAACAGTCTTTTAAATCCAAATGACTGTTCATTTTTATTTAATATTTTTATATTTATCATTATTATTATTATCATCATTACTGGTTACTTTTTTTTTTTTTTTTTATCCATTGTTATGTAGCCCTATTTGCTTTATTTTCCACTTCATTTCCCATATTTCTTTACCTTTCTGTAGGCCTATGTTAGCTATATTTTGTAAATACTTCAAATGCCCAATCATGCCAATAAAAATGTGACTTTATGACTGTATTGACTAGCCTATGAAAACATAGGCTGTTATCATTTGTAGCTCGTGCCCGTGACAGCATTCGAATGAAGTTCGAATAATTTATTATTATTAATAGATTATATGTTAAAAGAATATTTAAGCTACAAAAAAAAAAAATAACAAACTTCATTTGAATGCTGTCTATTCGCAACACCGCGGGATATAATAGGCTATTTATAGCTTACATAGACAACATTCAAATAATATATTAATATAATAATTTCTTAATTCCGCCATTATTTTATCATTCTTAATTAAAAATAAATATTATTATAGGTCTATCCACATCTGATAATTCCAGGTTGCCATGGTCGCACAGGTTGTTTACGCATTTAACTCGTCAACATATGATCTCGAGGCCACAACTTTACATCATGTGGCCACGACATGAGGATGTCATTACCTTGACAAAATGATCTCGTGACCACGACTTATTATCACGTTCCCACTAATTAATATCTCGTGGCCACGACAAAACTAAGTGAATCGAACATGTCCCCTCCCGGTCACCGTACACAACAGAGCAAAGAGCACAGCTTTCTTCTGAATCCACGTGACATAACATGAGCTTTGATCAATTTGTAATTCTGTCATGAGCAATGTGTTAAATCAGGTGTCGTGTAGCACAAGAAGTATTAAACATCTAACGTGAAAATGTGAGTATTGAAATCAATGAAGTGCTGAGATTGAGATATTGATAACCATTTAGATTAAAATTAAAAGTCTTAAAAGTCTTATTATAGTTACAGAAGCGATGTTATTGACCTTTCTCAAGGAACAAAAATCTCCAAAGTCACATGAAAATAACTACGTTGTCTCAGAGTGACTAAACTGCTCATAAGAACATCTCTCTCTCTCTCTCTCTCTCTCTCTCTCTCTCTCTCTCACTCTCACTCTTACTCTCTCTCTCTCTCTCTCTCTCAACAGCTCCTGCTTTCCAATCCTTATTCTGTTTGCCCCACCAACTTCCTGTCCCAAGATGCCTTATGGTCCCCAGCATCAAGGCCAGGTCATTATTCTGACTTGCTGGGCCTGAACAGCACCCTCACAAAGGATGCAGCCGAAAAAAGCCTCTAAAGCTTACTCTGGGTTTCTGAAACTTCAGTTTGAGGGCCACCCTTTGGGCAGAATGAGAGCATTCATGTGTGCATTGGTTTCTCCCCTGATAGCTCTCCCCTTAAGCTGCTCTAGATTGTCCTATTGTCTTTCCTCTGCTGTTCTCCCGATAGAAAAGCATGAATCTTAAGTAAAGCTTTGCCAACATGTGACCTATAAATCTCACATTATGTAGTTGGAATAACAGGTGCAGTGCAATTACATCTGCAATAACATTTAGTTTTAATTTAAGAATGTTCTGTGGAAAAAAAAAGGCTTTAAACATGCACTTAACCTGTGACTGCTTGGGACAGAACACTGCCATGCTCGCATGTCTCTATTTTTCTGCTTGATGCACTGGCAAAGAAATGGGTACAATGAGTACAGCATAATCCTTGGTTAATCAGATTCAGATAACTAAACCAGATAATCAATGCATTAATGGTCAACTAAAAAAAAAAAAAAAAAAAAAAAAAAAAAAAAAAGATTATTATTACAAAGTAGCCAGTAGTGTTGAGAAATAATTGGTCACGCACAGTCTGACCAATACCCAGGAAAAAGAGCTGAAGCAGTAATAAAATTATTAAAGTGGAAAATTGGTGTTCTTAAATTGTAATTTATTTTTAATTAAAATTGTAATTATTGTACCTTAAATTGCTTTGAAAAAAAAAAAAAAAAAAAGTGACAACGAGTGACGAGGTTACACTTTATTTTACAGTGCTGTAGTTACATTGTAATTACTTAAATAAGTACTATTAATTAACTACATGTACTTACTATAGAGTTACGGTTAGGTTTAGAGTTAGTTACTTGTAGTCATGCATACTTTACTTTTATTTATATAGTACATGTAGTAACATGTAACTAAATAAAGTGTAACCTTATTGTTACAGAATTAGATGTGTAGACACACGCACGAAGAGGAATGTAATATCAAGAGTCAAACTTTACTAGAGAATCCAAAGGAGCATACAGGAACACAGGAGACACACACTAACGTCCAAACGTAAGCGATACCCGACAACATGATCAACAGAAACTGGAACTTAAGTACACAGATGATTGAACTCAAACGAGGAACAGCTGAGATGAATGTGATTAGTGTCCATAGTGACAGATTGTGGCGGGAAACTAGAACAAAGGAACACGTGACAGATGAAAACACAAACAGAAAGTCCATGTGATTGTAACACTTATATAGTTATAATAGAAACTGCTTCTTTTATATATATATATTCTTTCTTTTTCTTTTCTTTTTTAAATATTTTCAAATAATCACTTTAATTTGAAAATATTTACATAGTATTTATAAAAGTATAGTATTTTTAAAGATTTTTTTATATATATAATTTTAAATTTATAATAATTTCAGTTATTTGCAAGCAAAATAAATCAATGAAAATTTAAAAAATGCTGGTACAGTAGGATTGAGTTGAGCATATGCTGAGTACTAATTATGTAATATGTAGTAGGTTAAAATTTGGATTATTTGAAAAAGGAGTTTCCATTTAATCTCAGGAGAAATGAAGGTAAATGAACCTTACTAGTGATATTTCATCTATCTAGTTAGAAAGAGCTGCCAGAGGAGATGAAGTGTGTGTGTGTGTGTGTGTGCGCGTGTGTGTGATGTGTACACAATTATATGGTGTTTAAAATGTGACTGAAGGGACTACAGTAATGTGGACTGTAGAAAACAGGGGTTCTTCCAGAACATATGTTTTCTGGGAACTCTCCCAAGCTATCATTAACATTTAAATCCCTGTCCCAGACAAAGTTCCTCTACTTCTCTCAGGTATAGTGATACACTAAAGGCCCTCGATATACTTTAAGCAAAATTGAAGAACAAACCAGTGTGGCGTCATTTTGAACTAAATCATGCCTGTGTGATGATATACGTTGCTTATTGAACATTTTGTGACACTTTCAAAGTCAAATTCCTAGTGATTGGCACTAAAAGCGTGTTCAGTTTTAACCAAAACCGATAAACTTGAACATGCCAATGTTTTATTACGATGGTTGTTGTACGTAGAGCAACAATTTGGAAATAAAATGTCTGGTGAGAGGCATTAAAATGTCAATGCTCATATCGCATTTGAAAATAATGTACCACCTACAGTAAACCCTACCCTCTACCTAACCTATAGTGTTAAACAAAAAAGCAAATGTGAAATAAAAATGTATTTTCTGAAGCAACCACACCATTTTTTCTAGCTTCTAAAAGTCTTTTTTGTGACTTACGTTTCACTTGAAGCGCTCAGATTCGCAAGTGCAGTGCTGTACCAGGTAAGTTATGAGCAAGTTTGCCATGTCAAAAAAATATATTAGTTTACAAATCATACACTACGGTAAAGGTGTTTTAAGGTCATAACATAATGTGCAAGTAACCATTTAAAATAAGTCTTTATTAATTGATAATCTGCCCGCATAATAATTTTGTTATCTGTTTTTTTTTTTTTTTTACTCTTGCTTTGTTTGTTTAAATAAATGCTTATCTTGCAATTGGATCCTGCTCCCAGTCTCTCTGAAACACCCCCCACCCCCCACTATAAGAGAAGTGGAAAGCACAGTTTACATAAGGTATGCATTTAGTCCCATTTTAGCCTACTTTTCACAGTAAATATTGTTTCAAGGCAAACATTTTCCTCGACATGCTTCATGAATGGAGCTTCAGACACACATAATCACTAATAAGATGACATTTTTCCCCATTCTTCCTCAAAGTAGTACATGCTTAACCTGTACTCAACCTTGCCTGAGCAAACATCTGTGTGGGCCACAGGTGCAGAAATTGAAAGACGTCAAAGGTAAGATGGTCATGCCCCGTAAATAGCTATAGCAGGTCTGTGTAAAAACCACGTACACACCACAATCCTCGTTTTTGCTCTCCCCATATCCAAAGTGCAGATTTGCAGAAACCACTTCTTATCTACAGTTTTTCAGGAACCCATGATTATGTTCCATAAGCACTGTGCTGGGATCAGAGGGACTGTGACTGAGGACAACAGAGAGAAGAATATGAGGAGGATGGCTTTCTAAAAATGAAATGCAGGTCAAAGGTTCAAATTTTGGGAATGTTAGCATTTTTAATGTAACCTTTTTTTGTGGTTTAAAAAAAAAAATGTGATGAGATTTCTACAATGGTCGGTTTTGTTCGGTGACGAGATTTCAAAGTCAGTCGGTTTTGTTTTGCTGGGTCACGGGATCTCGGTGACGGTAGGTTTTCAGTATCAATCTGTTTTGTTCTGTTATGAAATTTCAATAACGATCGGTTTTTCTGGATTACGACATGTCAATGAAAGTCGGTTTTGCTGGGTTATGAGATGTCAAATACGGTAGGTTTTTAGTATCGTTTGGTTTTGTTCTTTTATTCTTTTACAAGATTTCAAAGACAGTCGGTTTTGTTTCGTTACGAGATTTCAACCACGATCAGTTTTGCTGGGTTACGAAATCTCAACGGTGTTAGACTTTCACTGTCAATCGGATTTATTTGGTTACGAGATTTCAATGACGGTCGGTTTTGTTTTTATTAGGAGATCTCAATGACGGTAGGTTTTCAGTATCAGTAAGTTTTGTTCTGTAATGAGATTTCAAAGACGGTTGGTTTTATCCGGTTACGAGATTTCAATGACGGTGTTTAGTCATGAGATCTCAATGACAGTAGGATGAAACACACATCAGGTATGAAAAAGAAATGCCTCAACATCAAAATCTCGATATTTTATAAAGAAAAATGCTTGCTCACTCCATATCAGTGAGTAAGACACCAAGACAGTGTTTTCATTATTTTGAATCGCAAAATTGTTTTTTTTTTTCAGTGCATAATCACATTAATTTTTACTCAATGTTTTGACAATAATATAATAATAAACATTAAGGGATAATGATAATTGATAATGTTTGTGTCACAATTACGTTTGTTTGGACTCGCAGTTTGTTGTCATTGATCACATGTTCCTTTGTTCTACTACACATGTTCCTTTGTGCCACTAATCTGTCACCATGGACACTACCCTAATCATCACAGCTGTCTGTCATTTGAGTTAATCTTGTGTATATTTAAGTTCCTGGTTTTCTTCAGTTCAGTGTCGGGTCTTGTGTTGTACATGTATTGTGTTTCTGTCTTCATCTTTGTTTGCCTGTTGGATTATCTAGTAAAGATTAGTTGAGATTTATCTTCTTCATCGTGGGAGTTTCTACACAGCCAACCCATTACAGTTTGCTTGAAAAATATAATTTGTTATTATGACTTTTGCTATTATGAGAATATGTCTTGAATTATAATTTTTCTCAAATGGGTACAGATGTCATTTGCCTTAGTCACAAACTTTATGATTAAAGAACTTTGCTTTTGCTGTATAGGAAAGTATTATGAAGACAAAATGGCGACTATTCACCCAGAAACCTCTGTATGCTTGTACATTTACCCTTTCTCTGTAATTTCTCTCTTGACTATCCCCCATTTAAAATGGTAAGTTAAAAGTTTTAGCACATTAATGAACAAATACATTACTGCATTATACAACATTTGCAGAAAACGTAAACCGAACTGTTAGTAGTCATAGTTATTGAGGGGGAGAAAAAAGTAAAGTGCAGACAGCTCCACAGATGGATCTCATTGTCAATTGTCATTGTCAGTTATGCACTCAAAAAAATAATTTATGCACTCAAAACTGGAAATGGTAAGGTGCCTCACTCACCAGTTATATTGACTAAGAAAAACACTTTCTACACAGTAAAGACTGTAAACACACAGTAAAGTGTTTTTTTTTTTTTTTTTTTTTTTTTTCATTGAAATATCTTAATATGCTTAGGTGCACTGTGGAATTCTAAGCTATCTCTGTGGTTGAAACCAAAAACATTTCAGGTTACTTGCAGAGAAACATTGTTAGGTCAGTTGTTCTTCGGCACTGCTTTTCTAGGATAAACTGATACTTTGAGGTATACCTATAGCTGTTTGAAATCTCTGCCAAATCCAACCAAGCAGCTTTGAGTAAAAATCATTATTGTAGGATTATGTTATTTTGACCAATTTTTCACTTTTTTCCCCCTCCTTTTTTTTCTCACTGTATTATTCCTTTTAATTTCACTTGAATGTTGTTTGTTGAGTGACGAGTGGATGCAGCACTGTGATGGATAGGTTAGGGGATAGAATATACAGTTTGTACAAAAATCATTAGGTCAGTGGAAGTTCCCTATAACGGAAACCCTGTGTGTGTGTGGCTAGGATCATTAAATACTTTCTTTTTTTCCCCCTTATTTTAAAAGTACATCATTATGCTAATGCTATAAATAATTCATCATTCATAAAGAGAACAGCAGTAAAGCCTTGCCACCATAAACCACACAATGCTGGCCACACACCAAAAGGTCACAAATGAGTTCATTTCCACTCAGAAATAGATAAGATAATTTCCCAATGATACCGGATGACTCAAACATTAAACAGAAATCTTTCTTCCCTGCTAACAAGGCTGCTTTATATTCAAGTGTCATGGGGTAATGATTGCAACAAGTTTCTCCATAGTGCAGCTATTAATAGGACAAAAACAGTGTGACCACTAACGTGTACATGGCCTGGTAGAAGATCCGGTCTGTGAAAACACATCCACGCAAACACACATGGCACACACTTATGCTCTTGAGTATATACAGGATAAGTGCAACAACACAGAGGATGATTACACATAAACACTCTCTCGTCCGTGCACACCTAAGCACAGATCCTCCGCTTCAGCTAAAATCGAATTGGAGAGGGGGCTTTCAAGATCTCAAGAGTTTTTGTGCGTCATCCAGAGAGTTTACCGGGAAACAAGATGGAAAAACAAGAAAATCTAAATTAATGCACAGAGAAAGCTATTAGCAGCAGCATGAAAACCCTTTCTATCTCTCTCCTCTTTTCATGTCATTCTCTTATATACACACACACAACAGATGTACACTGTACATAAACTTGTACTTATGGCATAATACTGCACATCAGACCTCATTTGTTGAGTGTTTGCAAGGTTGAGGCAAAATAGTCCTGGTTTTTACTTCCATGCTAAGACATGCAACCAGCCAGCGGTGCTCCTTTTAATGCTGTTTCTACAGCCACTTACACAAACAAAAATAAGCCTTGTCTTCAACATTAGACAGTAATCTTCATGCGGAAAAGACTAGCGCTGCTGATGTTACACAAAAGTATTAGGGTGCTTGTTGAGGCTTATTGGCCAGGGCCCATGCTAAATTATACTCATGTATATTTACAACAAGTCAGATTAACCATGATCAAAGAATGTTCATCAACATGCAAAGCATTATTGCTGCAGTGACACTTTTGATTTAAAAGAAAAAAAAGTCCATGGAGACAGCATCACCTCAGCTTGTCAGAAAGAGGGGGTCAGTTAATATTGCATGCAGTGAAAAATAAAATTGTATGACACTTAAATGATAACTCAGTCAGGCATCAACGTTTCGCATTATGGTATAAAAAATCCCTATTGACAGCGTGTTTTCGCGGGTTTTCAACTCACATATGTCTAAACATATCTGCTATTTAGCTAATATATGCCTATGCCATACAAACAATGTCATTGTCACCAAATTAGACACATATCTTAACGCACTGTCTTCCTCTTTGTTTTGTTTTTTCAGGCTTGCTGTGAGACAAGCCACCCCGTGTGCTATGAATATAAATGTAAAATGGGAGCCCGCTCCATCAGTGAACTATCAGAGACAGCTCCCACCCCTACACATCCAAACCTTATCTTTACATTCCACTGCATATGGATTTGCTTACTGGCATCCCTCCTGTCAACCACTGCAGGAGAACACAATATGCTGCAGAGATTATTATGCAGTAATGGAATAAATATGTCCTGGTTTAATTTATGTTCTCTGAATGCTATAAGCTGAGGTGCATTTTCTTATTATTGGTCATCCATGTCATGTTAATAGCTCATGCGACATTACTGCAAAGTAATTTATGCTAGATTTCTCCATATATGGTTAGTGGTGATGGGTCAGCTAGGGTCAGTGTCTGGAAACTAATCAGAAGGTCATGTGAAAAGACTGTAGGCCTTTCTTGTATAGTGTAAGTTAATTAATTCAATCCAAAAATGTCTTTCTATAAAGACCAATCTATGGTTAAATTCTGTAGAATTTGCAGAATGAACATTCTACAGCCTCATTCACTTACAAATTTCAAGTAACGACGACTGTTATTAAATCTGTGTATAGAACAGAATTACTTTGTAATGCAAGACAACATTGCTGGATGTGAATACAGCGTTCAAAGGGCTGGGATTGGTAAAATGTTTAAATGTTGTTGAAAGAATTTTTTGCTCTCAAATGATTAATTTGATCAAAAATACAGTAAAAACATTAACATGGTTTAAAAAAAAAAAAAAAAAAACCCTGTAATGTGTTGCATTGTTTCAGTTTAGTGTTAGACTTTTAGTTTGGTTCTCAATGTTTCCATTTTTTCCTTTCCGTTTCCTTAATTTCTAAATATGTTTGCATTACATAGTCCCCACTTGTGCCTTGTTCTCCTCAGTTAACCTGTGTATATGCTTATGTTTCTGTCCAGTGTTCCAGAGTGTTTGTTATCTTTGATTTATTGTTAAAGTTTACACCTACAAATAGATCCTGCTTCTCCCCTCACTATTGCAACCCAACATGACAACCCCAAACTTTTGAATGGTGTTGTACAAATGGGCTAAAATGTTGGAATTCCCCCTTTTTTAGGGAAAATGTTACTACCACTATGTCAATCATCATGAGTTCCAGAGTGACTTTGTAGCACATGTAAAACAAACTTTATGGTAATTCACTCCCATGTTTAAAAGTGGTTGTCACTCCCTAAAACAATGAATGAGCACCAACAAAAAGCAATGTTTAAGATTCTCAAAGATCTACAACAATGATCTTTTAATAAAGTGGGAAAATTGCTTTGCATTCATACAATGCCAAAATTTAGAGCCTGTCAGACCCCCCAACAAGGACTTGCTACAATCTCACTAACCTAGATTTAAGAGTTGTTCACCTTGAGAAGCATAAAAAGGCATTATTCAAATTGTAATAGATGAAGCAGCCTCCTATTTCTGCTTCCACCCCCAGCCAGGCAGCATGTATTTCACAGAGGGGAAAAAATGAACCAAAGAAACAAATATAAACAGAAGACTTGCTAAAACAGTTCTCTAGAGAACAGCAAGATTAATGCCCTTATTCACCACTGGATACCAGGCGGCTGAAGCTATACACATGCCTTTTATGGCAGTAGTATTTTTGACTGGCATCTTTGAGCTCCCATTTGAATTATTTAATAGAAGGTCCCATTGTTTGAGTGCACAGAGAGAGAGAGAGAGAGAGAGAGAGAGAGAGAGGCAGAGCCAAGGCGACAGAAATATATGTTTGTTTGTCAATGCCTATTCTCTGTTCATTTGTGGAATGCCTTTTTTTTTTTTTCAGCTCCCTCACTTATCCTCCCTACCTTTCTTTCTCAGTGTTTCTGCATCCAAAACATAGTCAGCTGACCACCAGTTCTTGACCACCAGTAGAGAGTCAGATGTTTCAGGAATACCCAGCTGACTATGTTTAATCACTTTTACAGTAACACACTGTATTTTGCCCACTGTTTTATACACTACCATCACAGCCAAAAATAATATATATATATACACTGGTGGTCAAGAACAAACAATCACAGCACTAAAAGTATATACTTTTAGTGCTGTGATTGTTTGTTCTTGACCACCAGTGTATATATATATATATATATATTATTTTTGGCTGTGATGGTAGTGTGTAAAACAGTGGGCAAAATACAGTGTGTTACTGTAAAAGTGATTTACAATGAGGTTCATCTATTGGCTGGAGATTGTCAATGTCTGACAGTGCTCATCAATGTTTGGCTTCTATTCACAGAAGCCAAACAGGAATTCCATCGTGACAACTTAAGAGCCATCTAAGGTGAACCTTGGTTCTATACATGCAGGGTTAGCTTATTTACAGAAGTTACAGCAACATACAATCGCACTCACTCAAAAAATGTTCAAGTAATGACAACTGTAATTACATTAAGTCAGTACAGAACTTTGACAATATTGTTAGATGGCAATACAATACTGTTCAAAAATTTGGGGTCTGTAAAATGTTTTTGAAAGAAGTCTTATAATCAAAGCTGCATTTTTTTTATGAAAAAAAAAAAGAAAGTAAAAACTGTAATATTGTGCAATATTACCTCTCAAGGCAGGTTAGCGTGTTGTGACTTGAAGATAGGGCAGACAGGATAAGATTAAAATGACAGAACTGAATGCAAACTAAAAAGGGTTAGTTCACCCAAAAATGAAAATTATATAATTAATTACTCACCCATATGTCGTTCCACACCCGTAAGACCTTCGCTCATCTTTGGAACACAAATTAAGATATTTTTGATAAAATCCGATGGCTCAGTGAGTCCTCCAGTGCCAGCAATAACACTGCCCATAAAGCTACTACAAACATATTTAAAACAGTTCACGTGACTACAGTGGTTCAACCTTAATATTATAAAGCAGCAAGAATACTTTTTGTGCAGCAAAAATAACAAAATAGCAAATTTATTCCACAATATCTAGTGATGGGTGATTTCAAAAAACTGCTTCATGAAGCTTCGAAGCTTGAAAAATACTGAAATTCGTTTATGTCTGCACGAATCATTTCACACCGGCCTGATTTGTGAACGAATGTCAATACAAAAGTTCAAAAGTTGTTACTCAAGGATAGATCAGTAAACTGTTCTGATCCAGCTTACAGTCTCCAGAGTGATACTGGATACGGCAGTAATGAAGGTGAGAGCACTTTATTGCAGTTCATCAGAGTTGATTTACGGATATAAAGTTTACCAGTTTATTAAGCACCACCCGAAAAGGCATAAGGGCTGTGAATCTTTGGGTAGACAGTAAATCGATTCAATTCATGATTCATAGGTGTTCAATTTGATTCAAGAATGATTTTTGAAAATTTAGAACGATTCGATTTGAAGCGATTCACATTAAAATTCGATGCGATTCGATTCTGCATTTTTATATGCATTCATAGGATTATTGAAATGCTTTCCCCAATGTGTCTTAGTCAGGGTTTTACACATTACACAGCGGCCTTCAGGAGGTCAGAGAGTAAGGGCAAATAAAAACCTTTTGTCCATTTGTCCTTTTGTCCATTGTTAATGTTAGTTATAATGATGCTACATAACTTTATTTTAATAGCCTAAAAATTGGCATTTGTAGAAATTTACATAAGCCAAAATTTTAAAAGGCTTTAAAAGTATTGTTAGTTTATGTTAACTATAGTGCAGGAAGGATAGTGTTAATGGCTACACAATCTTATTAAAGTGTTCCAGGTACATTAAACATACTAATGCTTACATGGAGAGACTACCTTAGAATATACACTTTCCCAACTAATCCTATACTAACTTTTCTTCACAGAATAGTTATAAAAGCCCTCTTTGTTCTTTTTATACTGATAATTTTCCTTACGATGATTCTTTAAGAAAACGTGTTGGGCTTCTACTTTTGCTATAGTAACAAACACAACTTTAATGTGCATCTGATTGATAGATAAACCTTATTTCAGTGTTGTTAAAGGGGAGTATCACACACGGTTTCTGCCAATCTCATGTTAATCTTAAGCAACTATAGAGTAGTATAGCATCCTTCATATCGGCGAAAGGTCTTTAGTTTTATCATATTTATAAAAGATACATACGCTGTACCGAGTCTTTCCGAAAACAGCCGAGCGCCTGGAGGCGTGTCGCGTGAGCAGAGATAGAGTGACGAGCTGTTACAAGCACATGCAGCTTTTGTGTAGAGAAATATATTTCAACACGCAATACACCATCGCATTATCCACGGATAACTTTTGAATCACTATAATGAATATAGCGTATAGTGAATGATGAATAATGAATTTATAAATTCACTACGTTCGTATTGTTTACATGATATGAACTTAGGCGCCTATTGCCAACAAAACAGACATTTGAAGCAGTTTTCCTCACCACCTGCGGTTCCGACTCATGACCGGGATCATTAGTGCTGTGACCGCTCCATCTTTCAGTTTTAAACGAAAACTGCTCTTGCTCTCTCGCCAGTGTTGCCAGATTGGAAATGTCCAAGTATCCTACCAGAAGCTCAAAATTATCGTATTTGGAAGGAAATTATCGTACAGAAGTTTTTAGTATAGGTAAATGAACTAAATTAATAACTAATGATTTTTACAACGGAATGAATCAATACTGAACTTACTTAAGCTGAACAATCACACTATTTTAGCTGCTGTACAGCCAAAATTATGTTCCCTCTATCGCTGTAAAGCTATACTTTGACACAATCTGCATTGTAAAAAGTGCTATATAAATAAAGATGACAGACTTGACGAGTCAAACGTACAGAATACAGCTATTTATCTAAACCAACAACTTTTTGACATGACCTGCAAAATACCACAATAGATAAATAACTAGCATACCTTAGTGGGAAACAACTGACCTTAAAGCGCTGCGGCAGGAATGTTAACTTGCTTGTGCTCGTGAGAGCGAGTCATTCTCCACGATGATTGGCCGAGAAGACGTAACACAATCAACAATCATGACGTCGTAGAGGATTCACAGCTACATCAATGAGTATAAACCGATTATAACGACCATCATTTGAAGTGTCACAAAATTCTGAAATTATCGTACATTATGGGATTTTTTTCATTATTGATCGTACATCGTACAGAGGTCAAAATTATCGTACAAATACGATAATTATTGTATGTCTGGCAACCTGGTCTCTCTCTCTGGTCGACGTGTGTGCGCACACGCTCTTCAGGGAGAAGTGCCCGTACAAGGAATTCCGCCCCCGTTTATGTAACACAGGCCACAGTAGTGTCCACACAATGACTTGGCAGCTTTATCAATGGCTTGATCGGTTTGACTATTGCTATCTCAATAGAGAGCTGTCATATGCTCATGTGAATAGCAGTGGCCGTCCTGAGGAGAGCTCAAACGTGTTCTTCTCAATGAGAGCTACGGACAGAGTGCAAGCGCAATCCAGTGAAAGGCGGTAAAGAGTGCAGCGCGTCTGTGTGAAGGAGAGCTGTGAGGGCGAATTACGGCGCACAATGTCTCCCATCAATTTGCGCATGTAGTAATTTAATGTTTATATATTTTAAAGCACTGAATCGCTATAGAATCATGATTAATCAGATTCTTAGCATTTTACATTGATTATCGGCCGAAATTTACAATTCACGATTAAAAAAACGTTTCAAGATCGATGCATATGCATCGTCACGATTTGCAATCGATGCATCGAGAAAACGAGTGAATCGTTACACCCCTAGTCTTTATATATTTGTTTACTGTTAGTTGTAACAAGTGTTTCTATGTACTTGGCAATGCATATTGAATGCAAAGGAGAGAGAGAGAGTTTATGGATAATATTTTAATGCACACTTGCACTGTTTTATTAAGCTCTTACAGAGATTTTCTAGAGTGAAAACAGACGCTTCATCTTTTGTGTACAATAGAAGCACAATAAACATCATAAAACTGTAAATATGTAAAGTTTTGGCCATCATTTGGACAGGGTCCAGTACAACAGGTTTGTACTAATATAGTGGAAGAAGACAATATAAGTTATAACCGTAATTGAACTAAACTATACCTGTTCTATAACCATGCAGCATGTATTTGCAGTTTCTGACATTATGGTGTGTCCTGACTGCCTCCTGACACTTGAGAATTTGTTATTGAAGCTCCGCCCTCTTAGGCCAAGCGCAGCAGCTCATTTGCATTTAAAGGGCACACACTGAAATGGTGCATTTTTGCTCAACCCCAAAAAGTGGCAATTTTAACATACTATAAAAAATGATCTGTGCAGTATTTTGAGCTAAAACTTCACATACACACTCTGAGTACATCAGAGACTTATTTTACATCTTGTAAAAATGGGGCATAATAGGTCCCATCACGATCCCAGTTCTGTCTTTTATTTTGTATAAACTCTTGCACCACACTAACTTTTGCACTTCACTTTTCATAATCCATTGCACTGATTACACATATGGCTGTAGCCAATTACACACCCTACTTAAGCCATGGACTTCCTATCTCTCACTGCCAAGTATTGTTTATCATGTATGCTGTGTTAGCGTAGTTACTTTACAGAGCCAGTTCCCGGTCCTAGTCTGAGTTTGTAGTTCTAGTCAAAGTCTAGTCATGTCTTGTTTTCTTATTGCCTGTTTCCTGATTACCCTAGTCTTGGACTTCTCTCTCGCCCTGCCGTTTGGACTCTGTTTGCACCTCTCTTGGACCATTGCCTGTTTACCCTGGATTATTCTTTAGCCTGGCCCTCCTGGATATTGTTTGCCACTGATCGATCACGCTTGTCCCTGGTATACTCTTTATCTCGCCTGCTTTATTCCTGTTTGCTGTTGCCAACCCATGCCTGTTATCGACTATGTCTCTGTTTAATAAAAGCCTGCACATGGATCCGCACGTATCGTTTGTTCACTCTGTAACAGAATACTCGGCCCCACAAGGATCCGGCAGCTTTTTGGAAGACACTGGTCAGGTATGGACATTGCACGATTATTATTAGTGCTCAAGCAAGGCACACGATCGTTGGAGGATTATATTCAAGAATATTTAGACATTGCATATTATTTAGACCTGCCGGACTGTGTGCCGATAGACTTTTTCTGTAAGGGCATTAATCAGTCACTTAAATCACAACTAATTCGTAAGGGACCCCGTTCATCCCTAAGTTTTTTTTTCTTTTTTCTAGATTTTGCATTCTTGTCTGTCGGCTCTGCATTCACTGTGGGTGTTGCGGAGGAATGCGACACCTCGTCTGCTCATGTAATGGCTGCCGCACCAGAGCGCGCACACGAAATGGCAACGAAAACAAAGTTTAATCATGTTACTGCTGTCGTTCTTGAGACTTGCCATATCGTGGCTGATGCAGCGTGAATGGACTTCAAGGCAGTTGCCATATGTGAGCCTGTGTATGTTTCGTCTGGTCTGCCAGAGCCACGTCACGTCTCAGCAGATCTTCCAGAGCCTCTTCACGTCTCAGCAGATCTTTCAGAGCCTTGTCACGTCTCCGCAGACCTTCCAGAGCCTCGTCACGTCTCCGCAGACCTTCCAGAGCCTCGCCATGACTCGTTTGATCTTCCAGGGCCTCGTCGCGTCTCAGCTGATCATCCGGAGTCGAGTCACGACTCAGCTGATCATCCGGAGTCGAGTCACGACTCAGCTGATCATCCGGAGTCGAGTCACGACTCAGCTGATCATCCGGAGTCGAGTCACGACTCAGCTGATCATCCGGAGTCGAGTCACGACTCAGCTGATCATCCGGAGTCGAGTCACGACTCAGCTGATCATCCGGAGTCGAGTCACGTCACAGCTGATCATCCGAAGTCTTGTCAGGTCCTGTATGTTGCACCCAAGTCTTTGAGGTCAGTACTTCGGTATCCCAGTCTGGTATCCAGTGTGAGGGACACCCCGCTGGTGTCTGCACGTGTTGCTGTTATCCCCAAATCAGCTCCCTCTAGCCCTCCTGCTCCTGAACCGATTCCCCTGTCCGCAGCGCTCCCCATAATGGGGGTCACTTTATGGTGTATCTGGGCCACGTACACCACAGATTAATCTCTAGAGGTGGCGGCATATGCTGCAGAACCTCACGAGGCGGTGACGCTCGTTTTAGCTCCTTGCATGGTGGTGGCGTCCACCGATACACTCTCAGCCTGTCGCGTCATGGTCGAAGAGACCACTACTGATGTAGGTGTCAGTGGTTTCCACTTATCAGCTCTCTACCTGTCCTGTCACGGCTATGGAGGCCATCTGTGAACTCTCTTCTTGTCCTGTCACGGCTATAGAGGCTGTCTGTGAACTTTTATTTTGTCCTGAATCAGCCACAGAGGCCTATTGTGAACTTTTATCCTGTCCCAACCCAGCCACAGAGGCTGTCTGTGAACTCTCGTCCAGTCCTGAATCGGCCACGGAGGCCGTCTATAAACTGTTGTCCTATCTCGACCCAGCCTTTTAGGCCTTTTAAGTTCTCATGTTACTCCGTGCACTAAAAACCTTGGCATTCTAATAGACTCAGGACTTCAGTTTGACAAACCGATTAATGCTGTCGTCAAATAATGCTTTTTCCATCTACGCCGCCTTGAAAAAGTTATAACTTTTCTCTCCCTCAAGAATTTCGAAACCATTATCCACGCATTCATCACCACACATCTTGACTATTGTAATTAACTTTATTATGGAGCTAATAGTTCATCTATTGGGCGTTTACAATTTGTTCAGAATGCTGTTGCTAGGCTGTTGACCGGTAGCAAAAAATTTGCTGTTGGCAACCCATGCCTGTTATCGACTATGTCTGTTTAATAAAAGCCTGCACATGGATCCGCACGTATCATTTGTTCACTCCATAACCGTCCCTTTTAATATTTTTATTTTACAGTAGAAATATCATTAGCACATTACAAAGGGATAGTTCACCCAAAAGTTGTTCAAAATCTGTATAAATTTTTCTTCTGCTGAACACAAAAGATATTTCGAAGAATATGGTAATGCATTATAGGGTGCATTACAGTGCATAATTAATGGCTTACAAATATTTTTGTAATGCATTATATACAAAGGCTTTAAGTAAAGTGTTACAAAAATCTCAAACATCCGATAGTAATTTCCAGTGATTCAAATAGCCTACTAAATTTCCCTATTTGGATTAGAATTATCATTTACATGATTTATGTAATGTAATATTTTTTATTTTTTATTTGAAGAGACAAGGAACCTTACAGAACCATATCATCGTTAGTCATGTTCTTTTTAGTATCATAGCCATGCTCTGATTTGTTTTCCTTTGTCACTGTTTTCCCTGTGTATTCTTCATCATAGTTGTTATGGTTTCTGATTAGTTACATACTTTTGTTGTTGTTGTTGTTGTTGTTGTTGTTGTTGTTCTGTTGATCATTCCCTCTGTGTATTTAAGCCTTCAGTTTTCTTAGTTCTGTGTTCCACATCAACATTATGTGGAGTGTCTGGTATTTATTAAAAACAATTATATTGTTCTTTCTGCGTCAAGCTTCTCATCTTTGTTGGTTAATCTACAGCTCACCATGACAATTATTAGACAGACAAATAAGAGTGAATGTGTGCATATTGTGAATAAATTTAATGAATGTGGTTACCTATCTGCAAATAGCACAAATGAATTTACAATAAATTCTAGTTACATTATAGTAAAGTTCAGTTTCCTCTTTTTCTAAGAGTTCAGCTTAATTTATTGCTATTCCTAGTTACTTACCCATGAATTTTCTAGTCATAAATAGTGTAGAGTGTTTGACATTAAAATCACTGGCCTCTGACAGTATCCGAACATGAGTATTAATGACCCTGTTTACACCTGTTATTCCTGGTTAATGTTCCAATATAATGCAAAATCCAATCTCTGCAGAAACATCCAAAGCACGTGTCAGTATCAGGAGTAATCGACAGCCTGACAGCACAGAGACGAATGTTAATAACAGGTGTAAGTTATAGGCTAGTAACAGGTGGCCTAGTTACACTGACATTTGTGTCAAGCATGTTCTGTAACTACTTGAGGGCTTGATGGTATGTCTTGAAAATAAAGTAATTACCCAACAGACACCTCCAGAAAGCTAAGGCCTATTTGAGTGCCAGGCACTTCAACAGTAAAATACCTGCGTTCACATAGAAAAACAACTGTCATCTTCTTCGAGGAAAGATCCGTAGTTCTTCTGCTAGTTCTCTGGAAGTCCAGTCCTTGAGCATATTGACATGACAAATTTGTTTTTCTCTCCTTCTGCCTGGCATTAGAATTTCATATGTGACAGTGCTACCTTACAATGTACTGAGAAGTGTCTTAACATAGGATAGAGCATTTTCGCTGACCAGAAATGAAGCATTGTTTTCTTGACACAGCATTACTTGTGTGTGTATGTGTGTGTGTGCATGAGGTTCCGGTGTGTGTGTGTGTGTGTGTGTGTGTGAGAGAGAGAGAGAGAGAGAGAGAGAGAGAGCACAAAATTAGCATGTAAGGCTTTCTGAATGATCATGTGACACGGAGGACTGGAGTAATGGATGCTGGATGGATTCAAATTGCCATCGCAGGGATAAATTACATTTTTAAATATATTAGAAGAGAAAACAGAAAATAATATTTCACTATAAAAATATATAGGGACTGCAGATTAAATGTAGTAGATAAATATATATCAAAAGTGACACCAAATCACACAACTGTCTGGTTTGGCTCTGTGAGAAATGCTTGATTGACCACACACCTGAACCTTTTCTTCTAGCTCAGATGGCACACCTTTACTGGCACATCCTAGATTGTGCTCTTTGAACCTTAAACACATCACTTTTGACCACCTTCAAAAAACTGTTCAAACACACAAGAGCTTTTTTTTTACCCTGTTTAGTGCAAGACCTTGAATTTTTTTTTTTTTTTCATGTAGCATATAGCTCTTCCATGTTCTGCACATGAACTTGAGTCAGCATTTTTTTTTTTGCAAGCAACCATTCTACAGTGAAATTATTCCATGTTCCTGTGTGTGTGTGTGTGGTGCCTCTACATAGGCCAATAGACTGACTGCATTTGGCCCTATGGATGTGGGATGAGGTGGGAGAAAGACTGTTTTGTTTGTTTGAGTTATGCAGATTTCATAGAGATCAGTGCAGATTCGCTTTTCAACTTCTACTTCCTACTGTGAATAATTGAAGCAGTTTATTTTGTGGACCAAAGATTCTACTCGGCTTTGGTGAATCACTTGTAAATTAAGAGATACAATGGATTGAATGCAGTTACCATAATAAATAAATAAATAAATAAAAAACAGGCTCAAAGCACTGGCTGTTATTCTGTCTGATAAAATACACTCATTCTTTTACTGATTACTCAATCAGTGTATAGCAAAAGGGTGGTCAAATAAAAATAGAAACTATGACCTTTTAAGTTTATATTAAGTTAATTCAATGAATTGTGATGAGCAATTAATCTAAAATGAAACCGTAATAGCTGGAGTGTAAAACAGTAAGATGTGGCTATAAATGACAAGGGGCAGGGAGTGTAAAATGAAAATGTACAATCAAAAATATAATTAATTTAAAGCTGAAGACTGAATGAAATACAAAATCGATTTTCTTTTAAAACAGTGAGCAGGATAGAGGTTATTTTAAACAGAAACACTTCTCCTATACCCTTGACCTAATCTGGTCTGTCCTCTTTATCTCCCTCCATCTGCCTCCAATCACCTAACCTCATCTAACAGATAAACCTGTCCGTCTGATAAAACGAGAAGAAGGGAGCCGTGGGGGAAGGGCTGTGTGGGTGGGGAGGGCCAATGAGGTGGGCTTGGATTTTAAATGTATCTCATAAAAAAGAAAAAGAAAAATCCCAATTTACATTACTGGGGTGGGAGACTCCTCTGGGAGAGCACAAGAGGCTTTTTGATGGATGAATCAAAGTACACTATGAAGGGGAAGAGTGTGGTTAAAAAAAAAAAAAAAAATCCTGGATGACCCGATTTTGCAAATTTGGCCCGTGGGAATAGAGAGAGAGAGGAAGTCAGAGACTGAAATGTCACCGATTTAGGAGATGCATTTGGGGAAAGTGATATCGCTCCTCATCCTCTCCAGCCTCAGCTAAATAAAAGAATAAAATTTATCATTGTGGCAAAGAGTGAGAGGAGAGCAAGTGAGAAACTTTTCACCCTTCAGCAGGTTACCGTGTTCTCATTCTATAAATCCTCTAAGACGAATACTTTTTAAAATGCCCTGAAAACACAGATCCTAGGAGAAGTGTTTAGGTTCATTGGGAGGGCTTATTGGAATATCCGAAACAAGATTACAGTCCCTCCCTGCTGTTTATTGTTGGATTTGGAGTAAGGTATTCCTGAGGCCTTAAGATGGATCAGTTGTTGACTTCCTGGTGAGGTGGTGTCAGGTCAGGTAAGTCAACTTGATCAAGACCAGATCAAGTTGAATTACCTTTAATATAAAACCTTGCAGAGACAGTTTGTGAGTGATAGAGAAATAATAGCAATACTAAGAAACCTCTAGAAATTATTTCTGTAGAACTGGAGAGGTACACTTTAAACCCTTACATTTCCACAGTTAGTTCTCACCAATTATTTTAGGAAGTCGTGTATACTATGATGTTAAAAATATGTGTATACTTATTTTTTTGTGAATCAAATTTTTTGTGAACTCCACAAAATGTATCCACAGTGTGGTAGTACTCAAGAAAGGACTCGAGTCTGAATCAAGTCCAAAGGGTACCATTTTCTTGGAGTCCTGTCACAAACAGTTATTCCATTTGAAGTCACCATTGTGGTAATATGTTTTCCAATGGTTAACCCAGTGTAGTCAGTTCAATTAAAGTTTAGCTCCACCCCTAATCAAAGACAACTGAGCAAGCTAATCAAGGTATTCAGAGATACTACAAAATTACAAAAATGTGGATTTAAACAGGGTTTGAGCTAAACTCTGTAGGGCAATCCTCCTGGATCTGAGAAATAATGCAAGACTGTATAAAGCACAGATCACAGAGGAAGTCACTTTTAAACCAAGCAGCTTTCTGTTGGTTATCATGGAGAATTCATGTGTGCAAAATCTGTGTGGCGAAATGTTTCACCCTTAGGTGTGAATTCTATTGAAATGACTGGATTTCATTGTGAAAATCTTCAGAACAACAATCACACCTTAAGATGGGATGATTAGTACCATCAAAAAGACATTACAGAAGATTATGGTCCATACCTCTAGATCACAGACTGTGCGGGAACTTCCTTCCATGAACCCTTGAGCATTATTTGTGGTTAAAAGTGTTATCCCCACCCACTGCAGTCTAGTGTGTTATCTCTCACTTCAGGGAGCAGTACAAGTCCCTGACCAACCACCTTGCTCAAAGACATATTTTCCCATAGGAAGCTGAGGACTGTGTTTAGATGTATGCAAAGTAACACACACTCTAAAAAATGGTTGTTTCAACCCATGGTTAGGACAAATATGAACAAACCCACCTAATTTAAACCAACGGTTGGGTTTGTCCATATTTTACCATTTTTAAGCTATTGATTTTTACAGTTACGCCAACACTGGATAAATGAGAAGAAATAGAGCAAAAAGTCCTAAAAAAGGACACAAATTGGTTCAGTTTAGGTCTCCACATAGTCTCAGCCTCAGACATCAAGCCCACAGACTGCTAACACTCTTGAAACTCTTTTGCAAAGTCAGAACTCTAAAATCTGTTTGGCTGACTTTTACCAGAAATCTGGGAGCATAGTGTAAAGCGGTCTGTTGACGAAGTGCACACTGCTGAAATAATCAGTGCTTCATTTCAGATGGATTAAAACTCTGACAACAAATTTAACAGCTACCAACTAATTTTGGTAGCACTTTATATTAGGTGGCCTTAACTACTGTGTACTTACATTTAAATTAATAATTTGATAAAATGCACTTATTGTGTACATACATGTTTTTACATTGTAATTATATTTTTAAAAATATCTGCATGTAATTACATCTGTAATTCATTTCTGTATTTACATTTATAATTACACTGTTGACCCATCCCTTACCCCTACCCATACCACCAAACCTGTCCCTGATCTTACTTGTATCCCACCTCAATAGCAGCAAAAGTTTTTTACAATACAATATGAACACAATAAGTACATTGTACCTATTTTATTTTTCAGCTCCCACGGGAGCTGATCATGCATGCTCCACTCCCATGCAGCTTATTCACAGACCTAAACTGTTAAGATATCTAATAGTTTGATGGGCCTTACAGGACAAAAAAACAAACAAAAAAAAAAAAAACAAATAAGATGCTGCTTAATTCTGGGTATCCTTTATAGCTTCTGTGGTATGCCATCACAAGGTGACATTGTGCCAATCAGGATTGGAATAGTTGTACATGTGCTTCAGACGTACGTTCCCCATAGCATCGACATTAGACGCAGCGTGGAGTTCCATTGAAAGGGAATCAGCATTATCAGTCACCAGCATAAGGTACATATGTTTTGCACACTGTTACCAGTCTGGGATGCCAGTTTGCTTGTTTATTTCACATTCAGCAATTGTTGAATGTATGCTGTCACTGTTGTCAACAATATGTCATGCTCCTGACTGCAATTATATTCATTATACATTTATTAATTTGAGTAAGTTTACAACTTCCTTGGGGTCAGTAGCTGTTAAAAATTCCCAAATGTGCATGAATGTCCCTAAAATAAAGGAACTCTTTCGATTTTGCTGTATTTAATTGTTGTAGTTACATATTACTGATGTTTATTATTGTGTCTCTTGAATAACCTTGTAATTTTTTTACTTTATCCAAAATTTCAGATGGCTGTGCTGGTCCACTAGCTAGACCAGCACTACTGTATATCAGCATAAACATGGACCAGCATAGAAGCAAAGCAGTAATGCAATTGAATTTTACATAACAGTAACAGAAGAAACTGGTCTAGAAAGGAGTGTTAGTATCCTTTTTTTCCCTGGTATTCAACTAACAAATCACTACTGGGTAATGATGGCCCTTTTGACAGAGTTGAGA
The DNA here is from genome assembly GCA_037101425.1 of Elopichthys bambusa. Lineage (NCBI taxonomy): Eukaryota > Metazoa > Chordata > Actinopteri > Cypriniformes > Xenocyprididae > Elopichthys > Elopichthys bambusa. The sequence goes on along the minus strand of CM074432.1, from coordinate 14,383,439 downwards.
GATCCATCTGAACTATAATAGAGCCTATGACAGTGGGGACTCTGGCATGCCTGAGGTTATTTTACACTTCATTCCACATAGCACAATTAAAAAAGCCATAATGAAATACTTACACAGAAGTATACACAGGGATGAGAGGTAATGAAAAAATACTACCAGCGCTCTTGCTGGTGTGGCTGGCACAATCTTGTTTATAAACTAGGTTTGTTCCCTGTGGTTATGCTAAACTTGCGGTTATAGATGATAAAAGTGTTTTATTTATTTTCCTGCCTATCATATGCTGACGGTGAAAGTCTGACTGCCTGAGGTTGCAAATTTTATCAGCAATTTTAAGTTTTCTACTTAAAGAAAAACAAACAAATGCATAGGGAAAGTTAACATTTCCTAAACTGCCATTTCTTTGTCCAATGTCTTACTTTGGCACAGAAGTAAGAAATTCCCTTGAGCCTGGAGCCAGCTCACAGTATGCTGAAATCTTTAATGTGCTACAATGCCAGATGTTCATGATATGGAAGAAGTGAGCATTGGTGCTGTTACTTTTGAATAAATTCCTCACTCTACGTGTTCTTCTGTGTCTATATTACACAAACATTTACACACACATTTTAGTGTTGTGCTCCCCATCACACATCAAGCACTAATTTAAAAATCAACACTGAAAAAAAAATATAATCGCAACAAATTGGTTTGCAGTGGCAGGATGCTGGCTCAGGGAAATGAATGCCTGAGGCCATCTCCCCCCACCAGATTCAGTCCTGTCAGTGTGCGTGTGAGTGTGTAGAAAGACAGATAGAGGCAAGTTAACTTTAAAGCAAGTGAAGCAAGAAGTAATTGTGAAAAGATGAAGGGTCTTTAGTTTCTCAGGGCTTCTAATTAACTTCACTGTGTTAAGTTATAAATGCATGAAGATTCACTGTTTTGGAGAGAGAATGCCATTCATTGCTAGTGCAATTTTTGATTAGCTAAAAAAGCATAAAAATAAGAAATGATCTGCCATGAGTATAATATGTACAAAAATATCCACGTTTATAACTTTATAAACTAGAATCCCTGTCTTCCGTATGTGAGTTGATTCCGGTGGAAGAGTGAACTTTGACCTGACGCATACGGAATCACAGGATAGAGCAAAACAAAACACCAGTCATGAATTAGAAGTATAAAACAAGATTTTTTTTTAAAGAGAAATGTCACAGGAGCTTGAGTTGGTTGCCCAGCCCTATTTGTTTGAACCGCAAAAGGCATCTACTCTCACCTAAGCTTACGCTACTCCTACATCCTACATCATTCGCTGGAACTTGACTCTCTCGTGAATGGATGTGCTTTTTTGGTCTTCAAAATCTTAGTTACTATTCACTCCCATTATAAAGCTTGGAAGAGCTAGAATACTTTTTAATATAACTCCAATTGTGGACAGAAGAAAGTCATACACACCTAGGATGGATTAAATTATGGGATAATTTAAATTTTTGGGTGAACAAATCCTTTAACATAAGTTAATGCATTACATATCATAAGCTAACAACAACTTAAAGCATTTGTTAATGTATAGGTTAATGTTATAAACAAATATTTATATCTATATCTACAGGTCAATGTTGTATTTTAATATAAATGTTGTATTTTTTCATTGTTATGTCCAAGGTTTTCTGATTGCTTTTTGTCAGTCATTCCTTTGATTGCCATTAGCATTCCTCTTTCTTTGCAGAGGTTGACAGTTGTTGTTTTTTTGTTTTTTTTATAAAGATCCAACCATACTAAAGGAATCCCCCCCTTCACAGGAAGGATTTCTCACTCTCTCATATGTAGAGCGAAGCTGCCACCTGTTCTACAAACTGTCTGTAGTCAGCCACCATATGCCATATAGCTCACCATGAGAAACCAAATCCAGCACTCGTGAATGGTTCGTGAATGGCCACCATTTATACTTTGAGCCTTAGGATGTTTTGTGAATACTGCACCTATTATGTAACACCCAGACATTTAAATACATATTTGAATGAAGTACTAGGCTATATAAAAAATACTTTTATAGTTTGTTAAAATCAAATTCCATACACTGATGTCTATAGAAGCTGCAATAATAACCCTTTCAATTATATAATTTGACATTATATAATGATTTTTATTCACATGATTTTTATTCATATCAGATACACATTGTGTATGAAACAATAAAGTTTACTCTATTCTTCTCCCAGTTCACCAGCCACATACCTTTATGTATTTCGGGGGAAATTATGTATGTCCGAAAATAAATCGGACAGCTCTGAATTGTGGTGCAAACTTATCGCACGACAAAACACATTCACTTCCACATATTTTACAATCAGAATATATCATAAAAATTATGATATAGTTAACAAATTTGTGAATATTTTGACTTAAAAAAGAAAAATATATATAAACGCGATACCTATCTGTCAGCCGCATGACACGTCTCCAAAGAATTAATACGTTCTAAAATAATGTTCTAAAAGAACAGTCGCCTTAAACTCACGCTGGGGGCTCAGCTAGAATATAGAGCTAAAATAAAAAAGAATATAGATAAATTACAATGTAGATTTAATTTGCAATTTGGATTATTTTTTATAAGAGTCCTGATAAATGCGATTTCTACTTCTGAAGTGCTTCTTTTATAAACACCACCACTTTCTCACATAACGCAGTGAAGCAGTCCCTGCATAGAGTGAATTATTGATTTTTGAGCCATCAATATTAACCAATTCAGCAGCACCACTATGGACAGCACCTGGTAACATTGCACTTGTGAAGGTATACCTTAAGCAACGTCCTAAGGTATAGTTAGGTGAACATGCCTGGAAAAGTTAAGGTATACCTTTAGAGTCTTCGTAGCATGCTAAGAGACAATGTTATCGGGAAATCCGGCCCAGATCTTTATGGATAAAATCAAGTACTGTCCTACAATATCTCAATTAAATCCTTTTTCACTCAGAAATTGATCACATTGCAGTAAAAAGGGATTCAAAATGGAGATTCACATTGACTTTAAAAGACCAGGTCACACTTATGTGAATACTGACAAACAAAAACTGGTTGGTTGGTTGGTTGGTTGGTTGGTTGGTTGGTTGGTTGGTTGGTTGGTTGGTTGGTTGGTTGGTTGGTTGGTTGGTTGGTTGGTTGGTTGGTTGGTTGGTTGGTTGGTTGGTTGGTTGGTTGGTTGGTTGGTTGGTTGGTTGGTTGGTTGGTTGGTTGGTTGGTTGGTTGGTTGGTTGGTTGGTTGGTTGGTTGGTTGGTTGGTTGGTTGGTTGGTTGGTTGGTTGGTTGGTTGGTTGGTTGGTTGGTTGGTTGGTTGGTTGGTTGGTTGGTTGGTTGGTTGGTTGGTTGGTTGGTTGGTTGGTTGGTTGGTTGGTTGGTTGGTTGGTTGGTTGGTTGGTTGGTTGGTTGGTTGGTTGGTTGGTTGGTTGGTTGGTTGGTTGGTTGGTTGGTTGGTTGGTTGGTTGGTTGGTTGGTTGGTTGGTTGGTTGGTTGGTTGGTTGGTTGGTTGGTTGGTTGGTTGGTTGGTTGGTTGGTTGGTTGGTTGGTTGGTTGGTTGGTTGGTTGGTTGGTTGGTTGGTTGGTTGGTTGGTTGGTTGGTTGGTTGGTTGGTTGGTTGGTTGGTTGGTTGGTTGGTTGGTTGGTTGGTTGGTTGGTTGGTTGGTTGGTTGGTTGGTTGGTTGGTTGGTTGGTTGGTTGGTTGGTTGGTTGGTTGGTTGGTTGGTTGGTTGGTTGGTTGGTTGGTTGGTTGGTTGGTTGGTTGGTTGGTTGGTTGGTTGGTTGGTTGGTTGGTTGGTTGGTTGGTTGGTTGGTTGGTTGGTTGGTTGGTTGGTTGGTTGGTTGGTTGGTTGGTTGGTTGGTTGGTTGGTTGGTTGGTTGGTTGGTTGGTTGGTTGGTTGGTTGGTTGGTTGGTTGGTTGGTTGGTTGGTTGGTTGGTTGGTTGGTTGGTTGGTTGGTTGGTTGGTTGGTTGGTTGGTTGGTTGGTTGGTTGGTTGGTTGGTTGGTTGGTTGGTTGGTTGGTTGGTTGGTTGGTTGGTTGGTTGGTTGGTTGGTTGGTTGGTTGGTTGGTTGGTTGGTTGGTTGGTTGGTTGGTTGGTTGGTTGGTTGGTTGGTTGGTTGGTTGGTTGGTTGGTTGGTTGGTTGGTTGGTTGGTTGGTTGGTTGGTTGGTTGGTTGGTTGGTTGGTTGGTTGGTTGGTTGGTTGGTTGGTTGGTTGGTTGGTTGGTTGGTTGGTTGGTTGGTTGGTTGGTTGGTTGGTTGGTTGGTTGGTTGGTTGGTTGGTTGGTTGGTTGGTTGGTTGGTTGGTTGGTTGGTTGGTTGGTTGGTTGGTTGGTTGGTTGGTTGGTTGGTTGGTTGGTTGGTTGGTTGGTTGGTTGGTTGGTTGGTTGGTTGGTTGGTTGGTTGGTTGGTTGGTTGGTTGGTTGGTTGGTTGGTTGGTTGGTTGGTTGGTTGGTTGGTTGGTTGGTTGGTTGGTTGGTTGGTTGGTTGGTTGGTTGGTTGGTTGGTTGGTTGGTTGGTTGGTTGGTTGGTTGGTTGGTTGGTTGGTTGGTTGGTTGGTTGGTTGGTTGGTTGGTTGGTTGGTTGGTTGGTTGGTTGGTTGGTTGGTTGGTTGGTTGGTTGGTTGGTTGGTTGGTTGGTTGGTTGGTTGGTTGGTTGGTTGGTTGGTTGGTTGGTTGGTTGGTTGGTTGGTTGGTTGGTTGGTTGGTTGGTTGGTTGGTTGGTTGGTTGGTTGGTTGGTTGGTTGGTTGGTTGGTTGGTTGGTTGGTTGGTTGGTTGGTTGGTTGGTTGGTTGGTTGGTTGGTTGGTTGGTTGGTTGGTTGGTTGGTTGGTTGGTTGGTTGGTTGGTTGGTTGGTTGGTTGGTTGGTTGGTTGGTTGGTTGGTTGGTTGGTTGGTTGGTTGGTTGGTTGGTTGGTTGGTTGGTTGGTTGGTTGGTTGGTTGGTTGGTTGGTTGGTTGGTTGGTTGGTTGGTTGGTTGGTTGGTTGGTTGGTTGGTTGGTTGGTTGGTTGGTTGGTTGGTTGGTTGGTTGGTTGGTTGGTTGGTTGGTTGGTTGGTTGGTTGGTTGGTTGGTTGGTTGGTTGGTTGGTTGGTTGGTTGGTTGGTTGGTTGGTTGGTTGGTTGGTTGGTTGGTTGGTTGGTTGGTTGGTTGGTTGGTTGGTTGGTTGGTTGGTTGGTTGGTTGGTTGGTTGGTTGGTTGGTTGGTTGGTTGGTTGGTTGGTTGGTTGGTTGGTTGGTTGGTTGGTTGGTTGGTTGGTTGGTTGGTTGGTTGGTTGGTTGGTTGGTTGGTTGGTTGGTTGGATGGATGGATGGAAATTGAATGAGAAAAATATAACTTTTATATACTGTGTAATATACATAATATATGTAATATACTCTCCAGATCTTCATTTAGGCATAGATAGCTGTTTTAACTTCATTATGTACAGTATAACTGTATGAATTATGTGGATTAAAAGAAAGACAAAAAAGGACAAGGGCAGTGAGAAAGGGGGGATATGGGCAAAAGAAAAAAACATCAAAGTTATTGACTGAAATAGAGCAATTTCTAGGCCTTATAAAGTGGCAGGGATAATGCATTGCATTGTTCATAAGATGATTATGTTGTTAAATGAGACACTGCAGTCTTCTTGTAAGTACATAATCCTAGGATCTTTGACTGCCATGCAAATGTACCAGATGTCAGTGTGCTTGACACAAAGCCAAAAGTACAAATTCTTCTCTTGCTCTTTCACCCCTCCTCTTCTGATACACCTACAACACAACAGTGACTATGAAACATTACCCTAAATGGCAAATATCTATATTTTTCCTTTCTTCATTTTTTAAATTAAACATGCATTAAACTATCAATGGCAGGTTTTGTGTGACTGTTTGTAACGGTGGAACGAGAGTAGGAACCAGATGCAGCAAACATTTATTCAAACAAACATAATAAAAGTAAATCCAGAACATGAAGGAAAAACTGATAATATCATCATCAAATATCCACAGATTTCACACCAAGGTTTATACTTGATCAAAAGTGTGGTTTGTCATTAAAAAAATATATAAATATTGTTTTATAAACTATAGCAAGAGACTGTTGAGATCATATATTTTTAAAACCATATTAAACAAAAAAAAAAAAAAAAAACAAAACAAAAAAAAAAAATTTTTGGATTACTTCTATGTCTAGACACACAGAGACATCAAGAATCAGCGTATAAATCTCAACAATGGTGACATGCTTAATGCTGCAATGCATGCTGGGAGCCATCATATTATAAAACTCATCCATGGCTCCCAGCATGCATTGCAGCATTAAGCATGTCACCATTGTTGATATTTATACACTGATTATTGATGTCTCTGTGTGTCTAGACATAGAAATAGTCTAAAATGTTTTGTGCCTAATGTGATTTTAAAAATTTGATTTCAGTGCTCCAGCTTGTTATAGTTTCTTTGATTGTAAAACCATATTTATTTGTTTTTAATGACAAACCACACTTTTGACCAAGTATAAACCTTGAGATGAAATCTGTGGATATTTGATCATGATATTATCAGCACAGATCCAACAGATCAGTCCCAGTATTTTTCTTGGCTTTTTTTTTTTTTTTTTTTTTTTCCACCATAACAGCTGTGTCTTACAAACATTGAATTACGGCAGTCAGAGAAACACTAATGTTAAAAGTCAAGGTCAAGAGCCCAACTAAAGCAAACACTTTCCACCACGATGGTGACATTAAACTTTATTATTTTCAACAGTATCTCCAGTTTAATAAATACAAATAAATGTATGGTCCATTGTTGCAACTTTGAGTAAAAAAATACTTGAGAAATTTAAGGCAGTTTCTATATGATGTGAACAAGATTTTTAAGAAAACTATTTGAACTTTAAGTTCAGTGTACTTAAAACTTTAAGTTGACTGAACTAAGTACTCAATTTGTAAAATTAAATTACCAGTCCTCCTAAGTACTCTTTACTATGTGGTAATTAGTTTCATCAATTCAAATTTATGAGTTAACTTACTTGCTAAATTTAAGGCAATCGGTTTCCTTAAGCTTTTTATGTAAACCCAACGTAATTAAGCTTTCTAAGTAAATTCAACTAATTACATTTTACAGTGAACAATACAGTTACGCATTCTGAATTTGTTAGCTATGTATCTTTATTACCAAAAAAAGTAAAAGAAACAACATCACACTTTTCCCTTCTCGCTCTCTTGAAAAGTTTGGCAAAAACTTTACTCTCCTATTCCTTTTATCTCTCTTCTTTCTTTTCTCCTCTGGGAATGTGTACCGAATTTGTCATCAGAAACCATTCATTCTCAACGTCTGCCTCACAAGGGAGAGTTCAGTGAACATCTGGTTGCCCCAGGAGACAGTCCAGTGACGTCATGACGTCAACAGAGCACCAGTACAGTCTATGTTCCTCCCTGTCCTTACCTCCCTCATCCACACACACACACACCCTCATTTGCGCTTTCTCATTTGCAATGAATACTCTCCATCCAGCATCCAGGCTCTAAAAGAGGTCATTCTTGAAGAATGGAAAAAGATAGATGTTGCAAAATGTCGCCAACTTGTTCATTCCATGCCTAGAAGACTTGGTGCTGTCATTAAAAATAATGGAGGTCATACAAAGTACTAGATGTAGTAGTTTTTGTTGTGTGGTGTACTCATTTTTGCATCACCCTAATTTGAGTAAAACGTGTGTAAAAATTTGTAATCTAAGTTATATTATTAACCTTACTTTCATGTTATAAGTTAAACAGATGTTTAAACTTAGTTTAAAAATAAACTTAGTCTTGTCAACATTTTGGAAATTGTTTTTGTGTTCATTGAGATATTGTTTAAAATGGTACTTTTCAAAGGGGGTGTACTCATTTACGCCGAGCATATATATATATATATATATATACACACAACGATCAGGATCAGGTGAAGTGAATAACACTGATTATCTTTTCATCAGAGCACCTGTTAGTGTGTGAGATATATTAGTCTATTGAACATTTTGTCCTCAGTGTTGATTTTATTGGAGGCAGGAAAAATGCGTAAGCATTTGAGCGAGTTTGACAAAGGCCAAATTGTGATGGCTAGACAACTGGGTCAGAGCATCTCCAAAACTGCAGCTCTTGTGGGGTGTTCCGGGTCTACAGTGGTCAGTATCTATCAAAAGTGGTCCAAGGAAGGAACAGTGGTGAACTGGTGACAGGGTCATGGGCGGCCAAGGCTCATTGATGCACGTGGGGAATGAAGGCTGGCCCATGTGGTCTGATCCATCAGTTGTAATTGCTCGAGAAGTTAATGCTGGTTCTGATAGAAAGGTGTCAGAATACACAGTGCATCACAGTTTGTTGCGTATGGTGCTGCATAGCCGCAGAACATCAGGGTTGACCCCTGTCCACCACCAAAAGTGCCTTGAAGTGCATAGCATGTCATACTGCAGGCCATTAACTACACAAAAGTCTTAGGTGAACTCCCCTTAAACATTGTTGGGGACAGCACCATATTTAATTATATCAGTTGATTTTGATTAGATCTATTAGATGTGGCTCCCTTCAACAGGTATCACTTTGACAATGTCAAAGCAGAATTCCTAATTTCACTATAAAACTAATGTGATTAAACACATATTAAGTGAGAAATAGTCTATTTTAAAAATGTAATGTTTAGATCATTTAATTTTGTACTTTTGTCAAATTAATTTCCCACTTGTCACCCTCCTTGTATCACCATCATTCTTAATTGCATTTTGCAGGGTGCAGTTATAATTTTCATATCATTTTGATTCATCTTAGATTCACTTAATCAAATGAGCCGAAGAGCTATTGGCACAGGGGATGTGACTCCGTGATGAAGTGCCCAGTTATAAGAGTTTTATTTATAATGAAGTTGTGATTGCCTAAATGAGATAATGTTTAAGTTGAATTTCCTATTCCTTTTTTCACAGCAGTTAAAACAGATAGTTTTACTGAACAGAACAATTCTTTATAGCTATTTAGTGTTTTGTTCGCCTATAATTTGTATACACAACACCTTTGACACAGAATTCATAAATATAGACCATTTTGTGCTTGTCTATGGAGCTGCCCTCAGGCCAGAAAAGAGTATTTTTTTTACAACCATGAACTTGTGCCCACGATTTTGTAATCTTAAACTTAGTGTTCCCTTATTTGTACAATCCATGAATTTATAAGCTTGCTCTCAGTACTCACATATACACACAGTACCCTCAAATGATCACATTTCTTCTTAGTGGCCAGAGGGAGACAATTGGCACATTCTCTGTAGAAAGTGGAGGCACTGTTGAGCTTTCTTCGTTGTGTGGTCCAGGTAAGGTCATTCAAGTTCAGTAAACAAAAAAGCTGTGGTCTGCTGACAGTTTCTACTGTTGTTCGATCAATGATGCACGCTGATTAGATTGCGGATGGCTCTCTGTCTTCTAAAGAACAGGTTTATTGTCATCTAGAACCATATTTACAGTCTAATCATTACAGCTGATTAGAGCAGTATCTGAGTGCTCATTAAGCCTGATTTGGCCTGATATTGGGTTGTTGTGCTTTTCAACCTCTGCTCCACAGAGCATCAACTGAATATTGGTAAATGGGAATTTCAGATCATTTCAGTTTCTGAGGATATTGAGAGCTGTAGACTACCAACCAACTTACTTGTTCACTCCCTCTCTTGCTCCTTCAGTTCTTGTACTTTTATTGTATATATTAAATTTTACCTTTCAAGATGTTCTGCAGGTGTGTAGTATAAATACATTCTTGGACATGCTACATCTGCCCTGTTGTCATTGTTCTTTGACATCATGCATTCTTCGACCGGGCATACTACAACAAATCAACAATTCAGCTCCTGTGGCTTTATGTGACAACAAGGTGTCCACTGGTAACACACTTTAGAATTCCAGCAGTAGCCTATGTCATCCAGGTGAAGTTAATTGAAAGTTATTGAAACAATAAAAAAAATATATATTCACATTACAGTCATTTTAACTAGAAAATTTAACAAAGCCATTTAAAAATGTTTTGATAAGACAATCAGACAGACAAACAGGGATTTAAGTCATGTAAAAGAGTTACTAAATCAACCAGCTACAAGGTGAATCACATTACAAACTTTGATTTGAAGCAAAAAAAAAAAAAAAAAAACACACACACACTAAAATCACATAAAACATTGCAAATGACATAAATTAAAAATGACTGATGAATATAAAACAGAATGCCCGGTTCAGATTACACGATTTTAGCCCGATTTTTCCCCGATTTGCTTGATGTATGGTGTCCTGGGGGAAAACAAGATTCGATCGTTTCAGCTCCTGTAGTGTGTCATAGTGGACGACAACCGATGCTGCGTCTGCGATGCTTCACTACATCATGACAGAAAGACTAGCATGTTTATTTTTTGTTTGTTTGTTTTGTTTTTGTTTGTTTTTTTCCTGGTCATCCACGACAAGTTCCTTCACATGTCGGACACTGGCCAATAGACGCACAGAAGCGCCTTCCTACATGCTTTCAAATATGCCGAAATGAAATTTACAATGGAGGAAATGTTTGTCGAGATATGGCAACAATACTTCTGCATTTATGAGGTTTTCTCAAGGGACTAAGTTACCGTGACAGAGTGAAAAAAGGTAAATGAAACATATGTTCAGTTCAATCCAGATGCGTCCAATTTTAGCCTTTTCTGACGACAAAACAGAGCAAAACACGCTGCTAGCCATTGTTTGTTTATGCTCACGGTACCTTCTGTCAGTTGATAGTCTCGCCTTCTCACGGTTAAAAGACGGCACTCAATGAATGGTCAGGTAGCAACGTGTAGTCTGACATATTTCTTGTCCACGACACAAGATTTTAGGAGTCAAAATCGTATAATCTGACACAGTGACTATCATGACCTACAAAAATATTGTCTGAACCCGGTCATAAGACAGTTGTTCAATCTTGAATTTTGCGCCACTCTGTTAAAAGAATTATGCATATTCAGTTTTCAGTCAAGTTATTCAGGCAATTTTGGTATTTACTGTCACAATTACTGCAATACTGAATTAACAAATCTTGTTAGTTTTATAAACAATAAAGCACACTTATGGGCCACAAAATGGTACATTCTTTGTCTGTTTCTTTCCAACTCGCTCATACATCTTTCTTTCTGTCTCCCAGTTGTATTTCTGTGACTCTGGGCATAATAACGGCTTTCAGACTTTCCTCTCAGGATCGCTGGTGGCTTGGTGTGGTACAGTCTAATGACTGTTTTTTTTTTTTATTTATTTATTTTTTTTTTTTTCCCCACCACTCTACAGTAAAGCCCCAACTAGGGCCTTCCAAGCACATCTCCACTGGCCAGGAATAGCGTGCCTGCTTAACCTGGATAAGACGGCCAGGGAGCGTTCACGCCTCAACCAATGTATAATAGTGCTTCCAATGATGCCCCTAGTTGACTCCCTTTCACTCCGTGCCCCCAGCCCTCTTTCTTTTCAGATGGCTGGTTAGGCATTCACAGCCTTGTAATGAATTCAGGCACAGTACAGGCCAAGAGAAATGAAGGGACTGTGCTGAACACAACGGACTTGGGTAGAGGCAAACAAAACAACAGAGAAAAGAAAAAATGTTCAGTTTAAGTTTAGAGAAGCCGTGCCATCTGCATTCTAGCATAAAATATGAGTCTTTTGTTTGTTTTGATTTATTTTGTTCTCTCAAGGCAAGCACTGGTCGCTTTCGGAAACATTGCTCTTTTGCCTGCGAGGCCTGTACCCTTAAGGCTTGTAATGAGATGGGTGATTCTTTCCTGGTCTTATATAATGAGAACCTGGAGGCATTATCATACAACTTTGTGTGTGTGTGTGTATGCACATGTCAGCGTTCTACCTGTATCTTAGATTTCCCATCATGCTTTGCTGCTGCCCACAGCGCTGCAGGGCTCAGTTGAGATTTAGAATGTTGGAATTGGATTTTCTAGGCTTCACAGGTAATGAAAAGCAACACTCCCACTACTCTTTCTCTGTGATTTCCCAAAGCCACTATTGCCGCTGATTTTTTTTTTTTTTTTTCTTATATAGCATTGGACCATTTATATCATCTCATTTAACTAGGGAATGGACATATGTCTCAGAAGGCTTTATATATATATATATATATATATTTTTTTTTTTTTTTTTTTGTATGACTGAGCTCTGTATATATTCCCTATATAAACAGATGACAAAATAAAGGCTCCCTCATTGACTCTCTTGTGTTTGGGTTAACCCTTGTTAACAGTTATAATTCCTCAATTTATTTATTTTTTTTTTTTTTTCTGCATTGCCTTCTGCTGTTTGAAAGAGCTAGACAAAATGACTGAAATAAACTTATGAATAACAAGTAGTTGTTTTATATCATGTCCATTTTTTTCATTCATTGACATGACTGTGTGTTTATGATAAACTGCTCTAGGGTTTTGCAAGTGCATTTCTGTTTTATTTTTTCAACATAAATGTGAAAGTTGTTAAACGTGACAAATAAAACTAACAAATATTCTGTAAATAATGGAAAGCATTACTGGATTAGTACTGAGTTACTAAATTAAATAATAATTAAAATACACTATCTTTCAAAAGTTTGTAAAAAAAAAAAAAGTTTTAAAATGTTTTTTTAAAATAGCCTAAGTGTCTTATGTTCATCAAGGCTACATTTATTTGTCAGTAATACTGTCAAATACAATATTACACCTCCATTACTCCAGACTTTAGATTTGGTGCTCAAGTAACATTGCTTATTAATATCAGTATTGAAATCAGTTGCTTAATATTTTTTGAGGAAGCAGTGATGCATTTTTTTTCAACATTTTTATTTTTTTTTAAATTATTTTTTATTTGTATTTTTTTCTTGATTTTAATTGATTGTTTTATGTATTATTGTGCCCATGAATTTTAATGTATTATTTAATGTATTTTTGAATGCAAATATTGATTTATATATATATGTATATTATTAGGGCTGTTAACGTTAACGCATGTGATTAATTCAAAATCCTTAACGCGTTAAAATAATTTGACCCATTTAATGTGAAAAAAATTACGGAAGCATGTGAAATTGCGTCATAACGTAATTTACGTCACGCAGTTAAATGATATAATGCTGCGTTCACGCCACCTCATATTTACCGGAGTCTTGAGATGACAACACGTGATGTTATATTCTGAGCTGTTACGTGTTTCCATGGCACCATTGTCAACGCCTAAATAAATCTACAGCGGTCAGGTGGTACAGCGGCCACGTGGTACATCTGGGAGCTTTCAGAAAACTCCCAGCTTACAAGCTAAAGCAATGCACTCACAGGCACGCAGGGAGTATGGCAAGGCGATGCAGTGTCTCGTTCCCTATTCAGGGAACCAGGGTTACATACGTAACCCGAGATGTTCCCCTTCATGGGAACTTCGAGCTGCGTCGAGATGCATTGGGAACGCTATCCAACACAATAGTCAGGTTCCAGGCCGGAGTCCTTGTACGTAGAGAAGGCCTAAGCCTCAGAGTACCACGAAGAAAGCATATGACTAGGGGGTCTCTTCCCACAGAAGAATCACCCAAAGGAGCATGATAGGTGGATATAGCCACTGCATAAACTTTTAAGGTGGAAGGAGACAAAGCTTCCGAGAACTTCTCTTGAAGAAACTGCAGCAGTAAGCTGACGGGACAATGGACAGGATCCAACTGACATTGTCTACACCAGTTAGAAAACAACTTTCATTTATAAGCATACAACTTCCTCGTGGAGGTAGCTCTGGAGTGGAGAATGGTCTCCACAACCTCGGTTGAGAGACCGGATTCTATGAGCCTAGCCCCTCAGAAGCCAGGCCCACAGTTTCCACGACTCCGGGCGGGGGTGAAGTATTGTGCCGCCCGCTTGAGACAGGAGGTCCGGTGGGGAAGAAATATTTGAAAGGCCGCAGATTGCTTCTTTGTCTCCTGGAACCTCTCGACGTCAGATGTAACAGAGTCGCCGAAGAGGCCCAGAGGAGACAGCGGCGCATCCAGGAGGATGTTCTTGTCTTTGTCTTTGATGTCAGACAAGTTCAACCATAGGCCACCACGGTTGCCATAGAGCGGCCGATTGTTTTGGTCGTCTCCTTGGTGGCCCGGAGAGACAAATCAGTAGCTTTTCTCAGCTCCTGGATGGCTTCAAAACTTACTTCCCTGCTCTCATCAATCTCCCCCAGCAGGTCAGCCTGATAGGCTTTGGTCGACATGGTATGTAGACATGCCACGGCCTGACCTGCTGCCGTATAAGCTTTGCCCACCAGCGCAGATGTTGTTCTTAGCGGCTTGGTGGGCAGCGTCGGGGATTTGAGGGACGATGCAGACTTGGGTGAGAGATAGCCCGCATGCGTCTCATCAACCCGAGGCATCGCCCCATTACCATATTGTTTCAGCCCCATGATGTTTGAATAAGTTGACGTTTGGGGGCTGAAAACTCTGTACTGAACCGGTCTCTTAAAAGAACGGTAATTCCAACGCTGAGGTTGCAACCTGGAGTGCAGAAAACGCTCGTCTAGTTTGCTTTTCTGACGAGTTTCACTTTTTTTAGCTGGCCACTCAATGTTCAGTTTCTCTACTGCCCTGGTCACAACGTCAAGCAGCTCCTCAACTCACAACACTCACAACATCTCCCATCCACAACATCCCCCCCAGTGCCTCTCTCTGGGGGGGAGAAACCGCAGTGCATGCTTCCACCACCAGAGGAGAGCCACTGGGTCTGGCAGGTGAGGGCAGAGAAAGGGCTGGGCCCGTCTCTAACCCTCTGTCAGATCCATTTGTGAACCCCACGAATGAATCCACCGCTCTGCCTAAGCAGAAGCGGGACCCGATCCATGGGGAACACTGGCCGAGGCATCCTCCTTATCATCAAAGAGCACCCAGCAAGAACAGAGTGTTCTTAAAGACAGCTTTTCGCAATGCACACAGACAGCTCCTTCGAAAGCTGCCTGGGCATGCTCCACTCCTAGACAAACAACACACATCTTGTGTGTATCCCCACCCATAATAAAACGCGGGCAGGGATGAACACACTTAATGAAATGCTGCTTGCTCGCCATTATAGCATCTTATTTATATGTGTGTATATATATATATATATATATATATATATATATATATATATATATATATATATATATATGGTGTAATACTGATACTCTTGTCCTCAAACAAAGAGATTGTTTCTGTATGTGTAACTGACAGACAACACCAAATAAGACACACAATAACACAGAGCGCTTGCTAAAGACACAGAAGCTAGCGTTCTTTGTTCTGGGTATGGTTTATAGTTTCCTGGTCTGTGACGTCACCTGCCTCTGACGTTCCGTCACGCCACTGGTTCAATTTCACAAGTGCTTCATGATGCAATCATGCAGGAGCGTTCCCAATGCATCTTTACGCAGCTCGAGGTTCCCATGAAAGGGAACTATGTTTCTCGGCTGGATAAAGCAAAGTAGCTTCTTGCTATGAAAGTTTTGATGGATGTAAAGATAAGTAAAGATAATTGCAGTGATGTACAGAAGCACACGTGAGTGTTATATTGATGCGCAAATAAATCTCAACTGATCGCACACTGTATTTATGCACAGACACATTTCAGTACATTCATGTTGTTTTCACACACATTCAGGATAATATTTCGATTTGTCCTGTGTATGTTGCTGTGTACTTTAGTATGCAGGTCAAGGCAGTTGGTTTAGGTCTTTTTGGCATCTCCATGTGGTCCTGGTCCAACTTGTCTTGTCTAAAACATAAACAAGCTCTTTGCTATTACACATACTATACACTATGAATTCTAAAACTTTTTTTTTTTTTTTTTCACTGTGATTTTTTTAATGGGTGCTTTGGTGTCCATAAATGTATGAATTATATGAAATGGTTATTTGGTGTCATCTAAGACATCTAAATTTACCTTGAAAAAAGCTGAAAAATTCAGTTTTGTGAAAATCACACTTCAATCTGATGGTTTACTTTGCTGGAGATATAGGCAATGGTGGCAAAATGGACGTGTTAAACAAGAGAATTAAGGTGTGAGATTAAGGGTGCGCGATTAAAGAAATAAATATATTGACAGCCCTAATATATTTTTTATATTTATTATATTTAATATAACAATATTTATTTGCATGAAAGATCATTCCTGGAAGCATGATCATCACTGGAAGCAAAGAATTTACTACTGTAGTTCTAGATAAGCTGGTACCGTTAATGTGGAGTGAGGGAAGTAATACTCAACATGGATGCTTCCTTACCAAAGTGACAAGAAGGCCCATGTTGTGTAAATCACTTTTAGAGGCATCTAAGAAATGGGCTGTGGATGGGACACCTGCACTAGCATGAGACTTATTGCAAATGAAGAAAAGGAAGGTGTTTATTGGAGATTGTCAGGAGTGATATCCTTTTGGAAAGGATGGGAAATAGGATTGAGTGGGCAGCAGGTTGCACGATGGGCAGTAAAAAGCTGCAGTCCATTCTGATCAGTACAGGAGATGGATCAGGTAGTAGCAAGTCTCGAATGAATGAACTGCTGATGCTGCAGTGGTTTTAAATTCTTCAATGGTAAGACATGATTAAGAAGAAGTGAGCAATAGTGATAGAGCCAAGATCTGGGGGGGTATACAGCTATTAAGAGACTGGATTTTTATGGTGAGGTAGTACAGTATGTAGCAGTGAGATGTGTTTCTGAAAGACAGTGGCGAGTGGGAAAGAGGGTATAAGAAGTAATAAGACAGAGTCGCAGTAAGAGTATTGGAGGGGTCACGTTGATCCTTGTAAACACAAGGTCAAGTTGTTTGCCGAGTGCCAACTCTGTCTCAAACATGCAGTGAAAATGTGAAACGCTTTAATCTGAGTCAGTTGTCAAGAACAGGGTAAAAAAAAAAAAAAAAAAAAAAAAAACCTTTTCTATGAGGGGACCCTTTTTTTTTTTTTCTTATGTTGGGGCATTGATGTTTTTTTAAGGTTGTAATGTGGGGGAAGGTTTTATAATTACCTCATTAAATGTATCTGTGCTGTCTATGTCAATTATTAAATCATTAAATCAATCAGAATACAATAAACTGTTAACAATAAAGTTTGATCAACGTCAACAAAAGCCGGTAACACTTTAGAATACTGATCCTTTATTAACGAATAAATACACAGGAACAAATGAGTAATGCATTATTAACACTCTAGTAACTACTATTAACTAACAAGAAACTCTGATTAATGAAATAGTAAGTAATAGTGCTCAGTTGAATGTGGTAGTTCACTATTAGCTAATCAGTAACTACTGTTTTTTCATACCTCCCAGAGAACTACTAAGAACTACTAAATACAGGTTCATAATTAACATGAATGATGCATAATGTATAATTAATTCTAAAGTAAAGGTCATGGTAACCCACTAGTAATGACTGAAGTATTACCAAATCCTTCAGATGGAATTACTAATATTTGGATCAGTATTCTAAAGTGAGAAACATGATAACTCTCTAGTAACTACTGAAGTCATTGTAAACTTTTGGACTTTGTGTAAAGTAGTGGATAGTAATAACTCAAGAGTTACTATATAACTTTAAAGTAACTACTACTTATTTGAATCAGTATTTTGAAGTGAAGATCATGGTAACCCACTAGTAATTACTCAAGTGTTACTACATCCTTCTAAAGGAACTACTAATTATTTGGATCAGTATTCTAAAGTAAAGATTATGGTAACCCACTAGTAATTACTTAAGTGTTACCAAATACATCATAGGGAATTACTGTACAAATACATACAAATACCTCAAAAGTTTACTCCAGTAGTTACTGGAGAGTTATCATGTTTCTCACTTTAGAATACTGATCCAAGTAATTAGTAATTCCTTCTGAAGGATTTCGTAATACTTCAGTCATTACTAGTGGGTTACCATGACCTTTACTTTAGAATTAATTATACATTATGCATCATTCATGTTAATTATGAACCTGTATTTAGTAGTTCTTAGTAGTTCTCTGGGAGGTATGAAAAAACAGTAATTACTGATTAGCTAATAGTGAACTACCACCTTCAACTGAGCACTATTACTTACTATTTCATTAAACAGAGTTTCTTGTTAGTTACTACAGTGTTAATAATGCATTATTTATTTGTTCCTGTGTAGTTATTTATTAATATAGGATCAGTATTCTAAAGTGTTACCCAAAAGCCATATTCACATTACAAAGGTGGAACAGAAGCTGCATCTGACATGGCATTTTTATTTATTTACCCAGACTGTTTAATGCTGCTCAAAGGTGGTATGAATGAATTTACACAACACTATTTCATATTGTCTTGAGATTAATGTAGGGGAAAAAAAAAAACAAAAAAAACATTATAGTCGATTATTGCATTTGATACTGCACTTTAAACATGACAAACATAATCAGTAGCCTATAGTTTAATTGCATCCTTTGCTGGCTTATCATGAATTTGTGTATTTTTGTTCATTTTTGACACAGTCACCCTCATGTTCTGTTTGTTTTGGTATTCTCTTGTCATATGTGCCCACTTGTTCTACGTTCCCGCCACCCATCAGTGACCATGGACACTAACCACCATCACAGCTGCACGTCATTAGTTAATCTTCCTTTGTGTATTTAAGTTTGTTTGTTTTCAGTTCCTTGTCCGATCACCATCATTATATGTTGTGTTGTATCTTTTGGCACAAAGCCCTATAATTTCCAACCCCTTTGAGAAGTAGAAGTGTGATCATAGTTAACAAAAACTAAAATGAAATTAATTTTTATTTTATTTTATTTTATTATTTATTTGTTTATTTATTTATTTATTTTATTTTATTTATTTATTTTGATACAAGCTATATTAGAACAAAAATGAAACCTTTAAAACTTGCCTCCACTGGGCATCACTAGGCCCTTTTTAGCCTTTAGATTTGTTGGTTTAATATAAAAATGTCTGCCTTAATACAAACAACGACAACGACAGACTGGGCCGAGAACTCGATTAAACACGATAACACAATAAATGTTATTGCAGTTAGTGCATATATCAGCTCTGGCAGCCCTGAAATATTAAAACTAAAGGTAAAATAAAAACTACAATTCAAACTCTGGAGAGAGAGAGAGAGAGAGAGGATAAATAAAATAAAATAAAATTAACAAATGACAGAAAAGTGAAAACTAAAGTAAATCAATAAATAAAATCAAAACTAGTTTTGTATTATAAGTTTCTTCACTATTACACATGTCAATGACACTTCTCAAAAGTCATGCAGATTCACACTGAAAGGGATAGTGTCACAGTCACCAATTCCAGCACTACGTTTCCCAGCATCCCTTCTGTCCTGCACCTGCACGTCATCATCCTCACCCGCACCTGAAGTCACTCATCATTATTATCACTCATCTGGACTCCCTTTATAAACAGTCACCTTCCTCACCATTGTTGTCCGTTATCTTACGTTGTTAGTGTTGTGTAACCTCTGTTCCTGTTTGTTTCATTGGATTGCCTATTAAAGTCTGACTCTTTATCCTATATTCCGCATCGTGTGTACTCCTACACAGCTAACTGTAACAGATAGTTCACCCAAAAAAGTTTATTCACTCTTGTGTCACTCAAAACCCATGAAGATATTTGTGTTCAGATAATGCTGAGTCCAAGTCTTCTGATAAGACACGATCTATTATGAACAGATTTAATTAAGGCTTTTATTCACAAACATTGCACATAAATGCACATAGCTGTGCATGCTTGAGGCATAAGATCGAACTTCATTGAGCATGTCTCTTTACTCCAAGAAGACTTGGATTAAAAAACTCGATTCACATGGATTACTTGATTACTTTACGAAAATTGTGATTGCGCTGATTTTAAATGGATAGACAAAAATATTAAAAACATCTTCATATGACATACGACTGAGGGTGAATAAGCAATAACATAATTTTCACTTTCAGGTGAACTATTCCTTTAAAAACTTCTGGAAAACCATACGGGACTATTGCAACTGAAGTATATAATCTGAAGTCTGTACAGGGAAGCAAGACTGCAATTTGACAGAACCTTTAGAGTTCAATTAAATAAAAAGGAGCCACATCACACTTCTTTTTGGTCTTGCTCGCTCTGACCCTGCCCTCCTCGAATTTAAGGCTCAGAACCCTCATATCTCTTCCTGCCATGATCAACAGAAAATGTACACTAACTTCTTTATCACAAATCTCTTTTTAATATTTTTTTTTTCTTTTCTGCAGGTGGTAATAGTGCACCATTAATTCCAGCAGGCAAACAGCATACTATTTTGTGAAGCAATTTAAAATTAGCCTAATTTACATAGAAAGGAGGTGTTTTTATGGTGTAAATGCCTTTATTTAATTAATAATTAATTTAAATCCTCACAGTGCACAATATTTCAGATAGTGGTTGGTTAAACTGGACTGCAGGTGATAAATAAGATGCTGATTTCAGCGCTGAAAAACTAGTCATCAAAAAGGAGCAACTATTTTGTGAATTCGCACTTGTGACTTTCATCCAGAAAAGATGGAAACAAAATTAAGTTTTTTTTATTTTTTTATTTCCAAACCTGAGCAGTACACACACACACACACACGCACACACATTGATTTCCTATCAGTAGCGTTGAGATAGCTCTAATCCTGTGTGCTTTCAGTATTTGTCTTCAATCAGATAATACCTCCCTCTGAATACCAAGAGGTAGCTGATTTTGTCTGTCTGTGTGTCCAGACAATTATCAGCCATCACTTCCCCATCAGCCTCAGACAGAGCTCTTTCCCAGTGCTACTAATTACTGGCCACTATAAGACAATAGCCCATATGAGCACTGTCATCCTAAAGATCACTCTGCATCCCACCACCATGGCTCAAGTTGGAGGCAATGTCTTCCTCACTTAACGAATACTAAGGGAGCCATTTGCACAGCATACATGATTGGTTTATTATAATATGCTTAGACAAGTCTGAATGGCACTAATGGGAGCCTGTAAAAAAGTGGTGTCAATCTGGCTCACGACGGTTCACTGAGCATCATATTAGTGAGTAAATGAGAGAACGGGAGAGCGAGAGGGACTTTTTCAACCCCATAAGTAGGTCTTTTCTTTCAGCTTCACAAAATCGTAAGGGAGAGGCCATTTTAAACGAGCTACACCGCAGCGCTTCAAAAACAGCCTAACCTTGGGTGACTAATGGGAAACTGAGGCCACTGTTTTTGCAGGCTTCTAAAACTCAGTAAACATATATTTATATCTTCCATATCCTATGAGCACCATAACAATGACTGCTTATGGTTTTTACAATTTCTATTTCATATAACATTGTGTCACCATGGTTCTTCTCAAAATATACAGTACCACCTTACTGTAAGATTCAATTATTTAACATTAGTTGATGCACAAGATCATGAACAAACAAAAAACAATAATTCTAACTATTTATTAATTTAGGTTAATTCTAAAATGTTCTATTGTTCCTTATTAAATCAAGGAAACCCTGTAGAGAGTTCGTATGGAGAAGCATACCAAGCTGCTCCATTTGAAAATGCAGAAACATGAGGGATATACTTTAAATTGGAAAACTGCCATATAAATACAGAAAAAAAAAGAAAGAAAGAAAAAAAAACACATCCCAGTTGATAAAAGAACAGAGCTTAAGCAAAACCCAATCAGCAACGCAATTTTTGCCCATTACCATAATTTCTCTCCATCTTTAGCTCTATCATTGACATAAAAACTGGGGGAATAAAATTCAAAAATTTCGTACATAGTCAGGTTTTCATAATAATCAGATGTTTTATATGTGAACACAGTCTATATATACAGTAACCTAACTATTCACGGTGTAGATCATCCAGTAGTGGCATTAGATAGAGGTCTATCATAAGAAAGTAACCATCGGTGAAGCGCTTTAGGCAGAATCGAGTAGATTAAACCTCACAGTAGGGCAAGAAACACAAACTGACAGATACAATACACACTGGATTCAGAGCTCTGTTCTCTGATAAAACAAGTGTGACACTAGTGTTGTTGAAAGCAAAATAAATCCTTGGTCACTGAGGGTCATAGAGGAAACAATTTAATATGGTCCACAGACAGCCTAGTTCTCCCATTTCTTGGGAGAAATTGAGAGCAAGTTTTATCCTTCAGACAGTTACAAATAGTGAGTAAGAGTTTTGAATCTTAAAACATCAAGCAGGAACTGAATGAAGCGAGTGGAAAGACATTGACAATGTTATCAGAGAGGTAATGGGAATGTGAGAAACAGAAAAGAGCACCATCATAAAGACAACATCCCAGCAAAGTGAGTTTAGAAGCATCTCCAGAACCTCTTAAATTAAAAGAACATCCCACCAAAGTATGACTGATGGCACATGTAATTTAATAAAAGTGTCAGGCTGAACAAATCTATGGCAGGGAAGAGAATTAATAATTTAAGCCTGTGAATCTTCACCGAGAATGAGGGATGAGGAAAGAGAGGAGCAAGAGAGAGAGAGTGAGGAAAGACAATTTGAGGGAGTGACGGAGGTCTGAAATGGAAAACAAAACTGCACTTCTTTCATAGCGGAGAACTTGCTTTACTTTGTTTGCATGAATGAATTTTGGGTTACTTGTCAATGTAGCAGACAGGTGGATATCTTTGTCCATCCAAACTCAGACATGATGTGCTGATAGCCTGTTGCTGAGTGATTGATATATGAACAGGTTTGACATCATCCAGGCATCTGAGGTAGAGATCTGTAAACTTTATTGCTGGATGAGATGATGGTGTTGCAGAGAGTAATAAGAGTAAGAGTATGTTACTTATTATATGTGTTTTTCAGATACTTTTCACGTAATGCTCTTTTTAAAGTCAACTGTCATTTGCAATGATAAATTGATGCTGGCTAGACAGGAGAAAGTTCTGCGAGGAGCAGAGGGATTTTCATTTAGTGGTTTGCCACTGACAGCTGATCTCTTTACCCTGCAAGCCTTTGTTATGTTCACTGTGGCCAAACACATCCAAAGTGTATGTATGTGTAGAGAGTGAAACCAGTGTCTTGGATATTACACCCTTATATGCAATACATAACTTAAGGCAGGAAAATGTTTCTGTACTTGCCTGGTAGAATTTAACAAATTACAAAAGTCAAAACGTTCTAAGGTGCATACTAGCTAAATTTCTGTTGTTTAACATGACAAATCTGCAAGACTGACTTTAACCCATTTTGAAATCTGTGGTTCAAATCTATCACTGTCATGCAAAATCCCCATTTGTGTGAATTCCTATTGAAATGACTGGCCATTGCCTGCTAAATTTCACAGAACAACATTAAATGTGACCGCAGTAGGTGTGTAGAATATAATGGTGCCATATCAGAACAAATGGTCGATATTAAAGAATAAATAATAATAATAATAATAATAAACATTTAAGTTGCATGCTAATTTTCTCTATTTTTACATTTAGATTAGTTCTGCCATCATGTAAAGTGAATCTTTAAAAACATTATTAATTTACATTAATGCCAGCAGCTATATCACTCTGTAGCCCAAGACTGGTTGCCCACTAAAGCTAAGCAGGACTGAGCCTGGTTAGTACCTGGATGAGAGACCTCCTGGGAAAACTAGGTTGCTGCTGGAAGAGGTGTTATTGAGGCCAGCAGGGGGTGCTCACCCTGTAGTCTGTGTGGTTCCTAACACCCCTGTATAGTGATGGGGACACTATACTGTCAAAAAGCACCGTCCTTTGGATGAGACGTTAAACCGAGGACCTGACTCTCTGTGGTCATTAAAAATCTCATGTCCTTCGAAAAGAGTAGAGGTGTAACCCCGGCATCCTGGCCAAATTTTCCCATTGGCCTCTGTCCATCATGGCCTCCTAATCATCCCCATATACTGATTGGCTTCATCACTCTGTCTCCTCTCCACCAATAAGCTGCTGTGTGATGGGCACTCTGGCACAATATGGCTGCCGTTGCATCATCCAGGTGGATGCTGCATATTGGTAGTGGTTGAGGAGATTCCCCCTTCCATATGTAAAGCACTTTGAGTACCTAGAAAAGCAGCATATAAATTTAACGAATTATTAATAATTTAACACTGTTGTCACACTTTCAAGTGTGTGCGTAGCAGACAAACAAACGTAGAGTCAGAAAGATAAAATTCCAATATGAAGTTTAATTTAAACAGGCAAACTAATCCAACAAAGGCTGATAAACACACCACAACAAAAACATAACCAGACAAACACTAAGGGAACAGGAGGAACTTAAATACACAATGGTGATGAACTAAATGATGAACAGCTGTGATGATAGTTAGTGTCCATGGTAACAGATGAGTGGTGGGAAAATCAAACAAAGGAACACAAAAACTGAAGAAATACAAAGTAAATTTCCATGAACAAAACTAAACATAATGGTGAAACTACTGTTGAATGCATTGTAAATCTCAAGATGAATTTCAGTTTGTCATGCTCTACATTATAAAGTTGAGATGCTTAAATTCACAAATGTGTTTTAAATTTATTTACCCAAAATAGTATACAATTTTTAGCAAGTTTTTAAATACCTAGGAAGGTACACATAAAAGTAACAGTTCTAAAAATATATAATTACATTCAATATTGCTTAGCTTCCCATTTAAATGCCTCTAGAAGATCCACACATACAAATCTTTAAATGTAAGCTGTCCAAACCAAGCTAGGTGGTCACGGTCTAAAACAAGCATAAATCCTCCAAATCTCATTCTTCACCATTTGCAAAACACAATAGCAGTTCAAGGGTGAAGGACATACATTTGCATGACTACACTTAGAGTTTAAGGGGTATTATGTTGTAGATTACAGCAGAATCATACATCCTTGTAGCAAGTTAATTCCTTTTGTATAACTGACCTTTTCTGTCAGCATTTCCTTTTCATTTTGTGATTCAATACGTTGACTGAGCTTTCTGTTGTGCATTACCTTTACTTCTTCATTTGTGATGAACAAGAGACAGACGAAGAGGGAGAGAAAGAAAAGCTCCTATGCTTGAGGGAGCAGGAAAATTGCTTGCTAAAATAAACTCGACCTTGCACCTCCTCCAGTTAGAGAACAGAGTTTAATGAAGTAATGCATCAATGGGAGAGGATAGTGAACATGCACACACCCTCCCAGCGCTGGATGAAGCCCTACATGGTGCCTCCAACTAACATTACCAAACTAGTTTTATTTATCTGAAATGCGGTCACTTCAGTGTTTGAAGAGTTGGCTTGAACAGCAACTACAGAAGCTAGAAGCAAAATTGTGATTCTCTCCCTTAGGCCTCTTTTACACTTCATAACTCCCACATCTGGATAACATCCAGGTCTGATTTATCCACCTTTCATTAACACCGGCCCACCAAAATGCATTTCCATTAGCCAGAAATATAATTGCATTAGTCATGCTTTTACAAAATGTCATGCAATTCTAGGGGGTAAAGCCTAAGTGCTACAGATGTTGTTGTTATATGAATTTAGTGCCTACAGACACTGTCTTACAGTAGATGCATCTTTTCTATTATATTATTGGTTCAAAAAACTTTGAAACATGTTTGAAAACATCTAGATTAAGATGTGTGCATTCACATGTGGAAGGACACTGTGATTCAGTGGTCTGAGCCCATTAGCTACATAATGCCGCCTGTAGGTGGCAAGCATGAGTGATGGCTCAGCTAATACACACTAAAAGAAATTGGCCTACATTCACATAATGAGACTAAACATTGTCTTTATATTAAATGAACCTGTGACATACCCACTGTTTAATGAGCATAATAGAGCTATACTAATGTTTGGACAATTTTGCTCATCTCCATGCATTTAGATTAGAGAGGTGGAAATGAACTGCCCTCAAGGCACATTTACAATATATAGCATATATATACGATTTAACTGAAGTGAATCAGCCAATTACATTTTTGTGCCAGCGCCAATTAGTAGATTACATTACAAAATTGTCCTGATTCTTGTTCGGTCAGGGAATATGTGAACCAGTCTTAGAATATTTGTTTATGAATCTTACAAGTATTGTGAACAGTATACTTTATTATTTAAAATAATTTGATTCAGCATCTTTATACCATGCCAAGCTGCTTTTAAATCTTCAGTCAGAATGTATAGATAACAATACTTGTAATATATTTGTAATAAATAAATATTCTACACAAATGAGGAAAAGAAAGTGTCTGATTTGGTTTTTCCAAGTGTGCAGTTTTGTTTTGTTTTGTTTTGTGTTTTTATGCAAGTTTGGCATGGGCATTATACCACCCTGGTTTAAGACCAGCTGGTTTTGGGAGCCAGAGTCACCTTTTCTGTAGTGGAAATGAATGTAACAGTTCCAGATTGGCCATCATCAGCCTGTCGGTGGAAAAGGGCTAACAGAGAGGTGCAATAAAGTGCTATGTGAAAAAGGCTGCAGAATCCATAGGGGAACTAATCTTCAGTTTCTGTGACGTAGGGGAATTGGAGTAAATGAAGGCTGTGCTCTTGCGTTTCTGTTGTAGGCTGGGGTGAGTTAATTCTTGGCCGAGAATATCTGGTGGACCTAGAGAGACAGGTCCCAGGTTGCTAGTGAGGCCATGTTCAGATTTAGTCAATGTCAATAGAGGGTAGGATTGAATGAAATATGAATTATTTCTTCCCTGAGCTACTCACCAAACTGGAGTTCGAAGCAGTGCCGGTGTATTCTGTTCCTGATCTGCCTGCAAGCAATGTGCTTATGCATTTCCCCTGTCCATGGTGCTAAAATCCATCTAATATGAGGCACAGAATAATTCTGAATGGAACACTTGCCTCAAAAGAGGAAACACACATGATTATACCAACACAGTCTCATGTAACTAATTTACATTTTGCCAAATTGGTGGCGGATTTTTAGGAATTTCTACGTCGCATTTATAAATTTTCATATGACATGCACACATAAAAATGAGGGCAGATTTAAGGTGGAGTTTGGGTTAGAGCCTCATGCTTTGTTACAAATTGTATGTTTTCCTATGAATAACACTGTACAAAAATCATATGAGATTGCAACAGAAAACAATGTTTTCTTGTGAGATTGGGTTGGATTTTACACACATAAGGGTTGTGTCATTCAGAATTGAAGACTTGGCTTCTTTTAGTGTGATTTTATCTTATTAAATGAATACATTTTGTTGTAAACTCCAAATATAGATTACTCCAAAAAATAATGGTAACCTCATTGGAGATAAAGTAGACAGGTTGTCAGTTCATTAATTAATAAACTGTAGTTTATTCAGCATACTGAAGCCTCTCCTTCATTGACATCAGTTTAGAAATGGCTTGTCTTCTTGCCAATGTACTGCTGTGTTAATTTTTATTTTGCTAACCTTGGAAGCTGTAAGATTACAAGACGTGAAATTTACTGAATTACAATTCAGAAAGAACAAAATCAATATGCAGTGGCATACTGGGAAATTGAGTGTTCTTTCATCTTGTTCTCTAAAATTTGTAAAATATAAAGAAGCATATTTAAATTAAGTACATATTTCTATAAGCGAGATTTCAATTTGTAATTCTTATAAAATCTTTACATTTAAAACTTCTTTAAATGTCTTTATACAAACCAGTTTTATCTCGACAAACTTTTTCTACTTAAAAAAAAGAAGGAAATGACATTTACTGCAGTTACGTAAATTTTAGTTCATTTCAATTTAATTTCCTTAAAATTAAACATGTTTGAATTGTTCACTTCGATTCAAATTCAGGAATTAAAACAAACAATCAAGCAAACAAACAAACAATTTAATTCTCAACCCAGTGCTGAATGTTGCAAAACTTTGAAACACAGCTGAGCTAATGCAAATAAAAAAAATAATAATAAAAAAAAAAAAAACCTTTGTGTCCCTATGAGGTTGAGGAAATAAATACAACAATGGGGAGAGTAATGATGAAATAAATATCATGTAATGAGAGGAAGACGCTGAGATAAAGAAACAGGCAGATAGAAAGAGAGAAACACCCCATCTTGTTTATAATAAATAATGAAAATCATAGCTTCTGTAGGGCTCTTCCTCCACCTGTCGACATTGTAATTAAAGTGCAATAGGCTGCCCGACCATCATCCAGACTCACACAGACCCAGACATAAACATCTATAAGCACACGCTCTCAGAAACATAAAAACATCTTAACATCCATCTGACACTCATTCGATGATCTTTTCTGTCAGTATCACACAACAATGTTTCTATAAAATCCTGTCTGCATTTTTTCCACAATATCACCTGATAACACATGTTGACAGTATCAACAACCCTGCGTAGAGGTATTTTTAAAGGCAGCCGAGAATTTGAGCAGTGAGACCTTTGTGGTGACGTACAGTATGTCCCACTTAGTCAACTTTTCTAATTTGCATATTCATACTTCTAAACAAAGGATCTGCTTTATTACTCACCACCATAGAGCCAGCAATTGCAGTGGTTGAGGAATGTAGTTCAGTGCAACTGTACAGGTACGCATGTCAACATGTCTTTCTTTTGTGATCTTTGACAATGCAAATATTACAATGGCATAATCAGGATGAGACAGCAAATTGTCTCCATGTCATTCACACAAAAGCAAATTACCAGTGCACTCATGTTTTATCATAATGTTTGTGTTCTTGACATGCAGAGTAAACTCCCCTCTCTGTGATATAGCATGCATCATAGGCAAATTACGCCTGACAATTGCCTCATGAATGTGCGGCTTGTTTACTCCAACAGTAACGGTTTTCTGTGAATTCTAAAAGCTTGATGGACAAAGACAAAGCAAAAATAGAAAAAGAGAAAAATAGCCTTCAGACATTGTGTTTGATGTACATGGTTTACCAAACAATAAGTAAAGCAGTGCTCCTTATCTTATTTGAGCAGTTGGCGTAAGTATTTCTGCAAACTCCCTACCGCCCTAGTCATAAATCAATGTGGGACAAGATGGGAATCAGAGAGTATCATTACAAAACAGACTAATGAAACAAGCTACCTCTCTTAAATGACCTGCAGATCCTACAGATATAGATTCCCCACAATCACAGTCCTCCATCCCCCTTATTTTTTCTCGCTCACTTTTGTTCTCTCTGTATTTCTTGTTCCATCCCAGTGTGGCATAGTCTGGCCATCACTAGATAAGGCCTTCCCCTTGGTAATACAGATTTCTTTGTCCACCAGATTCCATTATCAAAATGTACACTATTTTAGGCAGCTTTATGTTTGTTTTACTGCTGTGCAGATTCTAATTCGATTCCACAGATGGAAAGCTCAGCGGTTAAGCCTGTATTCCCCTAGAGAATGTACATTTAAGAGTAAATAGTGTTACAACCTTTATCTGGAATAAATTAGCATATATCTCTTTATCCTATCCAGTAAAATGATCAAAGTTTGTTTGGCTACGTGTACAGCACTCAGCGTATATAAGACTGTCTCAGGATATTAGTTTTTGCATTTCTATTACAAATTTCATTGTGTTTACTGTTTGTCTTGCATGGACGCCATCGTTATCTCTGATTGACATGGTAAATAACCTTATTTGTTTGTGGCTGGACTCTAAACCTTATGTGATTATGCTGGTCTTGGATGAATTCCTCTAAAACAAAACTTGATCATTAATTTCAAGTAAGAGGAAATAAAAACATAAGGAAATAAGTAAATGAATGAATGAATGAATGAATGAATTAAATAAATACCAACCTGAATATATATTACAAATTTTCTGCCCTACAAAACAATTCAACCAAACAGATTTCTAAGAGCTAATAAATATTCTTATTCCACATTCTCTTACAAATAAAAAAAAAGGAAAAATAAAAAAAGTGCTTCTGGCAAATCTCTATGTCATGATAAATTTATACTTTGGTAATCCCAGTAGCCCTCCCTTTGAGCGATTTCATCAACACTTACAGAAAAGCTGACTGTGAGGCAAAGCCATTGCAACATGGACAGAAAACCTGTGCCTTCTACAAACGAGAAGGGAGAGAGAGAGCGCATGTGAAAGTAAAAGAGACTGTTTTAGATTTAGAGCTGTGACTCATTCTGTATCTAACAGAGGGGGAGACAGAACACTCTACACTCCATCTTACACACATAAATCAAGGGCCCATTTAAGCCAATTTACATTAGCCAGACAAACCCTTCCCACCCCAGGCTCCACTGGCCAGATTCTGTTAAACAAGCACATCGAGACCATTCAACATGTCCATGGAAGAGAGAATACAAGGCTGAGATTTCATCATACAGAGAAAACATAAAAATGTGCCTGTTATTTTCTGCACAGACTTAAATTGAATTTGTATTAATTCTGAGTTTTTTACACCTCAGGCTTTGAATTAATTCATTTAAAATGTACACTTTTTTCCCCACAATTTCTGGTTTGCATAATGTATGGGTTTGGAGTTTCCTGGATTAATTCCTACAGCGTATGTTCACATATTTCAACCGAGAAGCAATAATGAAATGAATATGGGACCTGTATCACCTAAAATATGATATTAAGGTGAATAAATAAAATGTCCATGATATAGAAGCATTCCTAAAGGCACTGTCAGATGCTCAATGATTTATAGCTTTTAGGAAAACTTTTAATTTCACAAACCAGAAAGCTCAGTAGAGATATTACCAGGATAAGCATTATGAAACTGTAAGTGTTTGCAGTAAAATGTAGAAGATAACTTGGAATGGAAAAAAACAATTAGTATTCTCAGGACTTTGTGATATGATGAATGATGCAAAACATTAATCATATAGGCAGTCCAGGACCTTAAAAGGAGGTTGTTTCCAGGGACAATGTGCTCCCTATGCCAGTCCCTGTGTGAGAGAAAGAGCATTTCCTGTCTGCAGTTGTTCACTTTACACACCCTATCGCCTGGGGACATATATATACACACACGCTCACATACACACACACATTCAGTGGTTAAAGCTCTTACTTCTCCCTTCCATAAATCTCTCACTTCTTCTTCTTCCTCCCTAGA
Source organism: Elopichthys bambusa (assembly GCA_037101425.1). NCBI lineage: Eukaryota > Metazoa > Chordata > Actinopteri > Cypriniformes > Xenocyprididae > Elopichthys > Elopichthys bambusa. Next base: position 14,352,490 of record CM074432.1, on the reverse strand, counting down.
GCTGCATCTAATTTCATGATTCCTTCTTTTCCTTCTCTTCCTCCCATTGCCTCTTCTCCTCCTTCTCCCCATAGGCCTCTGATAGGATTACATTCCTGAACCAGGATGTATTCCAAGCTCAACACTAGTGAAGCTAACTGTTGAGTGTATCTGTTGTGCTTTCACGCCAGTGTTCCTGGTCATGTCAAAACCACTAAGACTAGCAACAGGCATCATGGCCACAGGCTTATTACTAGGTCATGGCTATAAAGAAAGAAAGAAAGAAAGAAAGAAAGAAACTGACATTACTTAAATCTCTTTATTTGTACATTTAAACATGACGGGAACCAGCACTTCTTGTTCCACTTGATATGTGTTATGCTGAGTAAATCTGCATGTCATTTTTTTAGCATTTTCATTAGCTGTCAGTATTTGAGGCGAAAATTACAGAGACAAGTTGCAGCACACTAATACTTTATCAGTTTTTGGGTCCATTTTTTCTTTTAAATTCAATAGATTTATGATTAAACCATTAGACTAGTCTAATAAATAAATAATTATTGATTATAAACATATTATTGATTCCCTTTCGAAGTGGAACTCAACGCTGCGTCTTGGATCAACGCTATGGGAAATGCAATCAGTGTGACTGGTGTCTGAAGCACGTGTTTACTCGAGGAAGCTGGATGTGCTCATTTTGATGCTTTGTTCTCCCTTGATTCTCACTTGAGGGATAGTAGTCAATATTTGCATGAGTGCATTTGGCTCTTGAGGGAGTTGAAGGCACTCATAGCAATGCATTCATGGTAGCAGACTCTGTTCATGCTTCATTCCCGATTGAGTAATAAGAATCTGGCTTTGAATGGAGTGTGTTTGGCTCTCGGAGCAATTGAATGCATGCTTTGTCACGGTGAGAATCTCCACCTATGCTTGACTTTTTCTTGAGAGATGTGAGTTGAGCAGAGCAGTTTGAATGCATGCTTTGTGATGTGGTCATGTTAAGAAGCTCCACCTACTGTATGTTTGACTCTTTTTTGAGGGATGAGAGTCAAGCACCTACACCTCCGCAGTTTGCGGGGATTTTGGGCGGAGTCTGACAGAGAGTCCTTTTCCTTTCGGGAATCCTCCTTGCTAGGTCTAATACTTTCATGTCAGTTTCTAATCCTAAAGAGAGAGAGAAAAGGAAAGAAACTGATTAATGTGGAATGTCTAATTCTGAAGGATTAGATGCAGAGAGAGTTGAGGCGGATATTAATAAATGTGCTGTCCACAAGCAGATAGCAAATGCTGCTGACACCAGCCAAGATGGGCGGATGTGGTTGATTAGGGTGAGGATATTGCTTATAGTGAGCTCTCTCAGCCTGCCAGCTCCACTTATGAGGAATTGTTGGAAGTAATGGCCTAAGCCAGTGTTGGGTGTAACGCGTTACTAAGTTACGCGTTACTGTCATTAAATTACTTATCCACTGAAAAAGTAAAGTAAGGGATTACTGTTAATTTTTAGGTCATTTAATTACAGTTACTTATAATGTACTTGTGTTACATACTGTAAATTAGTTCAACAGTTGTTTAAATAAATATTGAATTTAAAATCTAAATTTGTCCATTAGGTCTTAGTGACAGCAGCCTTTAAATCATGCTACTGTCTACTATTGGCTGTCTGTATTATAAATGATAATCAAACAACAAAAGAAAAGCTTTAATAAGGATTAATCTATATTTAATTTATACAGTTATGACTATGCAGAGTTATTTTATATTTGATTATTCAATTTCTGTGGTATTTTTACTTACTAGCCTACTATTAGATCTACCTGGAAGAAAAATATATAACATTTTATTTGTATTTTTATATATTTTTACCGTGGTATCGAGTATTGTGCACTTTTGGTGGTATCGGTACTGACTACTAGATTTTTGGCATAGTGACATCCCTATTTGTTACTAAAAAAAATTGTAAGTATTATAAAGTAAATAAAAGTATTATAGTATATGTTTTAATAAAGTTCAAATGTTTTAAAAAGCTATAAAAGGCTAAACTATTCCATGTTTGACTAAATTATTAAAATAGTTTCCTTTCTATTGTCTATCCGGCCAAGGTTTATAGGGATCTTAAAAAGTAATTAGTAAGTTACTTATTGAGTAATTAAATTACTTTTCAGACAGAGTAATTAGAAAAGTATTTTAAATACAACATTGATGATGTAATTAGTAATTAATTAGTCATGGCTCAGGTCAGTGTTGGGTAAGTTACTTCAAAAAACTAGACTAGATAGCAAGTCGCTCATGGCACTTTTGATTTTGCGATTCCCAACAGGCCATAACCAGCCCACTCCGACCCCACCTTACATTGAAGACTACTTCGTGTTTGAGCAGCAGGGCGTATGCGGCAACAGGCCAGGCTGGTTGTTCTTTGCACATGATGACGATTGCAAGCATACCAGGTGGATCTGCTTAAAGGCTTGGACCAGGGGCAGGGACTGTCTCTGTCGCGGAGCCGCACTGCACTAAAGATTTGGACCTCCAGGCTACCAAATAAACTGCTGCTGCCATTGAACAACCAATGGTTCCCAAGGAGAGGCATCTGTGGTTGAACTTGGCAGACAAGGAAAATGAGAAAAAACTTTCTACCTGATGTGCCAGTCTTGCCCTCAGAACTTATTGGCACATCTATAGAGTGAGGTGAGGGTTCTGACAGCAGATTTCAGGGGATACATCCTGCGCCAGTCAAAGTCTTTGCCTAATACCTCTGGGGGACCTGGTTCGTCACAGTCTTAGGACTGGAGGCAAGGCCAGAGGCTAAGCGTGGCCACCCATACTCCTTCTCTGGCGAGGAGTAGACCGCAGAGGAGGCGGGATGCTAGGAGGAAGTAATTGAAGGAAGCGATTTGTAAACAAGTCAGAATCACAGTGGAGAAGTAACATCCCGCCTCCCTCATGCTCCCTTCGGGCTTGACGTCACTTTGTTTACCGTGGTATACATTTACTAGAATACTGTCTAAAAATATTGAGAATGAAAACAAATTATACATCATTAGAAAATTCTAAGGGTCTATTGTCAGTCTACGATGTCTGTTTTACGATATAGGTGACCCAGCAACAGTAATATTGTAATTTGTGTCGGGAGTGCAAATGACAACACGCAAAATCAAAACGGGACTTCATAACTGTGTTATGAAATAGGGATCGCAAGTTGAATCCAATCTGTCGCACTTGGGTAAATGAGAATAAAGCTCAATTTGTCTACTTTCAAATGATACCACAACTATGCTCATACTCCAAATGGTAGAAAAGAAAGACAACCATTTCAGTTCAAGCATGTCATTTTCCTGTTTGGGGCTCAAAAAGGGGGTGCACTTCAAGAGGTTAAAGTATGGTCCTCCATTCCCTCTAGCAACCTAAACCGATCACTTAGAACCTGGCAAGTAGAGGTTAATTTGCCTTTTGGCAGCTTCTTGTTCTCAGGCACCTTTGTCAGATGCTGGGAGTCTTGGGGCCCTGGACTAGTCCAGGCAGGGTGTGAGTGCTTTCACCCAATCATTTTAGGGTAGTAGAGCTGAAGCTCCTATGCAGCTTCCTTGAGGTTAGAGTTTCTTGTAGCGAGGAGGGTGAATAAGGTGAATGAAGCTCTCAGCTAAAGAAGCTGAGAGCTTCTGAGAGCTCTGCTCCTGGCCCACAGGTGGCTAAGGCGTGGCCCACATTGAAGAGAGGAAGGTTGAAAAAGGCCAGGAGTTGCGTAATGGTCGAATGAATATTACCACTTGACGGTCTATGAGTCTTAGGGTGTGCCCTTAGGGTATGATTGACACCTCTGGCTAAATAAGCCCATAAAATCAATAAAGCTATGCCCATTGTGGTTGTGCAAAGTCACAACTAATGAGGCAGGCATTCCCTCAGCATGGCATAGTGGGTATTTGTTCTGCATAGCATCAATCTAAGACACAGTGTTGAGTTCCACTTCTAAAGAGAGTCTCAGGTTACTAATGTAACTATGGTTCTCCGAGAAAGGGAATGAGACACTTGTCTCTTTGCCATACCTTGAGCTTGCCTGCATATCTCCTTCAGACAAGACTGTTTATGACATCTATTGCAGGCGCCCTCTTATACGCATAGTATATTAGTGACGTCATGGATTGTCGTCAGCCAATGAAACTGTTGTGTGTATACATGTACTTCAGACACCGATCACACTGATGGGGTTCCCCATAGCATTAATCCAAGATGCAGTATCTCAATCCCCCCCCCCCCCCCCCCCCCCCCCCCCCCCTCTCTCTCTCTCTCTTGTAACCTGAGACTTTTTTTTTTTTTTTTTTTTTTATTGCACATTACATTCATTTCTTCTTTTTTTTTATGTATGGGTATGTATGTATGCATGTATGTATGTTTCTCAAGGCCTTTTAGGAACAGAAAGGACAGCTTCTGAAATACAGAGATCACTCACTTCCTTAATTTATGCTCTCTCACCCCCTCAGTATGTCTATCTTCAGTTCCAACTCTCAATTCTGTCTACTTTGCAGATAAATAAGTACTTTCAGTCCCAGCTGAAATGTATACCACCATTAATGTGGTTTGTAGGACTAAATTATTTAGTAGAAAGGCTAAGTGTAATGTGTTGGTTTAAAAATATCGCTTTTAAGGAGAATGGCATAGACACAGCAGATAAAGCTGATACTGCTAATGTTGCCACTCTCTCTTCATTCAGACTGTTAGTGTAGAGAGACAGAGGCTATATCATCATAAGAAAGACCACTTGGAAAAAAAATGTGAGGATGTCAGTGGGAAGAAAAAGAGAAATATTTGTTTATTAAAAAAACAGTTTGAAAACACTGCCTATGAATTGAGAATTCACTACATAAATTACATATGTAAAGTTTATGTAGCTCCACCAATTTATTCCCCTTACTTCGACAATTTATCAACTCACACATTTACCATTACAGAGGAACAGGCGCTGCACTTTCAAGAAATACAATAATATCTCATTAGCAGCACAACTATTTTCCATTGGACCTTTGTTGACCCCTTCAGGGCTCCTGGTTGTTGAAAATTTTTGTTGGCATCCCCTAAAATGTTTTAACAATACCCCCAGGAATTGTGAAATTTGTTTTACTTGCAGGAAGCACACCAGATTCAGAGTAGCATGTATCATATGCTGCCATGTCATATGGTTCAGCGCCGTTTGCAGTTCAAACAACAGGGTTCAGGCATCACCCCTTGCAGGACCAGAACCTGCAGCCTTTCATCCCAATTCCAAATCTTTTGCCATTTGACTACACCACCCCTAGTGAGGATAGGTGCCGAAAGGACACAGGAAACTGAATATTTAATAAAATAAAGTACCAGTTTCTTTTGAAGTGCATCAAAGATTAAATAGGAAATTACATCATAGCTGTGGGCAACGGGTTGTGAAGAATAGCTTTACTTGTACTCTCAAAGAACATGGCTGACGTGTCTACTTCTGATTGAGTTCATGAAGGTGGATTCAACTGCCAAAACAGTGTAGAGAATACAGGCTACATTCATTCACAGCTCAGCTGTTAATGCATCTGTGCAGCCAAACACGAATATTCTTTTTTTGTCAATGTGACTTTTTTTTTTCTTTCTTTCTTTCTTTTTTCTTTTCTTTTGAGTGATGTTCTAATCTATTTTCCAAAACTGGGCAAACAATAATATTTGTGCTTTTGTATAAAACAAACATTTTGTACAAACCTGATTCCAAAAAAGTTGGGACACTGTACAAATTGTGAATAAAAAAGGAATGCAATAATTTACAAATCTCATAAACTTATATTTTATTCACAATAGAATATAGATAACATATCAAATGCTGAAAGTGAGACATTTTGAAATGTCATGCCAAATATTGGCTCATTTTGGATTTCATGAGAGCTACACATTCCAAAAAAGTTGGGACAGGTAGCAATAAGAGGCCGGAAAAGTTAAATGTACATATAAGGAACAGCTGGAGGACTAATTTGCAACTTATTAGGTCAAATGGCAACATGATTGGGTATAAAAAGAGCTTCTCAGAGTGGCAGTGTCTCTCAGAAGTCAAGATGGGCAGAGGATCACCAATTCCCCCAATGCTGTGGCGAAAAATAGTGGAGCAATATCAGAAAGGAGTTTCTCAGAGAAAAATTGCAAAGAGTTTGAGGTTATCATCCAAAGATTCAGAGAATCTGGAACAATCTCTGTGCATAAGGGTCAAGGCCGGAAAACCATACTGGATGCCCGTGATCTTCGGGCCCTTAGACGTCACTGCATCACATACAGGAATGCTACTGTAGAAGCCTGTATTAGACAAGAATGGGACAACATTCCTATTCCTAAACTTGAGCAACTTGTCTTCTCAGTCCCCAGACGTTTGCAGACTGTTATAAAAAGAAGAGGGGATGCCACACAGTGGTAAACATGGCCTTGTCCCAACTTTTTTGAGATGTGTTGATGCCATGAAATTTTAAATCAACTTATTTTTCCCTTAAAATGATACATTTTCTCAGTTTAAACATTTGATATGTCATCTATGTTGTATTCTGAATAAAATATTGAAATTTGAAACTTCCACATCATTGCATTCCTTTTTTATTCACAATTTGTACAGTCTCCCAACTTTTTTGGAATCGGGTTTGTATTTACATATTGCTTTGGTGGCAAAGGAAGAGGAAGTCTCTAGCTGCATCCAGATATGCATACTTCCCTACTATATAGTAGGTGAAAAACAGCATGTGAAATATTAAAACAAAATACAAAAACAGTTGGGGAAAAGTTCCCAGATTACTTAACAGTTCTATCAAGATTCTGAAGTGTGCATCTGATGGACACTTTACTATCTGATGAGGCCATTGGAGAGGAGTTGCAGTGAATGGCAGTGAAGCAAAGCAACTGATGCTGGTAAAAGACAACATGGCTAACATAGTTATCACAGCAGGTCAGGCAAAATGAGGAGAAGGGGATCTAATTGCAGCAAAAAAAATAAATAAATAAAAAAATAAAAACAGTGAAGAAGATAACTGGAGCAAAACACTTGGCAACATAAACAACACAAGACAATGACCTGAAGGCTATATATACACAGGGCAAACTAATGATGAAATCAAGGAGCAACCATAACAACCAATGAAAACATACTTAGAAACCATGATAACAAAAGGAAATCACAGGAAATAATTAATACAAACTAAAAGTCCATGAACATGAAACAGAAACCATAAGTCTACATTACATTCCTACTATACACATTGATACTATAGCATACTTTTTCAACAGTTGTGAAGTAATTACTCATTCAAACGAATTATGCAAGTTTGGATGTAGCCTCTGTACTCCTGTATTATGTGTCGTTTGATAAAGAAAAGTACCCAAACTTGTCAGTCATTCCTTATTTTACACTGACTACCCTGCTGAAAAATCCAGCATAAACCAGCATGGATTCCATGTTGGTCCAGGGATGGAAGGACACCGTCTGCAAAGAGGAATGTAGCGCTTAAATGCCTCTAGCTTAACCAGGGCATCAAGGAGAAAGGACCTCTCCTTCTCCTTTAGCCCCAAGAGGTTAAGCCATAAGTGCATCTTCGTGGTGACCAGTGCAACAAGATAGAGGCTGATGGCGCAGTCCGCCTGCTTAGTCGCTCGGAGGACAAGATCGGTAGTAAGGCAGAGCTCCTTGATCTCAGCAGGAGCCACACCCTCCGCCACTTCAGTGTCCTTTAGCAGGTCCACTTAGTATGCCTGCAATACCGCTATGGTATACAGGGCACGGCCGGCCTGCCCAGCCAAAAACACTATGGTAAGTGTAGTGCCTCCGGATTATATTCATACTACACACATTTATACTTCTATAAAAACACACTTTTTTAACTGTTATGAAGTAATTACTCTTTCAAAAGAAGTAAGGATATGTTAATAGTCATAGATTTGAATTAAAATTAGTTACAAATAAAACAAACATACAAATTAATTCAAATGTTAAAACCTAAAACAGTGAGATCAGACTTATGGACAAAAAAAGAGATGATGAAAACAAGAGTTGCCCTACCTTTGCCTGGGTAAAAATGTTGAGCTAGGGGAAATAGGCAAGTAATTGGGCTGACTTTGAGGCAGGTGCACCTGGGGCTCCCCTCGGGCAACATTACCACCAGCCACGGAAAACAGTGTGGTAATTATCCTGCATAGGGCTCTACTCCTCTGTAATGCAGCCACTGTTATGAAATGAAGAGTGACATCTCTCTCTCTCCCTCTCTCTCTCTCTGACATACCTGCACTCATTAAGCCTGTGCGTGCCGGAGTAGGTCAGCATGGGAGATGGAGAAAAAACAAGAGATAATTAAACAATGACTTGATATAAAATCCTCAGTTTGATCTTTTTTCTTCTTCTTTCGGCCAGCTCTGTAGCCTGAGCTGCAAGCCTTACCCGTGCCTCCTCTGCTGATAGCTAGCTATCAGGCTGAAAGACAGTAACACACATTTAATGTGATTAAGTTTGACACATAAAATGGAACAAAGAATTAGACGTAATCAGGCCTTTGTGCCCTGCCTCCCGGTATGGATCTGCTAGAGGTGAAGTAAGGTGGCAGGCAATTTTGTGTTTACACTGCCTGCTACGCTAATAGATTAGCCCATCACAGGATAACTCGTCCTAAACAAACACTAATACTCATGCCAAATTGATGCTCATAGCTATCAATAATGTGGCTGCTCAAGGCAATGGATGTGAAATTAACCTTAATTTGGAGATTCTGTACTATTGGTTACAGTCCCGATAACAGCAGAGCTTGATTAAGGAGAATGAATTGTGCTGCACATTAGTAAATGTAATTAGAGTTAAGCTTACTTTGTTACCTTGCTAAACATCATTACGCCAAAGTTATAACTGTGCTGACTACATTCTGTCTTATTTTCTGAAGACCTCCAAATAAAGCCTTATAAACTATCCTGCATATTAATACAACAATCTACTGTATAATGCCATTAAAACTAATTTACTTATAGCAAAAATTGTTATGCTTATACATGTGGAAACATTTTTTTTTTCCTGTGTGTGTAAAATTAGAAAACAAGAAAAGCAATCACTAATGCACCCCACTGTGTATACCCAGTGTATAAATTAGATCACAAATTCCTTCAAGTGAGACCACAGAACAGGTAGCAATGCACTCAGCTGCACACTGCCACTATTTTACATGCAGTGCAATTCTTTTCCTTGCCCACCATTCATCAGCTGTTCCCCGTTTGCTGAATGAATGATTGAAGGGTGTCGTAGAGTGATTGTCCTGCATCGTTGGAGCCAACGCCTCAACCGTACTGAGGTAGCAAACAAATGACGCCTGAAACAATGGAAACAAATCTCTATCCCTCTACCGCTCTTTTATCTATGAGCTTTTTGTTTACCTTCCAATGCAAATAGAGATGCCAACCGGTGTTCCTATTTTATGATTTACTAATTTCTGATACATCATTAAGATCTGCTGTACACACAGTCCCACCAATCGACTGATGGATGTTCCTCAGGCCCAGTCAAGCATCAGCAGCCACGTCCTCTGTTTTGTTTCATGTAATGCTGCTTGGAGGTGATTTATATGGTGGCATAATAAAATGCAGACTTGTTTGTACAGTCGTATGGATGCATAAATATAAAAGGGCCTGGACGAGATAAGAAAGAGGAGAGAATGAGGGATAAGCCGCCTTTCCAATATCACAGTTCATTTATTTCCAGTGGGGGAGGAGTCTCGATCATATGCGTATGCACAGTTTTTGAAACCAATTTGAGCTTCAGATGCATTGAAATGTTTGCGGTTAGTCTGTATGTGACCACCTGCCCAGATGTGATGTATACTAATCAAAACTATGAGCACAAGGTGAGAATTACCAATATTTTTTACACTAAAAAATGATTCTTTAAACACTATTTCTGTAAAATTGGGTGGTTATGTTAATAATTATGTCTAAAATAATGATTTGATAATCAATACATAATTATTTACTTTGATTAGCCCAAGAAAACCTGCTATGCTTTCCTTTCAAATGTATTGGTGGTCATTTGTTTTGTTCGGATATATTCATACATTCACTATTCAGTCATTTTACGGTGGTGAATAAGCAGAAGGTAACAGCTGCTTCAAAGTTCCATGAAATGTCGGAGACAGTGAAAAGGCTGCTTTAAAAGGATGAAGACTTAGATGAATTTTCATACAGTAAAGCCATGACCTCTGATGGCTACACAATTTATAAGCATGTTTTAATTTTGCAGATATGAGACTAACATGTTCCTGGGGGCAGCTTAGGTGAACTTAAATAAAATTGTTCTATTATTCAAAGTAATTAAAATGTAAAATCCTTCCCTCTGAATATTGGCCTATACAAACGCTATAATACACTAACAACAACACTACTAATCATCAGGTGACAGCACACAGCACCAGTAATCAAAGGGCTATTTTACCCTCCAAATCCTATTTATGTTGTACATTTATACTATTTAAACTCATTTTAATGAGTTCCTAGCCCACCACGTTTCTTACACAAGTCAGAGCTTACATCAACAACTTCAGGGTTAAAACTGCAGCCTCATTTTCATTTGAACGCTAATACCAAGGTGCTGAAGGACTGACTGAGCTAAAAGAATTGTGTAATGGATGTTTATTTTAGACTAACTGTTATTTTCAGTCACATTAATTTTAATTATAGTCCTTCACACAGTTGTTAGTGGCCTAAACTGTAAACTTTAACTTTAAAATATTTTATCATTTAAAGCTGCCAACCTTTTGTACAATAATGGCTGCGACTGAATCATATGACTCATCTCTTCGTGAGTTATCTATTGTATCCAATGTCCTTTTACAGAGGGCTGCTTCTGACTGTGCCCTGTGAGTCACTCTCCTATCCTCCGCTCCCTTCCTAACCTCTGAACACCTCTAACAATCCACAGGAGGACTGATGTCAGGTCGCAACAATGGCATGTTCGCTCGATAGCCCTGCTGGCAAATTGCTTTTTAATGTTTTTGCACAATGGCCCGAAAGAAAGCCGATTGTTTTGCTTTAAATCTGCAGCAGGCCATTGAAGTTAGTGTGATACATGTTTCACGAAGGAGCACAGGTGTCAGACAGAGACCGTGCTTGTATATGTGTGTCAGTGCTCAGCTGTTTTTGATAGATACAGGGACATGGGTGGTGAATAGGCCCAATGAAACAGGACACAGGCTGCTAGCAAGGTCCTCAGAGGCTGTGGCTTTTGCTATTTGACACAAGGCCACCAGACCAATCTATCAAAGTGTTGAGCAATTGAGGAGGAGATGAAAGGAAAGCAAAATACAGAGCAAGACCTAACAGGTATTCAGTTTAACAATAAGCAGGAGTCAATGTAGGGATTTTCAACCTTTACAGAGCCAGGGACACCCATTCAGGTTATTTTTATTGTTTATTGGTTACTGTTATCTCTGCAATATATGCATATTTTTGTAAATAGTATTTTTTTTTATTTTAATATTGTATTGTGCCTTGTTTGTTTGTAGATAAGTGTTTTGTACACGGTACTTTTACATATGACAGTAAACAATTTTGACTTAGACATTTTCTAACCCATGTACACATTCTAGGTGTAATAATACAAATTCCCAATCAATCAATCAATCAATCAATCAATATAAAAAGATAGATTCTTAAAAAAATACAGATGGACGGACGGATAATTAAAACATATTACCAATATATTAATACTGAGTAAAGATATAGTTGAGTAATTATTTAATAATCACATTATTATAAAATTATATATTTATATTGCACACGCGCGTGTGTGTGTGTGTGTCTTTTTTAGTGACCCTCTGCAGTACCATCACAGACCCCCTAGGGGTCTGCTAGTTAAAAAATGTTGAGATATATTTGCACAAAGAAGATTGTCTCTTTACATTAAAAATTAAATTGACATTGACAATTGACATCAACTATTAACATTAGCTAAAACATGTAAACAGCTGTTCAGCCAGAGTTGCATTAACAAGAACTGCTATCTGTTTTCCCAGGCTAAGTTACAGATGATTTGACTTGTGAGCCAGAATGACAAGCAAAATGAGAAAGCTGGGAAGGTGCCTTGAGGGTCTAGTTTGCCAATTGCCCCGTTTCTTTTCTATGTGTGTAGCACATCTGCCTCCTCTGAGCGCTCCCCATGAGCTCTTTTAACTTACCAGAGGAAGATCACTTTAGAATCATATTAATTAAACCATAAACTAATTGTATGTTACTTTTACAATTTTTTCGGGAGGAAAAATATGATTCTCTTGTTTGCTGTAATATTCCAGCTGTCACTAGATTTAAGTAAGCATGTATTTAATTAACAAAACAGTTCAGTGAAGCATGCATCAATATTTATTTATATAATGAAAACACAACAGTGCTCACTCAGTATTCTGAACACTCGAAATGTGTATTTACAAGAATATAGTGAATTCACAGAGCGAGTGGGGAATATTTTATTTACAATAGAACATAGATAACATAACAAATGTTTAAACAGAGAAATTGTACACTTTTATCCACTAAATGAGCTCATTTCAAAATTTGATGTCTGCTACAGGTCTCAAAAAAGTTGGGACGGGGGCATGTTTACCATGGTGTAGCATCTCCTATTCTTTTCAAAACAGTTTTTTTTTTTTTTTTTTTTTTTTTTTTTTTGTTGTTGCAAAAACAGGCAGTAGTGACACCAAAATGTTTGATACCAGTGGAAATTCACAATTCTCTATTCCAGTTTTGATACCACAGCTAAAATTACTAACCTAACTAATATAAATGTAAAACATAAAAAACTTGCGCTTATGTACTTAAACTGTCATGGCTTAAACTTTCGCGACTATGCAGCGCAACTGTCCTGAGTGTTGGTCATATTTGTTCACTTTCATGCATTGTTAAAATTCATAAAAAATTACTGGAAAATTGGTGAGTGACACCATTTCATATACTCACCAACGCCGATTTTTACTCGCATTTGGCAAGTGTTTATTTTAGGCCCTGAATATATCCTTTATTTTTTGGTTATTAATGTTGTCTCTGCATACATAATTCTTACACATATACTGTCTATTGTTTTGTGTCTTGTTTATAGTCTGTGCAGAAGTACTTCATACACAGTACTTATGACAATAAACAGTTTTGACATTTTTTTGACCAGTGTACACATTCTAGGTGTAGTGATCCATCCATCCATTCATCCATGACAAAATGACAAGACCATGTCATGAAGAAACACACCCAAAAAGTGGACACATATACAGAGCCTCGCACATGACATGAGGAAGAAAAAATGTTGCATATCATGGCCACAAATAAACAATGAATTCCCATGACTTACTAATATGTTTCATTCATTCATAAATACTGCATGAATAATAATGTTCTGTTCCCTTGAACAAATTAGTTCAATGTGGCTACGATTTACTAAAACAAGGGGACAAATTAATAAATCATGGGAATTAATTCTTAATTTTTTATTAGTTGAAATAAAAATAAAATATACATATTACATAAGTTACTAAAAACACAAACAAAAATAAAATTAAAGGTTTCAATTTTGGACAGGCTAGCAATAACAAGCTAGCTTTGAAAGCATGAGATTCCAGACTCCCTTCAGAGCTCTCTCCAAAGCTACCCCTCCTTCAAAACACATGAACGCACAGCAGAGTCTGAAAAACATCTCAAAATGAGAGATGGCGTTAAATTAGCTCATGTCTCAAAGCACATAACATTACAATAATTATGAATGCAAACAACTTACAGAATTCTTACTTGTACCACCTGACTGCTGCAGATTCATTTCGGTGTTTTCATAGTGTTGACATAGAACCGCATAAATTCTATGTCAGGACATGAACATCTCCGGCTAGAATGTCAAGGGTTGCCATCAAGGGTTGTTCATGCCATAATTACGGTTATGGCATGAACACAGCATAAGCTTGTTGTTGTGGTTCAGAAGGAACTGTAAAAGGCGGCTGTGGTTTGTTTATAGTGCTCGGTGACTGTCATCTACATCGCTAAGCCATACGGAACACTCTGATGACATGTAATGTCTGCATGAGCAGGGTGCGCGGAGGTATGTACATATATATATGTTGACAGGCAGGTAGGACATCGTATCATGCCATTGGACAAAGATTTTTTTTAAGAGAGTTTCAACCAGTAGAACAAAAAGTGTTTATAAACAAAACTGCCAACCCAAAACTAAATAGAAATAAATACACAATAAAATTAGTAAAACTTAAACTATCTGGAAAAAGAGCAAAATAAGCCAGAACTCTTTAGGAACCTTCTATTAAAATAATCATTTTTGTACATCGATATGGAGCTGCAAATAGCTTAGAAATTCTTCCCTTTGCCTTTAATTGTGTTGTTCCTCCAGGCAGAGAAAAAAAAAAGATTTCAGTTATGTAATTCACTGTAATCAAATATATCTGAATTGGTCTAGACAAAAGAATTGGTCTTTTAACAGTCCATTTCTTCTTTGTGTTAGTGTAATATCCTTGTTTTACATGTGTTCTTCTCAACTCATTTAGGCACAATGGAATGCATCGTTCATCTGTATTTCTGCCCATAATATTTAGGATGAACACTCTGTCATACCTTTATGGAAAGAGAAAAGGGGGGGACAAACAAATACAAACAGCATCAGCTGTGGCAAGCCGAGCAAGACTTTCGCTGGTTCAGCATAAAACGAAAGCATGAGAGAAAAATAAGAGAGGGAGAGAGGGGTATATGTGCTGCATTGGGGGACTGATTTATACATGATCTCAGGTGGGGGGTGAATCTGCCCGCAGTCTCCCTGCCTGACGCTGTCGCCTCTAATGAAGCAGAGGTGTGTGTGAGGAGACAGACGCAGTCTCGCACAAACAAGGGTAACCAGGCCTCACAACATAGCCCCTAATGAGCCCCCGGTCATATTTTAGTATAATGCCTCTTCACACCCCATACACGAGTGTGCACAAACTGATAGATGCGGTTGTTGTGCTATTGTATAGTTGCATACTTAAGGACCATCTCGTTCTCTTGTGAGATCTCTCACCCACATATATATGCTCATTTGTCACAAACATTTGTCAGTTGCATGCATGTAGGAGCACAACATACATTCAAAGAGAAAGAATTAATGTCCAACGCGTCTCGATGGCTTTCCTCCAATCCTTCCGAGGCCGTGAGAATGCAGACTCAGGTAATGTCACCGTCATATCCCCTTGTTACGGCTCCCCCACAGGGCCCTATCCATATGGCTCATTCTCAGTGGCAGGGTTGAGAGATAGAGGGTAACGAAGCCAGCGCTATTTTTAAAGAGCCTTTCTCCATTTCCAGCACAGCTTGTTAAGAGCTCATCGTTACCACACTTCCATACTTTCCCATCCTAGGTGCTAAGGGCAACTGAGCCCGAGCCTAGATAAAGTGCCAGAGTTGTCACATAGTCTTACAGAGATAGTGTTTCACCTCACTAATCATGCCTCTATGAGAGAATGTGGTCAGGTGCTGTCAAGGCAACAGGGTAAGTGGCGAGCAGGTATTGCTTTAGCTTGTGAAGGATTCCAGTGTTGATGTTGGGAGGAGGCCAGGTTTTATATAGATTTTGATGCCATATATGAGCTAGTAAAGGTACACAAGCTGGCCTGCAGTGCCGCTAGGGAGAACTCAAACACAGGGTAACGGTGTAAAAGTAGGATTTAGAGGGAAATGATTAACCCTAGAAGATCTTGCTGCTTATTTTGAGATTCAAAGTTTATCTGGATACATATTTAGCTATTTATATTGTTGCATTTCTGCAGAAAATCTTGCTTTGCCATCACAGGAATAAAATGTATTATTATTATATTTTTATTTCACAGTATAACTGCTTTTACATATTTTTTCATCAAGTAAATGCAACCTTGGTGAGCCAACTGAGCATAAGAAACTTATTTATGCTCAGTTGAAACTTATTTCTTAATTTTTTTTTTTTTTCATTTAAATTTTAAGTGACAATTCTAGTCTTCCAGAACTTAAAACAAATATAATGTCTTATGTGTTTCTGACCTTAAATTTTTCTTTGCAGATATTGTAACAACTGCTAATAAATAACAATCTTCATGTGAAGTGAGAAAAGTAATCAACTTACTCAATAGCAAGTACCTACTGGGAGCTGGAGTTATTAGCGTAGAATCGACTGAAAGACCTCAGGGCAAAAACAAAGAAAGGAAAACACACCAAACTCCATTTGTCAGAGGGAGGTTTATGTATTTGAGAGTAAGAAGCATTCAACTCAAAGTGTACTTGTTTAGATGATGGGCTTGAAGAGGAATGCGTTCACTTGCTATTTATGTTCAGGTATATGGATTTCTTTAACACTATTTCAAATAAAGACAAAAACAGCACATACATACCCATTATGAGAGGAGGGTCATAACACAGCTCAGTCATATTACCGCATCCCTGCAGCAGTTCAGCTTTAAGTACCTTGTCTAAGGCAACAATAATGTTTAAGTACCTTGCCAAAAGGCCTAAAGGTACAGGAAAAAATGAAATTTCATTTTCGCAAACACAGCGCTAGTGTCGACGTGAAGTGGCTCACCTCTCTCACTGTGAGTCAATAGTCAGCCCTGAGCAAAAGTGCTCTCTTAGTCTACAAAAACAGATATTCATATTGTCAATTTAGTAGCTTTTCTTCTCAGTTACATGCACAATGCATCTTTGCATTTTTTGTATATGGTATGAATTCCTTTATCCTAATATTTCTCCTGTTACAGCTCCTAAAGGCAAACAGAATCCGCTCTGAACATTCCAAAGTAATGTACAGACAACACAGTCCATTGCTAACTGCTTTTAGTTTGGCTCATAAAGCAAATACACATTGGTATAAAGCTTGAAATGATCTTAGTAGTGTGTCCTCAAATTAAAATGCCCCCAGGGCCTAAAACGATGCGTAGATATCTGTGAGAGACTGTAAGACACTTCTACATGTATCTAAAGAGCTCATTTCAGAGCCCCATTCACGTCATACAACAGTAATGCACGAAGAAATCTTTAACTGGGGTAATTACTCCAAGCATGTGATTAGAATGTCATTTGATGACTTTGGCTAATTAGCTCTGTCTTGGTTCATCACAATCGCTCAATAGGAAAGGCTGTCACGGCTGGCAGGGAGGTGCGACGCTCTTAGCTGGACTATGGCATGTAAGGGCTTGGATAAGAAATTGTAGGACAGAGGGTCTTTTAATAATTTCTGACACATCTGTCATGGAGAAAGGTTTGAGAGACTCTAAATAGCATGAATTTAACTGAAGTATTATTCTCTTGATCTTCACATTTTAGCTCACTGTTAACTCTTTTCCTGCCAGCATTTTTTTTTTAAAGATGATCTAGATGGACTAGATCATGTCCATAAACACCCCCAAAGCTTGCACAGTCCTATACATCTTTGCGGGTTTGACATTTCATTCAGTAACGTTAGGCAGTTTTAATTTATATGCCGCTTAATGTTTAATCATCACGTTATTTTACATGCTTAAGCAATGCTTTTATTGCTTGTTTCTGCTTCTTCTTTGCCTGTGTTTTGATCCAGAGATTCTGTACTCTTTCAGAAGATGTAATAGCAGAAGATGTAAGGTGTAATAGCGTTCCCTACTGTATAACAGAGAAAACATGGAATGCCAGAGCATTCTGTCAATGATGAGAAAGCATTGTCAAAAAATGACAGAAAATTCTGTCAATGTTGTTGTCAAAAGTTCATCTTTAAGCAGAGATAATGGGATTGCAATGGGATGCATTTATTTGATGAAGAGAAAAACAATAAATGAAGTATGGTAGCCCAAACTCGAAATTTGTCCTCTGCAATTAACTCATCTAAGCAAGTGCAAACACATTAGGAACAATGAGTAGTGAACACTGCAAACAGGAACAGAGGGCAGCCATTTTTGCTGCGGTGCCCAGGGAGTGATTGAGGGTTAGGTAGAGAGGTTTGCAATCAGATTTCTTGCGGCGCAGATACAATTTCTGAATGAAAGGCGGTAGCGGTCTGACAATAGCCTGGCCGCTTGAACTTGAAGTGAACAATACTTTCTGCAGTAGTCATGTATTTAATTGAAGTATCACACAGTTCCCAGTTCCCTGGCCTGAGAAACCTGGCAAGATATGTTCTTTGCATCCCGGCCACGAGTGCACCTTCAGAGAGAACATTCAGCCTTTGTGGTCAGATTTTGGAGAAGAGACGTTCAGTACTGAAACCATTGAATGAAAACTTTTCCTGCACACATACAGTGAGTTTCAACTACTTACATGCAATTATTAGTGAATGAGACCCATTGTGAGGACACAGGCTTTTATTTATTAACACATATATGAGAGGTAAATATCCCAGATCTGGTCATCTCAATTAACAATAAAAAAAAAAACTCTGAGGGAGTATAATCCTAGCGTAACATTACCCAGCTCACTTTGCAAGTACTTTTCTAAGTGGAGGTTTAGTATACTGTGACATGTCGGTCTTTCAATGGAGGCAGCCAAGTATATTTCATCAAACAGCGACATAATTAATTTCAGCTACTGCAGTGCGACAGTCAAATGAAATAAATTTCTCCTCCTATTATCAAGGGGCACATCCAGCCACGGAGCTGCAGACATGGGCGCTCTGCATCGATGATGAGAGAGACTAAGTGTTTTTGCTTTTACTAATTACATCTAGCATATGTTGTACAGAAGCAGGGAGGAGACAGACTAAGGACTGAACATCACATAATTGTATGAGTCACAGGGTTTCTTATTTGTTAAATAAATATATACTTAATTTCTACAAAGTCCCAGGTTGCTTTTCATTTGGCAAACTATAATGAGAATTCCAGCGATTAACATTTAATATTTAGTTTCCTGCATATGAAATGAATTCATAAAACCCATTCACTCCTGGGAATGCAAACAAATTTAATTACACCTCTTTGCGGTGACACATTTTCTCTTCCTTTCAAATGTCTCATGCTCAAATTGCAGGGAGAATAATGATGCACAGAAGTAACGCTCATCTTAAACAACCGTGAACACTTTGATCATCCATATAAAAGACAGAAAAAAGGACAGTGTAAAAGTACCACCATCTTGACCTCCAACACAGAATAAGAGCAGAGTCAAAACACAGTGCTATTCTCAGTTTTAATGGATGTTGTGCCCTAGGAAATGGTGACTTGAAAGTCAGAAATCATTCAGGATTCTGCTTTGAAGCAACTGTAGACTCATTGTCTACCTCATAATTTTGCTTTCTTTCCTTTCTATTAAAGTTTAATTTGGTGAAGTTTCCTTTCATTCCAAACACTTTTCACTTGAGGCAGGCTTTATCAGCTGTCAGTGCATGGAAACTATTGTCAATATCAGCACTGCTTAGGGTCAACATCTTAACAGTAAAGGATCATTCTACACTGGATGGATGGAAGTTTTTCCCCTTCCCATCCAGAGCGCATGTACAACACATGCTCTCCTGATGCTAATAAAGTCTAGAATTACTGCTTTAATATCCAGTACTTGAGTAAAACAAAAGAAAGCACATGGATTTTTCCTATTCAGCACTTTTGACCTTTGGATTAGATACACACTGTACAGTTGCAAGAAAAAGTATGTGAACCACTTGCAGAATCTGTGAAAATGTGAATAATTTTAACAAAATAAAAGAGATAATACAAAATGCATGTTATTTTTTTATTTAATACTCTCCTGAGTAAGATATTTTACATAAAAGATGTTTACATATAATGTAAATGTAGACAAAAAAAAAAAAAAAAATTAGCTGAATTTATTAAAATAACCCCATTCATAAGTATGTGAACCACTGATTCTTAATACTGTGTGTGGTTACCTGGATGATCTACGACTGTTTGTTTGTTTGTTTTGTGATGGTTCTTCATGAGTCTCTTGTTTTCTTCAGAAAAAATTTCCAGGTCCTGCAGATTCTTCAGTTTTCCAACATCTTTTGCATATCTGAACCCTTTACAGCAGTGACTGAATGATTTTGAGATCTGTCTTTTCACACTGAGGACACTTGAGGGACTCAAACACTATTAAAACAGGTTCAAACATTCACTGATGCTCCAGAAGGAAACATGATGCATTAATAGATGGGGGGTGAAAACTTTTGGAATTTGAAGATCAAGGTAAATTGTATTTAATTTGTCTTCCGGGAAACATGAAAGTATATTCTGTTGCTTCCAAAGGGCAGTACTAAATGAAAAAAAAAAATGTATATTTAAACAAAATAAGAAAAGTTTGGACTTAATCCTGTTCAAAAGTTTTCAGTGCAAGTGGTTCACATACTTTTCCTTGCAACTGTATATATGAAATTGGCAGCAGGACTTAGTAATCAAACAACAACAGTTCTGACAAAAATTAAATGTCAAATGAGAAGAGTTCCACGTGAAAGAAGGCGGAGCCTCAGCGCACACATCCTATTATTGTCATGGTCCCTGACCAATGGTAGTACGAAGGTGTTTTGCAAGCTGGAGCGAACTTTTCCTGAGAGTTCACTTTGGCAAGCCGTTTCGAACGCCCAAAACTAACACAAAAACAAACTTTGTTTTGGCCTGATTTTGTTCGAAATGATGTCACATCAGTTCGTTCTTCGATTTCGTTTGAAGTATATCGGGGCCTTAACACAGAGTTAGGCTTTAAAAGAAAATACAGAAACTGTTCTGCTCATTTTAATTACAGACTTGTTTCAGAGTCAAACTCAAACAACTAGTAATACCAACGCCTGATCTAATAATCTAATAATCATTCAGTGAAGACTTAGAAACATAATGTTCAGTTTTTTGCGCCGCACAGAGAATCGGAACTGTTGGATTTACAACACGTGAATTCATCCACTTCTCCTGAAATACATGAAAGTAAGTGAGCCAGTGAACTGAGGAAGAATAGAGTAAGCTTTAAAGTTACTTTCACAATGTGTATCTGATATGAATAAAACGTGTCGTCTCATTATTATGGAAAGGGTTATTTCCGCTTCTATAGACATTATTGTGTATTTTACAAACTCTAAATGTATTGTTTTGTTAGTACTCATGTGTATTTAAATGTCTGAAACCTAAAATAAACATTATTTGGTTGAAAACACTGCATAAATGTGATATATGAAAATATTAATGTAATGTGTGGTGGCTTTATTGTCACAGTGCACTACAATGCTGTTGGTGCATTCTTTTCCCCACAGGAAGGCTGCTACGACTAGAGGATACAGCTCACAGCGCTGAGGTGGGAAGACTGCAGTGAGTCTAAAAGCTGGGGGGTTCTAGACACGAACCAACGGCCTTGGTAAAATCCCGGAATCTGATGGAGGGAGCTGCGCTGGTAAACAGTTGAATATTGACAGAAGAGAAACCAGATCATTGTAAAATAAAATAAATAAATAAATTAAAAAAAAAAACAAAAAAAAAAACAAGGGCCATTTGGGAGACTCAAAGGTGTTTCCCCCTTCCATATGTAAAGCGCTTTGAGTACCCAGAAAAGCGCTGTATAAATGTAAGGAATTATTATTATTATTTTATTACAAATGATGTGCGAACTAGTTTTGATTTGGTATTAACATTAATGTGCTCCCTATTGCAATACAATATTGTCACACTATAGCAACGCTCTCCCACCTATTTTGCTATTGCAACTGCGCTTATTTCCGCCGTTGGTATAAGTTGCAGTGGCTGGTAATAGACAAGAAATATACAGTTTTCTGCCATCTCGCTGATAACGCTAATAACGTTTCTTTAGTAACTCAGCAACCCTACGGCCTGAACCCCTGTAGGAGGTCCACCCTTACAAGATGAAAGGGCGGCTTTGCGCGATTATGCTCATCGCTAAGTTTAACCCGTTAGCCAGCACGCTTTTTAAAAAATACAGAGAAATGGCATACCAAAACTATAATAATAATCAAATTATCGTGCACATGTAAACATAGTCACTGTTTGAGCCAGCATGTGCCGAATAAATGCCATGAATCTGGTTGGATGGACATCACTTTTAATGGGGGGACAGCACATTTAATAATAATACGTTTTATTTATATAGCACCTTTCCAGGACTCAAGGACACTTTACAATGTACATTTAACAAAGAAGAGATAATACGAGTAGACAAGTTTGAAGATACAGTAAAGGAACATTATATGGACAGGGAAGCATACAGAAGAATAGAATCAAGCACAATAAAATACAAAACAGGACTTAAGAGACATAACATAACATTCAGAGAACTACGGCTGAAAGCAATAGAAAATTAGGAAAAAAAGAAAGAATGCTGGATAGATTATGTGCTGGATTTTTAAGGGTAACTGCAGAATCGCCACAGTCAATTTGGTGATTTGAGAGGGAAGGAGGAAATAATGATAGAAGGGAAGACAAGTTAATATTCACACCTGTGAGGATCTGAGGCAACCTCATGCTTGGGTCAGCCCCTGCTAGACTCTGATGGTGGGGCTACAGGCCACGGACTGGGGAGAGGGTTGAAGAAAGTGATAGGAAAAGGCTGTGATTGACCCTGTGCCGCTAACAGAGGCATACTCATGCTAAAAGGGCAGCCTTTGTTGGTGGAGGCCGGTATTGCAACGTGAGATGCATCACTAGGGAAAGTTGTGGTCTGTAGCTTGAAAAAGTCTGGCAAAATTTGAACCTGAAGTTCAAACTCTACTGACTGCAAAGGCTCGAAGGGATGACCCCGGAGAAATGTAAGTACAAGGGAGAGATCCCAAGAGGGTATAGAGGAAGGGCGAGGTGGATTCAGTCTCCTCACCCCCCTCAGGAACCTGACGATCAGGTCGTGCTTCCCCAACGACTTACCTTCAACTGCATCGTGATGTGCGGCAATAGTGGCAACATACACATTAAGGGTTATGGGAGACAGCCTTTGCTCCAAGCCCTCTTGCAGGAAGGAAAGCACAGACCTGACTGAACATGATTGGGGGTCCTCTCTGTGAGAGGAACACCATTCGATGAACACCATTCGATGAACACCATTTGATGAACAGGTTGCACTTCAACGCATAGAGTTTCCTAGTGGAAGGAGCTCTAGCGGAAGTGATAGTGTCTACAACTGACTGGGGGAGATCACTTAGAACCTCCACGACCCATTCAGGGACCAAACATGGAGTTTGCACAGGTCGAGACGCGGGTGCCAGAGGGTGCCCCGTCTCTGAATCAGAAGGTCCTTCCTCAGAGGAATGGGCCAAGGAGGTGCTGTCGCGAGGAGCGTCAGATCCGACAACCAGGTCCGAGTGGGCCAATACAGGGCCACTAACAAGACCTGCTCCTCGTTCTCGCACAAGAGCTGTGCGAGAAGGCTCACAGGGGGAAACACATATTTGCGTAGGCCCCGGGGCCAGCTGTGTGCCAGAGCATCCATGCCAAGCATGCCCTCGGTCAGGGTGCAGAACAACTGGTAGTGGGCAGTGTCCGGGGAGGCAAACAGATCTACCTGTGCGGCCCCGAAGCGCTGCCAAATCAGCTGGACCACCTGGGGATGGAGTCTTCATTCGCCCGGAAGTGGAGGCTGCCATGAGAGCTCGTCGGCCACATGGTTGAGCACGCCTGGAACGTGAATGGCATGAAGCAACCACAGATGCTTCTGACTCCATAGCAAGAGATGGCAGGTAAGTTGCGACATGCGACGGGAGCGAAGACAACCCTGATAGTTGATGTACGCAATGGCCGCAGTGCTGTCCGAGTGGACCAGTACGTGCTTGTGTGTCAACAGCTCCTTGAAGCAGCCCAGTGCAAGACGTACTGCTAGCAACTCGAGGTAATTGATATGCCATTGCAGTTGAGGCCCCATCCACAGACCTGATACTGCATGCCCATTGTACATGGCTCCCCACCTGGTGGCAGAAGCATCTGTGTACACCACAGCATGCCTGGACACTTGTTTGAGGGGAACTCCTGCCCGCAGGAATGAAGGGTCTGACCACTGAGTGAGGGTGTGACGGCAGTTCGGTGTCACAGGAACACGGAACGTACCGCACTGCCAGGCCCATCTCGGGACCCGGCCGTGGAGCCTTTGCTGAAGCGGCCTCATATGAAGCAATCCGTGCGGCGTGACTGCGGCTGCGGATGCCATATGCCCCAGGAGCCTCTGAAAAAGTTTCAGTCAGGACGCTGTCCTTCGTTTGAGCTTACTCAGGCAGCTCCTCTTTGAGGCGCGCTGTCTGGGCGACCGAGTCCAGTTCCATACCGAAATAAGAGATCCTCTGCCCGGGGGCGAGTTTGTTCTTGTCCCAGTTGACCCAAAGACCCAACCAGCTGAGGTGAGCTAACACCATGTCCCTTTGTTCGCACAACTGCTCTCGCGAGCTGGCCAGAATGAGCCAGTTGAGGATGCGAACGCCCTGTTCCTTGAACGGAACAATGGCCGCCTCCGCAACCTTTGTAAAGACGGGGGGGACAGGGCCAGCCCGAAGGGTAGGACTTTGTACTGATATGCCCAGCCCTCAAACGCAAACTGTAGGAAGGGTCTGTGTCAAGGCAGAATCGAGACATGAAAGTACGCGTCCTTCAGGTCGATTGCTGCGAACCAATCCTGGGGACGGATGCATTCGAAAATGCATTTTTGCGTAAGCATCTTGAACGGCAGCCTGTGAAGGGATCAATTCAGGACACGCAGATCCAGGATTGGCTGTAACCCACTGCCTTGCTTAGGTACAATGAAGTAGGGGCTGTAAAACCCCAACTTCATATTGGCTGGAGGGACTGGCTCGATTGCATTCTTCGCCATCCACAAAAGCTGCCTCAGCATGCTGAACGCCCAGGCATGTGACACAGCGATTGTGACCATCAGCAGGGACCAGGGAATGACCGCATCCAGTAACGCACAGACGAAATGACATCTTGAAAAAGACGCAGGGTTCGTCTGTGAAGCTCTTTTTTCAGAAGGGGGAAAATCAGCTCTGTTCTTTTGTGCTGAAGCACACAGGGAACAGCCGCAATGTGACTGCAGGTACACACTGATCGCCGGACACACACACACAGATGAACTGGCCCAAAATTGCAAACCAAAATGGGGC
Organism: Elopichthys bambusa; assembly: GCA_037101425.1. Classification (NCBI taxonomy): domain Eukaryota; kingdom Metazoa; phylum Chordata; class Actinopteri; order Cypriniformes; family Xenocyprididae; genus Elopichthys; species Elopichthys bambusa. The sequence continues at coordinate 14,327,496 of CM074432.1, read as the reverse complement.
AGAGAATGCTGTGAAAACAGCAGTTGAGTAGCTTTGAGCTATATTACAGCTCAAAGCTCCTCAGGAAGCTTACAGCCTCTCTGTAACGTGCCTTCACACCAACACACAAAAAAAAGGCTCTTCACAGGCTTGAGAAACACACCCTCAGTCTTGATAGCAGGAACACAAGGTTGGCTCCGAAGCAAAAGACAGAGTGCGATTGCATCCGCTTCCGTATTTATATCCACCTGGCGGGGGCGGTGCGCATTATGTGAATATCGCACGCCAAATCCATTGGCTTGTTTTAGTTCACTCGAAGCTGATAGGGCTCTCTGGCGATATCCCAATTCGTCGGTCACTATTGACGTACATCGAACGTGACTGACTGAAAGGGAACACTCTGTTTTAGTACCTAGAGCCCATCTTTACGAGAAGCCGATTGGTCAGCTGGGCAAGTCTTTTGTGATTGGTCAACCGCTTCAAGCGTGGGCCAAAAAATGTAACATCCGTTACAATAACCAGGTTTCAGCTCCCAAGTAGCTTCATGAGTAGCTGTAAATAGCATTATATATATAGAAAATATGGTTTCGAATGCAGTGAAAGGTGGAAAAAACTGCATCAACATAGCAAACTCATTTACCAAAATGTTTTATGAGGCCGTGCCAAAGCAGCCAGTAGGCGAAAATTATGCAAATGTGTAACATGGTAATGTAACTAAGTCATAGAAATAATGGCAGGACTAAGTGAAGTGGGTCAGGCAAGAGTTTTCTGTTGAAGAAATTAACTCTCTTTGGCATGGACAACATTGTTTACATGGAGCTATATTACACACTAAAGGAAATGTTTTTCTCAATGTTCAACACTAAAATAATACTAAATCAGATGAAATCATCTGGTACTCATCTTAATAAAATGTGTTTTTCTTGTTGTATAAAATGACGTAAGAACATTTTTTTCCTCTCAACATACTGCCATGTTGGAATTCAGTTTTCATGTTTGATAAATGTAATGTCTCTGACATTACTTTTTGCTCCCAACTCCATAACATCCCTGATGACATCACTATTCTTTTCTCCATTTTCCTCTGTTAAGTTGGCAGTCCTTGTGGCAGTGGTTCATGGGTAGTGATGAGTAGCTGCCTCTTCCCCAGGCACACTCGTACTGCCTGGAGCAACGCTCTATGTAAACAAACAATTGACATGGCCGCCTTGCGTCTATCGCCGCTGGGAATTCCCTCTCACGCAGTACAGCCCAAGCAGGTAATTTCACTTCCTTGCCTACAACTTTTATACAGTTTTGTTTCAGTCTTTCCTGGTGAAGCGAAAGAGAGAGAGAGAGAGAGAGAGAGAGAGAGAGAGAAAAGACTTCCCCCACGGACCTGTCAATGTGTATACATGGATACATGAAAAAAATAAAAAATAAAATAAATAAATAAATAAAAAAGATGGAGTACCCTGTGGTCTGTTGTTTTCTTTTTTTATTATTTTGTTCTCATTCTTTCTTACTCTAGTAGGAGCTGGTGGGTGGGTAGATAATTCCAAGTGATATATGCCTGACATCCCACTAGCTGGCTGTCAGTGATAAAATTTTGGAGGTTTCAGACAGTCAAATGTGTAACACATGCATGTAAGCTCACACCAGGATCACTGTCTGATTTGCGATTTCTCTGTCTGGAATCGCAAACATGAACATGTCTTGTTGTCCTGGCAGGCAAGCACGATACACAGCTTATTATATTGGTGGATGCCAGTACTAATTCCTGGATCCCAGAAAAAAATGTGTGGATCCGCTTAAAAAGTCAGAATTGAATATTTAATAATAAGCAATTACAAGGCATTCCTGTCTTTACACTGAAAGTGTAATAAAGTGTAATTTATTAAAATAACATGTTTATACACTGTCAGGGAAAAAAAAAAAAAAAAAGTGGAAAAAATTACAACAGCCATTACAACAGCTGGGTCCTTATTTATAAAATGTTGTGTAGATATTGTCCTACATTTTATCTTACGATCATTTCTCAACTGTGCGTACGTGTGATTCATAGAATGAAAATGCGTGTACTCCTCTCTTTCAGATGTGAAATCTATAAATCGCAAATGATCTTGAACTTGAGCGCAGCTGAATGGTTTCAGTTCTCTGCCTTGTAAACAATGCCTAATTAATGTCATTTACAACTAAAAAAATCAATAGTCATCATTCAAATCGTCTAATTTATAATGGCGATCTGCAAGAATAGCTTAGATTTCCAAAAACCTGCAGTACACTGACAAGGAAAAGCGTGTACGTCTGCTCAGGCCCTGACATGGCGCTAAGCACTTTTCCATGTCAAAGACAGTTTTTAAAAATATCAGCGTTGTCATACTTACATATGCTTTATAAATGAGGCCTCTTGTCTCTGGGGCAGTTCTCTTAACAGGAAAACGTTCTACCATATCAACCCCTAAAAAAAGCTTTTTAGTACCTTAGAACCGTAGTTGTACCACCCTTTAGAACCATAATAATATGTATTATTAAAATACTATGCACTTTTATGGGTAAATAAGGTACAAAGGTTTACTTGTGTACTGAATTTATTTACTTAAATATGCTACAAAATGCTACTGATTACGCCTTTAAATGCATATTGGGTGATCTGTCTCATTAATCATTCTCATTTGCCTTTAAATTTGTATTGTAAATTTGTGACACCATGTCCTTAGCTCATAGACCTGTCTACCAAAATAATAACGTGACCCAGAATGCTTTGCCTGAGGGACCAAGGTAACTAATGTGAATCTCATGAGCAACTGGCTTCATTTTAAAATTCTGTTCATGGATTTTGTTGAAAAATAGAAGCAGTTTCTGTGCTTGGTCATAAAAAAATAAATAAAAAGATAAATAAATAAAAATTTATAAAGGGACAGCTTTGAACAACAAGCTGAAGTTGTACAGAGTGTTCAAAACCAGTTATAAATCCATTAAAAATAAATGCAGCAATCGTATCCATAAAAGACATGGATGTGACACCAAAAACACATTTATGATCTGAAGTTTTACAAATAATTAAAGGTAATGTATGTGTGTGTAATATGCATAAGAATGCAATTATACCCTGCCTCATTGTTTGATGTATTTAATATATTGTGTATAATGTTTTATTATTTTGTTTATTTCCTGGAAAAGCCTTACATGTCACATTCACATTCAGTTTAGTTTGTCTTAGTTTCATTTTTATTGACTCTTAGTTTGCTTATGGTTTCCTCTTTTCTTTGTTCTCATTTTTTTCTGCTACTTGTTTGTCACCATGGTTATTAATTTAGCAATCACACCTGTTTGTATTCTGTTCATTATCATTGTGTATTTAAGTCCCTCAGTTTGGTTTGTGCTACGAACTCTGTTTTGTAGACTATCACCTTTGTATGCACTTGAGTGGATTCTGTTTAATAACTTTGATTTTGAATCTGAATCATCTTCATGGAAATGACCGAGCTGACACTGCTGCAAAGGAGACTATTAATCTCGAGGTTGAAAAATGTCATATTCCTCCCTCAGATCTTAGACCTTCTGTTAATCATTATATATTAAATAAGGGGCAATAAGAGTGGGATAAGACATACAAATAATAAATTATATGAAACTCATCCTGAAATCTCAAACAGATTTTTAATCTCCCTTAAATCAAGATTTGATCAAGTGGTGTTCACCAGATGTCGTATAGGTCATACAAGATTGACTCATGCATTTTTGCTTAAAGGCGAAGACCCAACTCTATGTATGTTCTACAAGAGACCCCTTTCCCTTAAACATATTTTATTGGACTGTCCCGCTTTTAACTTTAAGTAGAAAATCCACCCAAAGACACTGTACAGCATTGAGGCAATAGGCACTTGCACTGAGCCTTCTCCCCTTATAAATTCAATAAATATTTTGATTTATAGATTTTAATCTGTGATGACAGAATTACATGACATAAAGGTTAAAGGTTAATTTATGTACAGCTAAATGCATTGAATGATGGAGAATAAGACATTCCAGTCAAGTTGAAAATAATGTCCTATTGTCTGCGCCGATAGCCTTGTGGGCAGCTCGGGGGACCTGAGTTTAAGTTCTGGATCCCTCCCTTTCTCTCTCCCACTTTGTCAACTCACTGTCCTATCATAATAAAATATCATATAAAAAAAAAAATAAATAAATAAATCAATAAATAAAAAAGAAATTAATGTCAGATAACCTGTGGCAGTTGTTTTTTACAAGTCCACACTTACAAATGATCGATTAGAGTAAAATAAGCCTATTTGGAGTGCTGTCTGAGGGTCTGACCATGGCTGATAGCACTTAGTTCAAAACAAATTGACTTACAGAAGGGAGCAGTTTTTGTAGTCAGACATACAAAATCAAAAAATGCCACCGTGTTCACTTATTATGTCAGCCAAGAATGAAAGAAAAAAAGAACAGTATTTTGCGTTGGAGTGACTTGGTCTGCAGTGCTTTTTGCGCTTTCAGTCAATGCTGAATATTACTTTTCATCAATAATTTTTAATCCATCATCTTGACTTGTAAAGAGATACTCCTCTCAAAATCAAACTATTCTTGACATTCAAGCAACATCAAGAACATATCCAAATGAGTTTATACTTCTAACACTGACATGTAAATGTCAGAAAATGTCATAATTTACAAAACTATTTTTCCTTTGGTTATTCTTTGGTTTTTGTCTGTACCACAGCAATCAGCTTCTGCTCTTCTTAAGCTTGGTCATACCTGTTATAGTCTCAAGACAGATGGATAATGAAAATATAGAGAGAGTTTATTGCAGCAGATGAGCAGATGACAAAACAGGTAAGTTGTGAAAATAATAGGATGGTAACTGGGATTACTGTTTTACAGGTTGCAGTGGAGATCATGAATATGGAGGAAGTGGACCGATGAAACACACACCTCATCTGGATAGCGGTAAGATGACAGGTAATCTTTGCACTCACACATGTAGATGAACTGGGGACGCTGAAGACACAAGGAGAAGATAAACGCTGGGGACTCGCTGGAGAAACAGAGGCTTTGGAAATGCAGGTATGAGAACAGGCAATGTGAGTATCCGAGGTGTGTGCTTTTATCTGTGTCGTGATGAGATGATCTGTGGCAAGTGCAGATTAGCACTGGTGACAGTGCATGTTGTGATTGGATGATAGTGGAGCCTGGCGAATCTGTGACATTACTTTTGTTTAGAATCAATATTCATATATTTAATTTCTAACTCAAAACAGCCTTCCTCCTGTCAATGTCATAGCTTCTGTTGTTACTCAAAATCATATATTTTGGTCTCTTTTCATCAAATGCGCTTTTATCAATTTAAAAATAAAAATAAGAACAGAAGACAAAACATCCATATGCTAATTTTGGTCAAGAGCTACTGAACTGCTGCATAGAGTTTGATGATTCTTTGAGCTCTCAGCATTTCTCTTTGTGTCCAATTTGAAAAAAGACATTACATTCTCCTTGAAACAGCACCTCATTTCCAAAGGGGACATTTAGTGCTTAAAGGCCTGTGTAGGAGTTAGATTTTTCACACTGAAATAGTCTTCTTTGCCCTACCTCTGCAACCCATTTTACCAGTCTTCACTTAAGATATATTTATTAACTTACACTGAGAGTGTTCTACAACTAATTAAGCTAATCAGATGAGTTTTGAAATGTGAGAAACAATGTCTAGGTACTTAAAATATATATTGCAAATTGAAAAAAATAAGTGCATCAAAGTCAAACAAAAGGAAATCTCAAAAATATCAGATCAATGCGTAGTACTGAGGCACAAATGCAATGCTTGTAACCAGGCTGAAATTTATTATTATTATTATTATTATTATTATTATTCACTCTAGAGTCATCTTTATGAAGCAACATTTATGTTGCAACAAATCTTTTTGGTCCACTTTAGTCTCAGTTCATTTTATACTCACACTGTCATTTTTTTTTAAACTCACTCGAGGATGCCCCCAAGATATTTTTTGTAGTATTTTCAACAACAAAAATACCGTAAAAAATGAATGACATTACAGAATACATCTCATGTACTTGAAGGCACAGTAGAAAAAAAGCTTAGAAGGAAAGTCTTGTGTATCCAGCATTGTTCATTTATATGGCTGTACTGAATGGTGACCACATAGATGGCAGATATAATTCTATGTCATTGCATTGTCATGTGCTTTATAAGATAATATAAATAGCTATAAATATATATGGTTAAGGAACATGTACCTGAGTGTTTTGCATTCACAGTGTATACTAGAAATGAACATCATCATACTCAGACTGACTATCTTTTGAAATGTTCTGAGTTCAATCAAACCATCTCCCATATAAGCAAAATTTCTGTAAACCATTCTAATATAAACGTTACACTGTAAGACAGTAAGATATATGCCTGCTAGTTTGTGTTTTTTCTTCAAAATATACTAAATGTTTGTCAAAATGCATGCTATTTCTATGCAGTTTGTCTACGGGAAATCAAAATCTTTTTCCAGGTCACCTGCCTTAGTGGGTGATAGATTAGTCAAAATTACATACCATTTGACAAAAGCATTTGGCTGGTGGTGGGTGTGAATTTCCTACCCTGCCTATAAACCTGTCAGCTCTCAAGTATGACTTGCTATTTACAAACTCCCATAAATGCAATATAAATTAATCATAATGGTTTAAGACAGCATTTATTTCTGTTTTACTAATGGTTTTCATGAATTATGCTTAAAACACACACACACACACGCACGCGCACGCACACACACGCACACACACACACACACACACACACACACAGGTTTGTTTTACTATCAAAGTGAGGACATTCCATAGGCATAATGGTTTTTATAATGTACAAACTGTATATTCTATCCCCCTACATTACCCCTAAACCTACCCATCACAGAACATTTTTAAATTTTTTATTTAACATTGTTTAGTATGTTTTTAAAGCTATTTTAAATATGAGAACTCATGAAATGTCCTCATATTTCATGTTTACGTCATAATACTAATGTAACACCCATGTCATTATACAGCTTTGTGTCCTCATAAATCACAAAAATGTGCGCACGCCACACACACACACACACACACACACACACACACATTTGATTGCTTTTATTTGGATCTGAAAGACATTACAATGAAAACAAGATCCAAATACTCTGGGAAGGGTCTTTTTCAAGGTGACCGATCTACAATTCATGGCTCACATACTTGTACAGGTTTTCTTCCATTTATAATACTCAACACATTAAGGATAAACAAAACATTTCTGTCTCCACATTTGCATGCTCCCTATGATGGCTGAAACAGAGCAGAATTTAGCACGCCTTTTTGCTTCCTTTTTTTGCAGTTCCCCTAACTGCATCCCCCTGATCACATTCTTATGGACATGGCCTAAACTTCCAAATGCCAAAATTATTAATTTACAGTTGTATTCAAGTTGTGCTATAATACAAGTAGATAGAGAGTTGGAGGGACAGGGAGAGCAAAGGGTGTCTGAACCAGACAGAGTCGAGGAAGGAATTAATGATCAAGACAAGGATGATGATGAGGAGGAGGAAGAAGAGGTGATACCTTGAGAGAACTGAATGAGATGATTGTAGCATCAGGCAGAGGAATGGAGAGTTTACCACATGGTAAATATGAAACGGAGGGGGACCAAATCCATTGAACCAGAAAAACAGGAGAGGAAATGGTGAAACATTGGTTCAAACTAATAATGGAGGTTCAGTCTGGAATGTGATGAACCTCTCTAAATTATTGATTTGAATAAAGATGTGCCATTCAAGTCTGAGGGCCCCGCCTCTTGCATACACAGCGGTCTTATAACATGTCCATGTTCCATTTTCTATTTATTGAATTTGATTTTAAATGCAGATCTACTCTTAGTAAGAAAGGCAGAGGTTTTCTAACCAACAGCTTATGCAGAAAAATAAAAGTTTATATACTACTAGTCAAATGTTTGGAATAATTACAATTTGTTAATGTTTTTTCAAAGAAGTCGCTTATGCTCAGCAAGATAGTTATTTGATCAAAAATACAGCTAAAACATGAATGTGAAATATTATTACAATTTAAAATTACTGTTTTCTATTTGAATATATGTTAAAATGTAATTTAATCCTGTGATGGTAAAGCTGGTAAAGCAGCTATTAATCCACTATTCAGTGTCACATGATCCTTCAGAAACATTCAGTTGGTGCTCATGAACATTTCTTATTACCAATGTTAAAAACCATTGTGCTACTTAATATCTGTGAAATTAAACAGATGCAGACTTGTGAACATAAGAGACTTTTAAAACTTTTGACCAATAGTGTATAATTATATAAACCGTTGGTAGGAAACCTGGCATTCTTACTATATCCCTCTTAATCATATGTTTTACTCCAAATGAAGAATCATGCCTTCAAGTATCAAGGTCATCCCAGGACTGTAGATATCTCACCCTCACATTTTGCAGTGAGGGCCTTCTGTCATGTGTCACAGTATAAAGAACATTCGCTTATCTTTCAAGTGGCTCTGTATAAAGGTACAAAAAGAACAGAAAGAGAGTGTGAGACAGCAGAGTGGGCAACACCTTTTCAAACAAAATCCTGTGTGAAGAGGTGCCAGTATTCACTTTGAAGAGCACAGCAAGAACAGTGAGCAAGGGAGACTGGCATCACTCGCTCAACTGCTTTAGCAGAGAGGATTAAGGCTTTGGATTTCTCTCAGAAGGAGAGAAATTGAGCTCTGCATTCTTGTCAAAAATGAGCAGCCATGAATTTTCATGTGCCTGTGCTTTGTTGGACTGTATCGCCAGTCTCAGCGCCACAGGATCGCCTTACCATCGGGACAGTTGTGGTGTGAAGAGCACCCCAGCAGTGCTGTTGTCAGCATATTTTGAAATTTGACTTTGAAAGCACAGTGATCAACTTTACCAGTGTGGTCATTTTTGTTTTCCACTTTGAAGAGCAGAGTTTCTGTTGTAACAGAGCTTTTGCAATTGTATGGCAGCAGGAACCAAGGGCAAAAAATGAAGACTTCAGATGCAAAAACCTCTAAGTGCCATCTGAAATTTTCTTCTAAAATTAGCATTTTTATCAAGCTCGTATGTTTATGTTCAGTTATTTCACTTTAATGGCAATGAAAATGACCTATTAATTGCCATTAAAGTGAAATTACTGAACCTAAGCATACGAGCTTGATAAAAATGCTCATTTTAGAAGAAAATGTCAGATGGCACTTAGAGGCTTTTGCATCTGAAGTCTTCAAATATATTTTTACCTTTAGGTTGGTAAGTGTATATATTCACAGGTAGAATGAAATATACAAAACTAAATGTTCAACTACATGGAAATAAATCATTCTTTACCCCCCAGAGCAGTGGAGAAAATTAGGAACTTAACTTTTTTTGCCCGCTAGGCACAGTGACTGGTGAATGCAAAATTTTACCAGCCATTATTATTATTATTATTATTATTATTATTTCTTTCTTAAATTCAAATACATTATGTAAAACTGAACAGTGTTTCTCAGCCAGGGCCCACTACGGGGCCTCTGTGAACTTCCAGGGGGCCCCCAATAAGTCTTAAAATGATATAAGCTTAGATCACAGTATTCATTAAATAAAGTACCAGAGGTACATATCATAGGAGGGCCTTCAAATATTTTCTTGGACAAAAGAGGACCTTGGAGAACCACTACATTAGAATCTTAAACTAACACCAAATTTATCTTTGAATTTGCAGTCTGCAAACTCCAACCTCTTTACAATTATGAGTCCACTATTGCTACTTGTGCTTTCAAAAAAAACTAAAAATAAATAAAATAAAGTATGCAAATATAACACACACAAGTTTTCAATTAATGCATTTTTATTTTAAGCAATAACAGTGTGAAGCTATAATTTCCAATGCTCAAAATATAATCAAATGGTTTACCTTTCATACCCCCAGGTGTGACGATTGTCAGAAGCTGTATAAAATCACACCAGTTTATTGGATATTGGCACCTGCACCACCCCATGAGGTATCCGTCATGTATGCTTAAAAAGATGTGCTCGTGCCATCTCACTCAGATTTCGCTATTTTCAGAAAGCGGTTTAACTGTTGTGCTTATGGAGGATTTTTTTTTTTTTCTCTTGCCATTTCTGAATCCTCTTGCCAAATGTGATGTGTTGTCGAAAGTGTGTGGCTCTGTGTCCTCGGTTTGTTCCTGGAGGGGATACACATGACAGGTGTGTGCAAGGTTTGCGTGTTAACGGCCTGTCTGATTGTCGCCGCTGTGATAGTTTAAAACTAAAAGTGTTGTACTCTAGACTTTCTTTCTGAGGAAATAAGGATGGTCTTTTAACCCCCGCTGTTCCAGTTCTGCAGTTGTCAAGGCGCCGCATGAGCTGGGCACTTGGGGTGATAGCAATGAGTGTGAGCCTATGGAGGGAGAGCCAACGGATTTTTTCCCTTTTCCTTCCCTTTCTCCCCAGATCAAGTGCATTCGGTGGAGAAGCACTTTACGAACTGGTCGTTTATACGAACACTAATTTGTGTCCCAAACCAGAAGCTCGTAATACGATTTCTTTTGGTTGTGAGCCAGATGAAGATGACGTGCTTTCCAAAGCAGCCTCAGACTCTGAGAAGGCTTGTGGGTGAGTTATGCGACTCTCTCCCTCCAAGTGGACAGAATCTTGAGTTGTTAGATGTAGTGACTAGCACTGTAGACAAGCTGGAATTGGACACTGAGTTTGCCCAAATTAGGGCCCAATCTAAGCTTGATGATTTTTTTTCTGGCCGGTCACAGTTATGATCTACCAGTTCCCCATAAACCCTTGACTTTTACCCCAGCCCTTTTCAACGTGACCTACTAACCCTTCCACCACTGACTTTGTCACTATAGCCAAGATGGCGGAGCAGGGATTTGTGGCAATGCTGGTTGCCGTGCTCCTTCCAGGAAGTCTTGCTGCCCTCTAAGCCATGCAGGGTCACTTCTAAGGGGAAGTTTTCTGGAGCCATCGGCTGTGGTGCCTCCTCGAAAGGATTGGAGCCATAGGACTCGGTGGTTTGTTTGTGGTTTGATCGGGTAGTCAAACATTTTCCTGCCACTCTCAGGTGTTACGGGTGTGAGGTTTATGTGGCTGCGATAGCTGCCGAGAATGCCCTGGTGGGAGGACGGCATCCTTTGGTTTTCCTCAATGGGCAAGATGGCTTAAGCCTTGCCATCCTGTGAATGTGCCTTTGTGCCTCAAAAGGTTAAGGGTACTTCCTTCTGTGCACTTTTATTCGATTTTATGGTCCACATGTGTCATATCACAAATATGCAGTGTTTTCAAACACATAATATTATTTTAGGTTTCAAACATTTAAATACACATATGTGCTAACAAAATAATACATTTAGAGTTTGTAAAATACACACCGATGTCTATGGAAGCGCCAGTAATAATCCTTTACATTATAATTAGACAACGTGTTTTATTCATGTCAGATAGTGTCAATAACTGTAAAGTTTAGTCTATTTTCTAGTTCACCGGCCACTTACTTTCATGTATTTCAAGAGAAGTGGATGAATTCATGTGTTGTAAATCCAACAGATGTGATTCTCTGAACTGAGGCGCAAACTAACATGGCGGCACCCATTACGCATATAGCTCTACTAATGTGATCATTATAAAGGTTTTTAAATAACAAAACACATCCACTTACACATATTTGACAATCAGAATATCACATATTTCATGTTAAAGTTAACAAGTTTGCAGTTGCTGGTGAGTGTCAGTTTCCTACTCTGCTTTAGTGACCCATGAAAATGGAATTGTCGCTTTGCTTTTTTGTCTTACAGGAACAAATTAATGTACGCCTGATTATTATTGCTCTATGCATTTTTTCTATGAAGAAACAGATAAACAATGATGCCGACAGAAGAGATTAAATGAACCTCGAGAGACTAATAACAGTCAGTCTGAATGTGCCCCCTGCCTGAAAGAAGAAGAAGAAAAAAAGAGGTCTTCATATCACAAAGGAAATTATGTGAGGGCCTCCACTGGGACCCATACAGATATCCCTGTAAGATTTCAAAAGGAAGTTTACATACAATGGGACTGTAGAGGATACCACTAGATGTATGTCACATAATGAGTATGGTCTTTGAGGGAACTGAGAGTGCAGAAAGTAATGCACTGTTTCAAGAATTTGTTAACAGCTTTGGGAAGATGTACTGTTGATGGTAATTAGATTGTTTTGCTTCAGAGAGTGAAATCCCAAGCACCACCAAATATAAAGGACCATTTACCTCAAAACCAATATTCATTACAAATGTTTTTTGCAAATAAGATTTTGAACAGCAACAATAGATTCATATGGACCCATTCAAACAGAGCAGAAATATAGATTTTTTTGGTCCTAGTTTATTTTAATCTGTCCTTACAATGTAGTTACACAACTACACACTGAGTAATACTACTACTACTACTACTACTAATAATAATAATAATAATAAATTACTTAACTGTAGGGTTAGGTTTAGTGTTAGCTGATTCCACTTTATATTAGGCATCTATAATATATACCCCCGGTTTTACAGACAAGGCTTAAGCTAGTCCTAGACTAAAATGCATGTTTGAGCTTTTTTAACTGAAAATAACTTGCACTAACATATCTTAAAATATGTCAGAGCCATTGTTTTTTTCTAGGGTATGTTTATAAAAGCTACTTAAATACCTTAATTAAACTAAGGCCTAATCCTGGCTTAGGCTAAGCCCCGCCATAGTGTACTTATTGTGTTCATGCTGTATATTTTAAAACACTTTTGCAGCTACTGAGCTGAGATGCGAGTAAGGTTATGGACAGGTTTCATGGTATGGTTAGGTTTAAGGGTGTATAGATGCAACTACAGAAATTATTATAGATGTAGTTACATGCAGGTATTCGTTTTAAACATAAGTACAAAATATATATACACATTAAGTGCATTGTTTCAAATTATTCATTTAACACTGATGTCTTTTGAAAGTCAGATAACAGTATATGTGCATACACTGTAAAAAAAAAAAGATTTTTTAGTGTATAAGATAAATGTGCATAAACATGAATACACTGAACTAATACTGAGTAGTACATATTCTTGCATCATTTCAATTTATAAAGACAGATGGATTTATGCAACAGTGCACTTTACTTGTCTCACTCACACAAAATTATGAATCCTATACTCAAAATGCACTGAACTCACATTTGAAAAATAAATAAATAATTTAACAATTTCACCTCAACTTATGGACTTAATTGTCCATATTTACCAATGATGTTTTTGATGTGGGCCTTTAATTATTGAATTCCACCATAGAGAGAGAGAGAAAAAAAAAAGTCTCATCTGGGTTTTGTTTTATAAATAAATAATTTGTTCAGAAGCTCTTCATTTGCTAATAAACGGAGGCATGTCTAAACACATGCACCCACACTGCCTCTCTAATAGCTCTGGATATTTCAGTGTTTAGAAATCACACTGAACAGAATATAACATTTATAATGCCGAATTAGCTACACGTGATAAGCATGTAATGAATGTCACATATAAAACCATTATTATTATTATTTCTATTAGTGTGAGGTTTGCTATCCTACAACAGTTTTCAGATGTCAAATCATGAGTCGCAGAATGGATTTGCTTGTAAATGGTGTGATTGTCAATCAGCACCTCCTAATGTAAAGGAGGGAATTTGGTTTTCATATACAGTAGCCTGACATATATTTGTTTTGGTCTTGATTTGAACAAACCTTTCGCCTGTGATTTGTATATTTGACGTGAATAGGCCTTTGGGTGCTGAGAAGTTATCTTCCAGACAGGCGAAGCAAAACTCCTTTTTCTTCTCAGCACATAAGCTGTTGATTGTGACTTAATCTCAACAAGATAAAAGAAAATGGGGTCAGGCAGAAGTAAAGCCTTGGCAATTTCTCGTTGTTTGTGTTTTAAGTGTTTCAAAGCAAATTACACAGAATTTTCAACCTTTTGGCAGCGTATGAGGGAGAGCACTCCTCTCAAAGAACCGGGCATCATCGATTTGACCTGTGTGGGCAAAACAACAGCGATGTATTAGTGCCTCCTCTGATCTTCCTGTGGAACTCTTTGCTTGCTCAAATGATGTCCCAGGCTAATTGTTAAGGATAAACATTTGCTGAGATTTAGGAAGGCTGCCTCTTATTGACCTGTCTGTGGGCTGTTGCGTGGTTTTCTCGATTGAAAATTATTAAAATTTACTCTCTCATCTGGATTATGGTGCTTGTTTATTTGAAAATAAATTAAACAATGAAAGTAATAATGACTAGATCTGTCAATCGCCCAAAATAACAAAAACGTGGTCAATCTGACCCGTGTGTTACAAAATCATATAAAACACTTCTGTTCAAAGATTTGGGGTCGGTAAGATTTTTAAATGTTTTTGAAAGAAGTCTCTTATGATCATCAAGACTGCATTTATTGCATAAAAATAGTCAAAACATCAATATTGTTAAATATTACATTTTTTCTATTTTAATGTGTTTAAATTGCATTCTATTCCTGTGATGGCAAAGCTGAATTTTCAGCAGCCATTACTTCAATCTACTTTCAGAAACATCTTTATGATGCTACACTAGGGCACACCCTAAGTGACATCTGTGAAGTCCCTCACAGGGTGTTTTGGGTCTTTTGAAAATCATCCACCCTCGCCCAGGTGACCCAACCAGGAATGATGGCCTAGCAGCAACCCACAGATCTGCCCTCTTTAACCAGAGCCAACTGGATGCTTTCTCAACTGCTTCTATGGTGGTGTGAATGGCTCTCTTTCGTCTCTCTCCTGTTCTTCCGAGTGCCATGTATGCCCTGCAAAGCGACTGGCCTGCAAAGCCCTGCCACCCAACCTCCAACTTCTCTTTTCATAGTTGTTCCACAATTCCTCATATACTTAGCTCTTTTCCCTTCGAAGGCCTCCTCCATCCATTCTTCATGGCATGGTGAGCTCAAGCATCTGAACATTCTTTGGCGAGTCAGACCACAAAACAATATCAGGTCTCTGTGATGTAAGGAGGAAACCGCAGTTGCCTTCCAAGGTCTCCTCCAATCCTGTGTAGTAAAGAGAAGCTCAGTTGCCTTCTAATTTTCTCCTTCCTTTAACAAAGTATCACTAGATCCTTCAGAAATTATTCTAATATGCTGATTTGCTGCTCAAGAAACATTTCTTATCAATACTGAAAACTGTTGGGCTGCATAAAGTTGTGGAAACCATGGTGTTTTTTTTTTTTTTTCTCCAAGATTCTTTGGTGAATAGAAAGTTCAAAAACATTTATTTCAAACAGACATTTTAACATTATAAATGTTTGTACTGTCACTTTAAGTCAATTTAAATCATCTTTGCTGAATAGAAGTATTAAGTAATAAAAACAAAAAACAAACAAAAATCTTACTTACCCAAAACTTTTGAATGGTATTGTACACTGTAAAATGTAATTAGTTGAATTTACTTAGAAAGCTTAATTATGTTGGGTTTACATAAAAAACTAGGAAACCGATTGCCTTATATGTAGCAAGTAAGTTAACTCATAATTTTGAATTGATAAAACTAACTACCACATAGTAAAGAGTAGAGGACTGGTAATTTAATTTTACAAATTGAGTACTTAGTTCAGTCAACTTAAAGTTTTAAGTACACTGAACTTAAAGTTAAAATAGTTTTCTTAAAAATCTTGTTCACATCATATAGAAACTGCCTTAAATTTATCAAGCATTTTTTACTCAAAGTTGCAACAATGGACCATACATTTATTTGTATTTATTAAACTGGAGATACTGTTGAAAATAATAAAGTTTGATGTCACCATCATGGTGGAAAGTGTTTGCTTTAGTTGTGCTCTTGACCTTGACTTTTAACGTGTGTTTTTTCAGTTAATTCAGTGTTTGTAAGACACAGCTATTACGGTGAAAAAAGCCAAAGGAAATGCTGGGAATGATTTATTAGGTCAGTACTGACGATATCATAAAATATCCACTGATTTCACTCCAAGGTTTATACTTGATCAGAAGTGTGGTTTGTTATTAAAAACAATTAAATATTGTTTTATGATCAATGAAACTATAGAGAGAGGTGGAGCACTGTTGAGATCATATATTTCTAAAGGCTAAAACATTTTGGACTACTTCTCCATCTAGGCACACAGAGACATCAAGAATCAACGTATAAATCTCAACAACGGTGACATGTTTAATGCTGCAATGTATGCTGGCAGCCATGGATGAGTTTTATACTATGATGGCTCCCAGCATGCATTGCATGTCACTGTTGTTGAGATGTATACACTGATTCTTGATGCCTCTGTGTGTCTAGATGGAGAAGTAGTCCAAAAAGTTTTTTGCCTAAATTGTTTTTAATGACAAACCACACCTTTGATCAAATATAAACCTTGGAATGAAACCTGTGGATATTTGATGATGACATCATCAATACAGATCTAATAGATCAGTCCCAATATTTCTCTTGGCTTTTTTCACCATAACAGCTGTGTCTTCCAAACACTGAGTTACAACAGCCAGAGAAACACTAATGTTAAAAGTCAAGGTCAAGAGCCCAACTAAAGCAAACACTTTCCACCATGATGGTGACATCAAACTTTATTATTTTCAGCATTATCAGCTACATATAATACATTAAATACAGACTTTAGAAAAGTACACACTATAATCCCTCAAAGCTCAAACATCAATCCCATTTTTTTTCTAGATGTATTAATGCAACAAATTCATTCAGGCTATAAAATGTGCATTTCCACGTCAACAGAGATGGCTGAAAACAAGCAGCATTGCTGTCTGGCTAGGAGTTCACTTTCAGACTGTTTAAGCATGACTGATGTATTCATATCATTTGGACTGGCTGGAAACATCCAGTGTTCCTGATATTCAGTTCTCAGTCAGGCAGAAACCAAACAAAATGCATTTCTGTCTCATTCAGCCTCCAATTTTACTGTTGCAGTCAATTCTGAAATGCAAAACTGTGGTGAAAAAAATGAGGCAGGGACAAGACAAGCTGCTCTTGGTGAAGCAGAGTTTTTTTTTTTTTTTTTTTTTAGCACTTCAGGAGGAAACACATTTTTAAAACACATAGAATGTGCAAATATTTTATTTATTGTGATTCTTAATTTTATGACCGAAGACAACTAGGCACCAATAGTCATAGCTAGAATCATCTAATGCTTTAAGTTATTAAAATACATTGCACCATGTATGTATAATATATTTATTTATTTAACAGATAATGTTTAAAAAGAAAATGTTGCCTTTCATTTTGCCTGTAAAGATCCCATGTCGGGATTGTTCCAAGGACATGAGTGTTTCTAGGACACCCCTGCCAGAGATCAAACCTACAACTTGTGTGTTATCAGCCTACACAGAGCAAATGCATTCTATCATATCTCCGCTTCCCCCTTGCTGCTTCTCTTCACTGCTTCTTCATCTCTCAGCACACCCATTCACCCTCATTTACAACCCATAAGCACATACCCTGAAAGCATTCAATACAACAAGCTCACATGCAACTTGTTTAACTAAGCTTTGGTTCACATAAGCTGTAATAACAATAAACATGCCCTCAAATCACTTTTCTTTCAAATATCAAATGTCTAGGATGCTTTCTCCTAAACCAATCTTGAGAGCAATCAGTGATTTACACACACTGTGAAAGGGATTAGTTTGTCTTTAGCCACTGGCAGATGATGGTGTGATGGCAGCAGTAGGACCACTATTTCATTGTTGTGACCTGCAGGCAGCTGAGCACTTGCATTAACTTTAAGCACTTGATGAAGAATTAGAGGACAGTACAATGACTAAACAACTATTTTGAAGTATGTTGACTTACTGTAATCAAATTACTATATGAATGAAAAAGCAAAGCATCCACAGATTTATGGCTATATATAAATATCAATAAATTTGGTCTGCTATTAAGTTAAGAATAAAGAGTTTTATGTTACTGAAATGAATCTCTCCTGCTCAAGAAGCTGCATTTATTTGATGTAAACAGTAATAATGTGAAATATTATTACATTTTAAAGTAATTGTTTTCTACTTTAATATATTTTTTAAATGTTATTTATTCCTGTGATGCAAAGACACATTTTCAGCAGTCATTCAGTGTCACATGATCCTTCAGAAGTCATTCTAATATGCTGATTGATTTTATAATGTTTGTAACATTATAAATGTCTTTACTGTCACTTTTAATCAATTTAATGTATCCTCACTGAATAAAAGTATTCAGTACTTTCTTTTGAAAAATAATATTACTGATTCCAAACTTTTGAATTGTAGTGTACACGAACACATTTTTAACATTAACATTTAATTATAATAAATTTAACATAAAATTAATGTATAAAAACATGAATTAACAATGAACAATAGTAGATTCATAAATTAACATTAATACATATTATAAAAACGTGTTAGTTCATGAAACAACCTGACAGTGTTAACAATGTTAATGACTGAAACTCGTAAAGTGTTTTGTATGTCTATTTATTTAGAATATGCGGCTTAATGAAAAGCAATTTTCTGCTGAGCAAATGAATGGAATATAAATTCTTCAAAGCATAAGGCTGAGAGGTGAGAAAATGTAAACAACTGTTTGTATTTGCTACCAATTCAAAGCTTGGATTCCAACAGGGATTCTCCCTTCTGGCTCAGCTTCCCTTTGTTGATCCGGATTCTTCAAAAAGCCCAAGAAGAGCCACAGAAAACTAACACACTCAGCATCTGATGTTTTTTTTTTTCCCCCTCTCCCCATGAGTTTATGAAGAAATATCTGCTGCTCTTGGCATCACGTTGCCCTCTGATAAGGCTGCTTTGGCAGCGCAATCCCATTCGCAAATATTTCATTGACAGAACAAGTGATTTCTGATCTAAGTTTCATTCTCTTTGCCAGGCAAAGCAGCTGGGAGAGGCAGGTTTCTAACCATGCAAAACAAAATCAACAATAAGAGCCTTGTACTTCTCAGAGCATCTCCGCAGGAGTCCGACAATGGCCAGCTATCACGGTCCCTCTCAAAGCCAAATGAAATGAAATCATTAAAGGGCAACATCCTGCTTCAAGCTATAATGCAAGAGATGTCTTTCTTTAATTTGAATGAATACAATCTTTGTCCTCTTCAGGCAAATTTAAATACCTGCCCAGGTTGAAAACTTGTAATATAATCATTAAAGCCCTACCTTGATCACTGAGAAGAATAATATGCGAAATAGTGAAAGAAACAGTAACATCGGACCACTACAAAGAAATATAACAGGCTTTCAACACCGCGGGATGCCATCTGGGCACCCATCAAACAGCACTATCTTCCAAATATTCGTGCCCACTTTTACTAAGCAGAAAAAAAAGGCTTATTGTAGAAAGAGTAAAGTTGGCCACTGTTTTTTTCATCTTCCTTTTCACCTTGTAAGGACATTCACAGAGCATGATTCAAATTTGTTTCATCCATGACTATAAGAGGATACAAAGTGTTTTCAACTTTTCCTTCCCCTGTTGAGAACGAAATTTCTTCCAAATGAGAATATTCTGATTGCTTGCCCTTTCCCCCCCCTTCTCATAGTTATCGCAGTTAAAACCAATCAAAGGCAGGCCCTGATTAAAGGTTATAATTAGAAACAGCAAAATAACACACCTGCTCATAGGGAATTGCTGACAACCCCAGCTGTACTGGCAAGCATTGCCAAACATTTCCTGCCCAAAGGTAGTATGTACAGTAAATGTATGTATAGAGAAAGACATAAAAGCAGTGAAAATGTTGGGGTCCTGATTTCCCTATCAGAATTTATACTGCAGAGATGACCAGGGGTGCGTTTCCCGAAAACATCATTAGTCAACTATGGTCGTGAGTTCCATTGAACTCTATTGGTAATGACGGAACTTGCGACCACAGTTTGTTTTAGGAAACAGTTACCACACAAATAATAACTAAACTTAATTAAACTTCAAAAGGTCTTTTTTTTTTTTTTTTTTGCACATTGTCGATCCCAAACTTTTGAACACTAGTGTATGTATAAAATTAATTGATTTATTTTGGTAAAAAGTACTTAGGGTCACATATGAAAAACTATTTAACAAATGATTACAAACACAAAATTTACAATGTAGCAGTCAATGTACTAAAAATATTTGACTGCAGATGTCAGGGTTTGCGGTGGTGAAATCCACAGAAAAGTGTGATGAACAAATTAACTTTCAATAAACAGTAGGAACACAGAAGCACTACACACTTACAACATAACATTATCGCAAAACAAATAACAGAGACAAACTAAGGGCTTAAATACAGAAGGGAGATCATTAACAGATCAGGGAACAGGTGTAACTCAATTAACAACCATGGAGACTAACTAGCAAAGAAAAAATACACAGGTGAACCAAACTAAAACACAATGACACTAAACATAACCCTGACAGCAGAGTGCTGTGATTAGAATGAAGTATTACTAAGTGCTATTAATTAAATAAATAATTAAATAATTATATAACTCTCTGGAGGAAACATGGGACCAATAAATTAAGCTGTAAATTCGAGTCAACAGCTATCAAATACCACAAACTATATATTCATTGATGTAATGCTACTGAAGCTCACATTAAGGCAACTGCATCCTTAGAGGCTTCTGAGGATATCATTATTTTATGCATGTTTAGAGGCAACATGATATGCTTATCTGAAATCCCTGTTCCAGTGGGATTTGTTTAATATTCTGTATGAGCAGCATCTCTGCCTCAAGAAATTAATGTTTAAGTAATACAAGCAGGAGTTGTTTTTCTTCTGAGACAACTGCTAGTAATAAACTGTTCATTTAGGAGGTGAAACATACTTTTGACTCTGTAAAGGTCAGAGATGCCAATGTTTTATTCTTAAGCAATATGATCTGCAATACTTGGCTCTAATATGACATTTATCATGTGATGCTTTAAAATATAAATTGGTAGATCTCCTCTGAATCCTAAATCTGATCTAACTATGCCAGGTCTCTGGAACTGCTAGATATATTATTACAGCATATATTCATATTCATGTAATAATAATGATGATAATAATATATATATATATATATTCAAGTCATCACTTAAAATTCTGAATAACAGTAGAGAAGTAAACATAACTCAAAGAAAAACAGCTTTAAGAAGATATTAAGATGCACCCTACACCTTAAGCTAAATGGTTTGGTTTCATCACCTCTAAATATTAGCTTTAGCTATTTTTATTAAAGGCAAGCAAAAATGGCAATCCCAGGAGTTAAAGTTAAGTAATAAAGCAGTAATAACTTAGTAATAACAGTAATGGCAATGATCAATAAACATTATTATTATTATCACTATAGGAAAAATGTACCAAGGCTTATAACAGGATGGAAATAAAGAGCTAAAGTTTGTGAAGCTAACATGCTACTGTAATAATACAAATGCACAAAAGTGACTGTCACATCAACAACAGCAGACCGCAGATCTCTGCAGAGACAGAGTAGCCATAAGCCTATTCTCCCCTCGTTCCACATTCTCAATAACATCCTGTCAAAACGAATAAATAATATCCTATTTTCACATCACACCTCATCCATGAGCGTCTGTGTTGCCACATTTGGCAGAATACCCCTGACATCAACATCACACTCATTTTCTCCAAAGGAGCAATCAAAATAACAAATGCAACTTGTCTACCCCTGTAGAATTTTTATTGTGCTGCTATTGCTCTTGATTGAATTTGTAAATGGTTTCACTAGTTTCAGTTTCAGCAGCATAATGTTTAAAACGATTTTTTTTTTAATTTATTAATTTATTTTTTATACTTTTTCTGCCTTTATTCCAATGACTTCTACTCCACAGAATGTACGCTAAAACATGTTAATCCTTTAAGAAGCTTAATTCAGATACTATGACTTTATTGTAATTCGTGTGATTGGAACCATTTGGAAGAAAAAGTACAATAAACAGAATGTGCAATAAAGAGAAGAGAGGTGAAGATATTGGAACAGACCATTGGAAGAGACAATGCAGATGGATGCTAGCTCATCTTTAGCTGTGAACATGAACTTTCTATCATTTGGAGAGCTGGACATATTGGCCAGTGGAGTGAACACAGCTTCTGTCAGTACATGGCACTTTATGGCATTACATCCACCATGGCAGGCCAAAAACAGTACAATACAATACGGAGGTCTTAAATAATGTTATCTCAATAAGGCATCTCATCTAATTATATCCTCATAGACTTTGGGACTGTGCAATTGGCTCATGCAGTGTCTGAAACTTCGTCACACACAGGCTAGATTTATCCCTAAACCATTTCTCAGTCTCAGACTATGTAGAAAAAACATGTCCCAAGGATGAAAGCGGCAGGTTGCTCCATGGGAATTGTCCTTGTAATAAGTGCGCCACAGCATTCCAGAATGACACCACAATCATTAAAAAAATAATATCATTAAACCTTCCATATCTGTGTAGAGTACCATTCTGTAATAGAAGTTAAAGAGCATCCTGGATAACATTCATAATGCTTAAAACCATCCATATTGTGATTAATAGAATAAAGAATATGAATACTTTTTTGTAAAGGAGGCAAGTTAATTTGTCTTGGTGTATTCCTTGGATACCCACAAACATGCATTTTATGTACTTATTAATTTACTGCAGAGCAAGAAAAGTGTGAATTTTGTAGGTCACAAATACATTTCCTAGGCTACATTATGTTGTTGCTGAAAATATAAGAGAGATGCATATACAGTAGCTTTATTAGAATTTTCAGAAGGAAAGAGTTGGGTATATGGTGAGGGCAAGGTCTTCTGCAGGCAAGGAGAAATGAAGGCTACTGCTATTCGCCATTCCAGAAATAGTGAATAACAGGAAGTCTCTAATTTTACATGGAAAAAGTATCTTTATTACATACTGAAAGCAAAGTAATACATTCCTTGAAAGCAAAGGTGGATTCCAAAGGTGGACTTTTTGCCAGTGCTCTCTTGAATTCTTCACTTGGCCTCAATTTTGTCAGTGTAATGAAATGGTATTTTTTGGTATTTTGTTCGCTGTAACAAAGTCACCATCTAACAATTCTGAAAAGCTTTTCAGAAATTTCTTCAGAAATTATAAAGAGAAATCAATAAAGAGTCTTCCTTTCATGCACAAAAACATATATTTTCTGTTAGTTTTGTGCTTTTGTACATTGTTCAAAATATCTGTCCCAATTTAAATCTTGTGTCTCACTTTTTTCCCCCTGATTCACATAGTTTGAAACCAGCTCGAAACCTGATTCCCATATAAAACGATGACCCCCACACTAACACCACACAGTAAACAGTATGCCATAAGCCATTTTGAAAGAGTACAAATTACAAACTAGAATAGTGCAAACTACTAACAAATTCCTCCAGTCTATCAGACTGAAATGATTAAATTTGGTCAAACATTCTATACAACTTGATCATCTGTTAGTTTTGGCTTTATTTTAAAATGCTAACAAACATGCAGAGAGTTGGCATGGTTAGAAACCAATCATATGTCTGCGGTGACTTGAAAAGAGATTTGCCCACGCTTTTTTGGTTCCAAACTTCTCAACGCTCATGTCAATCTGCGTCATACCAACTAGTGTTGCCTCAGCCAGACCTCACCAGTTCGAACCTAATTATGCCATCCCGTCTGTTGTGTTGCATCAAGTTTTCATGTGCCAGGAATCCAAAATGCGTAAGTATGCGTGTTTGGTGACTGAAAATTTGTTTCCTAAATTATTTCTATACTTTAATTTATCTCTTTCTGCTTGTTTGTCTTTGACTCTGAATCAGTGTTTCCTGCCAGTCTGTCTTGTATACACTCACACAGACCCTGTTTTTGATGTTGCAAGGCCAGTGTGAGCACTCCGCTGGCTAGAGATTGTGCTGGACAACGTTGTGAAAGCAGGTTTTTGCCAAGTGTTAATGGAGGTTGAAAAAGAAACAAACAGACTGAAACACATTTAGACAAACCGTAGACAGATCACAGTTCTGAGAACAAAACAAATAAACCACAGGGGAACATGTCTGTAGAAGCATGTCTGTCAGGTGGCAGGAAATGAAGGTGCCAGAACCAAATGAGGTTCTGGGCTTATATCTGTCATTGTCATATAATATACCTCTTCGTCCTTATTGAAAATGGAACATGTACAGACCTGTTGAAAGGACAGTCATATCCTTAAAGTAACTGCAGCACAAATTAACTAGTAACGTAGAAGTTATTTTTCCATTTTAAAAATGCTAGAATTACTCCTTATAAACTTTATTAAAAGTTGATCCAAGAAAAGAAAAAGATGTTTAGCATTTTGCTCATTCCGTTATTGCTGTGAGAAGTTCTAAGAAAGAATGTCACATGTCAAAGTTAAATTCAAATACAGAACTTAAGTTCTATCAAAATTAAACAAAAAGCAGAGAAATTTCATTTTCATTTCAAATCACAGTATCTGTTTAGCAGCCTGTGTGGCTGTTTGGGGAGAACCATGCTTCCAATAAGCAGCATCCTTCACAAAATGCATTATACACGAGGGCACACTTGTGGTCACACACTCCAGTCCTTTGAATACGGAATCATAAGAAACCAGAAGTAAAATACATTGAGTCTTATCAGGAGACAAGGCTAGCAAAGTTCTTCTCACAAATCACTAAACTTCACTACATTTTAGAACTCACTGTTTTACATTAGTATTTGGGGGGATGAGGAAGCCATATTACGATCACTCACTCTTGTGGACTCATACGTGGAACGTTTTGACCTATGGTTGAACAGGTGGATGAAGAACTATTATATCAGCAAGCACAGAGGGAACAGATCAGGGTCAGCAACACTAAGTCACAATTCAAAGAATGTTTAAATTAACCGACTTCCACAAAGTCTCTCTCCTTATATACTAAGAATTAAGTTTGTGGGGCAACAAGGTTGGAAGAAGTTTTTTTTTTTTTTCATTTCATCAAAACATGCCCAGCCTCAGGCCACAGAGGCATTGCTTTTATCCACTGATATCAAAGAAGGGCACAGTGATTTATGGCAATTGAGTTTTTGACAGCTCCATCACAACCTGTCAATAATCATTAATGTCTAACCCAAGTGACAATCAACCCATACATGTCAGGAATCATTTATTTTATAGGGTATCCATCTCTTTCACATAACTTTCTGTATTCACTGTTTTATGATTCCTCAAAATGTCTGTTAAGCACAGCCATTTTGATTGTTTTAACTTAAAGGTATAGTTTAATCCAAAAATGAAAATTCTGTCATCATTTACTCACACTTATGTGATTCCAAACTTGTATGATTTTCTTCAATGAAAAGGATAAAATTCAGACTGTGCCAGTAACTCTTTTCCAATGAATTGGGGCTGAAGCTTTCAAGCACTAAATAAAAAAGAAACAAAAAAAACATTGGATATTTTCATTATTGAACTCTTAAAGATCTTAAAGAACTTCAAAGAATGATTTGTTCATATATCAGATATCACATAATGAACTCTTTCGGTCTGTTTCTCACACAAAGTTATTATATGGCTTCAGAAGACTTGAAATATAGTGCACACAGTCATATGGACCACTCTTATGATACATTATGGTGCTTTTGCATCCTTTTTTTAAGCTTGAAAAAGTCTGCTGCCCAGATTCATTTTCATGATTGCATGAACTATTTTATTAAAACATGTATTCAATATGCACAACATGCCGTGATGAGAAATAAATTGTTTGTTTCTGGCCAAAAGTGCAATGAGTTGTTTATATCATATTCCATTATATTTAAAAACAAAGTAGAAAATGACCCAAATTGTACTTGTGGTCATTACCTTTCTGCTTTGTTTCAGAACAGCACTAACTACTATCCTTCTCTGACATTCAGCTTCAAACCACAGCAATTTTCTGGTCACAAAAGCAATTTCATCCAACTTAAGTAAATACCATTTGGAGGTTAAAATGTCAAATAGTTTATGTAAATTTTACCCCTCATGATTTTCTAGGAGGCTTCCTAGTGGCCTACCCTATATTCTTTTATAATCTATTTAGTGCCTTTTCTGCCCCTCTTTTCATTCATTCTTTCAAGAGTCAAAAGCAGGGAACAGATATCTATCAATGATATGTAGGGTTGTGGAGGAATTAATTACTTGTCATTTTGTGTTGTGCTACATTTAGCACCAAAATAAATACATTTACATTTAGTCATTTAGCAGACGCTTTTCTCCAAACCGACTTACAAATGAGAATAGTAGAAGCAATCAAATCAACATGAGTACAACAGTATGTAAGTGCCGTGTCAAGTCACAGTTTCATCAGTAAAATGCTCGTAGCAAGGTTTTTATTTTTTATTTTATTTTTTATATATATATATATATATATATATACAAATAGATGGAGAAAAAGAATAGAAATCGAAAAAAAAAAAAAAAAGTAAAATATAAGTAAAAAGGAAGTGCTAATATTACTGGGTCAAGTGTTGACGAAAGAGATATGTCTTTAGCAAATACAAATTGAATGCACTGTTTGTTCCTAGCCATTACCAGCTTCAAATGAGAGAAGTAAGAAATATAATTACATTTTGTAGAAGGCTTCAGCACAGACAAAATCTCGAGCAATTATGCAGTCATCATTGTGTTTTCTTCCCTTCTTTGTTTTACTGTATTGACCTCAAGGTTGCCTGTTAACAAAATAAATAAATAAAATGTTTTCAGTTGCATTTCCTGAAATACTTGTCATTTTCATTATCTCAACCAAGCAATTAGGCAAGAATTAACTTTAGAAAGAGTACCCCATGGACCACTAGAAAAGACCAGGTGAGTGTGAGAGAGGACAGAAGATAAGGACGGACACATCGATACTGCAGTATTGATATATCGACACTCACAAGCTATTTATCTTGTACAGAGTCCTTAAAAAAATATTGACATTAAAATTATATTAATACAAAACATTGTCATCACTTCCATATGTTTTCAGTACTTTTTTTAATGTTTGTTCCAGAACAGCCCTAACATAATTAACTGGCCTGTGTCACACGTGAGAAGTGAGCATACAGCCATGCACAGTCGCAAACACTGCATTAAACAGGGAGAGGTCAGAAAGAAAACGTAGCATAGTGCGGTTTCACCTGTGTGTTTATATATATATATATATATATATATATATATATATATATACAGGGCTCTAACATTTTTGTGAGCATTTCGGTCGCATTTGCGCCTAAAAATAACTGCGTGCAAGTGTGAAAAAATATTTAGGCGCACTGGTGCGAGTAACCCGATCGATTCTCATGAACTGAACTATAATACAATCGGAACAAAAAGTGCATCTCCTAAAATGCATCTACACTGAACAACAGTTATGTTTCGCACTGCAATCGGCTGCTTTTCATGCCTTCATTCAAAGACTTTGCTTTTGCTTGAAACAGGAGTATACTTGTGTTATATTACTTAACCTAGGCTACATATTAGGTTTGCTGCGATAGACAGTGTTACCTGTGTTCAGCCTCATGTCGTTAGACACCTGTAAGAACTTCGTTCATCTTCGGAACACAAATTAAGATATTTTTTGATAAAATCCGATGGCTCAGTGAGGCCTCCATTGACAGCAAGATAATTAACACTTTCAAATACCCCAAAAGCTACTAACGACATATTTAAAACAGTTCATGTAACTACAGTGGTTCAACCTTAAAGGGGACCTATTATGCAAAATTCACTTTTGCATGGTGTTTGGACATAAATGTGTGTTGGCAGTGTGTGTACACAACTACCCTATAATGATAAAAATCCAAATACTTCTTTGTTTTAATCCCCATAAATCATAAGCTCAAAACAAGCAGTTTCCAGATCCCTGGCAGTGTGACGTCACATTAGCCACAGGCCCCGCCCATAAAGGTTGACAGACACTACTGTTTTAACATAGAAACGCCCTGAGCAAGTTCACAGCGAGTTGTACGGTCCGCCATTGCTGCACTGACGAGAATGTCTCCCAAGCGTTTTAGGTGTTCTCTAGCTGGATGGAATAATCCACATAGCTCTCTCCATTTACTCCCTAAATCTGAGCCGCTGAAGACGAGGTGGATAAATTTTGTTTTCGAGGAAAATGCTCCCTCAACTCTACCGAAATTTGTTTATGTCTGCGCGAATCATTTCACACGGACTGCTTTGTGAACAAAATAGAGGCTGTGCTAAAAAGTTGTTACTCAAGGATAGATCAGTAACTGTTCGTGATCCAGCTTACAGTCTCCAGAGTGATACTGGATACGGCAGTAATGAAGCTGAGAGCACTTTATTACAGTTCATCGGAGTTGATTTACGGATATAAAGTTTACCAGTTTATTAAGCACCACCCGAAAAGGCACAAGGTCTTTATATATTTGTTTACTGTTAATTGTAAGGAGTGTTTCTGTGTAATTCGCTGTGTATGTTGATGATAATGCAAGGGAGAGAGAGAGAGTTTATGGATAATATTTTAATGCACACTTACACTGTGTTTTATTAAGCTCTTACAGTGATTTTCTAGAGTGAAAACAGATGCTTCATATTTTGTGTGAAGTACAATAAATGTTATAAAACTTATTGGTAAACAGGCTTGCACTAATATAGTGGATAAAAACAAGAAGACAATATAAGTTATAAATGTAATTAAACTAAACTATACCTGTTCTATCTCCATGCAGCATATATTCGCAGTTTCTGTCATTATAGTGCGTCCTGACTGAATCCTGACACCGGAGAACGAGCTCTTGAAGTTCCGCCCTCTTAGACCGAGCGCAGCAGCTTATTTGCATTTAAAGGGCACACACTGAAATGGCGTGTTTTTGCTCAACCCCAAAAAGTGGCTAAAACTTCACATACACACTCTGGGGACATCAGAGACTCATTTTACATCTTGTAAAAGGGGGCATAATAGGTCCCCTTTAATGTTATGAAGCGACGAGAATACTTTTTGTGCGCCAAAAAAATAAAAACAAATAAATAAATAATACAAAATAAATAAATAAATAACTTTATTCAACAATATCTAGTGATGGGCAATTTCAAAACACTGCTTCATGAAGCTTCAAATCTTTACAAATCTTTTGTTTCAAATCAGTGGTTCGGAGTGTGTATCAAACTGCCAAAGTCACGTGATTTCAGTAAATGAGGCTTTGTTACGTCATAAGTTCAATGATTCACCACTGGGGGGCGTGACTTTGGCAGTTTGACATGCGCTCCAAACATGCTTTGGAATGACATGAGGGACAGAATTTTAATTTTTGGATGAACTAACCCTTTAAGTCACAGCCTTTGCGATTTGTTAATCTCACTAAGCCATATTGCGATTTTGCTTTTATTTTGATTAATTGCGCAGCCCTAATATGACTTAATGTTTGCGTGGATGAATTTACTGAACACCAAATACAAAATTAGTTGTCAGTAGGAATATCTAGAATTGTTGTAAGCAATGCCCACAAAGTTGTTCTGTCTTTGTGCATTGTTTCCTTCAAACACATTGGTTAGCTTTAGCTTCGGCCTGTCTGTGAGCGCAGGCTTACATTAACATTATTTCACTCCTCTGCCCTCCCATTTTACCAGGGCCCTGTAGCAGCAACACTGATCATCAAATGAAAATGAAACATTTGTTCTGCAGGCCTCTACAGCACCTCAGCAGCGGTGAAGCGTTAGCTCAAGCTAAGGGGCTTGAGGCCTTTGATTGATGGCAGGTAGAGGGAGGCTAACTTTAGCCTTTAATGGTTTAAAATATGCTTGCGTCGCTCTTATACTCGGGCCAAATGAGCCTGGGTGCCAATTTATCAAAGTGCTCTGGCCTCAGCTGAAAACTGGGCTCTTGCTTCCTAATGCCCTTGATAAATATCCTTCTTTACTTTTCTGTATTCATCCTTTTCACCTGCCTGCTAGTAACTGGATCCTTTCAGCAATTAATTTCAATCAATATTTGTTTAGATGTGTGAGCCCTCACTTATCATAAGGTATGTCTTCTATGAATATCATCACAAATGCAGGCTGCTTTCAAGAGTAATGCCTGCTGCATGTTCTAATGGATCAAATTAAAATGAATATCCAGGTCTATTGCTATACAACCAATCTCTTTCCAAGGCATCATTTTACACCTTCAGAAATCATGAAAGATCTTGTTGTGCTGTTTAATATTTTTGTGGAAACCATGATGCATTTTTTTCAGGATTTTTTGACAAATAGAAAAGTTAAATATACCAGCATATATCTGAAATAGAAATATTTTGTCATTTTAAAATGTTTAACTGTCACTTTTGACCAATTTAATGTGTCCTTGCTGAATAAAAGTACTAAATAATAGTAAAATCTTATGACCTCAAACATTTGAACGGAAGTGTACTTTTATTTCAATGCTAATACATATGCTAATGTTCATTAATTATTATTATTTATTATGTTCATCTATTAATAAACGCAGTATGAAGTACTGTTCATGGTTAGTTCATGAAACTATTAACTTATGTTAACAAATGAAACCTAATTGTAAAACACTACCAATGCCTCCAAGAATAACTTCATAAGCCAGAGACTTGCAGCACCATATGCTCAAATTGTACTAGAAACAATGTTATCATGCAGAGACCCTTAGGACCACGTTTTGTTAGGAATTAAGTCTGCGAGACTTCCAAATGAAAGTAAAACAAAGGCAGTTCTATTGCTCAGACTGCCCATTAAAAGATCAAAAGACGTCACTATGCCACAGGATAGTAACATCACAGCAATTAGCTCCCATTATCCATGTAAAAATGACATTATGCTATTCATTCATCTTAAGATGAACAGAAAGACAGCAAAATCATCTAATGGCTCCTTAGCAGAGGCCGGCAGAACACACACAGCCTTGACCTTTTGCCCTCTGGAAAGGTCAAGCCATCATCAGTCAGATTTGGATGTATGAAGTGTCAATAACCTCCACCGGAGTGATCAAGTGTTAAGTACACTCTCCTTGAAACGCATCAAAATTGGCCTGACCACTGGGGCTTGTGATTCAGCTACATGCAGGAACATTTTTCACAGCCCTTGTCAGTGTCAATGGGCAGTGGGAGGGAACCCATTCAGATTCCACAGGGATGAGCAACTCTGACCCACAGTGTGTCAACACTGACACCACGTCATCTCAACACCGTCTGAAGCCATACAAGTATAGCAGGATAGGCTGTGGTCTCAGTGTACTAACCAATTGTCATATTTTTTGCCTATCATTTCCCTCCTTTTTGGAATACTAGGACAGATACACTACTGTTCGAATGTTTTTGGTGTTTGTTTTTTTTTATGTTTAAAGTCTATGTTTATGCTTACAAAGGCTGCATTTATTCGATAAAAAAAAATCTTTAAAAATGTAAGATATTAAATCTTGTAATATTTTTGTGGAAACCATGGATTATTAAAAAATAGAAAGTTTTTATGTAACAGTTTAAAAGTATTTACTGTCATTTATTATCAATTTTAAGTGTCCTTGCTGAATGAAAGTATTAATTTCTTCAAAAACAACAACAACAACAAAACTTGGCTTTATTGCATCAGATATATGTCACTCCGTTCGCAGCTGACTGGTCCAGTTTTGGTTTGCGATCTCTAACCCAGAATAAAACCTGCTCTAGAGCAGGTTGGCTATGTAGAGCAAGTTACCATGGCAATGAACACCACTAAAAACCGATCCACCTTCTTGAGCTCGAAAAACTCAAACTACTCTCAAACTTACCTGGGTAGCAAGTGAAACTGGCTTTATGCAACAGGCCACTGATCACACACAGAGTAGCGAAATTGGGTTAAAGGGATAGAATTGAAATTTCCACCTACCAGGGTTACAGGTGCTTTCCTTATTGTAGTGCTCAGTCAGTGTGATAAACTCCCGATTTCTAAGATCACTATAAATTACTATATTTGATTTCATGTACGTGTAACTAACCCTTTTACGTCGACAGCCAAAAATAAATATGACTTGACAGAACTATCTCCAACAAGCGATACACTGGAAGTCATTCATTTCCAATGAATAGTACAGAAGCTGCATGGATTCCCAGGGTGGCATATAGTTAGTTCCTCCTTTTTACCATTACTTCACTCTCCTGCCACACCAACATTTGGGGTAAACCCACTACAGTAAACAAGTTGATCACAGCATAGACCTCTGAGCCTAGTAGAAATGGCAGAACTATACAATGCAATGCAAACATCTCGTTTTATGCTTTTTTTCCCCTACCCTCTTCACTTTTTGTGCCTCACTGGACAGTTGTGGCCGTTTATTTTGTTCTTCCTACATTTTCAGATTCAAAACAGGCAATTTTATTTTGACAGCAATTTGTATGTAAAGTGAAGCCAGGAGAGCCTCATGCATTCTGATATATGCCTTCCTGCTGTTTGCTGATGCAGCCTTTATTTCTAGAATAATCCATGACATTTCCTCTTTGAATTGGGGATCTCTGAGCTTTGAGGGTGTTTTAAACAATATAGCTAATTTTTAAGTGAAAATATCAAGCATTTTCCTTGGCAAAGCCTCATTTTCAATTCACTGTTTTCTTTAATACAATTGCCAAGTGTGAATATGCAATCTTGCAAAGAAAAATGTAATTGCTTCTTAACTTTTGTCACTTCCTCTTTCTTTCCCTTTTCTCTTTTCTTCTAAATGATTTTCATCTGTTATTTATGGGTGTATTAAGCCAAAAGCGTCTGTTGCCTCTGAGAATTTATGATGCATTACTCCAATGGCTGAGGGCAAGCTATTCTGTCTGATGAAACATTACTTCAGATCATCAGTTAGAGTTGTGGAGTGGAGCCTGATTTTTGTGTCTAGAAAACAATCATGAAATACAAAAAAAAAAAAAAAAAAATTCAGTAATTTAATTATTCAAGACAAATCATTTTACTATGTAAATGCTGTGAATTACACAGGCCAATAATAATAATAATAATAATACATCCAGGTTAGTCAGTTGTCTAATACAAAAACAATAGAACAAGTACAATATAGTGTAAGAAGTGATATTAATTATGTAAACACTAGTTACTGGAAATCTACATTTCTTTAAAAAATTTTACTGTTGGTAATGCATTAACTAATTTCCTACAAAAACTCTCCTCTGACACACACACACATAGAGAGAGAGAGAGAGAGAGAGAGAGAGAGAGAGCTGATTATGATGGATCTGACATAGGTCAGTTATGAGTCTCTCTATGCCAGATGAACCTTGACTCTTGTACCTTTTTAGCGCTGGCTATCACTCAACCATTTAACAGCTATGACAGGGTTTAAAATAAAATTGTTTCACCACCTTTTATGTGTTGATTTCATAGATTGGTTAAAAGGACTGAAGACCTTGAAAGGTCTTATCATCTATTGGTGAATTTTCTAGTGGACACTTTGTGTTCTACACAAATTTGTGATCATAGAAAAATAAAAAATAAAATCTATATAATATATATATATATATATATATATATATATATATATATATATATATATATATATAATTGTTGCTCTTACTTAATAAAAATTCCTCTGCAGTTCTGCTGTTTCCATGGTGCAACTGAAAGTCTTTTCAACCCTCCCCTGTGTACTCAAAACTGAGCAAGCCTGTAAACATGCATCCTTCAAGAAACTTCCCCACAGCAATTTATGTTCTATTAATAATTAACTGACAAAAATTAAATTAAGAAATTAGAAAATTTCTTCAATCTTTGACAAAGGATTGACTATAAATAAATTGCTCACACAGTTGTTTTCACATCCCAGCAAATCAATAATTAATCCTAAAACGTCATCCTGCTGATCCTTAATGTAGAGTTGCAGTTAAAAAGTACTGTAAAGTACTGTTTTAAAATAATATATTGTGATTTAATATTCTACTACACTTTTTAACCATGTTGGTAGATAACAAATTAATAGAAACAGCAACAACAACAACTACTACTATACAACTACTATTTATTTCAATGGTCTGGCAATTAAGAGTATAAACTATTTTGTGCACTAAAATTAACTATTTCTATTTCACCAGTAAATTGGATTTGCTGTTATACAAACATTTCATCAGCAAAGAGCCAGGCACTATCATTAGTCAGAGTATTGTAATGGAAAAACACGCACTCTCTTTCTCTCCAGTGTACCTAATACAAGTGTGAGTTGTTCACAGTCATGTTAAAGGTTACCATACTGACCCTGGTGAAGATGCGTTCATCTCTCCTCACAATTGAGGCCTTCTCCCTGATTTACAGTACTATAGTGTCTGTGGTTTGAGTCTAGACCTTCTGCACTAGGGACTGGAGGAGGCAGATTTACATTCAATCTCAAATTATTGTTTGGGCTTAGACCCACAGGACTGATATATATCCGAGGAAAAGCGAACACACTGCAGCTTCATTTTTGCATCAAAGTTAGCATGGTAAGCTATTTGTTTCAGGATGAGCATATTTCTGACAGCTAATTATTTCTATGGACTGGTGTGTGTTTCACAGCTGCAACATTTCAACAGTAAGTGCTATCCGCTAGAGATACAGTATATGGGGGTTTAATGGTACATTTGAGAAGGATACTTAAAGGTGCCAAGAGGCTCTGCTGTAAGAGCCTTGCACCCCTGACAGGAAGGCCATGGTTCAAATCAAATCAGGGAACCTTCAGTGACCACTATCATTGTGCCCTTGAACAAGGCAATTTACCACATGCTCCAAGGGCTTTCAAGTATGTATGACTGTCTCTGTGCTGTAATTCCTCTCTATTTCTGGATAGATAGATAGATAGATAGATAGATAGATAGATAGATAGATAGATAGATAGATAGATAGATAGATAGATAGATAGATAGATAGATAGATAGATAGATAGATAGATAGATAGATAGATAGATAGATAGATAGATAGATAGACAGATAGATAGACAGACAGACAGACAGACAGACAGACAGACAGACAGACAGACAGACAGACAGACAGACAGACAGACAGACAGACAGACAGACACATTTATTTGGCCTGCAAAACAACCCCTCTCCCCGAATTCACAACCAGCTAACCACAGCAAAATAATGCTCCCCCTATAAAATTTTCATGTGCTTTTCACTTCCAACCCAGCATTTTTTATTTGTACACCGAGTTGTTTATTTAACTATTTATTTATTTTTAGGAACTGTGAAATTGCATGAGCCGAGATGCCTGCTTGCCATTTTTGTGCACAGTTCACCAATTCTTCCACCCCCGTTTCCACTATGCTGCAGTTCAGGATGCATGTGCTATGTTTTGTTCTCAATAATACATGTGGTTTCTATTCAATGCATTGCATGCAGGTCCCATTGAAAAAGTACTCTGGGTGAGTGGGTATTGAGCAAAGGTGGGGTTGGTAGTTGGTTGGGGGCGTGGGGGTGTATTTTGGTCTAGCCCTGGAATAGTTAAAAGATGTTGTTTACTTCAAGGTTTGTTTTTAAGTCATGATGAAACAGAAGTAGCAACAATAGTAATATTTTTTTCTTTATTGTGATGTACATTGAAGGAAAAAAAAAAAAAATCAGTAAAATTATGCTAGGTCAAACCCATTTAGATCCTATACTGGGGCTTATTTAGATAGGGCCATCATGGAACCCATGTAGGGCCCATACCTCAAGCCTATATTGAGTCTACATTGGTCCTTCCATGAAATAGCTGTCTGGTGGTGCTTCACATTTCTTATTTGTGCATCCTTGTTTCATGTCCTCGCTTCCTTCCCTCAAGTCTTAGCTCCATTCCCTCTAGGATGTGAGGGAAGGATGCAAAGACAGAAAACGAGGATGGAGGAATTGAAGGAAAGCTTATTTGTACATTGGAATATTCAAAGCAGTGATTTTATCATCCAGTTTAGTTCAGTTCTACCAGAAAGACTCAGAGGGCAGGTGAACATTTACGTGGTATTTATTCCATAAAGAAATAACAGATGGTAGTGAGCTTCAATGATTCATGTCTAGTTATATAGAAAGTAGGGCCGTCCTTAGTCCAAATCCTGTGGATGCAGATTCGGCTGGTCCTGCCTGAAGATGAAGGCAGGGGTGAAACCTACCCCCGACTGATGGACAGGGACCAACCTGGTGGTGGTGGGGCGGATGAAGGGGAACGTCAGCATCATCAACTGCGAACATAAAACAGAGAATTCAGTACTTATATTCTCCAAGTGTAAAGCAGTGATTGCCCAGACCTAATACTTATGAATGAATAACGTGGCATTAGAGCAGGGATGGGCAAACTCGGTCCTGGTGGGCCACTGTCCTGCAGAGTTTAGATCCAACCCTTATAAAACTCAACTGACTGTAGCCTTCTAGTAATCCTAAAGACATTGATTAGCTGGTTCAGGTGTGTTTGATTAGGGTTGAAGCAAAACTCTGCAGGACAGTGGACCGAGTTTGCCCATCCCTGTATTAGAGTCTTCCTGGCAGAATTTACGCTAAAGCTATCATTTCTCATTTTATAGTGTCGGTGCAGTCAAGTGAATAATAAGTTAATAATAATAATAATAATAATTCCTTACATTTATATAGCACTTTACATATGGAAGGGGGAATCTCCTCAACCACCACCAATGTGCAGCATCCACCTGGATGATGCGACAGCAGCCATATTGCGCCAGAACACCCACCACACACCAGCTTATTGGTGGAGAGGAGACAGAGTGATGAAGCCAATCAGTATATATGGGGATGATGGACAGAGGCCAATGGGCAAATGTGGCCAGGATGTCGGGGTTACACCCCTACTCTTTTCGAAGGACATCCTGAGACTCTTAACTACCACAGAAAGTCAGGACCTCGGTTTAACGTCTCATCTGAAGGACGGTGCTTTTTGACAGTAGTGTCCCCATCACTATACTTGGGTGTTAGGACCCACACAGACCACAGGGTGAGCAATAACACCTCTTCCAGCAGCAACCTAGTTTTCCCAGGAGGTCTCCTATCCAGGTTCGACTTGAAGCGGCGCATGACATCAAAGTACAGCAAGAGCGATTAGAGAACAGACGGCTCTGTATGCTTTCGAATTGCACTTGCAGTACTTTGATGTTAAGAACAGACACATAACTTCAACCAGAGAAAGTAACTTTAAACACTGTCTGTGAGCAGCAAACTAAGCTAATCAGCAGTACTAACGTGCAATCTGCTGTAGCAGCAGCACAAACACCTGCGGCAGCTAACGTTACTTCTACTACCACAGACAATGACGATATTAACAGTATCATCAGGAACCATGAGTGGCCCTACTGTTGGTCAAGAGATCAAATGTATTTATGTATTTTTATTTATGTATGTATGTATTTTTGCTACCAGAACTAACATAAAGAACACCATGAAATAACATAAGCTTGGCTGCAAAATTTGTATAAATTATGTATAAAATATATTCATGTTAAAATATATTTCAAATGTGATAATGATTTGCATATGCCAGCCGGTGAGTATTTTTATTTTTTAGCAATATCACACAAGTTGTTCTTTCACAAATGTCAGCATGATTACAAATGTCATATTGACTTTCTAAAACAGCTCAATAATCAATAAGTTAACATTGTTAGTTACTTTTTTTTTTTTTTTTTTTTGCTTTATTTTGGTCACAGAAATTTCAAAATTAAATCACAGCGGAATTGTTTTTGTGGATTTATGAGTAACACATAACAATGCTTCATTACTGAATGAATCCATGTTTTGAACAAATCAGTTTAATGAATGATTCAATGACCAAATAAATCAGCCATTTGAACGAATTGTATAAATTGGTAGTCAACCACCTCTGCAGGTCAAAGGGTTTGGAGTAGAGGGCTGCACTGGGAACACAAATCTTGCAGGAGTGGGCAGTTTTGAAAAAAACTGTATAAACTAATTGGCACAAAACCAAATAATAATAATAATAAAGAAGAAGAAGTAAAAAAGCAAATGAAAGTATTTTGCTGTATTTGCCATTTCTAGAATCTCTATGTGTTCAATGCATAATTGGATTGAATTTAGAAAACATCTCTTTTATCTTCAAAAGTTACCATTTATTATCCATGCCCCCAACCACCAGGCTGGTTACCATTTATTATCATTTACATCTCATTACGTAATTTGTATATACAGTATCTCACAGAAGTGAGTACACCCCTCACATTTTTGTAAATATTTTATTATATCTTTTCATGTGACAACACTGAAGAAATGACATTTTGCTAAAGTAGTTTGTAAAGTAGTGAGTGTACAGCTTGTATAACAGTGTAAATTTGCTGTCCCCTCAAACCGCTGGCCACAATAGTGAGTACACCCCTAAGTAAAAATGTCCAAACTGGGCCCAATTAGCCATTTTCTCTCCCCGGTGTCATGTGACTCGTTAGTGTTACAAGGTCTCAGGTATGAATGGGGAGCAGGTGTGTTAAATTTGGTGTTATCGCTCTCACTTTCTCATACTGGTCACTGGAAGTTCAACATGGCACCTCATGGTTAAGAACTCTCTGAGGATCTGAAAAAAAGAATTGTTGCTCTACATAAAGATGGCGTAGGTTATAAGAAGATTACCAAGACCCTGAAACTAAGCTGCAGCACGGTGGCCAAGACCATACAGCGGTTTAACAGGACAGGTTCCACTCAGAACAGGCCTCGCCATGGTCGACCAAAGAAGTTGAGTGCACATGCTCAGCGTCATATCCAGAGGTTGTGTTTGGGAAATAGACATATGAGTGCTGCCAGCATTGCTGCAGAGGTTGAAGGGGTGGGGGTCAGCCTATCAGTGCTCAGACCATACGCCACACATTGCATCAAATTGGTCTGCATGGCTGTCATCCCAAAAGGAAGCCTCTTTTAAAGATGATGCACAAGAAAGCCCGCAAACAGCTTGCTGAAGAAAAGCAGACTAAGGACCTGGATTACTGGAACCATGTCCTGTGGTCTGATGAGACCAAGATAAACTTATTTGGTTCAGATGGTGTCAAACATGTGTGGTGGCAACCAGGTGAGGAGTACAAAGACAAGAGTGGTCTGGGGCTGCATGAGTGCTACCGGCACTGGGGAGGCACACAGTTCATTGAGGGAACCATGAATGCCAACATGTACTGTGACATACTGAAGCAGAGCATGGTCCCCTCCCTTCGGAGACTGGGTCGCAGGGCAGTATTCCAACATGATAACGACCCCAAACACACCTCCAAGACGACCACTGCCTTGCTAAAGAAGCTGAGGGTACCTAAACCCTATTGAGCATCTGTGGGGCATCCTCAAATGGAAGGTGGAGGAGCGCAAGGTCTCTAACATTCACCAGCTCCGTGATATCGTCATGGAGGAGTGGAAAGGACTCCAGTGGCAACCTGTGAAGCTCTGGTGAACTCCATGCCCAAGAGGGTTAAGGCAGTGCTGGAAAATAATGGTGGCCAC
Organism: Elopichthys bambusa; assembly: GCA_037101425.1. Classification (NCBI taxonomy): domain Eukaryota; kingdom Metazoa; phylum Chordata; class Actinopteri; order Cypriniformes; family Xenocyprididae; genus Elopichthys; species Elopichthys bambusa. The sequence continues at coordinate 14,288,149 of CM074432.1, read as the reverse complement.
ACAAAATATTGACACTTTGGGCCCAATTTGGACATTTTCACTTAGGGGTGTACTCACTTTTGTGGCCAGCGGTTTAGACATTAATGGCTGTGTGTTGAGTTATTTTAAGAGGACAGCAAATTTACACTGTTATACAAGCTGTACACTCACTACTTTACATTGTAGCAAAGTGTCATTTCTTCAGTGTTGTCACATGAAAAGATGTAATAAAATATTTACAAAATTGTGAGGGGTGCACTCACCATTTGTGGAGGGTATTCCAAAATTGCTGTGAAACTACTGTACCAATGTCCAACGAATCCAATGAGAGATTTTCTTCATCATTAAAAAGAGTGAATGATTGTGTGAAGATTTGAGGACATTGTATGCTGTGGAGCTGCCCTTGTAGATTTTCCTAACAAAGTAATTATTTCCTGCCTAAGTTGACATAAAAGCAAAGATTGATACACATGAAATGTCTCCGGTTATGACTGTAACCATGGTTCCCTGAGAAGGGGAACGAGATACTGCACATAGTGATTGACGCTTTGGGGAACGCCTCCAGCGTGACCAGTGTCTGAAGCACATTTGGTAAAAGCCAATCTCAATTGGCCATCATCGGATAGTGACATCATAGGTGTGCCGGCTAATTATAAACGGGGCGCCCAGAGAACACGTCCTTAGATACATTGTCTTAAGGAAGATGACTAGGCATGCCAGAGGTATGACACAGTGTCTCATTCCCCTTCTTAGGGAACCATGGTTACAGTCATAACCGGAGACGTTCACTTTAGAAGTGGAACTTGGACTGTGTCATAGTGGTTAATGCTTTTGGGGACCAATACCTACTGCACCATACCAACAAACCCCTACCAACTGTGCTACAAGTCTGCGACAGCCCCATGATAATGGGCTTGACACCCCGGTGCTAGGTCAACACTTCACAGATCAACACAGATCAACACTTTACAACTCCCCTAGTGGGCATGGAGGAGCAAAATCCAGCTCCAACACTGAACCCAAGGTGCCAACCTCTCAAGGAAATGCTACACCCAATAAATAGCCCCTGCAAAGAATCAGTCCATAGCTCAAGGGGTGCGATGGCTGACACCCTGGAGCGTGTGAAATATGAAAGGAAGAATTACCATAGTTTCCATCATTCAAGCAGAGGAGATGAAATGTGTAAGCCCAAATGCCCATCTCTCCTTGCCAATGTCAGTTAGTATAGGAGCACAGGGTCGTAAGTGCTCTTGACCAAAATTCACCACATTGTGAAAGCCACAACTAAAGTGGGATGCAAACAGCAGGAAGCCCATCTTCTTCATTTGTATTCACAGTGCTGCATTAGATACAGATATAACAAATATAGGAAGAGGGAATGCAAAGCACGGTACTGCCCATATTTCTATAAACAATGTTTAAAGCTGCAGTCCGGCATTTTTCCTCTTTGTTGCCATCTCTGTTTGAAACCTGCGATTGCAGTCATATGCAGAACTGTTATCGTTACATGCGTCGTGCTTCAGCACGATTCCTCAGAGGATGAATCTAATGTTTGTTGTCAGTCACCACACCGGTTTCCGGTATTTTCCAAGAACACTTATAGTGTTAAAAAAAATGCATTTATAGAGCTTTATTTACACATTTTGATTTTCAATAATTTGCACTTATAAATGTCTGTTCACTAGTCCCTATGTAACAGACAAAATATCTACCCCAATACACAATGAGTAATACATTACGTCAGGGTCAAATCCAGTCCTAGAGGGCCACTGCCCTGCAGAGTTTACTTCCTAATCAAAAACACATGAACAAGCTAATCAGGTCTTTAGAATTACTAGAAAATTGCAGGTAGGTGAGTTTGATCAGGGTCTGGACAAACTCTGTAAGAAAGTGGCCCTCTGGGGCTGGATTTGAAAAAAATTCTGCTTTACGTTTTACTACCAAATTGTATTTAATATCTAATTAAACAAAGTGGGAAATAAGGGCAGTGAGCTTTGGCAATTTTTATTTAAAATATTTTATTAAGAGTTTAAATTTATGTTGTGTGCATGTGTTCAAGACCGTATTTGTACAGACCCTTAGTTAAAACGTTTAAGGATAAATATAATCATTCACAATAATGATCACACAACTAAGTAAAGAGCTCCCACCTTTGATATGATGTACTTTTTTTTTTTTTAGCTTAGAATAAAAGCAGATGTTTCTTGAAGATTTCACTGCTTTAACGTACATTTCAAAGCACATAATTCAAAACAGACAGAGAGGTGATATCAAATAAATTAGAGATAAAGTTGTGGAATGGCACAAGTCAGCAGATGGGTGTAAAAACATTTCAAAGGCTTTAGGTATCCCATGGATCCTCCCTCCAAGCTGGATGAGAGAGAAAGGAGACTAATCACATCTACCAACATGCTACAGGTTAACAACAGGAAAGTAACTAGTTACACCACAAGCTAATGTCAAATTTGATTTCCATTTTCAAGCTACTTTATATAAATCTATAAAATAGTCAGATGCACAAGTCACTTAATCTCACTTTGTCACTTCATGTGTTTTTCATGACATATATGATGCATTTAGGATGAATAGCAATCTGATCACTCAAACCTCCTCAGGAGTTGATTTGAGACCCATAAAGGTAAAGACTTGGTCAAGTGTAAATTAATTCGTTTGTTCGGGTCACAATTTTATTTCTTACAAATGGAATAATGTCATACAAGTTTGGGAGCAATGCAACCCATATGTGAGTGAGAAATCAGGGATGAGACAAATGTGTTTATATTTATTGGGCAGGAATTGGTTTTGTCCATCGAGTATTGATTGGATCACTATTAGACACTATTATGACAGGTTGCTGGAGGGTATGGACACATCAGAGTCGGAGGCTACGTTCACACTGTCAGTCCAAATCCGATTATATGTGTATCCGATTGGAATCTGATCTAAAATTATTGACTGTCCACATTGTGTATCGCAACTGTTCAGATCTGATTTGTGTGTTTTCCGCTCTTTCGTTTTACGGAATATCTGCATTGGTGTCTATGGCAATGACGTTGCGTTGGTAGGTATACGCCAAAAACAACAACCGCACCATGGAGAGGTTCAAAATACAGATGTTGTCTTATTTACAACATGACAATGTGTAACCACCGCACTGGACCACTGTGTCGGCAGAAACATGGGAGGCTGGTATGCAGAAGGCCTAGTGTGTTTACCCACCACGCAAAGCACCCAATTACATGGGGCCCCCGCAATTTCTACCTAGGGGGATCCCCCTAGTGGTGTAGTCTACATGATACGCAGATATATGCCTTATACCCACTAGGAAAGGTCAAGGATTTCCATATATCCACTTAAAAAAGCGGATTTGGCACTCTTTGATGTGGTGTGACAGCTCGCTGTAGCCTCAGTTCAAGAGAAGCGGCAGCCTGACGCGCATGTGAACTGATCCTCTCTTCCGCTTTAATACCAGTTGCAGTGCAAAATAAACATGAATGGACAAGTAAGGGTATGTTAAAAGATACAGAACAACTTACCAAAATCCATATCATGTCTCGTGTAATCACTTACTCAGTGTTCAGCTAGTAAACAAACAAGTATAAAGGAGCACCTAGAGAAGCAGTCAGTACCTTATCGTCTGAAGAGACTGTTTAGCAGGCAGCCCCGATGCATGGCAGGAAACGCATTGTCTCATTCCCTGTTCTCAGGGAACCATGGTTACATACATAACCTGAGACGTTCCCTTTCGAAAGGGAACTCTACACTGCGTTTGAAACGCTTTGGGGTACGATATACCCATGCCGCCATGAATGAGGGGAGTGCATGCCAAAAAATGGCTAGACAAACGTCAGAACTAGCAGCTTCAACTGAAGTGCCACCCTCCCTACAGGTCAAACATAGGCTGTCAGTGACAGCAATCCCTATGGCCAACAGCCCAAGCTATAAGCCTCAACAAGGCCTTCCATAGAAGGCCTACCAAGGCCACTCAAAGGCTTCTGGGACCAAACTTATTTTCCGTAGAAAAGAGGGTACCTCTAAGGGAATGTAGCCAGGGGGCCTGAAGGAACCCTAGCCAGTCACTTGTCAGGGGAAGAAAAAAACCCTGAATGCCACCAGGTAGGCCGACCTGGTCTAAAGCAATCTAGTCTTGGCCAACAACCTGTCTGATCACAGAGTACATAAAACCTATAATCCAGGGACCATATGCATATAATATCTAAGGCTAAATGTACATCTTAACTGGCTGAGTTAGATGGTGATTGATACTAAATAGTAGAAAATCAGTCCAGTCTTTCCAACAGTAAATGTCATTGGCTGTTAAAGTCTTGTGTTGCTTATAATAAATTGACATGTTGATAACACACACATAAGCATTGTTTCAGAATGCTCTCGATTACAGGTTTTACATCTCAATAAATTAGAATATCATGAAAAAGTTTGTTTTTCCTGTAATTTAATTCAAAAAGTAAAACTTAAATATATTCTAGATTTATTAGACATAAAGTAAAATATTTCCAGACTTTTTTGTTTTCATTTTGATGATTACAGCTTGCTGCTCATCAAAATAAAAATAAAAATCAGTATCTCAAATTATTGGAATATTTAATTTCAAGTTCTATTAAATTACCATTCTCAGGGTATAAATACTGGGTTTAGGTCAGTAATCCCAACAGCAGTCATGGGGAAGTCTGCTGACTTGACAGCTGTCCAGAAGACGATCATCAAGACCCTCTACAATGAGGGTAAGCCACAGAGGGTCATTGCTGAAAGAGCTGGCTGTTCGCAGAGTGCTGTGCCAAAGCATATTCATGGAAAGTTGACTGGAAGGAAAAAGTGTGGTAGGAAAAGGTGTACAAGTGAAAGGAATGGCCGCAGACTTGAGAAGATTGTCAGGCGAAGCCGATTTAAGAACTTAGGAGAGCTTCAAAAGGAGTGGACTGAAGCTGGTGTCAGTGCATCAAGAGCCACCGCACACAGACGTCTTCAGGAAATGGGCTACAACTGTCACATTCCACGTACCAAGCCACTTCTGAACCAAAGACAACGTCAAAAGCGTCTTACCTGGGCTAAGGAGAAAAAGAACTGGACTGTTGCTCAGTGGTCCAAAGTCTTCTTTTCAGATGAAAGTAAATGTTGCATTTAATTTGGAAATCAAGGCCCCAGAGTCTGGAGGAAGAGTGGAGAGGCACAGAAACCATGTTGCTTGAAGTCCAGTGTGAAGTTTCCACAGTCAGTGATGATTTGGGCTGCCATGTCATCTGCTGGTGTTGGTCCACTGTGTTTTCTGAAGTCCACAGTCAACCAGGAAATTTTAAAGCACTTCATGCTTCCTTCTGCTGACAAGCTTTATGGAGATGCTGATTTCATTTTCCAGCAGGATTTGGCACCAGACCCAACAATGCAGATGACCTGAAGGCCGCTATCAAATCAACCTGGGCTTTCGTTACACCTGAGCAGTGCCACAGGCTGATTGCCTCCATGCCACGCCGCTTTGATGCAGTAATTCATGCAAAAGGAGGCCCAACCATGTATTGAGTGCATAGAAATGAACATACTTTTCATAAGCATGACATTCTGTTTAAAAAACCTTTTTTTTTATTATTTTTTTTTTTTATTATGAAGTATTCTAATTTATTGAGATAGTGAATTGGTGGGTTTTTGTTAAATGTGAGCCAAAATCATCACAATTAAAAGAACCAAAGACTTAAAGTACTTCAGTCTGTGTGCATTGAATTTATTTAATACACGAGTTCCACAATTTGAGTTGAATTACTGAAATAAATTAACTTTTCCACGACATTCTAATTAATTGAGATGCACCTGTACATGTAGCTTAGATCAGATGCATACTATGCATTAGTGTGGTGGTGCTTATGGGGTGTCGTTCTGGGACGGGAGTATGAGGCTGGGAGGGAAAAAAGGAAAAATCACAGTATACTCACTACGGACCCCTTAAAATTAAAGTATTATAAAGTATGCAGCTTATTAGATCTCCCGCTACAGCATGTCATCAGTAATTGGAATGGAATTGAAGTTTCACCATGACAACAACAACTTCTCCTTGGTCTTTAAAAATGACTGACATTAATTTAGTGATTAAATTTAACACTCTTATGGAAATATGATAATATTTTGTAATTATAATTTAAATTGTTAGTTATAAATCAACATCTCATAAAAATGTTATGGGGTTTCTAATCAAAACGGTCAACTTTAAGTTCAAGGTGACACTTCATGTAGCTTATATTATTTTTTTTTTTCTTACACACAATTTCCAAAACTATGGCTCCTTTTCTCGTAAATCTACGCACAGAACCACAACACACAATATTCAAAACATCACACATCTCTTACAAAGTAAACACTTTATCCAAAACTATTTTAACTCTTTTGTTTTTGCATAGTTACTCTACTCACAAACCATCAAATGATAAGCCATATACAGTTCACACCACACTACACACGGATATGACAAATGTAAAACAATACTTTTGCTTGTTCAGTGTGCACTGGAGTGCACAGGAGTTTGTCATAGTACTCATGTACATGTACTGTATGTGCACAAATACACAGTATATGTACAGTATGCATGCACAATTGATGAACTTTACAGTTCTTGAGCTGAACTGAATTAACTAACTTGAGCTGTATATTTACATTTTTGCTTGTTAGAGCTGCTTTACAGGAGAGTTTGGATTTCTTACTGTTGTGAAGCTGCTTTGAAACAATATTTCATGAGTTAACACTTAAAAATAATCAAATAGAGTAAAATTTTGCTTATTTGGCATGCTGTCCGAGGAGAGGGCTCCAAGCTCAGTATACTCCCTCATATATCTGGCTGTGATAAGAACCCGCCAAGAGCAAGGAGTCGGGGTGGAGAAGGGATGAGAAAAACTGTCAAGGAACATAGGTGAGTCAGCTGCATATATATATATATATATATATATATATATATATATATATATATATATATATAGGCTTCCTCTCATGCTTATTGGATAGATCATTTGAACGTGTTCCTCCCGAACATTGTTAATAAAAAATCATATATTGTATGAAGTGCATCTTTATTGAATTAAAGATGACTTCATTAGTAAATACTGAATATGCTTACAAAATGAAATAATTATTTCTTTCTCAAAACAGTTTTGACTTCTAAGTGAACAAACAGGGTATAAGTGTTTTCACACATGATCAGTGGGTGTAGGTAATCAGTAAATGAGTGTGCCATTTAAATGGCCGTGTTTTCAAAATTAAACAAGAGCTGTTAGCTTTGAATGATGTGTCTAATGTAGAAAACTGTGTTTAACATTTAGCAAAAAGTATTTGGATGGTAATTGTTTCTCATGGGGTCGTAAGGTATTTTCAACATTTAAAAGGGCTAGTCTGTGATTTTATTGCTGTCCGAATCCAGAATGTCAGTGTTTTTCTCTGACCACCCGTGTAAAAATCCCCAGCTGAATTACCTACACTGTAAAATGAACAAATGCTTACTGTAGAATCTGTATACAGCATGTTGCTGTATACTTGCAAAGCATCACGGTCAAATTTCAATTCTACATTTAATACATTTTTACTGTCAAACACAATACAGTCATTTTGAGAGTTTTTTTGTTTTGTTTTGTTTTTTGTTTTGTTTTTTCAGCAGCAGAAAAGCCAAATTACAGGGGGTTAAAATTACTTTAGAAAGATGGCAGCATCATTATTTGCTGCCATAGACTTGCTGCCATTATTTGCTGCCATACACTTACTATAGCATAGTAAGTCTATTAGTAAAATCTGTTGACTTTAGCAATCTTTGTTTCATTATATGCCAACAGTGACAGTTCAAAAATGGGAAAAAGATCTTGTGTTTTTTGCCCTAAGTTTGCATGTCTGAAACTTAAGAAGTTTTAAAGATATCTTAATATCCCAGGTGGAAAAAAGTACACTTCCATAATGTACTTAAAGTGTTCTATATTCGCGGACTAATTTTGTACTTAATATACTAAAATCTTTTCTTTAGTACTTTAGTACAAGGAGTGCTGGGAGTGAGTCCATTATAAAGGGAGTGCTGATGATGAAGTCCAGGTGCAGGTGATCAGTGATGATGGGGAGATGACGAGGAAGTGAGTGCAGGTGTGGAAACAAGGAATGTGTTGGTGTATGTTCTGCTCTGGATTCTGTGTTTCTCCCTGTGGATTATCAAGTAAAGACTTATTTAACTTTACTCATCCTCATCGTGTGTTTGATACACCACCATAACGTAACAGAAGACCCAACCCTTTTTCAGTGCAACTGCTTTGCCTTGAGCAGAAGGACCGCTCCCTCGAGGCACATTTAGAGGATTTTATCCGTCTCGTACCATCTACAACTTTCCCGGACCACAGTACGTCGAGTGGGTGCTGGTGTCCTGTGATTCGCCGCTCACAGTGAACATCGTCGACCAGCCCCACTAGCTACCCAGTGCCCAGCCAACAACACCACGACTGCGAGGACCGACAGCCCGAACCCACCACAGGCAACGAGAGCCACTCCGCCACGACGTACAAGCCAGCGCACACAAGAGCGACCGAGCTGAACATCGCCACAGAGCCTGAGCGATGCGTGCCTGACCAGGTGTGTGAGCCAGCTGCCTTAACCATCGCTGAGGGAGTCTTAGTGGAGTTCGACGGGATGGAAGGGAGCCCCGCCCACCGCCACTGAGAGTGAGTGTTCGGCTACCGCTCTGAAAATTTTTTTTTTTTTTTGATGTTTGGAGAGGTTATTTTACTACCCCCTCTGTTAGCTCCCGAGTCTGTCTGCCATATTTCTAAATGTTTGGTTCCGTCCAGCCCTGAACTGTCCGTCTCCCCGCTGGTTCCATCCAGCCCTGAACTGTCCATCTCCCCGCTGGTTTCGTCCAGCCCTGTGTCTCCTGTGTTCCCTCCCAGCCTCCCTCATCCACTACCTCTTCATGGCTGTAAGAAGCCCTTGGCTCCGCCCTCTGCCTCTGCACGCTCCAGTCCTCCTCGATCTGTCGTCCCAACTCCTGCGCCTATGCTCCTTCCTCCCTCGATGTTGGCAGAGACCATCTGACTTTTAGCCTCGCAGGACTCCTTCAGTGTGGCTCCACCTGGGTTGGGCATCGCTACACCTATGCCACGGACTTATGGGCCGGTCGCTACTCTCCGGCCCTCCACCCCTTCGTCTTCGGCCAGCTCCTCCCTCCCTCAGGCTCTGCCTCCGCCCTCGGTCGCTCCTGCTCGACTTCAGCCCTCAGGATCTCTACCACCATCTCGGGGGGTCGTCACTGCGGCTACGTCGCGGCCGTCTAGATCTTCGGAGTCCCTCCACTACATCGGCTCTCTGGCTTTGCGGTGGTGGCGCCAGTGAACATCTCTCCATGGCTCCTCCCTCCTGCGCCGCCGCCATGGGACACAGTCTCAGCTGTGGCCTGGGTCAGCACACAACATCTGCCTCTGCTCAAGGCTCCACCCTGGATTACTCCACCATCCTCTCCACCTTGGACTTTTGTTTCCTGCCTCCTCCCGGTAGGCTGTCCACCTCCTAAACTGCCTCCTACATCTTCATATGCATCTCTCCATCATCTCCTCTCTACGGCGCGAGGACGCGCCTTTCCGGGAGGGGGGCGATATGTCACATTCACACGCCACATGATCTGTCAGTTTGTTTGTTTTTCTTCTGTCACGTGTTTCTTTGTTTGAGTTTCCCGCCACAATCTGTTTCCATGGACATTAATCATCTTCATCACAGCTGTTAGTCATTTGAGTTCATTAGTATGTGTATTTCAGTTCAGTTCTGTCAGTGTGTCTTGGTCAGGTCTCGTTTGTATCAAGGAATGTGTTGGTGTATGTTCTGCTCTGGATTCTGTGTTTCTCCCTGTGGATTATCAAGTAAAGATTTATTTAACTTCACTCTTCCTCATCGTGTGTTTGATACACCACCATTACGTAACAAGTATATGCTTGTGTTTGTAATGCAATACATTTTTCATTTGAAAAACTATATATAACAATATTTAAAATTCTATATACAGTGGGTACGGAAAGTATTCAGACCCCCTTAAATTTTTCACTCTTTGTTATATTGCAGTCATTTGCTAAAATCATTTAAGTTCTTTTTTTTTTCCTCATTAATGTACACGCAGCACCCCATATTGACACAAAAACTGTATGTCAATTTCATTGACAGTTTAGAAAATAATGTCTTAATATACACATTTCTCCTCATACATATTTATTCTTGTATGCACCATGTCTGCCTTTCTTTTGAAATATTGTCTGTATACTTGTGCACTGCATTATAGATTTTTTTTTTTTTTTCATGCTTTAGTATTTTTGTCATCTAATGAGGAAGAAGACGCAGGTGGAAAATCAGGTGATAAAACTGAGCTCTTTCTATGCAAAGTATTACTAATATTAATAGGTATAGTTAGAAGTTGTAGAAATGAGAAAATGCTTTAACTCATTGATAACCACTGACATTGAATAAAAATTAAAGGCTGGACTGTGAAAGAATACTATGGCATATGATAACTGTAGTGATCATATTAATTTAATTAATTTAACTTCAAATTCCCCTTTTTATTTATTTGTTTATTTTCCAATTTACATTGTGTCATGACATGAAGCCCACCCAGTGTTTTAGAGCAAAGCACAGGGGCCTATGTTGCCTTTGGTAGCATGTGTATGTTTTATTTAGCACTGCAATGCAAGTTCTGTGATAAACACACCATGGCATCTCCAACCCAAAAAAAAAATCTCTTTCCTCTCAACCCAGCTAGAGGAGAGAGGAGGGTTTTGTTTTGAGAGTGATGTGGCAGAAAATAGCTTCCTGAGGTTCATTTCTTTTATAAGCAAGATATAGTTGTGTGGCAATGCTCTGATTTAACCTCTAAACAGTACAACAAGTGTCTTAACTCAAAAATTTTAAATCTTGTCAAGTTTTATTCTATATTATATAATCGTGTCAACAGTTTCATATACACTGGGCAGGAGGATTTCCATTTCCCAGGATGTTACTGTTTAATGATTGAGTTTAATCGGACGGTTAAGTGTTATTTAATGTGTTTTTAAGAAAAGGGAGTAGGGGAAATGCATTAATATTTAATGTTCAGTTTCATTGGGTTTTAGAGTTCTGCTGGGTTGAAATTTTGGAGAGTATACAACTAATAAATAGTGTGATTTCTTGGTTCAGAGGTTTTTAGACTGGGGTCTATTAGGAGTACTTAGGGGTGGAAATGTTTAAAGAAAAAACAGTGTACAAAATGAAAAAATAAAGTAAAATAACAATAATATAAAATGAATGCACAGATTTTGACAATGTTACTATTTCATTTGGCTTTCTAAAGACTGGTCGGAAATCATTAAATTTAAGCACAATTATTTATATATGTATTTTTTTCAATTGATACTTCAGATTTATGTATTTAGCAATAATCTAAACAGAAACAGAAATACACATAACGTCCCAGTTTCATAGACAAGGCTTAAGCCAGGAGTAGGCCTTAGTTCAATTAGGATATTTAGGCTTTTATAAATGAAGAGAAAAAGAAAAAAGAAAATTAACTGTGTGCATCTTGAGACAAAACAATGGCACTGACATCTGAAATATTTTAAGATATGTCAATGCAAGTTGCTTTCAGTTAAGACAGCTCAAACATGGATTTTAGTCTGGGACTAGGCTTAAGCCTTGTCTGTGAAACTGGCCAAACATTTAAATTTTTCATAGCATTTCTCACAAAGCAATCATCATATTTTGGGGTCTGTGCACCTTATCTTACAGTTTGAAATCCCCTAGCCATGACATACCAAGCTGACATAAAAATAAATAAAAAATAAAAAAAATAGTGGCAACAAAACCTGACTGTGTTGTCACCTCGCGTCAACTTTGTCTGGGCCAAAAAGATACACTTGAACACACCAAAAGGACTACAGATGACTGTGTGTGAGTTCTGTGCCTGCATGCAAGGAAATAACTGTCTATAGCAGGTATCAATAATCTATATTTGTCATTCAAAAAGGGGAAACCGAAACTATGACTGCAGATATACAAACCATATACCATTTTGAATATCAATCATGTTGAATATTTTCTTCATTCCAGATGCTCATGTTGTTATGAAAATATTCACGAATTGGCTTCGGGAAACATACCCCAGAGCGATCTCTTGCACTGACAGCCTGACGTCGATTCAAAATTGCTGAATTGGGCGAACTGCCACCGACGTGGAATCTGAGTGTTCAGTGCAAAGACTGATTTTTCATGCTACAAACCAGCACCTTATATTGCAGCATAATGGAACAGCACAATGTTTCTTTAGAACTTGAAGGATGTTTACATTGCTAGCACTTTTATGCCTGAATACTTGTTTTAAATTTGTTAATCTAGATTAAATTGTAATTATTCAAATAATCTAATTTGCAATCATACCATTGCCATTAACAATTTTGGGACAATAATTGATCAAATCAGGTTATCCCCTAATTGCATATGGATCATTCAATACCTTGCAGAGCAGCACTGCTTTGGTCTAAAATTAAATTCTATTAGTGCACCAATTATCACACAATCAAATAAGATGGAAGAGAGCAACAAGATGAACTGGCCCTTGATATGCTGGTACCAGAGACAGGAACAATTATACCCATATCGATCGTATACTCTGATAATTGAATTTTACGAGGGGTAAAAATCAATTGTAATCAGGCTGTGGAATGCGTCTATGTCTATTTTCACAAGACACCTTATTTCTCACCTCAATTTTTCATACCATTTTAGGTCAGTCAGGTGAGATATGATAACCATAGCAACCATCAGAGTCACAGATTTTTCTGTAGTCAAGTGCAGTCTTTGAGTGGTCTTTTTTTTCTTTTCTTTTCTATACTGGCCTCATGTTCTCACTTAATGTATCAGCTATAGGTTTAACCTTGTTTACCCTGGGTCGCAATCTGAGTTTATGTATGCTGTGTGTAAATTGTGGACATTTGTGGGATATGGGTCAGGTATGTTGTAATTTAATGCTCCGGGTGACTTCCGAGGAGGTTTACAGTCATTGTAACTCCTCTCAGATGTGTTGTGCCAATACCCAGGTGTTTTTAAGTCTATTTGTGCATGTATTTCTGTATCTTTTAACCATTTTTATTTCTAACATTGCTTGATAAAGAGTGAAAAGACCCAGTTTCCTTCACATCTTGTCATATTGTAATGACAGGGCAATTGTGCCCTTTCACAGCGAGGGTTTGGTCCTGCATTAAAGAACATTTCCCTCGTGATATTAATCTCATTAGCCTGATACCTACTAATTAATGTTTCATGACAATACACAATCTCCTCTGGTGAAGTGAGGCCGAAGAAACCATTGAGTTTCACTGGACAGAATTGTTCAATCTTTTGAAAGATTTCCTTTTCAGAGAGAGTGAGGACGGGCTCACTGTACTCATTTATTTGTTGGATGACTTGATGGATTATTGGCAGATTCTTCTAGTCTCCTCCTTTCTGTGCTTAATCCATCTTCAAGAATGTTCATTGTCAACTGCGGTACTGTAAATATCCTCAAATGAAAAATATGGCATCCCATTTCTTCAATAGTTCTTTTATTTTTAATTCAATTGCGATTGATTATCATTTTCAGTGTGCTTTCACTTTCTTTTGGCATTCTTAGGCCAACAGAGCTGCTGATACACATTCAAAAACATTTGACCAATGTGATAACATCTAAATTAACCATTTTTATTCTAGTCAAAACAATATTATTTAATATGACCAAATCAACTTGACTACATTAAGTTACAACAACACAAATAAAAGGGTTAGATCTGGTAGAAATTTGCCAGTAGGGTAACAAATGTTACCACTTTTTATGGTGTGGTGATCACACTATGGGCGAGAAATTCATATATCTGGGCTATGTCCACAAATGTGTTAAATTGTGGTTATACAGATCTCAAGATATGTTTGCAGAACCAGTTGCTTTAACCGATTTTTGATCTTACTTTAAAGTGTCAGCAACACTGACTGTGGTCTGAATGATATCTGACTAGGCAAGGCAGCAGCAATTTAAAATAACACTAAAATAAACCACTAACTTTAAATCCACTATTCTGAAAGCAAAGCCACAAGGTTAAAACTATGTGCTATCTGCTGTCTTTTTGGCCTCAAGTCTTTTCAGATGAAAAGCTAACAACAACCCTGCAGAGAATGCATCTGTTTAATCCATCCAATGAGATACATCAGCACTTGAAGGTCCCACAGGCTTCTGCATGTATTATCTAAAATTGAGGCTGATTTGAAAACATCTTTGTTTTGTTCTTTTTTTTTTTTCTTTTCTTTTCTTTGTTCCTTAACTTCTTTTGTTGGCTTGTTTTTCCACATACAATTGTACATGAAAGAGTGGAAATCTTTTTTCATTATTTATTCATTGGCACTCAATTTTTTTTATTGGGGGGGCGCTTACAACTAGGGCTTACAACATTTAAAACAAGTGCAAAATAAAACCTTTCTACAATAATAATATAATAATATAGGGTGCCAGGAGTTGATTGGGCTCCTGTCATTTTTTTTTTTTTTTTTTTTAAATGGGGTATGTTTGATCGCTGTATTCTTGATTAGGTGTCAACAATAACCAACCTCTTGCTCATCTTTCTGCAGATCTAATCCCTTTAAGACAGTGGGTTGGATCAGCTCTATGGATGCCAAGTGAATAAATATGTACTTGAAGAAAGCCTGAATATAAAGCTTTGCATTCCTCCAAATTGCTATCCACAAAACTCCTGATGCTGCCCATCTTCCTACAATTGTCTTTAACCCTCTCACAGTCAAATGCTAGGGATTACTGTGCATTTTACGTGTTAAGGATTAGATATTTTCTTCATCTCACACTCCTTTTATTTCTGCAAAGAACGTGCTGTTGCAAGGAAAAGGATGAGCAAAACACTGAAGTTGAGCTGGGATGTAGAGAGAGAGAGAGAACAGGAAAAAGACCTTTCTCCCGAATCCCCAGAAGAACAATAAATTGGATGATCTTGTAGAGAGAATACTAATAGCGCGCTGAGGTCAGAGTGGACCCCCTCACGCATCGTGCCTCCGTTCTCTTCCATTATCATTTCTCACCTTGTTAGCCCTAACACTGGGCCTAGGGTCTGCTAGCAAGGCTTTCGTAGTGTGATCAATACTGCAGTGAGCCCGGAGAGAGCCAGAGCGTGGAACAGCAAAAACAGAACAGAGATGATAGTGGAGGGAAAGGTTGGGGGAGGACTTTTCCCAGCAAAAGAATGGTCAATGGTTTTAAAATAATTGGTACTACCTCATCCTGGTCCGAGGCAGCAGATGAATCAAGCACAATCAGAGAAGGCCCACAATGTTCAATTATTCATGTGTGTGCCTGTTACACCAGCTTGCTCTAATACAGCCCCCAGTTGCACCATTTGTGGAGAGCCGATCAGTGCTAAAAGTTCGATGAAAAATATAGGGCTCTGGCAATGTCTCTGTTTATCCTGCAAAGACAAACCCAGCTCAGCTGTAAACAGAGTTCATCTAAGGGCAAAGATGAGATTGGATTTTTCCATTTTTGATGATATGCTGTCTAAGCATATACAATTACATGCCAAAAACGATTCACTGTATCACTGAATGCAGTTATTGTAATTGCTAAAAATGCACAAATATTGGCTGAAATTAATCAAAAGCCATTCTAAATGATGTTTTGTTAAAGGTGCAATAAGTGGTATTTGAACTACGCTGTTGGACATTGTTGATATTTGAAATCAACCCAAACATACACACCCCTCTCTTCATTGCTCCACCTCCAAAACTCACACTCCAATTCTAACCACAATGCTCCGAGTCGGACTCAAACCCCGGCCCGATCGCTGGTAGCATGCGAGGTGAATGCACTACCAATGACGTTAAGCACCGCATTCTCTAGCGGTTGTCAGTATGCAGTGGTTTACCTGCTCAACTCGCACTATCTGGCCACTGTTACACACGCGATGCAAGTAGATGTCTGTTTATCACAGCTGACGCACAACAAAATGCTTCACGAAAAATAAAGCACAGTTTATGAACAAACGACAAGGAAGCACAAAAAATGAACAAACAGCACAGCAGCTCCAGACAATCAACACCCAGTGTACTCACATGATAAGCGCGATCAAAGCAGTTTTCAGGCCTTCACTCTTAGCTCTCTCCAGCACTAAAAAGCTTTTCTAATATAAACCGGGTCCTAAAGTGCTTGCCCAGGTGTAAACCTTCATTCCAGTGATATTTTTTGAGCTGTTTTATATTGTGGCCCATTTCTCGTTCTGCAGTTTTTTTTTTTTTTTCTTCAAATCTCCCTCTTGTTCGCTCTCTCTCCTCGACCGTCATACGCCCCCTGATGCTGATTAGTTAGACGTTTGTTGTTGGACTCAGTAATATTTCAAATCCACTGTTAGTCGGGCTGAGTCCCCCTTTAACAAGGTTTGGGAGGAGCACGTTCAAATGATCTACCCAATCAGCATAAGAGGAGGCCTATATATACAGTAGGGCTACCCTCGACTAAAGATTTTTCTGGTCGCTAATAGTAGTTGTTCATTTTAAGCAATTAGTTGACTAATCACACATTTATTAATAAACCATTCAAATCATAATAAAGACCCTTTAATGCCTACATAGCATAATCAGCGTTCAAGCACATGCATAAAGCTTGCCATGGCGCACAGGCAGAAGTAATGATGGGGGGGGGGGGGGGGGGGGGGAAGCAAGGACATTGCTTTAACATTTTAATAATTAATTGATAAACTAGTGTTTTTCTGTATTTTCGGTTGCAGTTATGAAGTTGACAATGCTGAAGGGAACTCTACACTGCATTTGAACGCATATGGGGAACATCATCACGTGAACCGGTGTCTGAAAGCAATTGTCAAATCTCACCAATCCTATTGGCCGGCGACAGCCTATGACGTCATTATAGACGTGACCTGGAAGTATAAAAGGAGCGCATAGAGAAGCAGTCAGTATCTTATCGTCTTCAGGGACTGTTTTGTTTGATTGCGGTTCTTCAAATCTGGTAAGGAATTTACTATGACCAACAAACATTTCAGGAAGTGTGTGGATCTGTATCCCAGGTTTTTGACACCTGATGACACACACAATCTCTGCGTTTTCTGTCTGGGAGAGGAGCATGCACGGACAATGCTCAAGGGCGCTGTCTGTGCAAACTGTGAGCGTCTGCCTATTAGAACGCTCCACTCTCATTTTGGCCCTCTTTTTGAGGGAAGAGCGGCCGACATCTGTACCCTTTGGTTCTGGTCCCGCCCATGCTGAGGCGGAGCGGCTACTGAAATCATGGGGCTCACAGATTGAGCTTGCTGAGGAGTTAGAGAGAGGTCTAATCCCTCATAACCCCCAGCGGCTGATGAGGGTAGGCTGCTGTATGATGATGATGTTCTTTCTTTGTCATTATCTGATTTGGCAGCGAGTGCTCTTCTGGTTTTTAGCCCAAGAGAGCAGGAGATGGCTATTAAAAAGGAAGAAGGCAAGCCTTCTGAAACTCCGAAGCCTCCCTGCCCCACGTATGCGGAGCTGTTAAGGTTATGGAGCGCGCCTCTGGCAGGCTGCAGCTGCCATGAGAGTGCGTTAAGAAAGGGGACTGCACGCGGATGGCTCGCCGTACGATTCCTTTCCGACCATATTCTGGCAGCCCCTGTGAGCCTTCCATTCCTTCCTGATCTACATGTGGTGATCAAGAAGGCATGAAAGAATCCGTATTCGCCTCATTCACCGATATCAGCGAGCTAATTTCGTTGGTGTTGAGGGAATGAGCCAGCATGGGTATGTGTCGTTGCCCCCTATTGACGAGATGTTTGCTAACTATCTCATCACAGTGCGGGCACAGACATCAAAAGCTCTGCCTTTGAAGCTCATTAAAGTGACATCTCGCTTGAATGGCAGGGCATACGCGGCAGCGGGTCAGACTGGTGCTGCTTCACACATGATGGCAGTGTTACAGGCTTACCAGTCTGATCTGCTGAAGGATCTGGATCAGCAGCAGCGTTTTTAAACCTGCTTACCGCTTAGATCCGATTCTGGGCCCAGACAGACAGGAGGTCCTGGCCCATCCCGATCCGAGGATCAGAAGTCCAGTATCGCCTCTCGGGCACCTCCTCTTTCTCGGGGTAGGTCCCAGAGAAGGCGTGACTCTGGGAAGAGGGAGGTAATCAATTACGGCGGCAGCAGCATCAGTGATTGACTTCCTCTCCATGAGGGTAGTTACATCTATCCTCTCCTTTCTTCTTCTTCTCCCACCTTCTGAGTAATGATTTTTTACCCAGGTGCTTCTTACGATCAGGCCGAGGGCTGGGCCCATGATGAAGATTTCTGTGGCTTGCCTTTTGGCTTGATAGTGAAGAAGCTCTTTCGGGCTTGAAAGGACCATAGATTCCATCCTTCTATGATGGTAAGTCTCTGTTCTTCGAGCCGCAGGTTATAAGCTTGGTCTATATTTATATATTTTAATATATTGACCGAAGTTTTCCTGTATAGCTTTTCCTGGGTGTGTAAAAGAAATAGAAGGGGAATTTAGGGACCTGAAGTTCCCATTAGGTTGGTTATCTTTGTGTTGGCTATATGTCTTTCAGGGTAGTATGAATGAAAAGTAAAGCATTTCCCTGTTTCTCAGGGTTGTTAATGCTCTAGTTCTATTTTGCCCTACACAATGTGAGCCCTATAACTCTATTGCTGCCACATGTTAGCGCCTGTTTTCTGTAGTAGTAGGCTTTGTGCTGGCCTCCTTCAGAGCATGGTGACTAGGTTGTACTCCCCTTGCTATTAAGGGTAAAAAGTGTTTTTTACTGAGTATATGACCTGTTGGAATGCATAGCTCAGGTTGAGTTTGTTTGTGAACCTCACTATTCAGTTTGGTTCTTATGTAACTCCCTTTAGAGTTTGAACATTGCCACAAGATGCTGATTGTGTTGTTTGCTAGTTTGTCTTGGTTTCATTCTGAACGAGTTCCATGTTTGTGGGATCTTGCTTATCAGCAAGTGAGCTGTTCTAGGTGTGTGGCCTTCACAGGCCGCCCTTTAAGCTTTCCCCCACCACATCTGGGTGTTCTTTAAGTCTAGTCAAATCAAGTCACCTTTATTTATATAGCACTTTTAACAATGCAGATTATGTCAAAGCAGCTTTACGGTGATAACTGGTATATAATTTTGGCTGCACAGCAACTGTTATGGTTATTGTCAATCTTAAGTAAATTCAGTATTGATTCATTCCGATGTAAGAATCAATAGTTATTAATTTAGTTAATTTATCTATATCAGCACTGGAGTAAACAGTGATGTCATCATCCAGTTCAGTTCAGTTCACATACAATGGTGTCAATGCAGGCAGATCAAAACACTGTTGAATATCAAATGTCAAGTGCAGATTGAGCATGTAGTTTCACATGTTGGCCTTTTCGCAAGGCTGCTGTGATGTATTTCTAATTTATGTCATGTTGCAGGCCCTTTCCTGGGCCTCCATGATTTGTGCCTACAGTATGGTTTATCTGTTAGTAGATAAACTGTACTCCCCTCGTTTGAGGGTTGTCCTGCATAGTACTTAGCTCCCTAAGCTGGTCAGTGGTTGAAGGCCTCTCTGAGGCCTCCCTATTGACGATCAGCCCCTAGGCTGGTAAATGTATTCCCCTGTGTTGGGTTCCTTTAGAGTGCACAGCCTCCTCAGTGCAAATAATCAAGCGCTGAGTAGATCCTAGGATTGAGCACTGTGTTACTCTCCTCATTTAGTGTTACTCTCCTCATTGGTAAAAAGCACTAAGTTGAGTCCTGCTCTCCAGGATGCCTGTCTCTACGCTCTGGTCTGGGTTGGTTACTGCCTTTTTGCAGTCACTCTTACTGGATATCTTCTCTGAAGAATGTGATTTGAGACTCTGTGATCAGACAGGTTGTTGGCCAAGACTAGGCTGCTTTATTTAGACCAGGTCGGCCTCCCTGGTGGCATTCAGGGTTGACTTTGTTCCCCTGACAAGTGACTGGCTAGGGTTTCTTTGGGCCCCCTGGCTACATTCCCTTAGAGGTTTCTGTGGAAAGCCTTATAGCTTGGGTGGTTGGCCATAGGGAATACTGTCACTGACAGCCTATGTATGACCTATAGGGGGAGAGGTTATGGCACTTTAGTTGAAGCTGCTAGTTCTGACGTTTGTCTAGCCATTTTTGGCATGCACTCCTCTCAAGCATGGCGGAGATTGTTTGTAAACGGTTATGACGTCATTTATTTAAAAAATGTATTTTTTTTTTTGCGGTTTAAGTTCACAGAGACGGCAGAAAGTTTGCTTTCATTATTTTACAAAAGCACAACGTATTGTTGTTATTGTCAGTACACACAAATAAAAGTAAACTCTTCACAGATTCAAAATATGTATTACTGTTATCTGAATGACCAAAAATGACAGAGTATTTTAAGTGATCGCACCGGCGCCTCCACATTAGCTGTCATGCGATAAGTGCACTACAATTCAGCTTTCACACTCCACACAAACACTTAAATAGCCCACATTTTTCTACATTAACGGTAATGCAAGTGGCCATGTAAAGTTGCTACTAGGTCGATGAATAACAGGCGAGCGTTTGGATGTCCTGCCTGATGTACTTCCACCCTGACTTCTCACTCTCAGCTGGTTCTTATCCCAGCCAGGGATACAGGGGTGTACTCTGGGTTTAGGCCACACATTCTGAGCTCGGAGCCCTCCCCCATTGCCAAATATGCATTCTCTTTTACTCCATCTGATTATTAAGTGCGAAATGCCAGTTCTCTGCTATGGTTTCATTTATTTGTCAAATAAAATGAGCAGAGAACCCCCCCCCCCCCCCCCCCCCCAATTTTTTTAAAAGTTGTTTGTGTCAGGGAACTGTGTGGGATGTTAAGTGACTACATTACGAAAAAAAAAAAAAAAAAAAAAATCAGAGTGTCAGTGAAAAAAACTCAGTCAGTGAAAATTGGCACTAACTTCTAAATTCATAGCAGAGCAGTATTGATTTTTTAGGAATCTGGACAGAAAGTTCTGCCAACACACTGTGGAAAGAATACCTGAGACAACCACTTAAACTCCACTTTAAAACAGGTTACACACTAAGAGTTTATCAACGTGTCAGATGCAAGGCATGTGATTGTTGAGGACTTTGCACGCAGAATTTCTAGTTAAGCATTGTAAACGCAAAGCACCTCTGACTGAAAGCAGCCTGTACATATACATATACTGTACATATACTGTAGAAACAGTCCTCCACAGGATCTATAGGAAGAAACTTTCTGTTCCACTTTATTGCACCACTGAGATTGCAGTCTAAACATTGGGTGAGTGAGTCATGCTATCATAATCATAAATTAAATTAAAATTACAAGTGAAATTGCAATAGCAACAATAGAACTGATTAAACTGGAATATAATATTTAAATATGTTTGCATGCAAATGTTATCACTGGAAGCATTGCTGTTAATTATATTATTTATATTTTAGTGGAATATTACTTTAGGTTTAGACAAGTAATTCACAGATTCATTGCAGGTTACCACTTATTTCTCACAATATTATTTTTCATGGAAAACTTCGAACCTTTTTTTCAGGCAATACTGGGATCCCTACAGTGACAGTGGTCACAAATAATGCATGCTACTGCCTAAAAGCACACACGAAAGGTGAATGACCAACTGTGTGTGTGTGACCTGCCTGTACCGTGTCTGTTGTCAGAAACTGAATTCACTGAGGCTACATTACTGCTGACCTGGCTGAGTTTTGTCTTCTTCAAGAAACCTTCTAGGGAGAGAAAAAAAACAGATGAGCATCCTCATTTTAAAGGAGAGACTGGCCCAGTCTCCCCCCAAAGCTAGTTTGAGGCAGTTAAGTACAATGCAGAACATGTCAGTTTCTAAAAAGAGTTCTTGTTGCAAGAGGATTCATCATCCCAGGCAGTCACGAACAGCCTCCACCTACTGGAGGAGAAGGAGCAGGCTCAGACTGTCAAGTGGTTTTGATGGCATTTTAGATCATGAGACAGAGATAGATGAGAATCCAGGGAGATGCTTGACCATCTCTTTGATGCATTCTACCTGGCTCTCTCAAAGCACAAGGACATATATTTTTTAACTGCATTGAAGTAACAAGATCCAGGATAGTTTGCTCTTCCTTGTCCTTCAATTAGAACCTTTTTTAAAAAGTCTGCATTTACATTCAAAAACAATGCCCACTAAAATGAGCCACACAAACTTTTTAAGTTCAGACTGAAAACATTAGGGAAAATAAACATTGTTTTGCTAATGTTGGGATGGGATGTGTACAGCCATGGAAGGCTCAAGATGCGGAAGACTTTCCCACATTTTACATAAAATATTTATCAGTACTTCTGGTGTATAAATATAATATAAAATATAGTTTTCATAGTACATTAAAATTTTTATTTTAAAATGAATTATACTCTGCAAACAGTTCAGTATTAGTCAATAAATTATTTGAGCATTTCAGATATAGATTATTATTGGAAAAGAGAGTCCAAGAGAACATCACAACACAGATGTCATCTAGCACTGCTTCAGCTTGTTGTTGTAGTGGTAATGGAGTAAATACATTCAGAAGCACACAACTCTTTTAGGGCCTGGGGTGGCAGACAGCTTCTTCTCTTGTGTCACCATGGTATCAGATGGTGCTTACTTTGATTCATTAAATTGGCTTTAAAGGTACTTGATCACGTTCTAGTGTTTGACCACTTTTGCAAAATCCTTAAAATACACTTCAGGACATAATGTAATTGCCTCTGATGTTCAAGGCACAGGAACTATTCCAGCAAAAGCTCAGTTAATGCCCTTTTCCTTCTTTCAAACTTCTTCTTCGTTTTAATTTCTTAAAAATACTGTAAAAATAATCATAAAATAATAATAGCTTAAAGGTGCCCTAGAACACAATTTCACAAGATGTAATATAAGTCTCTGGTGTCCCCAGAATGTGTCTATGAAGTTTCAGCTCAAAATACCCCATAGATTTTTTATTATTCCATGTTTTAACTGCCTATTTTGGGGTGTGATTTGGTGTGTGTACACCTTTAAATGCTCGTGCTCCCCGCCTCCAAGCTCGCAGCTGCATTAAACATTGCATAAACAATACTGAAGTTCACAATACGGGAACTCTCAAAACTCAAAACTCTCAAAATGGATCTTTACAAACTGTTCTTGATGCAGCATATCAGATCACATAATATGGCATATTGTGGATATTTACATCTGATTCTGAATGAGTTTGATAATGCTGCCTGACTAAAGCTACACTGTTGGAGAGATTTATAAAGAATGCAGATGCGTTTATGAATTATACAGACTACAAGCGTTTTCGGGTTAAAAAAGTTCCCGTACTATATACAGGGAAAAACTGTAAAAGCTCTTACCAGACATTTTATGTAATTTTCACAGTAAAATGCTGTAAATTTAAATATTTTTAGAAGTAAATAAGAACAAACCAATGTGTAATTTACAGTCAAAACCTGTATACGAATATTCTCACAATTCTCTGTGTGACACCACATTTGAAATTATTTTGTTTAAATAACCATGATTCTTAATAGTTTTTGTTATCAGTTATGTACATTAGGGTTTTATGTTACATCTTCTGTTGTTTAACAAATGTTTATTGCATTATGTAAGTGTTGTGGGTCACCATGATGGTGTTTTGCACCACTTTGATGACTCTGTA
The DNA here is from genome assembly GCA_037101425.1 of Elopichthys bambusa. Lineage (NCBI taxonomy): Eukaryota > Metazoa > Chordata > Actinopteri > Cypriniformes > Xenocyprididae > Elopichthys > Elopichthys bambusa. The sequence continues at coordinate 14,264,471 of CM074432.1, read as the reverse complement.
CACCTTCTTTTTATTAGTATATACTTAAGCTCATTAAAAAGCTTATTGTGGTGAGCTGATTCTTCATGTGGCTTTCTCTTTTACCATCTGCATTATAATGTGGTTGTCAGTATATGTTAAAGGTACAAAACAGATTTTAGTAGTAGTGCATTGTTGAATTAACTGGTTTACATTAAAATGTTATTGTTTGTAAATTACAGTCTTATACTGTAAAATATACATTTTGTTCTGTAAATGTGTTTACAGTTTTTCTGTATTTTTTACAAAATTATTCTGGCAACCACAGCTGCCAAAATTATTTTGTAAAAACTACGGAATTTCTTTTACAGTGCACAATACCTGCATAACTTCTGATGATTCGGCTGTACAGCTTTAGACGTTAATACTGGCTTGTCTAATGCTTAGAGCATGGGCTGGTATATGCAAAAGCTGGGGGCGTACATATTAATGATCCCGACTGTCACAGTCGGTGTTATGCTGAGATTTGCCTGTTTTTCCGTGGTGTTTTTCACGGACGAGATTTACATATGAAGGAGGAAACAATGGTGTTTGAGACTCACTGTATGTCATTTTCATGTACAGAACTCTTATTATTCAACTATGCCAAAGTAAATTAAATTTTAAATTATAGGGCACCTTTAACAAAATAATAAATAAAAATAGCTTAAAATAAATAAATTATAATAATTGCAAATATCTATATCTTTGAGTTGTTGAAGTATGTGTGAGCATAAATGTAGTTATACGGTATAATGTGTTTTGAATAAACAACATTTTCTTTGAGTCCAAACTAATTACTCAAATATCCTGAGCTGTGACAACAAAGATAGCAGACAGGGAAAAGGTCCATTTCATGCTTTTGTCACATTGGGTCAGGCAGACGAAGATGATGAAAGAACAGGAAGAGATGGATCTTAATATCAGCCATTAAACTTTATTAATAAACAAAGCAAAGAAGAAATACAGGAATCGCAAGAGTACAAAATGTAACAGCATTGGCCTAAACTCAAAAACAATACAGGACAATAAACTGAACCAAAGTCAGTTATATTGAGGAGCACAAGCGAGAATTCTAACCGTTTCTCCTCCTAATCTCCTTCATATCACTTTAAAATACAGCATTCTGTGTAGAATCCAAATGGGTCCAATATGTTTTGTGGTCTGCACCAACTTGTACATATGATCTGCTCTTTGCTATCATGTTTCTGGACCAGAGCAGACTATGTGCGCGTTTACATGACACTAACGTAAAAACCAGACTTCATTCACCTCAATGATAAGTATTACACTGTCTTAATTGTTCCCTATCCCCTATATATCCCCTATGTGCCATTCACCACGTAGAAAATAGTAAATGTGTGAACAAATGACCAATTTTAGCCACAGCTTCAGTGTCTATTTATAATGTAGGGGACAGGACACTTTAGATTCTAAAGAGCATTTGATTGGACAGAAAATATGATGAGAAGCTGAAGTACAGCATGATGTCATGAAAAATAATTGTTGATCCATATTGGCAGAAGTGAGAGACTGTAAGTTTTAAACACTTAAATCTTCTAAATACGAATTTTGTCATTGTTTTGAAGCACATTAGCTCATAGAGAACAGTAAGGCTAAAAACCAAAACACTTGTATTTTGATTTCTTGGAGACTTTAACATTAATTTTTAGAGTTAACTAACCTTTTAATATTAAACTATATTCTTTGTGTTTACTCTGCTTTTACATTGGTACTACTTCTACTTCTACTACTACTTAAACTTGTATTCTTACAACAGGAAAAGCAATTTTGTTCTCAGTCCAGCTTTACTGGAACAAACTCACCTATAAATACCCGTTACAATCTTACCACCCAGAATGACCTCCTTCTACACCTTCATCATCTTATCTTAGAGACCACCCTGCATCTTATTACACTTCCTCTGCACTGGTCCGCCCCTGTAATTATCCCCAGATTTTACACCTAACCTTTTGGTTCCCACTCATTTATTACCTCCTGCCCTCCCCTTCCCCTAATTGACTACAACCAGGTACAGTGACATTTAGACTGCTTGTATGGGTTCGTGATCCTGCACATTTTCCATATTAGAGTCTCTCTGAAAGAGGAGTTGACTAATGATAATTATGATGTGTGATTCAGGCCCACTCAGAAGGTGTCAGACCTTAAGGGACCCAGTAAGGAGCCTGGTTATTATATTTGTTCAGTACCAGATGGCACAGATGAAGACACATACTGGTGCCTCTATATTTGGGTCAATATGATTAAGGAGGAGAATTTCCGGTGCAGAAAAAAAGATTATTAAATTACGTTCAAAATGATTGTTAAGGATTCCAAGGTCTGTCTAGTTCTGGCATTTGTAGAAGTTCTGGCATTTGAGCTGTGTGATATTAGCAAAAAAAAAAAAAAAATAATAATAATAATAATAAATAAATAAATAAATAAAGATATTTAGATTTATTCTATAAGACATACAAATATTGAAAGAAAGAAAAGAAAAAAAAAAAGAAAAAAAATTAAAAATACTAAATATATTGTACATGATTGTGAGCCATTCAGAATGGATTTTTCATTACAGAATTTAAATTGAGAGTGCAAATAGGATGCCAAATTGAAATAATAGATTTTTAGGATTCTGTGCTAAATGGAAAGATCAAAAGAACAGCATTTATTTAAAATAGAAATCTTTTATACAGTTGTGTAGACGGATTATATTTCCATGTTTTCATACCCAAATCTAACAACAATCTAAAATTTAAACTGAATCGTCCCTTGAAAATATAATAACTCTTGAACTTAATGCTGCAAATATAGTTTCCTTGCAAATTAAAGGCACAGTCAGACAGCATGTATTTTACCGTAATCCCACAGCTGCAGGCATTGATGTTCATGGGTAAGACATATGCGATTATAGCAGTAGGCATGACCACGCTGACATGATGACCCATCTAGGAGGTAAACGTTAGAGGGGCAGTAGTGCAAACTTCCCGTGCAGTATTCTGGCAGATCACAGGCACCGGCTGGTCCATGGGACACGGTGCCGGCCCACGTCAGCACTGGGCAGAGGGCATGATAACGAGACTGGAATTAGATGAAAGAGAGAAGGTGGTTGGCAAACTACAGAGAAAAAGTGGATATAAAACTGTGGTTGCTGGTACTTTTCAAGAATGAGGAAACACAGGCAAGGCCTAAACCATTCACTACCAACTATTTTATCCGATGGATGGATGGATGGATGGATGGATAGATGGATGGATGATGGATGGATGGATGGATGGATGGATGGATGGATGGATGGATGGATGGATGGATGGATGGAAATGTACCAAACTCATATTGAACCATAACTTCTGTGTACCGTTACACCACTGTTAGATATAGTATGCCATGCTTGCTTAAAAAAAAAAAATCCATTAGTACCTTATTGGTCCTCTCCTTCTTCCGCCTCCTCTCCCTCCCCCTCCTCCTCCTTTTCACCCTTTTGTTTTCCCGGAGTTGAAAGCAGCCCGGAAGGCTTGCATTTGATGTTTTAAAAGGTACTCACGGAAAGAGTGCTGAGTTTGCATCAACTCTAAAGATAGATGGCATTCAGTAAGTGGAGAAGGCGGACGGCCCAACCTGGCTCACAGATGAGAACTGTTCTGAACTCTCACCGATTTAATGCAGGCCAGAAGAGAGCCTAAAGCAAGAGAAAGAGAGAGAGAGAAACAAGATTGATAATGATGCTGTGTGCACCAAACACTGACTTCAAAGCCCACCTCCAAATACATCTTCAGTTGTTACAGAACAGAAGAGAAGCACCGAGCACAGATCACTCTAAATGAGTTGTGAATACTCTAACAAGGATGATTGGTCTTTCTAGCTTTGTAACTAGCACATTTTCACAACCATTATACAAATATATTCTTAATTAAATGGTTTTCAAGATTCAGAGTCAAGCATTTATTTAGCTCTTTATAAAAGCAAATGTATGAAATCCCTAATCGAAGTCCATTCCTTTAGTGCACTTAATATATAAAACAGTCCAGATGCTAAATTATGTCTAAAGTTACTAGCCCCACATTAAAGAACATATTTGAACAGTCAGCCTTGAAATGTTTTTAAGTGCAGCGAAAAGGCAGAAAAAAAGGGAAAAAAAGGAAGGAAAAGGTGAATTCTGCCAGAGTAAGCCTTCACAATGTCTCAGGTTACAACTATAACCATGGTTCCCTGAGAAGGGAACGAGAGGCTGTGTCGGAAGTAGTGACACTATGGGAACAACTCTGCTTGTTTTTGCCTTGAAGCATGTGTAAAATCAGTCCAATGGCATGGCATGTGACATCACAACCATGAAGCTATAAAGCGTGCACAGACCAAACAATGTCAGCTTCTGACTGGCCAAAGCAAGTCGATCACCGACATGCAGGAAGTATGGCAAGATGACACAGTGTCTTGTTCAATTCTCAGGAAACCATGGTTACAGTGGTAACCTGAAACGTTCCCTTTCGAGGGAACTTGTGCTGCATCGGAAGTAGGATGCAGGAATGTGAACAAGAATACCCACTCCATCATACTGACAAGTGCCTGTCTAGTGTGAATTCTGTAAGCACAGCTAAGACATGAGCACCTGGGACCCTGCTGTGCAGTCCAAGTCCAGGTTGTAAAATCATACAAATGTGTGTGGAGAGGACCAGTCCGCCACATCACATGCATCTTGTAGTGAAACTCCTGACCAATGAGCTTTAGAAGCCGCCACACTCTTAGTAGAGTGTGCTCTGACAGCCATAGGTGAAAGCTATACAACTGCTCATGTCTGTTTGATTGCTGAAGAACCTTTCTTGAACAAACCAAAATAGGCAAACAGCTGACTGGATTTCCCCCACAGGGCAGCTCTGTGGAGATAAGCATCCAGCGGTCTGACTGGACACAATAAATTGCATGGCTTACATGACATGGCTTGATTCTCCCCAATGACTCACCACCTCTGGTACCTTGGCATCCAGCTCTAGTAGAGCTGGATGGGTGAGGGAGAACCAGAGCAGACAGTGTGTCATTTCTTGAGACGCAAATAAGTCCACTTTCACCTGGCTGAACACCCTTCCAAATCAACTCCACCACCTTGCCTTGACAGGATGTCTGCCCCCTGATTTAAGTGTCCAGAGACAGACTTTTCTCAGCAAGAGCAGCTTGCCCTGGGCCCACAGGAGGATCTGGTGTGCCAGTTTGTAAAGTGGGCACGATCACAAGCTCCTCAGGTCTGGGGGAAGTGTTTCAAAGCTAGAAAGACAGCCATCATCTCCAGGCAGTTTATGTGCCATGAAAGATGATGACCCCTCCACAGACCTTGTGTTGAGTGACCCTCCAGGAATGCTCCCCAGGCCGTGAGGAAAGCATCTGTCATAAGCATCCTGCGACAACAAAGTGCCCCCAACGCAAGACCTTGGGACAAGAACCAAGGTTTCTTTACGAAGACACTTGCGCTTAACTTTGATCATGCTGAACGGGTTGCCCCTCAGGGAAAATCTCTTGGTCTTGAGCCACCACTGCAAAGGTCTTATGTACAGCAGCTTAAAAGTTATCATGTTAGACTCAGCTACCATCAGACCTAACAGTCTTTTGAAACTGTTTTACAGTGAGTGACTGACCTAGCTTTATCTTGTTTATGGCTGCTAGGAATCGATTTGATATGAGCAGCAGACAGACGTGCCTGCATCACTGTCGAATCCCATACCACTCAGAGAAAAATGGTCCTCTGTAATGGAGAAAGCATACTCTTCTTGGCATTCAGCATTAACCCCAAATTCTTCATATAGACGAGGACGACATCTTGATGCCGAACTACCATATGCTTTGATTGAGCCAGAATCAACCAATCGTCAATATAATTGAGTACGCAGATACCCTGGAGTCGCGACAGAACCTGAGCTGCATCCACACACTTCATGTGTGGGGTGACAATGCTTAACCGAAAGGAAGAACCTGATACGAATTCTTGTTGAATTACCAGAGCCTGCTCATGGTCAACCACTGTGGGCAGGATCGCTTCGAATTGAGGCGGATGAGAAGGGTGGACACTGAGAACTGACCTGGCTGGAAACTGCAAGCACCTGAGGTGGCGGAGTTGGCAGAATGGTCCCCCGAGGGCACTGAAGAGAAGCAGACACTGTATGATGAGGTGTGAGCTGTTTCCCCCAGAGGGGCCTGCCCTCACTAACCCCACTGGCATCAGGACCTTCTTGGAAGGCTTCAGCTGAAAGTGTTGTCCCAATGACCATTCTCATGGTCGACCATTCATGCAGGGGTGGGGGGTGGTATGAGGTCTGTCCAGGTCCTTCATCCAGTTCTGTCAGCAGACCAGCCTGGTATGCTTGTAAGATGACCATAGTGTGCAAACAAACACTGGCCTGACCTGCTCACACAGACAGCAACCATGTGGTTCTTGTGGCTCTTCAGGGCAGCAGCAGCAGTACATATGTCTTGGCAATAGATCTGCTTGTTTGGGGGACTGTATTGTCCTTTTGTCTGCCTATCGACTCTGAGTAAGGATTATCTATGTCTGTTAATGCTCTCAGCACCAGGCATCTGTGTTGGTTTGTATTGTGTCATCTTTTTGTTCCTGCTTTGTTGGTTGGTTGATTTATGTATGTCTGTTTATGCAGCAGTAGCATATTTTGCATGCTCACAGCATTGTGTCTGTGTATCTGTTAGCAGTAGCAAGTCCATACTTGCTCTGCTGCAGCAGCAATAATAAACAGCTGCAGCAGCATAGCAGATCTAGTCCGTCAAGAACAAATACATTAACATTGCCATATTCAGTAACATGTAAAAACTATTCAGACAGTTTACATGATTGCAATATCTAGTTTAATAATGAAACTCTAGAGGGCACAGCTTAATAAGTCTTTTACATAATGTACTTGCTCTGCAGCAGCAGAAATCAACAGCATCTAATCCGCCAAGACCAAATACATTAACATTGCCATATTCAATAACATGCTAAAACTATTCTGAGAGTTGTCATGATTGAAATATAAAGCTAGCCTGAAAATGTCAAATATAAAGACATGCGAGAAATGACAGACAAAGTATGGATTTAATCAACTATTCTCTAGCATTTTACTTGCCAGTCAATGCCTTACTCGTTAAAAGACACAGGACGTGAGGCGATCAAACTCATAGAGAGCTTTATAAATTGTATGAGATCATTCAGCTTGAGAAGAATTCATTAAAGTAAAACAAGGCAACAGGCAGAGAATCCTCCTAAAAGCCTAATCATTTGATTAAATTGAGGCAAAGAAATTTTTTAAACAGTGACTTATTGGTAGCCAACCTCAGCCCTTCATTTTATCTTGAACGCTTTAAGCTTAAAAAAATATACATTTACATAAAAATATACATAAATTGAGCTCTTTGGCTGATTATGTGACAGGATTTTTTCTTTTCTTTTTTTTCTTTTCTAATGCATCTGAAGAATTACAGCCAATTAGCTTTAAGAAACAGTTATCCCTGTAGTGCCATTAATATATGCCACCAACAGGGTGTGTAAAATAGTTAGCTGGGATCTAATGACAGTAATCAACAATAATTAAAGGGTGTCATTAAGGCTGGTGGCAAAGCACTCTATGTGACCCCTCAGAAAGAAACCAGAAAGTACTATTCCATGGGAAGTTGTTGTTTTATTATTTTAAAATTGACTGTGATCTGGAGAGTGCGATTTGGTTGAGAAAAATTAAGTCAAAGCATATGGATTCTAGATAACCAAAAATGTATTTTGGAAGTCTGCCCAGATTATAGTTGGCTTCCTTTTTTTTTCAGTTATAATAAGACACGAGTTAGAGAAATTACATTCTTAGAAATGTATTTTGTCACAGTCACTCTACTTACAAGTGTTAGGTTGAAAACAGAAACAGCTTGAACTGATTTTATTATTTTTTTTATTCAAACAGTTATGTGAACAGGACAATTTAAGAGTCACACCTGTTAGTAAATGGTTGTCAATTCCAAACTTTGGCTGTGGCAATGTCTGTACATTCTGTAAAGTAACAAACTGAATAAACAGATATTCGATCCCTAGCTGTAACCATATCGACAGATAACATTTGGTATTAAGGCGCTGTAAGTTTTTTAGGCTATAATACTTACAAAACTATTTCAGGCAGATCCTGCTGTTTTCATTCTTAGATACAGAGCCAAAAACCGCCTGGTTCCATTCAGGTTTTTCTTTCTCTTCCACCCAAAAACAGGAGTTTTGTCTTACTTCCCAACAGAATAAGCCAATACCCATATTTTCTGCCATATTTCATAACCAGAGAGACTGACAGCTCTAACATACTCTAGTGACTGACAGCAAAGAATAACCCACAACACACGGCCCATGTCATATGACAATTATGTGACTGACAACTAGTTTTTGACTGTGATTTCATACATGCAGCACATCAGCCAAACTTGCTCTGATAATTTTGTCGTGAGTCCTGAAAATTTAAGATTAAAGTACCTACAATTATAGAATGTGTAGTTGTCACTCTTGAAACGAACCAAACTGAATATGAACTGACCTGCACTCAGCTCTACAAACAAGACTGACAACCATACTCTGTTGCTGTGTGAACATAGCCAAATTTTAAAAACATTACCATACTGATGAGTAAAGTTGAGTGGTTGGCCTTATATCTGTGTGCAGTTCGCTTATAATGTGCACTGAGAATGCAATGTAATGTAATGTAATGCAATAAAATGTAATGCAACAACGGCATTTGTAGAAAGATGTTCACAGCATTTTACCAAATTTGAATAACAAGCAACAGTGATATAAGATGTTAAATGTCTATATCACTGCTCAAAAATTTAAATACTCTGTTTTGATTGATTGACTGACTGACTGACCGACCAAATGCACATCTAGTTTAAAGTGATGCAGCCCCACACTGTCTGGCTCTTTATGTGGGCAAATTAAATTTTGGACCTATGACAACATTAAGTAATCGTAGTACTTGAAGTGAAGTTGCAGAAAGGTGATCTGTCTAATCCGATCAGGAGGACCCAGTATTGCCAGTGTGCAAAGGCCTGAAAGTCTGAAAGTACAAGCAGAGGGAGAAAAAGGAATCAACCCTTTGTTAATTTCATTGTTGAACAAATAAAATGTCCAAGACATGAAGTTGCTGTTAAATACATACTTGAAACATAACAGCAGAAAGCATCCAGTATTTTCAGAATCATAGGAGTTTGCTACAATTGTAGAATTAAGTACAGCATACACCCCCTGCCAAGAAGCCAAAAAGTTTAAATTAGCACAGGGAATACGAAGAAACACTTTATCACTGGGGTGAAACTCACATAAGCGCACAGGTTTATGTGCTCTGCTGGGAGCGCTGAGCTTCCAGCTCGTGTTCTCTTGCCAAGGGCATCAACATCAATGCTCCCTCATGCCCCACATGTGCTTGATCACTGACCAATGGGGAGATGGCTGACACTCCCAAGCCGCAGTGGCAACATTCAGAAGCCCCTGTAGCATTCTCTCAAACAATGGTTCAAAGAGGCTTAGCCTTGTGGAAGCCTGGAGTACAGCTCACACGTCAGAGAGAATTAGGTTGCAGTCTTGATTGTCCTCTGCTATCACCTTCTTTTCTGCCAGACCACTGTTGACTGGGATCAACGGCTTCCCTAGTTGTTTTTCACTCACCGGGAGATTCCTCAGTCATCAGCCAGCTTCTTCCTGTTTGAATTGCTTTACACTTGACAAGCAGGAAACCCCATGGACTTACTGAGAGAACACTGGAAGGACCCAAAGCATTGTCACTTCTTGGGAATGAAAAATAATTGACGGCATTATGAGGTCTCAAAAGGTCTGGTATGATCAGAAGGCCCAAGCTAATGCTGGAGGTGCTGCTGCTGCTTCTCCTGTGAAAAAGCTCTTGACCAAGTGGTGTGTGCCATAATGGTCACCAGAAAGTCCGGCCCACTGATTTATAGGATGTTTGGAGACAAACAAAAGGTACCCCACAGTACTTTTGAATTACAGAGCCATCGCAATCCACAGACCTGTCACACTGTGTTGTAATATATCTGCTGTGAGTGGTGCTCAAAATGCTTTGAAGTTGTAGAGTTGCTTCCAGATGGCTGCAGAAAAAGTAGGGCTGTCAAGGGTTTCTAGCCAGCACAGTAAAGTGAGAGTAACTCTGTTATGGTAAGGAGAGAGATAGAACTCCATTATAAGCATCTTGCTTGGTGTACTCACCAAACAGTGCTTGTTTTGAGCCCTGAGTAAGTAGTATCATTGGTAGGTGATAATTTCCTTCTTCCATTTTTATGTGTGCCTGTGTTTTGTGGAATGATATGAATTGTGCTTACTCCTAAACATAATATTTATGGAAAACAGGATGGTTGTAACATAGGGTGAGTCATAACACTGTTAACTAATTAGGTACAGGGAAATCACTATCAAATCTCTGTCATATAGCTTTTCTGTAGCTCTGACCAATAGAGCATGGTTCTAGCAATGTCAAGGATACTCTAAATGCAATGCAAGTCACTTTGGATAAATCCGTCTGTCAAATTCATAAATTTAAATGTAAATCATACATGACTATCACTCTCTTGAGGTGACAGAAGACATTTAAAAAACTTTAAAAAAATATGAAGCACAAAAACAAATTTTTATATAAAAACTCACATTTTATTTCTGATTTAAATTTTGGTTCTCTTCTTTGATTTGATATACATTTTCTCAAATGTCAACTTTTTTTCCTTAAAAAGTAGAAATATCATAGCTGAGCAGGCTTGGAGTGTTGTTATGCTATACTTTTGCACACACACAGATTGGACAAAACAGATGTAATACACTGCTGTTTTTCCAATTCTTAGTTTATGTTTTATGTATTTATTTATTTATTTAAATATTTTTGTACCAAAACCCTCAAAAGCTTATAATGACTTGAGTCAATATTAGGGAGTTATCATGCTTTTCACTTTAGAATACTGATCCAAATAATTAGTAATTCATTCTTATGGATTTGGTAATACTTCAGTCATTACTAGTGGGTTAGCATGTTCTTAACGTTAGAATTAATTATATATTTTGCATTAGTCACATTAATTATGAACGTGTATACAGTAGTTATTAGTAGTTTTCTAGGTGGTATGAAAAAAATAGTAGTTACTGATTAGCTAATAGTGAACCATATTCAACTGAGCTGTAACGAAGGGGAACTGGATGACAGAGTAGGGGATCCACGTGCAGGCTTTATTACAATGAGCGTAGTCGTACAGGCAGAGGTCAACCACCGGCAAACAGATACAAGAGGGCAAGGCAAAAGGGTAATCCAAACACAGGCAATGGTCAAGGTAGGCAGCAAACGATCATCAAACAAGGAAAACAGTCCAGGGTCGAAAACACAGGCTAGGCAAGGCAAGGAGCAAGGAAACAAGGAACATGAAGACAAGGTCAAACAAAGGCTAAACATTACTCAGCCATGACACTCATGTGTGTGAGTGCAGCTTATAAAGGGTCACTGATGGGAAACAGGTGTGAGTGCATGATTGGTTCCTAGGTGAGGGACTGTGGGAAATGTAGTCCAGAGTGCTGTATAACTGTGTGTGCAATGAAATGGTGAACTGGGAACCAGCAGGAACCAGCAGGCACCGGATACGTAACATGAGCACTATTACTTACTAAATAGTTAGAGTTTCTTGTTAGTTAATAGTAGTAAATAGAGTGCTAATAGTGTGTTACTCATTTGTTCCTGTGTAGTTATTCATTAATGACAGAAGAGTATTCTAAAGTGTTACCGAAAACTATTAAAAAGTTTTAACATGCTTTAAATAGACAATTCAGCTGTGGCAGTTGCTTCCTTGTCTTTTTAACAAATTTTTAACTGTTCAACAAATCTTGTTTCCTCCACTTTTGATCCCAAAGTAATGCAATGAAATGATTCAATATAAGCATAAAAATCATGTCTTGAACCAATCAGATGGACTTTGCCTTCATTGTTAGCTGGTGAAGACAAATTTGCAGTGCATGCAAAAACATTTTTTTAAGGTTTCAAAGCAATCTTCTTGTTTTCAATGGTCTACACTGAATTAAGCCTTGAAGGAAAGAGAGAAGCAAGTTCCTTCTAAAAGTTACAATTACATGAAGCCAAAGGTCTGACAACGACTTAGCAGAAGATGAATTCTGATAAATATAACCACAGCTTTCAGTGTCTGTGAACTTGTCTAGTCAATGTCTGAAGCAATTTGAAATAAAAGCAGTTTACATTTGAATATTTATGTCTCAGAAGTAATCATACCTGCGAGGTATGCTGTGAAATATAGGTTCAGTACTAAATGGTTCATATAACCCTCCCAATGAGTATATTTTTCTCCCTTTTTCAATGATGCTCTCATAATACCAAGCCACTTTATCTAATGTGACAATGTCAAAGGTGTCACGGAGACACAGCCAACACCCACCAACGCGTCGTCACCAGATCTCCACGCTCCGCCCACTCGTTCACTCTCCCCTGAGTACTGATCACGAGCACCTGCATCTCATCTCACAAGCACTATAAAGACTATTACTCCCCACACTTCATTGTCTGGTCTTGTTGTTACATACCTGGACTCCTTACCCACTACTTACCTGTGTCAGTCTGCTGTCCCTACTCCGTCTCCTGTGTCCTGTGTTCTCCTGCCGATCACCTATCAAGGAAACACTACATTAGTCTCCAGCTATGTGACTGTTACCACGTGCTTGCATCTTGACTCACCGGTTTACTGTTGTCTCCTGTGTTCGTGCCTCTGTCAAATAAACACCTGCTTACACTTACCTCTCTGTCTCCGTCTGAGTCTGACAAAAGGTGACAGACAGGCATATTAAATGCTAAGCAGATAATGCTTGTTAATAATACAACACAACACAAATCCCTTGTTTTTTCACCTTCTTTTTGATTAATGTGAAAAAGCTTAATAATAATATTCCCCTTAGTCCAATGAATAATACAACCATCTCATTTCAGGTGAGGGCACATACCTCTGGCATTGCAAAATAATAGAACCATTTTATGATTGTGGCAAAATCCGTAAAGCTGGATTAATGCTTTTAATCAACAGTTTATTCCAGAGAAGTTATAAACCTGCAAAAAAATGTAATGCAATTATTGAAAGCGAATTAAATGTTTTTAAAGTCGGCTTCCTGAGCCCCGATAATAAATAAATAAATAATATAACTATAATGGCAAATGTTTCTTTTTTTTCTCTCTCTCTCTTTCTCATTTATTATTTCAGCTTCTTTTACAAAGCAATTTGATTATAGCTGCTTAGTATTTACATTTTAGAAGCACAGAGAGCAGGAGGGAATGAGTTTATGACGAAAGAAAAAAAAAAACAGTTGGCGAGTGTCTCTGGGTGCAGCTGTTGTAATAAAGAGCAATGATACACAATATATCTCCTTTAATGTTTATTATGAAAAGAGGGTATAAAATCTGGAAATTCTAAGGCCCAATACATAGACTCAAGGCCGGTGATTCAGTTTTTAAAAAATCAGGAATATTATACAATATAAACATTTATGGGCATTCTTTTAATGAGGATTAAACTTAGTAGCAGCAACAAAGCATTCCAACATAAGGCTCTTTGAGAGGATTGAGGAGAGCAGTGGGGCCTTTAGAAAGATGAAGATGGCCTTCTTTCCTAAAGAAATCAATAAAAACTGCCAATTCCAATTGATTAGACAAGCAGGAGACTAACTAAAACCCATTGGGATTAGAGGCAATGCAGATAGCCATTAAGATATTTCAAAAGCAACAGGAGGGATGTTTCCTTTCCATCCACTGCCTCTGTTTTCTTTTCTCTTTTTTTTTTCTTTCTATGAAATTTGGTCTCACTTTATATTGTCTTCAACTACTATGTACTAACATTTAAATGAATTTAAATGAATCAGTTGCTACAATGCACTAACCGTAACTCTATAAGCCTAACCGTAACTCTATATTAAAGGAGGACTCAGTAGAATTTCAAACACACTGTTTGGAAGTTAGTCGGGCTGACACCAACAACGAACACGTAACCAGTCAGCATTAGGTGGCGTATGATGGTCGAGGAGAGAGAATGAGCAAGAGGGAGATTTGAAAATAAGAAAGAAAATAACCTGCAGAATGACAGATGGGTGTCACAGTCACCCTCATGTTCTGTTTGTTTTGGTTTTCTTTTGTCACATGTGCCCCCTTGTTCTACGTTCCCGCCATTCATCAGTCACCATGGACACTAACCACCATCACAGCTGCACGTCATTAGTTAATCTCCCTTTTGTGTATATCCGTTCCTGTTTGAGTTCAGTTCATTGTCCGATCACCGTTATACTATGTTGAGTTGTTTCTGCCTGTCTGACCGTTTGGATTTATTAAACTGGGAGTGTTCTGATATTGACCTGTTTGTCTTCTTCTTCCTACCTGAGCTCAACCTGACAATGGGACACAATACAAAAGAGCTCAAAAGAATATCACTGGAATGAAGGTTTATGACTGGGCAAGCGCTTTAGGACCACGTTAATATTAGAAAAGCTTTCCAGTGCTGGAGAGAGCTAAGTGGGAAGGCCTGAAAACAGACACGGAGACTGCTTTGATCCCGCTTCTCATGTGAGTAACACTGTTATGATTGTCTGAAGCTGCTGTGCTGTTTGCGACTAACAACGAAAGCTTTGTATTTACTCTTGTGTACTGTACGTTCATTTTTTGTGCTTCCTTGTCGTTCGTTCATCAACTGCGCTTTTTTTTTGTGAAGCATCTTGTTGTATGTCAGCTGTGATAAACAGACATCCACTCACATTGCGTGTTTAACAGTAGCCATATTTTTGAGAGTGAGAGTTTTGCAGTTAAACCACTGCACACTGACAACCGCTAGAGAATGCAGTGTTTAGCGTAATTGTTAGTGCATTCGCTTTGCGTGCCAGCAGCAATCGGGCTGGGGTTCGAGACCAACTCGGAGTAGGGTGGTTAGGATTGGAGTGTGAGTTTTAGAGGTGGAGCAATGAAGAGAGGGGTGTGTTTGTTTGGGTTGATTTTAAATATCAACAATGTCCAACAGTGTTGTTCAAAATCTACTTATCGCACCTTTAAGTACATATAGTTAATCAATATTACTCAGTACTTATTATGTACTTATATAACAATAAATTACAGTGGTTTGTTAGTGAATTCGACTAGGTTTTCTTAGTGTTCTGGTGAACTGATGCAGTTCTGAAAAATCATTATATCTTCAGGGTGAAAAATGGTTCTTTAAATACTTAACATCATGTCCAGCTCCTACAGTGCTTCAGCTGTGGGTCTTGTTCATACATTTCAGATTATTTTATTATTAATAAAAGTTCTAAATCTACTCATTTGGAAGCAAAAAAAAAAAAAGAATTCTGATCATTGACATTCTGTTTTGGGAATGTTAACAGAATCAGATGCTCAGCATCTTTCATCTCTTTAGATTGACATTCTATAACTCAGCTTTTTGTGTTGCAAGACTGCTCCCAGTGGATGACAAAAAGCCCAACTTTAAATACTCTTAACAATAAAAAGCATATTTCAGGCTGAGGGCCTTTGGGGTGCATGTGGAGGCAGGTGTTCTGGAAGGTTATTTGAATGATTAAATCAAAGGCTGGGGGTAGTGATGTATGAAGAACTGTAGCATTTCAGCTTCAGTGGCTGAAGGGAGTCATTACAATTTAAAATGAACTTTAATGTTCTTTCAGAGCAGCAGGTAATTTTAGTTGGGCCTCTATAATGTCAGCATGTGTATTTGTTAAAAGGGAGAGAGGGAAAAAGAGAGTGAAGGAGATCATAAAGCCATGTGTACACCCATACGCAAATCCATCCTTCCTTTACAACCCGGGCCCACATAGAGGATATATAAATGAGAAAATGTGTGTATACATGTGTGGGTGTGTCCATATGTGCGTTTGCTTGTTCGCACACATATTTGCCTTCATTTTGAAGTGTGTGAAACAATTTATAAGGAAATGAATATTAAGTGATATTAAGTATAGCACAGACACTGAAGCAGATTGCATAATTCAGCACTTAACAGCATATGACAGCTGTTTGATGCAGGTGGAGTGCTGTTGGCTTCTCAGATTCTTAATATTTAACACTTCAGGAAGTCTTGGATGGCCGAGCTGGACTGCATCACAGGTCAAAGAATGGAATGTCAAGACTTTCGCTTCAATGTCATGATA
Organism: Elopichthys bambusa; assembly: GCA_037101425.1. Taxonomy (NCBI): domain Eukaryota; kingdom Metazoa; phylum Chordata; class Actinopteri; order Cypriniformes; family Xenocyprididae; genus Elopichthys; species Elopichthys bambusa. The sequence continues at coordinate 14,248,297 of CM074432.1, read as the reverse complement.
ATAATGACATTGAGAAAAGTATTAATTATATATTACTTTATAGTTAAATAAAAAATGTGTTGCATCAAATATTTAGAATTCCTTTCACTGAAATTAAGTTTCTTATCCACATGTCCAGTGCTCATATTTAATATTAAAACAATTCAAGGGTCTTCAAGTGAGACTATTATAGCATTTGAAGGTCATCAAAGGATGATGCTTTGGCCATTGTGCTGGAGATTCCCATTTTAAACAGCAAATTACTCATAAATGAAATCTAATTTACTTTTGATTGTCAGTCCTGTTCCAGTTTGCATTATATTTTATTAGCTATTTATTAGTTACCCATAAAAATAGGCCCAACTCATAAGTTAATCATATATCCTGCTCGTTCATTATTGTTAAATGTGGTAAGGCTTTGTTATATAAAAGGCGTCATGTCTTGGAATGATCTTGAGCAGGTTTTGCTGACATTGGCCCTATGCCTCATGTAATGCAGTATCGCGCAATATATTTAGTATCCCTAACCCATCATATCAACGGCTTCATATACTATATATGATCTTACTTAAATTAAATTTTGTCCCTCTTGGTTTGACAGTAAGCTATAATACTGCTAAAGCTGGGGAAGGTTGGTGAGGTCTAAGACAGGACAGAAAAAGACTGTCTTGCTCATGCGGTGTAATAGTGACCAGATGGGTAACACTTGGATAACATTAATTTGTAGTTTTTAAAATCTTCGTTACAATTTCCAGAAAAGAGAGAATTATATGGCCATGAAAATGAGGGATAGAGGAGGCCATTGAGAGCATATCAGTAACTCAAATATTAAGAAAAGGAAGAGGAAAAGAAGAGCAAGCAGTGGGTTGAATGTGTGTGTTCACTGATTTATAAGTGTCTATATACTCACAGATCTATCTTATCCTGAAGAACTTACAGGGATAGTTCACCCAAAAATTAAAATGTTCATGCTGTTTCAAACCTGTATGACTTCCTTTTTCTGTAAAATACAATATATGGTTACGTTTAAGGGTGGGTTAATGGGGTAAGGGAAGAGTCGACAGTGTAATAGATGTAATTGCAGAAATTAATTACAGCTGTAATTACATGCAGGTATTTTTTACAGTGTAAAAAAAAAAATAGAGATAAAGACTTCTAGTTAAAGACATAATGTAAAGTGAAACATCTATCCCCTAAATGTTTGCAAACCATTTAGTATGTTTATTTAGCCTTTTGAATTGTGGAGACAGTAGAGATGTCCTCACAACATAGTAGTTTTCAGGTTTTCAAATACTATAAATACATATCCATCCCTATAATGTACTGTAGGTAAACCAGAAACATGCACACATTTAAAATTATACAACAGCTTTGTTGCATTAACACATACATGCTTCCTTTTACTCAGCTTTTACCCAATCACTGCCATGCTGCAGTTAGATGTGTACTTTACTTCTGGAAATGTTGACATAGTACATCATTAGTTGTCCCTAAGTACACCATTAGAGGGGGAGAGGAAGGGGAAAGGGAAAGTGGAAAGAAATGATCATGGGCTCAGAAGTCCCCATTATAACCTCCACCTCTCCCCTCCACTATTCAACACTGGTCCCAAAATGGAATATAAAACACACTCTCTCTCTCTATCTTTCTTTTTTACGTCTCTCTCTCTTTCTCTGTGTCAAGGCTCTGGAGAGGTCTGGTAGGGTTGTGGCATTAAAGAGAAAGTTAACCTCATACTAGTGAAGCTTCTTATGGAGCTTGTTAAGCCGGACACCTGCATGCTACAACGGCCCACTTCAGCATCGTTTAACTTCATGTCATTCCCTTCACCCCCTAATCTTTTTCCTTTTTCTCTAACCCCCCTCAGAAAGGTTGGGAGAAGGATATGACACATGCTGGAGAAGAGACACTGGTGCTAAAGATGCTAAAAGGAAATGGGATAAAATTATAGCAATGTAAGGCAACCTGCTGAGGCAGAACGAGGAAGAGAAAACCGCCACTTGACATCCATGAGGGCTGTGAGTTATGCAGAATGGAGGAATGAAAAGCAAGAAAAAGCCATGTTCTGTGCTTCTGACATGCAACAGGGGCAGAAGCTATAGAAAAAGTGAGCAAGAATGACAGAGCGAGATTTACAGAAGGCAGAAATAGTCAACCTTCTAGTAATTCTCTTGACATTCAAATGATGATAAATGGAAGAATAGAAGACCTGAGAGCAAGAGAGAGCTCAAGTGCTCCTGGATGTGAGTGACTCTTGGGCACAGGGCAGATACCTCAACAGCTTCATCAATAGGTTACTCTCATTATGGTCTCCATGGTAACCATCAGGTGTAGCGTAATAGCCAATGGCTATGACCTGTAGACTCCTCATCACTTATGCAAAAGGTTTTACCACCAGCTTCATTCTAATTGAGTTACCTAGTTACAGACACTGGGAGTCAGGTGCTACATGTTTCATTAACAATTGCCACTCATCTTAGTTATTCTTAGCTACTTATGAGGGCTTTCTGTAGGGGTATGAGAGGTTAGCATGATTAGCATGGTCTAAAAAGTTTAGCAAAACAAAGTGAAGAAATAATTTAATACGCTGAAAAACATATCTTCCAACATCAGACACTGTCCACTGTTAGATATGAGTAAAAAAGCTGGTCCAAAATGCTGGACTCAGAGAAGACATATATTAATATACATGCAGGGCCTAAAATGAACACTCGCCAAGAGCCAAATTTGAGTAAAAACTGCCGTTGATGAGTATATAAAATGGTATCAAACGCCAGTTGGCCGGTAATATTATTATGAATTCTAGCAATGCAGTGTTGTGAGATCATGAACGTGAACAAACGTGAACTGCCTGTAAACTGGCTGGTAAAAATATTTATAACCGGTAAATCACTGGCCATTGGCAGGTGTGGCAAAAAGTTCCCTGTTTACTGTATTTTTTTATGAACTCATACCACTTTCCACTCTACATCCTGGCAGGCCATTGTGACACATATTATTCCGTCTTTGGTCACATGCAGATTGCAAAGTTACAATACTGAAAACAATTATATTATTGTTCTGTTTGTGCACAGTACACAAGTCACTCCCGAAATTGCGATGAATGACAGGTGGAAAACACTGCACCGTTTTGGAGTCTCACAGCTTTAAGCAAGAAACAATGTTAGCAGTTTATGATGTTTGGTGTCTGATAATTTTGACCAAGGGAATACTAGTGACCAAAAATGCACAAATGCACTGTTGACCAAGTTGTTGCCTTTAAACAGTGCTCTCTTCTAAATTGCCTAATTTTTCATTGAAAGACAGACAATCTGGAATATTTAGGTTTATTTCGGTGTGCCAAGACGCTTATAACAAATATAGGCTAATGGTTTTTTGTAGCAAAATATGGGAACACTGTAGTACTAAGAAGATGTACGATTTTAGCTGGGATGAAATGAAAATTCATCCTGCATGCTCTAAATATATCTTATTGTGAATTGTTTATTTCTTTCAGGTTAACAGTTGAAACTCATTAGCTTCAAATTTTGTTTATAATAAAGGCTACTATAATTACATTTTTGTTTTATATTTTTCATTCTTGTTCAGTTCTGAATACCGTTAAAGGGTTACTGTTAAAAGATACCATTAAAGGTTTTAAAAGATTTGTTGGGGAGTGAGAAGAACTAAAATACATGTTTTATAGTGTTTACACTGTTTGTAAATGTTTTTTTGTTTGTTTGTTTTTTTAATTACCAGCGTCTTAAATTATTTCTGAATGTGACGTCAGGTGAAACTGTATATATTTTTTCCCGATAATCTGTTTCATTCAAATGTAAGTCACAAAACAGAAGAAGATATTTGTCACTACTTCCATTACATTGCAACTTTAATGTTAATGCAGTTGTCACTCTACCTGAATTTTATGGGAGGTAATTCGGTTGTAGAATGCAGTTGTCACTCACATAACTAACCAAACTAAGTGTGTACAGAAAGGAGCTGAGCAGGAGGCGAGACTGGACAGCTGCCCATTCCAGTGGCAACTCTAATACTGTGGAAGGTTAATTAAACTGGCTAGCCCTCCCACATCCAAAGGTGTAAGCTCCTAGCACACTGATAAGTGGAGTCAAAGTTCAACATGGCATCATGTAGGAGGAGTGTCTAACCTGCCACTATAGGAGATGCTTTCAGTGGAACACAGTAGCTAGTTTCATCCAAAACCGTCATGAAACCTTCTCCTATCACCTGTGCCCCTGATCTGTCAGTGGTGTTCAGACAAACAAGATTTGCGTGCGTTCGTGCAGGATGGAGAGATTGACCCAGAAAAAAAGCAATGGTAAATGATAGTCGGTGTTCAGGGGTGAGATGAGGGGCAGAGACCACTATTGACTCTGCTATTGCCTGTGGTTAGTGCAGACCAGGGTCTAATAACTGACGTCTGTTGAACTGCCTGCTGCTACGGGCAGATGATAGCTTAGAGGAAAGTGACCTTGAGTAGATGTTTGGCTACAGTCCTAAAGCCAAAAATGAGGGTGCCAATGGGAAGGTTTTGTTGTAACATAAATGCTTTATTGGCTGACAGTATGGCACACCTGAGAGCCACAAGTTGGCCACTTTTATGGAACAACAATGCATTTATGTGCCTTTCAATGGGACATGAATCGCACCCCTTACACAATTACTCAATACGTCATTGTTTCAGTTCTGCCAAGAAAAATAATGTATTCTCCTTTCTCAAATCACTGAAGGATGGCAAGGTGTTCCATGACACTTAATCATAGCTTTGATCAGGTGGCACATGCCAAATACTTTTGATGTTAGAAGACAAGAGACGCCATGCCACCATGTTGCCTTTCAACAGACTTTTTTTTTTTTTTTTTTTTGCCACATCACAGCATTACATCTTTAACAGCAAACAAGTCGAAACTCATCTGTGAAATGGGTTTCAAAGTATAGCATTTCTTTTGAACAAATTCCATAGGGCCTAATGCATTTCTTATCACAAAAGATGAATCCATGCTGTCTCATTACTGCTGATAAGCCATTTTGTTGAGTTCAGAAGTACAGTATTGCCCATTACTGCCTTACTAATGGGTGGTATACTGATGCTGCTTCAGGCATGAAGCCATAATTGCCCCACTGACGATGCCCAAAGGAAAGAGAAACAATCATTATGTTTCAGAATGATTTTACAACATAGCAATTAAGTTTTCATAAATTGAGGAGAACAAATTAGGGGGATGGGGTTATGAGGACTAAGGGTGATACTTGAGCGCAGGTGTGAAGATATAAGGTGAGGAAGTAAAAAAAAAAAAAAAAAAAACACTCTCGCTCTCAATGTATGCCTCATTTTGAGTTGGAAGGATTGCTGTTTTCTCCTCTGTGTTTACTTGTAAATCCACACTTTAGCCTTTTTAAAATGTGTTTATTTACTTTGAGAGATACATCTTTGTTAGGGACAGTCATAATTTCAGTGTACATGTTTGCAGATTAAACAGAACATCCTAAATTATTTTTTTAATTTAATTAGTATTAATGAAAAGGCAGAGAAGATGAGAGAGAAAAATAAGGTGAAAGAATGTGTGGGAGAGAAAGATTCGTTATTTTCTTCCTTTTTTGGATCAATCTCTAATATTTTTTATAGCAAAAAAAAAAAAAAAACAAGGTATTTAAAGTTAAGTTTTTTTTGTCTGGTTTTTTGTCATTCTTAAATAATTGTGCATGGCAAATAACCTTCTAACTATATTGAATCCCCAACCCATCAATAGTTAAAGGACTTATAATTAGCCTACCTTTCATTGCAAACTTTCGTTCAAACTCCACAGGTAAGTTCTTATATTCGGTAATGCTTTAGATTAAGGAAAACATATTCACATATTGGCTGTTTATTAATATGTATAAAGCACATGTTAATGCCTTATCCTGCATGACCATATTCCACAACTCTTAACCCCATACCCATGGCCGTAGCCAGCTATGAGGTTACCGAGGTCCGAGGTCCATATTTTTCCAAGGTTTATATAATAAAGGTTATGAAATAATTGCCTAATATAGTATTAACTTTACTTTAGTGCTGCAAAGATATTGCACGGCACCAAAGTAACCGACCTTCTCATCTCAGCTGCCTCGGCGGTCTGTCACCACTCGTCAATGTCAAAATATTTGAGATGACCAATCAAATGAAAGTAGGCGGGCTTTATTTTCACAGAAGCTGCCGAGTGCAAATTCCAGTACAGCTTGACGCTTCAGTTAACGGTCAGAAACTTCGATATAAGATGTAAGTATCTCAACTAAACATTTAATATTTGACAGTTGTTCTAGGATAGAAATGTTAAACGACCAACAAAAATAGCCTAATCATTGGTGGAAACTAATAAACTTTTGTCTAATTTGGCCATTTTGAATCGAAAATAGGCTGATATAATTTAAATGATTAATGTAATGTATTAGTAGCCTAACTGTCAATGTGAGGGGATAAGAAACATTAACATAATAATAATTAACTCTTAATTTTCATCATATTAAGATTAATATTGAATGTGCACATATTGTGAATGAATTTAAAGAACTAGTGACCTAGCTTTTCCAAGCAGCCTTCAGTAAATTAAGTTGTCAAAGAAAATGATTCATAAAACATAACTATTGGTTGACCCTATGTTTACTTTCTTCACTGACACAGACAAAAATGGAAAGACTATCAGTCGAGGCTCAGCTTTAGAAAGGAAAGAGACATGGAAAGATAAGTTGATAAGGAGAGAGCAGGTATTGAAAAATAATCTAATCACTGACATGGTTTTAAAGCTATTGTTATCCAATTTTTGGCCTTCAAACATCTTAAAATGCACATACGTAGATCAGAGAATTCAACCCCCCTAACTAGATCTCAAATGTGGGATCTCTGTGATTATAAAACTCTGCCTATGGGCAGGGCCATACATAAACCACTACAACAAACTACCTTACTTACTGTCAATAAGCAGTAATTCGGGGTTTCTTGAAGGAAAACTCCTAGTTAATAGTGAACATGTTCCCTAATTTAAAGTGTTACCTTATACACTTATATCAGCACTCATCTTTATTTTTGCAGTTGGTAGACAATTTCTCAACTTCTGATTTATCTAAATGAACTTCATACTGCAAGGTATGTGTCTCTGGGGCAAACTGATATTTATAATAATAATAATAATATAATAATAATAAAAACACTATGGCATCATCATTATGCAGTCAGAATTAATTACCTGTCATCTGTACATCTTTTGTTCTTTTGCATTGTTTTGAGAACTTGTTTAGCTGTGACGAGACTGAGAGGGGAATAATGCTCATGGAGTGTGATTTGTTTTTGATGTTCAGAGCGAATAAACCAGGTGTTAACAAGTGCAGACAGTCGTGGCAGGGCTGGGGAAATGCTTACAATTCATAATCATAATTACCTCATGAATAATCATGCAAGTAAGATCAGGTACCATGATAATTATTTGACTGAGAAATGAGGGTAAAAAAAGAAACATTAAAAGTTAACTTTTTCCTCCCGATTTTGTTACAGTTCGTAAAGTGTTGGATATGTTGAAATCGCTCTTTTTAGGGTAATTGTTATCTCCAGCCAGTGGTCCTGTAATATAAATGGTGAATTGAAGAAAAGCACTCCCTGTCCTCTAAAATGTCTGTCTGAACGATGGTCCTTTGAATGCTAACAACACCGAAGGTTGACAGGTCCTCATGCCTTTTTTAAGATGGAGGGATGGAGTGCATGACCTGACTCTTTATCTTGTCCACTCTCATTTGATTCCCCATTGTAGCAGGACAGCTCAATCAAACTATATCGTCCAAAGCCACAATAGAGCAGTGAATGAAATAGGAAGGGTGAACAGTGCACCAGGGCTGTGATAAGGGTTGACGAGCGACACTGTCTTCTCCTACCTGCACCTGGTCATTATCACCTAGTTGAGATTCTTCCATGCTGTAGCACAATCTGACAATCACACCGTTTTTAATCACCGCAGCAGATGTACCTATTATTATTAGCGAGAACAGCTGCTAGACAAAGCCTGGAAGATGCAATCTGTTAACACTGTACTATAAAGCACATTTATAATAATTCTTTGTTTTTATATAGTGCTTTTCTGGAACTCGACTCAAAAGTTTTACATTAAGAAACTGCTCAATTACCACCACTGTTGCAGCATCCACCTGCAAATATGCATCAGAAGCTACTGTATAGTGGAGTGGTTCTCACCCAGAGCGCTTGCAGGGGCCCACTAGATGGATGATGGCATCACTGTTTTCTGCAGAGCTGCTTTGTAGCTGAAGTGAATTCTGTTTGCATTTCTGAATCATTATTTTTCTGTTTATCACAGTGAATCTTTTTTAAAACAATCTGTATCTGTACTGCAAGGGGGCTTCAAGATAAGACAGAAAAAAAGCCAAACAACTAAAAACTATAAATCGTAAATCTTACATACCTTTTTTATTTATTTATTTATTTATTTATTTGTGAAAATCCTGTCTGTATGAAGTAGCCTAATTTTAGGCATGTTTATAATGAATATACATTTTCTATGTCAAGCTATTAGTTAATGCATACTTTAAAATGCTTTAACTAATAAGCTTGACATAAAGCATGAATTGTGCCAAGTGTTACTCCCTGTGATTTTAAGCAAACAGGAGGAGTCAGGATCTCAGTATAGTGCCCCTATCACTATAATGGGGATTTAGGTCTCAGAAAGACTACAGGTTGAGTGCCCCCTGCCACTAACACCCCTTCCAGTACCTTACCCTGGAGGTCTCCATACAGCAGCGGTGCAAAACTCAGTTCCTGGAGGTCCACAGCACTGCAAAGTTTAGCTTCAACCCTAATTTATTGCACCTGATCCAGCTCATTAAGTCCTTCTGGATTATTTGAAAACTACAGGTATGTGTGATGGAGCAAGGTTAGAATTAAACTCTGCAGGACTGTGGCCCACCAGGAGCTGCGTTTGACACCCCTGCCATACAGGTACTGGACAGTACTGAATCCTGCTCTACTAACCCTTTCAGGGTGAGGCTTAGTCAGAGATGTTAAAATCTTCCATGTTTTTTTGTTTTTTTTTTAAACGTTCTCTTTTTCTTTTTAAAAATGCAATCTAATAACACTTAGAGGTCAGATATTACAATAAAGTTGCTGATGTAAAATGTATAGATTGGACCTAAAGTTCTGCTTACACACAAGACTAGACATCAGAAGAAATATATGGATCTTTTATATTTTACAAATGGTTATCTGGTGTACATTGCATAAATTACAGGGACAGTGTATCAACCTGAGATTCAGCACCATGTAGTATGGATAAATCTCTAGTTCATGACTTCCTGTGCCAGGAAAAACAATACTTGACCATTTAATTTGATGGAGACATTGGGACTCATTCATTAAGTGTGTGTACAATTGTTTCAGAACCAAATCATTATTCACCAATAGGGCCTAACTTTCTTCATTCTAAATTTACAAAAGAAAAAAAAAAAAAAATGTATGAACAACTGAAACCACATGCACTCAATAATCACATACTCTAGATGGCCTTATAATCGTGTTAACCCTCTACAGCACAGTGTTGTCCTCAGGCAACGGAAAGTTTTCTTAAGCCCTATGTTTAGTAAATTTTTCTTTAAATGATAAGTACCAAAGAACAGTCCAGTAAGGTGTGGGAGTCACTATCAAGCACCATTTAAAGGTTGAGATGTCCTGTTCTGACACATGGTCACAGAAGCACATGGTGTGAGAAGAAGGCAAGATTATTTGCTTTAGTAATATTATTTAAAATGGCATGAACTGTACATAAAAAATGTGTGTGTGTATGAAGGTGTAGAGAAGCCTTTTGTCAGTTTTTTTTTTTTTTTTTTTTTTTTTTTTTTGCATGTTCAGAATTTCAGTTTTTCTTTTCGTTGTGCGATAAGGGGTACTTTTTGAGGATGTTTTGGACAGTACCTCACATTGGCCATAATGTGTTATAAGATGGGAAGATGCAGGGTTCCTGGGTGTGCAGGATCACCCAAAGTGATGTGCAAAAATTGTAACAAACACCACTATTTCACAGCAGAGAAGATCTGCTTTTTGTTTCGTACGGAGTGAAATCTTATTACATGTAGTACATTATATGGCATGACACACTACATGATACAAACCTATGCATGTATCAAATTCAATATATCAGTGTCTTTCAAGTGTTTTCCCCTTTTTATTTAATGATTTCTTGACATTTTTTTTTTTTTTTTTTAATTGTGATTTTGATGATAATTTTCTTTATGATTCTGTACCATTGTTGCACAACGTTGCCCTGAGGCAACGAAAAAATATTTTGGGGTGGGGGGAGGGTGCGGTGTCAAAACAATTTTTTATCACTAAAATGTTCCCAAATGAACCAAAAAATGATGTTCATTTTTTTTCATGTGACATCAACATGTGTGCGGTAGATAAAAATGTTATACATACATATATTTTATCTTAAATATATTTCATAATATACAGTGAAAGAGTAAGAAAAGCTGTGTTATGGCTTAAGTTTCCCAGTATAACAACTCAGATACACGTATGTACAGCTGGCTATTGAGAGGTTTGTAATCTGAGTCTGTATAAAAGGTTTTATTGTGTTTGGATTGATTTTAAGGGTGACACAACTGGCATTGCTTAGGGATTCTGCTGCATGTGTTTTCAGGCAAGAACGCATCTTTAGAGAGTGTCATATGTTTGCTGAGAGTGATAAAAGGCTGTAAAGGAAAATTTATATGAAAAGCCCTTATATAGAGATATGTTTGGGTGTGTTTTATGCAAATGACTAACCTTGGGCACACGGTAGCTCATTTAGAATACTCCAAATTCATTAACATTCAAACAAGGTTAAGACAAATTCATGTGCGTACGCACGTGTTGTGAATTATTTTTTTTTTTTTTTTTTTTTTTTTTTTGTGATACGTTTTTCTGTGTGTACAAAGACAAAATAATCCACACAATCATTAGTGGATGAGACCTATTGTTTCTAACATAGAGAAACACACACACACACACATCTGTGGTTATCTGAGAAACACAATTCTGCATCATTTTACCATAACATTCTGGAGGAAATATTTTTCCACTTTTATTCCTCTTCACCCTATTGAAACTTGAGGACAAGTTAAAAGTGTATTTTAGGACGTATAAAACTCTTTATTTGCAGTTTATTTGAAAGGACTCTGTGATAAGGCTGTGGTACCGCACCAAGTGAGGTTGTCGTTAAAACTCCCGAGGTGGTACAACGGTGTGAAAACTGCTCTTAAAACACAGTGGTATTAAGATAGGTGATAAATTTGACAAGTCGAACAGGGCCTTTCATGATTAATGTTGTATTATTTATGGCCTCTCACTTGAGCTGCCTCTAAAATATTGGTCCTCGTGGAATACTGCACTTAATAAAAAGTGAGCAGAGGAGGCGGCGAGGACGACGTATTTGTATTATACAGAGCTTTCCATGACACAATGAGGCACTGCTTTCATATAAGGACAGAAGATAGTTTAAAGACTAGATTACCTGCGTTCTTTCTGGGATGGTAGATTTTCAGTGTAGATCACATAGAGAATGGGTGTGCATAAACTGTCAGTTAGCTTACCTCCTTATACTGGCACTTATACTCTACATCCTTTCACTTTTCACTTAGTTTGTTTTCAATTTCATCTGTTTTTGTCTCAAAATAGCATACATTTTACTTGTGTATAAACCATCTTTTTAAGCTAGTATAGCTCATGAGACCATGTTCGAGTCGTGAGTTATTTTATCTTATATTTGTTCTGTAATACAGCTAATATTAATGTATAGAGCCTTATTGTGAGTGTTACTGTGCAAACTGCTTAACGGACTCGGTATGCTTTCTTTTTTTTTTTCTTAAATTTGATAGTGTGTAAACACATTGATAGTAGTATTGAACACTATGATAGTATTAAACACATTGAAAGTGCATTGGACTGTGCAGGTATGGAAATCTGGTCAGCAAAGACATTACTATTTCATTCTGTTTCACTACACTATATAAGTCCAATTTGTTTCTTTTATTCACTTTTGTTTATTTTTACCTGTATATATATATATATATATATATATATATATATTTTTTTTTTATTTTTTTTTTTTTTCAGATGAATTCACAGGAGTGGTATCATGTCTGTTTCTTTTCACTAAGACCCCCAGCGTTGTCTCTTTTCTCCTAGCACAGTGAGAAAACAACCTTTCCATAGACCCTCTTGTTCTTCCATTAAACTAATGATGGATGGCAGAAGAGAAGTGGAGGAAAACATGTCTCTTGGATCAACAGCAATGTGGACAGCGTACTGATACAGGTGAGAAAGTGCAGGACCACGTCCTGTAAATAATTGGATAACACTTTATTTTAGTGTCCTTGTTAGACAAATTAAAGGATAAATAAAAATAAAAATCTATCTCTAGTTCTTACTCAGTCAATATGTGTTTATACAATGTGATCTCATGAGAATACGTGTGTATTTTTATGTAAAGTGTGGTTCTAACCCACGTACATTTACTTATGTTTTCATACACACAAAAACAATACTGACATACAATATTGATAGCACTAAAACGTAAAAATACTTACGTATTAACAACAATAAAACATAAATCATTTACGTATCCTCATTGCGGAGGATTACATAATGTTTAACAAGACTACACTTTGAAACTTTAAAACAAATAAAATTTCTGTAATTGTTTAACCATTTTGTCATCGACACAGAAGGCGTTTTCTCCTATGTGGCGACTGACAATACAACCATAAGATACACCAAAGCACAACATAAATTCACAAATAACATCAATTTTATTTGTTTGCTGTACTCCAGATCTTTAGAATCTATATGTTTGTAAGGAATAGATCCCAATTCGCCCCTATATCCGTCGATCTTCATCTTCATTCTCAGCAGCGGCCGTCACAGTCAAAGCCTGCGCTTGTTATGATTCAAATTTGAAAGTTGCGCCCTCGAGAACCTTTACGACATGGTTTATGGCACTGATATCGAACGCTCACTGGTTCTCACCTGCTTTGTCACAGATTGCAACATGCCATGTTTCAGTGGATTGACATTTCAAATGAGTGCGCGCCTTCACGGAGAGAATATTTTCATTCTGCTCTATACCCTATAAAAAACTATTACCGCCAGAGAGGACTGCGACTGCAACTCATCATCATTTGAACTATTTTTTTATTTTTTTTACCACTTTTGAGATTTGCGCAATAAATAAATTATTAAGAAATGGTTATGTGTAGGTTTAGGAGTAGGTCTAGGATTAGTGGCTCAAATCGTTTTAATGTTATATTTTTTATAAAATTTTTATTTTCCTACACATTTCTGTCCATTATGTTTTATTCTTTTAACATTCTGTATGAAATGGGTATGTTTAGGTTCGGAATGGGGTTTAGGGATCTTACATTTCTACAAAACGATAAAAGGGAAATTATACACATATCTTTATGACATGAAAGATTTGTAAATATTTGAAGTATTTTTACATTTTTTTGCTATAAATACATCAATATTGTACGTTTCAGCACCTTTCTAAACATACAAAAATGTACGTTTTGTGTCTTTGAAAGTTACATATTAACAATGAGACCAGGCTGGTTTATACACTCCCAATGCTTTCTTTCTCATTTTGTCCTTTAGTGTTCAAGTGGTCTAATAAGCTTCACTTAGGCTTTTTGCTTTTCCTACTGCAACACCCTGTTCACTCAGCACAGTACACATTGTGTAAACACACACATAATCTGGCCAGAGACAGTGTTTACAGTAATGGCTCAAATAAACATACCTAATAGGAAAATGCACATCTTGTCAATGAATAATGTATTTTTATAGCTACATTATATTGTACAACTGCTCAGCCTAAACTGAGCCACAGCAGAAAACACACACTTATTCTCAAGTGCATATACATGTAGTTGCGTTGCTTATAGGCAGGTAAATTACAAGCACTACTGTTTAACAAATGTTCCCAGGGACAACACAAGGTATGTGTGGCTCAGATACAAGCCCTCACTGAACTTGTATCTGACTGTGAATGTGTGTGTCTATGCGTGCAGGTGTAAATTGTTGTGAAATAACCCTGCATTGCTGGGGCTGTTAAATTATTCAGGGCAACAGTGCACATTGGTTGAGGGAGTGTGGGCCGAGGCTGGATGTTATGGGTGTGTGTGTCTGTGTGTATTTGTGGGAGTGTTTGTTTGCGTGGGTGGTAGTCAACTTCAAGAGACAGACGTATGAAGGTGTGAGTAAGGGAGTGTGCATGTGTGAATGCAAGAGTGTGTATACAACGTGCTAGTGTCATGATAGTGATGAACAGCTTATGCCCCTCAAAAACGTCATTATGTTGGACTCACTCATGGGAAAGTGTTGTGAAATCAACTTAGTTTTATTGTAACTAGGCAACCAAGATAGACTAGATCAGTGTTTGTGTGAGTATGTGTGCTGGATAGAAACTCTTTCTTTCTTTCTTTCTTCCTTTCTTCCTTCCTTCCTTCCTTCCTTCCTTCCTTTCCTTCCTTTCCTTCCTTCCTTCCTTCCTTCCTTCCTTCCTTCCTTCCTTTCCTTCCTTTCCTATTTGTCTTATATTTTTTATTATTATTATTATTTATGTAACCTTTATTTAACCAGGCAAGTCATTAAGAACAAGTTCTTATTTTTAATAACAGTCTGACAGGAGAGTACATGTCTCCTGAAAGACTTTAATGTAGTGACTGAGACAGATCAGACATGGAATTTTTTGTTATATTTAATAAATAATCCCCAATAATTCCCCTCACCCAACAAGAAAACTATGTGTTGGGGTTATATGGAACTACCCCCAAACTGCAAGTAACACCCAGATGCAGAACCAGACATTGGTTACCATAGCAGCAAAGACACATCAGCAAGATAAGACTGTTTTATGAATTTTAGAGAGAGTTTTACTTTTACTTTATTCACTTTGAAACACACAAATAGACCCTTTTAATCTTATTCATTCTATATATAACCACTTGTGTAAGGTGCATCAAATTTTCCAATCTCATGATTTTCCTTTTATAGTATATCATTTGTTATGCATTATTTTGATTTCCTCTATGGTCACTTACATAATAGTTTACTAATTCTGGTATGTATTAGTATTATAAGAATCTTGAAAGTTCTTTTCTTAACACCCAATCCAATTTCATATGCAAAACACCCCACTAGAAGACAAAGGATCATAAAATTTCCCTCCAAAAGTGCAACTCCTTATTGGCTAATTTATTCCATTATTTCTCTTTTCTCTGTAGTGAAACAAATGAAAAAATTTGTATTAAACAGGTTGTTTTTTTAAAAGTTAGTGCTTGAAGTAAAGCTGCTCTTAATTTTCATTGATGATTGCAGTGTTAGGAAATATTATAGACCGTTAATCATTTTAATTATAGACCTAAACATTTTTTTAAAACATTTTCAAAAAATCTTTTATTATCCTCACAGCATGTTCATTAGGCTATGCTGTAATGCGCTATGAAATTATTGTGGGGCAAATGTATTATAATAATAATTTAATAATAAAAGTAACCTAATATTAATAATAGTAGACTAGAAGAATGTAACAGGCCTACATTAATTGGAAATGCCAAATCCTCTTCATATTGCTAATATTTGATGTTTTTGACAATATCTCTGGCTATCATTGATACATGATCATCGACAAGTGACGCAACCCAGCACAGGAGGGTTATCGCGGGGCCCCCTCAACACGTAGTGCGTGCCCTGCATGCCCATCTGTGGCCTTGTCTTTCCAGTCATAAAAAAAGACCTTTTGCATCAACCAGGTTTCCTCTCTCTCATCAATACAACTTCAGCAAAGATCAACTAAAATTTTAACCAGTTGCATCAGGACTCTTTTTTTTAACAGGCAAGTACTTGACTTTGCCTTATTATTATTAAGTAACACCTACCTCTCTTCACAAAGGTATTTCAGAATGAAGAAACTGATGTTTCCTTCAGGCTGTTGATATCAAATATTGCCATATTTCCAGCTTTTATTCTTTACACTGCTTCCTATAACAAACTGTGTGTGTGTGTGTGTGTGTGTGTGTGTGTGTGCGCGTTTTTGCAACATATCAGGACACAAATTTGTATAATGACATGGGTATGACATAGGTATTACAAGGAGAGGGTGACTTATGAGGACATTACCCCATGTCCCCATTTTTCAAAAGGCTTATAAATCATACAGAATGATTTTTTTTTTTTTTTTGAGAAAGTAAAAATGTGCACAGTTTCCTGTGATGGGCAGGTTTAGGGGTAGGGGTAGTGTAGGGCGACAGAAAATACGGTTTGTGCAGTATAAAAGCCATTGTGCCCACAATTAACAAAAACAAACGTGTGTGTGTGTGTGTGTGTGTGTTAGAATAGCTTAAATATGTAGTGTATTTAATAAAGTCTAAAGCAAGAGAAATTATCTCTTACAGTTTTCCCCACTCCTTTTATTAATAGCACAGTTCAAATATCTTAATCGCTTCGCAGAACTACTTACATGCATTCACATTTAATGTTCCATTCGTATGGAGGAGTCGTTCATTATAATTGCTCTTTGAGGACATCAAATGTTGACAGAGGTCAAAAGAGGTCTGAGACATACACACACACACACACACATATGCTCGCTCTCATTTTTTTTTAGAAGCACTTGCAGTGTCAGCGGTTATACTCACATCAGCTCAGTCAGTGATTTTGCTTATTTTCTACAAACAAAAACCTGGATTTATTTTCAACAAGTCTCTTCCATGCAACCTTCTCCTCTTCCTACTCTGCTTTTTCTAACTTGCACACCACTTTCTCTTCTTTATTTTAATCCTCTTCTTTGTCATGTTAATATTTGATGCATTCTCTTAATTTCCCTATTTGTTATTCTGTGGCCACATTACATCCTGTGTATGTTGCTTTAGTAGAGATGCAAGCTCTCAGTCACTGTGGAGAACAGAAACCTCATTCGTCCTGTACGTTTGCCCCTACACCAACACATGCTTATTTTTGGGAATTCCCCCCTCTAAATTAAAAATAAATAAATAAATCACTGAACCTGCAATCCCTGATTATAAATTTTGTATTCAAGCAGATATCACTTGAGAAGTTTCATATTGAAGTGTTGTATACTGATACTGTTTTACTGAATATTGGCAAAATTGTGATTGTGATACTGCTTTTATACAACTGTCAACTAAACAAAGAGTTAATACTGACTAACTTATACATTTTAGACACAATATTGCCAATTACTTCGTCTACAAAAATAGTTCCAAACAAAGCAGAATCAACCTGTGCTTCTCCGAACAACACAGTTGCAGTGTTTGAACAAATCATTTGAGTAAATGATTCAATAACTCACTCATTAAGTTGGCTGGTGCAACTTTAATTTATGAGTTTAATTTAATTTATGCAGTGCCTTGTTTAGTTTCTGAATAAATCAGTGTTTTTAAATAATTTTGTTGAATGACTCAATGACTCACTCATAAAGACAGCAGTAACTTGTCCAGTTTCTGATTAAATTAGTGTTTTGTAGAAATAATTTTATTGAATAATTTAGTGACTCACTCATAAAGATGTACACCCATTATAGGGTTAATTCACCCAAAAATGGAAATGATCCCATCATTTGTGTACATGACAGTCCCTCCAGGATTTCACGGGACTTTTTTTCTGATTTCTGCGACCTAAAATGACTGATTTTGCGGCGACTTTTCTCAAAATTTGCAGCATTTCTTGTGTAGTTTTTTAGTGAAGATACACCAGAGTCAATATTCTTCTAACATTTGTATTACTTTTCTGAGCTCAAGAACCACTGGTTCATTTATTTCATATGTAACACCAAATAAAACAAACAAACAAAAAAAATTATAAAATGTTATATTGCAGTGTTTCCCACAGGATTTTGTGAAACTATGGGGGCATGGTTGTCAGGTACTCTTTGTGTATTTTATGTATCAAATATGATACAACAGGCTTTGAGGAACATTTATTTGTTCATCTCTCAATCACTGTATGCCTATTGCATTAACATTATAGAGCTTTCATCATAAAACTAAGCATATCTTCTTACCAAGACACATTATTAGGAGATATAGAGTGACAGCTTATATTTATGTGCATTTTATGCAAGTATTCTGCTGTACTGTAAAAATGTCATTGATTTGCATTTTTGGTCATAAATAACAACTGCAGAAAATTGCAATTTTTGTTCAGTTTTGGCCTCTGAATAAAATTAAGCTGTTTTTCCCCTCCATACTCTCACCATATCATATGGGCCATAAAATCCTGGTGTGTCAAATATATGACAAGATATAAAACACATGAAAACGTTTTTCTTTTATATTTTGTCTAAAGGTTAAAAAAAAAAAAAAAAAAAAAAAAAAAACTTCTGTTTAAAAAATAAATTATTTTCTGGCTATTATTTAATTATTTCAGGCTTTACAGGGTTGATTAGTATTTTTATAATACAACAAAAAGAACCTTAAATATAACAGTGGCAAATGTTTCAAACAGATTAAAGTGCAAAAAAGCATAACTACAGTTTAGTTCAAAAGTAAACAATCAGTTCACAAGTGGTGTCAGAAAGATAAAGTAGTTGCCTGCTGTTTTACGTTTTACAGGGGTAACCCTGGAACCTGCTAGATATTACTGAATACATTTTCATTCAGCATCTTCTTCACTTGTTTCGTCTTGCTCCTCATCCATTTTGGGCTTGTTTACAGAGTGCGCAAGCTTCTTTTATGCAACATACAGACAATGTTGATAAACTGAACCTATTGATGGAAACGATGTCACTCAGAGCGTGCACGCTCGTGTGTGTGAGATGCACGCTTACAGCGGGAGTGGGGTTGTTGCAGTGGTTGACTGACTGACGGATGCATTGCCAAAGCAACGGCGCAAACAGTTGTTTATCGATCGATTCAAGTTCAGCACATGTAGCCTACTTCGAAGTGGCTGAATGTACGTTGTGATTACATCACACAACGTCCCAAAATCTGCGGGAAATATGCGGCAATTTAGAAAAATTGCAAGCCCCACCGAATTTTGCGGAGTTTGCTTGATTTTGCAGTAAATTCTGCGATCACAGAATCGTGGAATCCTGGAGGGACTGACACATAAATGCATCCATCCATAATAAAAGTAATCCATACTGCTCTAGTGGGTTAATAAAGGCCTTCTGAAGTGAAGTGATGGGTTTTTGTAAGAAAAATATCCCAATTTTAAACTTTATTAAGTATAATAACTAGCTTTCGGCAGATGGCCGTATGCATCGATTTGCTGCGGAAGAGCAACCTCTGACCCGATGCAAGAAGCAATGATGAACGTGGAATCGACCTGCGCATGGTTGTCCGCCGGAAGCTAGTTATTTGAATTTATAAAGTTTTAAATATGGATATTTTTTCTTACAAAAATGCATTGCTTCACTTTAAAAGGCCTTTATTAACCCGCCGGAGCCGTATGGGTTACTTTTATTATGAATGGATGCTTTTTTTTTTTTTTTGGGCTTCAAAATGTGGCCCCCCATTCACAACCATTATAAAGCTTTGAGGAGTAAGAATATTTTTAAATATATCTCGTCTTAAGATATATTTAAAAGATATATGTTCGTCTGAAAGAAGATATACACCTAGGATGGCTTGAGGGTGAGTAAATCATGGGATAATTTTCATTTTTGGGTGAACTATCTCTAAGTTCCTCAGTGAATCTGTGTTCTTGAATTAATCGTTTGATTGATTGATTCAATGACTTACTCATAAAAAACTCACTTGTTAATTTCCTAAATTAAGTTTTGTTTTTTACAGAATTTGCTGAGTGAATGATTTAATGATTCGTTCATAAAGACAGTCTCTTGTCTTCTGCCATAAAGATATAACCTTAAGAAAGAGTCTATGAAAAATCCCCACCACTAATAAACAGACTGTCAGTCTGTTTGGAATGTGTGAAAAGAATAAAAGTTGAGGACATGAACTAACTGTTGTATAAGTGAATCCTAAAGGCAGAGGAAAGTTTACCTAGAGCAGATGTGGACCATGTGGTTATAATGGAATCTTTACCATCTTTTATTGTCTGTCAGTGGGTTTTCCCTTGAGACTTATCTGGGATTCATTCTGGAGCAGATAAGGCTTTGATTTGTCTAAGGAGTTGGTCCATGATTAGTGTAACAGTGCAGAACGTTTCTGGTGAACTGATCTTGTGATAATTGCCAGTTGGGAAAATGTAAGTAAAATCTTTGAGTTGAACAGATTGCATCTCTTATACTTGTCATTGGTTGTCTCCCATACTGTGCAAGGACCCCCTTAAGAAACAGTAGGAGTGGGAGGCTTCTAGTTTTGACACTAGAACTGACACTAAATGACATCAGAGAGGTCATCTGATGTGTTTGTGTGTGTCAAAATAAGTCAGAGAAGGCTCTATACTGTACAAGACAAGATCCCAGTGACCCGAGTGTGTGTGCGTGTGCGCGCATCCTACACCCAAGTGGTGTTTGATTATCCCAGCTCAAGGTGCACATAGGGTAAATTATGCAAACAAGGCAGAACATCTGTTTTTCTTATGCATTATGTATGTGACACATGATGAACCTGAGAAGGCACTCTACTCTTAAGTAGTTTATCTGAAACCTTTCTATATGACCTTTCTGCTCATACCTGCCAAGATGACGCACCACCTTATGTTTACTATTGAGCTACAAGATATTACTTATCATACAACACATTGTCATTTAGCAATATTGGCAGAGTCTGAAATATTCTACTGCTCTTCTCTGAATTATGCCAGGTTGGAAAATAATGATAGGAGTAAAGTAATGTGCTGAGCCTTGTACTAAATTCAATTTTCTTCATAATAATTACTAATATATGCAACTTTAATACACAAAATAAGAATACATTTTATTATAGGTAGATAATAAATTATTAAAATGAAAAATGATTATAAGTAGAGGAAGGACTGTACGGGTGTCTTTTTGACTTCAGTGCTTGTTTCTGATGCATAGCAGATAATGATTTATGTTTTACTTGGGACGTTTGGTATCCTAATTGACCTAATGAGATGATTTTTCACTTAAACTTAATGGAGCAAAGTTCTCATGCTCATTAAATCATTATGAACCACAGTCTTTCTTCAGAAACAAATAACTTGATGTTATTTTTAGCCATACTTTAGTGAGAAAAGTGTCTATCTGTTATCTGTATCTGCTGTTATTAATTCATTTCTTGACAGGAAGCATTAGTGTGCTCCCCTGTCACTGTGAAACCATCTGTTAATCAGCACTTTTGTGACTGGTGGCATATGTCTAGAATCAAAGCCTATGAACATGAGCACCGGCATCTCAAAGGTTTACAGTATCAATGGAATACAATAGATATGGTTGAAAAGCAATGACATCTGAAGATCAATAGAGAAAGAATGAACAGTTATATTTTAGTGCATAACAGTAAAATATATTTATTAATAATAATAATAATAAATATAATAAATATTCTTATTATTCTTATTATTATATACAAAGATATTACTGTTTAAAAGTTTGGGATTCTTAAGGTGTTTGTTTTTTTGTTTGTTTTTTGTATGTTGTTTGAAAGTTCTTCAAAAATATAGTAAAAATGGTAATATTGTGAAATACTGTTTCAATTTAAAATATCTTATATTTTAGTACTCCAAGAAAACATTAGGATGTCCATGGCACTGTTTCAAATTAAAAAAGCCTTTATTATCAGATGGCTATAAAGTTCAATAGAAGAGAGCACCTCTTAGAGAGAAGTATCCAGTCAAGGTGCCCTATGGTCTAGGGTTTATAATAGTCCATCAAAGAAAACTTTAAGATTACCATGGCACTCTTTCAAATTAAAAAGCCTTTATTATCAGATGGCTACATTTTTTAGATTTGTTGTATATACTTTAAAATGTAATTTATTCCTGTGATGGCAAGGCTGAATTTTCAGCATCATCACTCCAGTCTTCAGTGTCACACAATCCTTCAGAAATCATTCTAATATGCTGATTTACTGCTCAAGAAACAGCTTTTTATTATTATTATTATTATCATCAATGTTGAGAACTGTGGTTACAATTATTCATGAGATCATACAATGCATTATAAGGTGCATTACAAGTAGAGGCCAATCGGTACTTAAATTTTAAAAATGTGACGCTCTGAGCACTGTTGAGCGGATTTGAAATTTGAAAGCAGTTTGAAAGTGGAGTCCGCGATAGACGCCCGCTTTCAAATGCTCCCATGTGTATCTGTGTAAGCGCTCTGCGAAGAGCGTCATTGATGACTATTTACGTTTTTGAAGCGTTGATCATTGAAGCCAATCACAGACATATCCGATGAGCATGTGAACACAATGGCCAATCAGAGGTGTTTACAACCCGCTCAACAGCGTTTTTAAAAATTTTTTTACACGTTTTAAAAACTTTTGACAATTCTAATTACAAGGTATAATTAATGCATTAAAAGTACTTTTATAATGCATTATATAAGAGGCTTTAAGTAGTTAAGTGTTACCAATGTCTTTAATGTCACTTTTTATAAACTGAAAATGTTACTAACCCTAAACTTTAATAGTGTATTTGTTCAATAAAACTTTCTGTTTAGCATTAACAGAAAACACCTTTGTGATAATTTACATTTTATGTACATAACTACTTTATTCATATGTTTGTAAACATCTCAATGCTAATAAACAATGGGACTGCGATGTTTATGCCCACCATTTTATTGTAGGGAGAAACAAAGATTATTTCAAATATTTAACTGACCACACTGGCTGGGTGATCAGACCTTAGAAATACATTTGATTGTAAATACATTTCAAATACTAAAAAGGGAAAATAGTGTCCAGCAGAGTGTCCTTAGTCCCACATGGCCAAAGCGGCAGTGATAGCATCACACATCAGACCAATAGGGGGAATGCCAAGGCCCCACCCCATATCTAACCTAAACCCCTTATGCATTTCCCATGACCCCTAGCACAGCATTCCCAAGGACCCTGTATTTTCTGTTTATTATTTATTATCCTTCCATTATTTAACATCCTTTTAAACACATCTTTACGGCCTTTCACCACACCCACTATTTCTGTCCTCCTCTACCCCACCACAAAACTCTTAGTTTGGACAGTTTGGCAAGAGTTGATATGCTGCCAGAATTCTTTTCTAAAAAATCAATAGCAAAAATGCAAATCAATAATTTCTTCTCTCCCTGGGCAGCAGAGAAATGAATACATATTTATAAAAAGATAGAAAGATATGTAATTTGATCTACTAAGTTAACTACATTGCATTGTGGAGGTCACATCACAGTGGGACTGAGTGTTAGACTGGGGCACACGAATCATACTGTTTTGAAGCCTGTAGGGAGGTAAAGGCAGTAGCCTTGAAGAAAAGAGAAAAAAAAGAGAAACCAAATTGCCCTGATTTATAGAGTTATAGCCTGGAAATGTGGCTTTTCCCAGAGTATAATGGCATAATATATGAAAAGGGCAATGAATGGCTAGTGGCATATTATGAAAGTACATTTAGTTTGAATCACTATGAATGTATAATATACCTTACAGCTAACAATGTATACTGAAGTTAGCGGGAATTAGTTCTAGCAAGCTAGCTCGGAAAACAGACTGCAATATGCATGAGTACGTCTAGAGCAATAAGTAGGCTACACCTTTTTTATTGGAGGGTTTTTAATGTCACCAATGGAGTGTCATTTCCACACATAATGTTGGCTTGCATGATTTGAAAAGCTAGCCAGCTCTTGATAATGAGAGACTGTTCCATAATCAAAGCCCTCAAACCAGAGAGATGAAAGGAGAGAGGCTGCAAAGTCTGTCTGACATGTGTACCAAGCCCTTTCCCTCACTCTCCTTTATTTCTCTTCTTTTCCAAGAGACAGAGAAAAGGAAGGGAAGACAGTACGAAAGAAAAAGAGAGCGAAGACAGAGAAACACAGAGAGGAACGAGCGGAAAGCAAAATCATCATGCTGTGAATTTTGTCACCTATTAAAGAAGAAAAAATATCTTTATCTCCTTGCTCTGCTTGGAGGGCTGAGGAGGGCCGATGCACTGCAATGATCAATGGGCCTCACTGTGGAGGATATCACAATGTCTCTAATTGAAACATTCCTTCAGGGCCTCCTGTGGGGGTCCTGTTTCGTGAAAACCCCCTCCAACGAATGTTCCATCCTTACTCAGGACTTTTGTTCCAGGATGTGGTTGCTATGGAGGGAGTTGGCTGGCTTTCACAAGTCCTGTTAGTTTACTGAGGCATACTCATATTACGCTAAACAAAGAAACAACAAATAATGCAGAACAGTTCAGTGCTTCATGTACTTTCAAATAGACAAGATCTCATGGAAAAACGTACCTGTGGGAACGTTTTTGCAAAACGCAAAGTACGTACCCAGGCTTGGGAGTTATAAATTACTACAATATGTTACTGAATACTTCATAAAAAAAAGTATTCAGTAACATAATCCAAGTACCACAGTATTAAAAGTAATGTAATCTGATTACTTTTGGATTACTTTAAGGTCACACACACATTTTACACTACCAGTCAAAAGTTTGGAAACTAAGATTTTTAATGTTTTTAAAAGAAGTTTCGTCTGCTCACCGAGGCTGCATTTATTTAATTAAAAATACCGTAAAAACAGTAATATTGTGAAATATTATTACAATTTAAAATAACTGTTTTCTGTTTGAATATATTTTATAAAGTAATTTATTCCTGTGATGGCAAAGCTGAATTTTCAGCATCATTACTCCAGTCTTCAGTGTCACATGATCCTTCAGAAATCATCCTAATATGCTGATTTGCTGCTCAAGAAACATTTATGATTATTATCAATGTTAAAAACAGTTGTGTACTTTTTTTTTTTCAGGATTCCTTGATGAATAGAAAGTTCAAAAGAACAGCATTTATCTGAAATAGAAAACTTTTATAACATTATACACTACCGTTCAAAAGTTTGGGGTCAGTAAGAATTTTTATTTTTATTTTTTTGAAAAGAAATTAAAGAAATTAATACTTTTATTCAGCTTTATTGGGGGGGGGGATCAACTTTACTGTAAATAAATTGCATTTTTAAATTTAATTTGAATTATTTCTTCTCAATTTCTGCAAGTTTTTAAATGTTACACGTTCCATACTTTTGAATGGGTCTCAACAATAAAAAATATTTTACAAATCTGATAAATTATCTATTGCAATATTATGATCGTTGTTGTTGTTTAGAGCTTAAAAATATAAAAGTCACATCAGATCATAAACAAACTGAACAAGCTCGGATTAAACATTTCTGTTTATGTTTGTTCTGCTTTAATTTTAATGTTTAGCATTTTGGTTACTTTTAAAACCCATTAAAACTAAGCAATCATGTCTCATTTCCACAACTTGGGAATACACAGCCCTGAATATATTATATATATATATATATATATATATATATATATATGCAATGGATCTGCTAAATGACTAAATGTAATGATTCCTTCTTGTATTTCTTGTAAAAGTCATAATGGTTTGTATTAGTGTAAAACTGCAGCAGCTTCTGTTTGGATGAAACACTAACCACCATCTCATCCTTGTCTAACAGGGCTGACACACAGGCAGCTAACACAGATGGAGAAACCAGTGAACAGTGTTAACCATTGTCTTCCTATTCACTCATGCGACAGTTTGGGCAGGGAGGAGTCAGACATAGATTGACAGCAGAAGGGATTGGTTTAGTAACCAGAAAATCAAGATCAGAGTCATCAAACCAAATCTATTTCTTTTTTATAGCAACCCACTTACACACAGAGAGAGAAGAAAATGGAGAAGGAGAGATGGAGAGTTAAAAAAAAAACAACAACAACAAAAAAAAAACAATTGCTGATCTATTGTACTATATTATATTTAAAAAAATCTGATTTATGAATCTAAAAAAACATAAATGTAGCAGACATTGAGTTTTTGCATGTCAACACCCTATTTGCATGTGAGAGCTCCCAGGCGTTCAAGTTCACAATTCATCGGTGTGTTCAAATTGACCTATAATGCTCTGCAAAGTGAAGCCATCTTAAGTTTAGATTCCAAATTATAAAGTGCATATTTGTTTAGTCCAAAGGGCACTGCAAACGGCATAAGAAAAGGCACTTCACAGAAAGTGGAGAGGGAGATTTACCCATCTGTCACTGCGTAACACCTCAATACTACACCAATGCCCTGTCCCAAATGGCACACTTGCGGTCTTCCATATATGTGATCGCTGTTGTGTCTATGAGACCGCAGGGGCTGCTTCTTATTTCGTACTGAGCATTAAAGTGACATCAATTACTGACTTTTCAGAGATTCATTACATCTCTTTGTGTAAAGGATACGTTGTTAGGTTGTTGGAGCTTGTTTAATCAAGAATCTTAATGCAGTTTAATGGCAACTGATATTATGTTCAAAATGATTTTCTTATTATTACTGTTATTTAGTTTACTGGTCTGATTTTGAAAGAAAATAATATTTTTATTCAGCAAGGACACTAAATTGATGAAAAGTGACAGTAAAGAAATGTATAATATTAATGTTCAAATAAATGTTATTTTGAACTTTCCATTCATCAGAGAATCCTGAAAAAAAAGCATATCACAGTTTCCACAAAACTAGTAAGCAGATGTTCTACACTGATCATGTGAAGAAATGTTTCTTGAGCACCAAATTAGCATTAAGTTCAAATATACTCAAGCCGTCCACCATATTGGAATGGTCAAAGAACATTTGAGAGCAAGATGACTGGGCGTCTGCATCTGTAGTTAGACACATATACAGTATGAATATCTATATATGCAATAGACTTTAGCAGGTGATTTTGATAAACTAACACAATACAACAAGACGAAGGCACCAGCTAACATGACATTAAAAGGTTACCATCATAAAAGTAAAAACATTAAAAAGTACCATAGTAAAAATCTGTAATGTTGAGTTAATACATAGAAAAACACAAACCAACACATTCTCACCTGTGAAAGGTTATCCCATTTCTTCGGGAATTTAAATTTTGACAGTTTTAGAACCGGAAGCTGTGCAATGTTGAGGCATCATTGATTCTTACTGTTAGTGATGACATGCTGACTGTTCCAAGTTGGTGGCACGTCAACGTATCTGGAGTGGTCGAATGTGACATCTATGTATACATAGTAAAACCCCTAATCTGTGAGTTCCATCTGTGTTTGCAGGGTGTTCTAACTGAACACATTTTGTTGTGAACTTCAACAGATATCCCCTGAACACTTTGTATATTTGGAACAGAGCTCATGTGTTAAGGAATCCTTTGGATGCAATTTGATGTAAATGTTTGTTTAACCAATTTTATGTTTGTCTGTATTTTATTTAAATTCCAGATAACTATTAAAGTCAGCTGTGTGTCCTACAAAGAGCCTATCAGGGCAGTTCTTTTAAAGGGGTGGTTCACTGTTTTTTTTTTTCTAGGCTTGATTGTGTTTATGGGGCGCAGTTCTTAATGCTTAGTTTAAAAAAAAAAAGAAAAAACACCGTATTTTTCATATATTTTACCTTTATTCTACACTGCTGTTTCCCTTCTCCTAAAAATGCTCTGTTGAGTTCCTGGTTCTATGAAGCCCCTCCCGGAGAAATACACAATGGACTGGTTGGTTAACTGGCCTTGTGTATTTTGATTCGCTGTCCGGAATACGTCTTCACAATTCACATTGTCAGAAAAACGCCACGCCCCTTACCATTACAGGCAAATGTCGCATGTGCTTCGGTCAAAGTCCAGTCTTTGCTTCGGTGGAAATGTAAATAATGGCGTCAATATTGCCCTGTCAATTTGAGCCCGAATCAGACCCAGACAGCAGTAATGATGAAAAGCATCAAGCAGAACCTCTGCAAGCACGGCTTGTAATGGACGTTTATGAATGTTAAGTATTTTTGTTTGCATTTGTGTCAAAGTGTTTAGATATGCTGTCACTTGTAAATGTTACTGCTGCCCCATAGTGTTCTGATTAAAGCTTTACTGTAGCTGAATACATGAGCAGTAGCAGGTTTTTTTTGTTTTTTTTTTAATTTATAGCATGAATGAGCATGTGGGTAAACACAACATAAAAGCCGTAATGAAACAATGCTGTACACTGATAACAGAAATGGCAACAAACACCAACAGAAGTTCGCTGGTGTGATTACATAGAAGTTTGTTGGTGTTTGTAGACGTTTGTTGGAGAAGTACGAAATAGAATTTAGCTAACTGGCTAGCGAAGCCAAACCACGTTGGTCTTTGTTTACGTCCCAGAAACTATATAATTTTATAAAACAATAAAACATACTTACAGTTTGGGGCCCATAAACAGCAGCTTTTAAAGTGGGAACTGGTTCATCTTTCAGTAATAGCCTTTGTGCAAATCCATCAGTGAACTCGTGTATATTCTGGAAGCTGTCTTCCATAAAATGTGCAGCACAGACAGCTAAATTAGCATTATAATTTTCAGGAACAGAATTAAACATAAATTTTAAACATTGTTCCCGAAGTGCAGCGTCCCTAGCAAGAAGACTTGTATGCACGTGACATGGCCTCGCCCACTTTTTTGCGTGTTCCCGGGGGCAGGGTTTATGATGTCACCAACCTGGGAAGAAGCTCGTTGTAGTCCAAACCGGTTGTTTTTGTAGGCATTAAACTGCCATAACTTTAAAAGACAATATCTCTGCATTGAACTTTCAGTGCTGTAACTTTGCAGATACTGTTTATGCTCAAGCAGCAACATTACACACTAACTAAAGTTAAAAAAGTGAAATTGCAATGAACCACCCCTTTAAATTTATAGGTACTTAAAAATACCTTTTTAAAAACCTATTTTTGTTTTGAATAAAATCCCCAAAAGATAATTTAGTATGTTTTTTTTCCCCCTCCCACCTCAAATCACAGGTTACATGAATACTATCAAATGCATCTTTTTAAAATCACAATTTGCCCTCTCCTTTCAGTGATTTGACAGGCAGCCACTGCTCGGTGAGTTTTGGTTTAGGTAACACAGATCATTACACAAGCATAATTACAAACTGAGTCTCTTTTCGGTAGACAGTACAGGCTGTTTCTTTTCAGCAAAGGCTGCAATTTTGCCCTCTGCTCCTCTGCCAAACATCTCCCCCCTTTTCACCTCATGAAGAAACTAAAGAGATTCTTCTATGAAGCTGTGGTTGTTTTCCCTCATAAATTCCCATTTTACCCATATTTTCTCCACTCCCTTATCTCAACCCTGACATTTATGAGGAGTGACAGACTATATGCGGATGTGCGGATGGAGAGTCCACAGAAGCATTGCATCCTTATATGGATGTTATTTTTCACCACACCAGTGGCCCACAACCACTGGCGCTCACTCAGTTTCACACAGCACCCTCTGTACCCGGCAAGTGGGAACTCACAGGTAGGTGCTGCTAACTGGACCAGATAAAGCGGTTGGGACATAATTGGCACAACACCATGCGTTCCTGCCAATGCAATGTTCTCAGAGTGTTGTTTGCGACGGTAATGTGGTGTACCGAACCATTTTTTTTTCTCCCGGATGGCGCAGAAAGCAAATGATGCCAAAAGTAGATTGGAAATGGGGTTGCAAACAGATGTAGCTCAACATTCAAACTCTGAAACCAAATAAAATAGACACTGTTAGCATAAAAATTGTCATGGCTTTATAGAACTTGGAAAGTGTCAAAAGTGTCAAAAGATTTTGCAGATACCATAAAAAGTGGGTCATTATATTGACCCTCATGTCCAAACATGTTTGATTTTGTAGAAACTCATATGACTTTGGAACACAAGAGAAGATACTTCCAGACTTTTGTCCAAACTATGGACAAGAACAGTTGAAATATCTAATTTTGAAGTCATACAAAATAATTCTTATGCAAAATTTAGACATAAATGTGTGTTGGCAGTGTGTGTACACAACCACCCTATAATGATAAAAATCCAACCACTCCTTTTTTTTTTTTTAAATCCCCATAAATCAAAACACGTTTGCAGGTTCCTGGCAATGTGACGTCACAAAAGCCACAGGCCCCGCCCATGAATGTTGACAGACACTGCCATTTTAACATAGAACCGCCCTGAGCGAGTTCACAGCGAGTTGTACACAGTCCGCCATTGCTGAACTGACGAATGTCTCCTTAGCGTTTTAGGTGTTCTGTAGCTGGATGGATTAATCCACATAGCTCTCTCCATTTACTCCTGAAATCTGAGCCACTGAAGATGAGGTGGATTAATTTTGTTTTCGAAGAAAATGCTCTCTCAACTGTACCGAAATTAGTTTATGTCTGTGCGAATCATTTCACACCAGACTGCTTTATGAACGAATTTCAATACAATGGGAAAATACTGAACAGAGGTGGTGCTAAAAAATGTGTTACTCAAGGATAGATCAGTACAAACTGTTCGTGATCCAGCTTACAGTCTCCAGAGTGTAGACCAAGCGCAGCAGCTCATTTGCATTTAAAGGGCACACACTGAAACGGCATGTTTTTGCTCAACCCCAAAAAGTGGCAATTTTAACATGCTATAAAAAATTATCTGTGGGGTATTTTGAGCTAAAACTTCACATACACACTCTGGGGACATCAGAGACTTATTTTACATCTTGTAAAATGGGGGCATAATAGGTCCCCTTTAATTATTAAATGAATACAGTACATATATATATACAGTGGGTACGGAAAGTATTCAGACCCCCTTAAATTTTTCACTCCTTGTTATATTGCAGCCATTTGCTAAAATCATTTAAGTTCATTTTTTTTCCTCATTAATGTACACACAGCACCCTATATTGACAGAAAAACACAGAATTGATGACATTTTTGCAGATTTATTAAAAAAGAAAAACTGAAATATCACATGGTCCTAAGTATTCAGACCCTTTGCTCAGTATTTAGCAGAAGCACCCTTTTGATCTAATACAGCCATGAGTCTTTTTGGGAAAGATGCAACAAGTTTTTCACACCTGGATTTGGGGATCCTCTGCCATTCCTCCTTGCAGATCCTCTCCAGTTCTGTCAGGTTGGATGGTAAACATTGGTGGACAGCCATTTTTAGGTCTCTCCAGAGATGCTCAATTGGGTTTAAGTCAGGGCTCTGGCTGGGCCATTCAAGAACAGTCACAGAGTTGCTGTGAAGCCACTCCTTCATTATTTTAGCTGTGTGCTTAGGGTCATTGTCTTGTTGGAAGGTAAACCTTCGGCCCAGTCTGAGGTCCTGAGCACTCTGGAGAAGGTTTTCGTCCAGGATATCCCTGTACTTGGACGCATTCATCTTTCTCTCAATTGCAACCAGTCGTCCTGTCCCTGCAGCTGAAAAACACCCCCACAGCATGATGCTGCCACCACCATGCTTCACTGTTGGGACTGTATTGCACAGGTGATGAGCAGTGCCTGGTTTTCTCCACACATACCGCTTAGAATAAAGGCCAGAAAGTTCTATCTCAGTCTCATCAGACCAGAGAATCTTATTTCTCACCATCTTGGAGTCCTTCAGGTGTTTTTAATGTGTCTTGCATTGAGGAGAGGCTTCCGTCGGGCCACTCTGCCATAAAGCCCCGACTGGTGGAGGGCTGCAGTGATGGTTGACTTTCTACAACTTTCTCCCATCTCCCGACTGCATCTCTGGAGCTCAGCCACAGTGATCTTTGGGTTCTTCTATACCTCTCTCACCAAGGCTCTTCTCCCCCGATAGCTCAGTTTGGCCGGACGGCCAGCTCTAGGAAGGGTTCTGGTCGTCCCAAACGTCTTCCATTTAAGGATTATGGAGGCCACTGTGCTCTTAGGAACCTTAAGTGCAGCAGAAATGTTTTTGTAACCTTGGCCAGATCTGTGCCTTGCCACAATTCTGTCTCTGAGCACTTCAGCCAGTTCCTTTGACCTCATGATTCTCATTTGCTCTGACATGCACTGTGAGCTGTAAGGTCTTATATAGACAGGTGTGTGGCTTTCCTAATCAAGTCCAATCAGTATAATCAAACACAGCTGGACTCAAATGAAGGTATAGAACCATCTCAAGGATGATCAGAAGAAATGGACAGCACCTGAGTTAAATATATGAGTGTCACAGCAAAGGGTCTGAATACTTAGGACCATGTGATATTTCAGTTTTTCTTTTTTAATAAATCTGCAAAAATGTCAACAATTCTGTGTACTGTATTCACTGAGTACTGTATTATATATATATATATATATATATATATATATATATATATATATATATATATATATATATATATATATATATATATATATATATATATATATAAAAATTCAAAATAAATGTTTTTCAAACTAATACTACCAGTACAGGGGCTCTCAACTTTTACACTAAAACACAACAATGTTTCAAGGATTTTACTGATAACTTGTTCTAGGTAGAATCAATACTAATCAAAGAACCCTCTATAAGTAAAAGTTTGTAACTCCAAATTTTTAATTTAAAGTTTCACAAAGTTTGTTGGCTACAAAAAGATTCAAAACATGATATATAGTTGTAAAGAATAGCGGGTGTTGAGCGTATGATGGAAGTCAGGCTGAATGACCCATCACTTCTGGCATGGAGTGGATATTCTGTCAATTCTCACATCGGTTGTTTTTTACGAACCATTTTCCACATTTTGTGCAGAGAAAAGTTTACGAAGAAACAGAATCAAAGTTCACAATCACAGTTTTGGGACAAAAAAATAACATATTAACTTTTGCAGCTATTTTCTTAAACAACATCCTTTGTGTTTCCTCCTAAAAGGCCTGTATGAGTGCCACAAATATGCTTTTACCACCTCCACCCACCCTCCTCGGTAGCTGCAGTCACTGAATTTGACCTGTAAAAGTGCTGACAGGTTTGTCTGATAAAATATGTACATAATGTAACCACAAGCACAAGGCCACCACAACTACACAGCCCAAACTCTATCATCAATTGGAACGTATGCATGTACATTAAATATGAATGCGTTATTACTGTAGATGAATTATTGATTTTTATAGTAATATAATTATGCATTACATAGGTGGACGTTGTTCAGAAATTGATATGTTATGAG
Organism: Elopichthys bambusa; assembly: GCA_037101425.1. NCBI lineage: Eukaryota > Metazoa > Chordata > Actinopteri > Cypriniformes > Xenocyprididae > Elopichthys > Elopichthys bambusa. The sequence goes on along the minus strand of CM074432.1, from coordinate 14,215,239 downwards.
AAGGATATTAATATTTCAGAGAATCAAAATCACTTAGGTCAGTCCAAAGTTATGCTAATCAGCATACATTAACATTTACACCAAAGGGTTCCAGGTATTATGGGAAAATCAAAACAATTATGGATATTAAATATGAATTTAATGTCTGTGAGGCTTCTGCATACTACTCAGCATGCATAAATTCCAGTTAATAACAGAGACCTAATAGAGCGGCATTTCTAAGTCCTGCTCTGGAGTCCCCCAGCACTGAACATTTTGGATTTCTCCCTTATCTTACACCCCTGATTCAACACATCGGCTCATTAGTAAAGGCTCCAAGACCTCAGTAGGGTGTGTCACATTAATGACTGTCCTGGGGGTCCCTAGGAGCTGAATTGAGAAACACTGCAATACCGAATCCTTATTAGAAAGAGAACACATTTCCCTTTTACTCAGAGGTTACTCCTTCAAAGCTCAGAAGGCTTAATTTATGTGATTACATTGTCTCAAATGTGTCCTAAAACTCCCTAGTAAAGGGGTGTCGAAACCTAATCCTAGAGGGCCAAGAGTTTTACAGAGTTTAGCTCCAGCTTGCACCAACATCCCTACCTGGAGGTTTTTTTTAGTAAGCCCGAAGATCTTGACTAACTGCTTCAGTTGGGTTTAAAGCTAACATCTGCCTGAAAGTGGCCTTCCAGTAACAGGACTGGACACCCCTGCCATAGGAGAAATAAAAAAATGGAAACAAATGAATTGTTGTCATATAAGATATAGACCTATAAAATCCATGTACTGTAGATAGCATAACTGATATCACTTGGCCTTGAAAAGAAGGTTTTTAAAAAGAACTCTATGGATAAACTGTTCTTGGTAGAATCAATACTAATCGAAGAACAGTCTATAGTCTACCTGAAAAGGTGAACCCAGGCTCGTTGGAAAAACGTGAAACATTTTTGCAAAATGATACATTGCTTCTTGTAGATTTCATGATACATTCAAAGTGAAATGTCCAGTGAGTGGGGCTAAAAGTGTGTTCAGTTATATCTGAAACTGATGAACGTGAATCTGGCAACCTTAAGTTGTAAACGTCCAGTGATTGACAATTTTTATTTTTATGGAATATTGCAGCATTTATTATAAATGTTACATGTGCCCTGGGTCTATGTTCATCAACTTGGTTATATGGACTCCATTTCCCAAAATTCCCCATCTAGGAACTAATCATGCACTCACACCTGTTTCCCATCAGTGACCCTTTATAAGCTGCACTCATACACACACACACACACATTGCTGAGTATTGTTTCTACCTTGTTTTGCCTTGTTTCTGTGTTTTTCCGTCTATTCCTTGTTGTGCCTGGCATAGCCTAGTCTGTGTTTTTGACCCTGGACTGATTCTTGTTTTTGATCATTTGCTGCCTGCCTTGGCCGTTGCCTGTGTATTGGATTACTCTTTTGCCTTGCCTTCTTGTTACTGTTAGCTGGTGTTTGACCTACTGCCTGTACAACTACGCTCTTCCTGTAAATAAAGCCTGCATTTGAATCTCCAACTCTGTTGTCCCGCTCCCATCCGTTACAATAAATGATTTATCAATTTTTTTTTCTTTAATTTATGCCTCATAATCATTCATTAAAATAACTTCTCCTCTTTCTTGCAACATCCATGAGGGTGGGATAATAATCTTTCAATTCTAGCAACCTGTCACTCACATGACATAGCAGCAATGGCAAACAACAACGATCCAATCAATTCCCCATGGACAAAATCAAGTCCTATCCCGTCCACGTCCCTCTTGTTCGAGAACCCATTCCTCAAGGATATACTGTATGTCACAATAGGGAAGAAAAGTCTACCGCAACTTTCGTTTTATGCCGAGCGTCTTTTCTTCCTATTATGATGTATATCTGAGTGAAACAGCTTCTCGAATGAGAAAAAAAGTAGGGCAGATATGCTGGATTGAGAACAGACAAAGTCATATAGAATTCTTATTGAGAAGAGAACACATTTCCTAACTCATTTCATGCCTGATGTGTTTCTCAAAAAGAGGAATACCTTAAAAATGGAAATGTGAATTGTTGATATAGTAAGAGAACAGAGCTATAAAACACATCTAGATAGTATAGTTCAGATAATTTGGGCATTGAAATATTTGATTATTTTGAAATGTTTGAGTTAATTTAGAAATTCCTTCGACATCTGATTGCAGGCTTTTTGGCTTATCTGAGCACAGTTTTTGACATTATTGAGATCTTTTCTGAAACTCATGTGAGATAACAAGGGTCTTTTTCTCAAGAGAAAAATCTGAGCAGGAGACTTAAGCAAATGTTTTCCATTTAATCGCATTGCCGTCGAGGAGAAAAACTTGAGATATTAAGAGATCTCATTTGTGATTTTTCTTCCCTATGGGTAAAAGCTTTTCTGCCCACACAAACACACAAGCCTACACACAAACCTACTATAAACTTCCTCTTCTGTGTCATGACATCCTATTTTGGAAAAGAATGTTAGCAATTTAGGTAGGAGCTAAATGATGTGTAATGCTGCGGTTGTGTGTGAGCGAGTGTGTGTGTGTGTGTTTGCTCCTTTGCCTGAACCCTTTCGCTCGGCCAGTGACAGATGTGCGTTTTTGCTGACAGTGCTGATCTACAGCAAGCTGGCCTGGCTTCTCACCAAGCTATTACTTAATTCATTGACATTTGCCATAATTGCCTGGAGGCAGTTTCCGAAGGAAGTATAGGGTTCTAACAGGATTAGATTAGAAAAATACAATTACCATTTCAAATTTAAGGAGAGTAATCTGACCAAGGCTTTAAAGTGAAGGAGAGGCGAGGAAGGGGGGGAAGGGGAGGACGAGGAGCATGGGGAGCACGAAACTACCTGAAATGTTAATGCATTAACTTTAAGGTGGGGAAATGAGGGATGGAAAGGCGAAAAGACAAGTGTTATGGATGCCGACTCATTTTTTCTCTCCTGTTTCTTGCCAACTAATGGTTGATCATGGTGGCTTGCCTGTCGAGCCGGCAGAAATGGACTGTCAGGGCAGCTTAGATATGTCGATTCAGAGATAATGACATAGTGAAGCCTCTGAAGCAAAGTCATATCATCACTCATGTAATTGGTTCCTCCACCAGTTTATTGTCCCAGGCTGTAATGCTCATCATTTAGAAAAGTGTGTATGTGGTGTGTATCGGGTAAACCCGAAGAGGGCTGTAAGAGTGTTCAAAAATTAAAGCAAGAATCCCCCAACCGGTTCAAGCCTCACCCTCGCTGGTTTGAGAGATGTTGCTATGTAAAAAGCTCTATCTGGGCTTTTCACATGGGGGAACTGGTCATCACAGTTTCAAAGAGGAAGACTTTCTTCATTCCCGGCTGTACTGGGGGAGATGGTGAATGAACTGATTCACAATATGACTGCAGTCTAACTAACTCTCTTGACTCACCATCATTTGCATAAGATTCAGATGAAGGGTGTGGTATTACCTGCAAATGTATTTGAGTTGTGTATCATAAATCATGCCTTAATGTGAGCTATAGAGCCACCAGAGGCTTCGTTCTTATTCACAGCATCCTGTTTCTGTCTCTTAGGGTCTTAAGACACAGCCGAGCCATCCCGTGCAGATTTGCATTTACTGGGGCCGCTTGATTAAATGTCATACAGCATATCTCGTAACCCTGCCTACATATTCCTTTCAAAGAGAAGCAGTCTGAAGTTTCTTGTGCTCCGGATGACCTTGCTGTCGAAGTGAGTCACCACTGAAGGGCAAGGCTCACACTTCCATGATTTAGTCAAAGGCCTATCACAGATAATTCATCAACCTTGAGATTAATTTTTCATACGCAAATGATAGTCATGAATCAAGCCAGTCTATGGACACACCTTTCTGACCTTAGCTGACTCCTGCATATGTTTTGAAGAGGTTGGTAGTCCTCTACTTTTACTTAGATTTTGCATATTAAAGCATAGATTTTCCCACCACATATAAAATTACAATCTAATGATATTTGACTGCACTCAGAGACTAAAGCATCTCTAAACACTTGTCTACAGTCCTAGAAATCACAGAGAATTAAAATAATAATAATAATAATAATAAAATAAAAATTATAATACAGTATAATTAATCTATATTACACAAGCAAGAGTGGTGTTATTCCAAATATGATATGCTGATATTCAGACCAGAAACAAGGCTTTTCCTTCACTGTTGTTTTTACCAGGTTTGTTTAGCCAGTAGTTGTTGTTTAATCAGATGCTAACTGACTAGGAGAAAAGGCTGGGTTTGATCACTGTTAAGTAGCTAATTAGCACTAACCTTTGCTCTGACAATAAAGAATTTTCTTGCCCATGCTTAACATGGCTTAATCTACTAAGACAGTGTTATTAACAAACCAAATTCATTATAGACCTTATAGGTTGTCTGCAATCACGTGGTTCTGGTGATGCGTGAAGTTCGGGTGAAGGGCAAGAAGTGAAAATTAGAATGGAAGAGATGGAGAAAAGTCCGTACTATGCTGGTTTAGAAAGGTATGAACAGAAAATCACAACATATGTTGGACGTGATCCTTATGTTATGAAGAGAAGCGATTTTTCTACTGAATTAAAAGACTTTCCTGCCATCGAGACGGTATATAAAGAATGTGAAGTTGCCGTCACGAGTTCTAGTCTGTTTTGTTTATATCACGCTGCCTTTCTGCTAGTGACGGTAAGGGCAGTCTTTTGATTTTCTGTTGTGATTGTGAAAAATGTCGCCATTTAAAGATTATTTATGCTGAATCGAGAATTGAAATAGGAACTCACATCATCGTTCAGGAAAAAAAAAAAGAAAGGGCGTAATGCGTAAAATTTTCGCCTTTTCTACATGTGAAAACACTTTGAAGCAGGTTGATGGAAAGACGCTGTATAGCAAATCTAATAATGTCAGTGATTGAATCCACTCAATAAAATAATCACAAAGCTGAGTGTTTTTGAAAGTTTTGTATTTTGTTTTGGTTTAATAATTATCATTACATTTGCAAGTATGACTCTCACCCGGCTTGTGAATGAGCATAACTCGAACGCAGCTGCTTCATAACTGTTCACGAGCTTCTATGGGTTTGATTTTGGTTGTCATTTGTTTAAAAATAAATACAAAAAATACAGTGTGTCGGTGTCTGTCCACTGAATGTGTGACCCTCTCATTCGTGGCCATATGGGAAAGTTAGTTACATTTACTCCCTTCCAACAAAGAAATGGATCGACTTCTGTCAGCTTGTTGAACATATTTTTTTTTTATTTGGACATTTTCTACCATATGATGACTGAAGCAGCAGTGCGTGACACTGTTTTCATGGTAACCAGACAATAAAAACAATAAAAGTTACATAAACGATAAAAGCTCCTTGTGGTTTCTCGGTTTGATTGATTTAAGCAACCATAAATGATGCAAAACACAGGAATTTTGAGTTTGTGATAGCGATTCCTATATAGAAAATTCACCTCCTGCCCTCCAGCCGCAAATTGCGCTACAGCAATGATGTCTTGTGCAAACAACCTATTAATGATGCATACTTTATACAGGCATGCAGATGTGCTCGGAATATGTCGATGTACTAAACTGCACGTTGAGCATTTTTCCTTTAAAAAAACATTATAAAGAAATTCACGTTATTAATAATAAAATACATTACTGCATACATGTACAGGCAAGCAAATGAACCCAGAATAATGAACACAATGCAAAGTTTCATGCTAAGTGTTTTCCCATAGAAAATTAGAACTTAGAATGTTGCATTCTGCTTGGGCTCATCAGTAAGGTGTATAATAAATTTGATACATTAAGCCACGTTAAGCATTTTCCTTTCCATTGGGGAAAAAAAGCTTAACATAAAACTCCCATTGCTCAGTATATAATGGTAATAATAATAAGTGTAAATAGGTCAGTCTTAGGTCAATTTTCTTTATTAATAATTTAAAAAAAATTCACAACAAAAACTTTTTTTTTTTCTTCTTTTTTTGGTTAAAAATAAGCATTCACAAATCGTCTCTTTGCCTTGCCCCAATTTGGCCGTACTAAAGCTTGTAGATGGTGACAACTTCTAGACTTCAAAAGATTTTAAATTGCCCCAGAGATGGCCTTTTTGTTGCTTGACAGATATGTATCTAGCAAACGATATGTCGAATGTCAGTGCTTTTTTTGTTACATTATTTTTTTTTAAATTGTTTTCAATTAATCAAAATAACACTAGAAGACCTGTTCAAAATATATTATTTACAAATTATATGTCTTCTTTTTGGAAAGGGTGAGTTTTGATGTTGTTAGTGATGTTCACTCTGATAAAAATGATCACCTGTAATCATGGGTACATCAGTACACCTCAAACTGTCATATTCATCTGTGCTGTAGAGCTGAACCAAAACCCAAATTACATAATTACCAAAACAATGTTCCTCTATGAGTACTTTGCGATTTTAAACCTCAACCACAGGAGGGTCAAATCTCTAAATGGCACATAACAATAAAACAAATTGTGGTTGTTTGTTTTACCTGTTGGTCAAACAGACCCTCCTTAAGTAAGTCTAAGTAAGCTGTTCTTTGCCTGAATGAGTTCTAAATTGGACCAGACAATTCCAATAGTCAAAAGTTTGGCTTCGCATTGCCAGCTGCTAACTTTTGGCATTATGCGCAAACATTGTGGATTATACAGTTATGCTCATGGATATCTAGTTTGTGTTCAAAGCCATCTTAGGCTGAGAGTAGCTATACAAGACTAGAATATGCAGTAAGCTGGGTGTTATAATGAAATTGATGCTGTGTTTCTGTCTAATCCTCCTAAAGATGAAATGTATAAAGATTATGACTGCTGTGTTTAGCTGTATTTCATGTGTTTAAGCAAGGGCAGGGACGTGTCAATGGCTGCTACTGGCGATCATTGGCTTTTATTTCGCTTCCATCTTGTCTGATTTATCTCAGAACTTTCTTCATAAAGGGTGACAAAGCTGGTCCAGTTTTGTCCTCAGGTTAAACAGCTATGCCAATGTCAGCAAAACCTCTGCTTGAAATGTCTTACTATAGGGAGCTAACACACTTACAATTGTTGAAATCAGAAAAGTGGGATGACAGTGGTGTTATACAATGTTCTAGGGAAAAGAAAGACTTTATGCTAGGCAAGTCCAAGACTGTAATTTGATAGAAAGGCCAGTTAACATTTTTCAATCTTACTTACGGTTCCGAAACATTAGAGCTTTTCACATAAATTGTTTTATTAACAAAGTTCGGCACGTTCAAATTATTAACCTAATTAACACGAGAGGAGCGCATTCAGTTAATCAACTCAATTAACGATAAGAGGTATAAATACAGCAGACTTACGTCTGTTCGTTGACAGTTTATCAGCATCCCTCCTCCACCACATCTCCTTACTTTTAGTACTAACTATTCTTATCACAACCGGGGGGAGTACTCTGGGTTTGGGCCAAATTTCTGAGCTGGAAGCATTCACATTTGCTTTTGTTAACACTACTGGTTAGATTTAGGGTAGGGTTTAGTGTAGATGGTACTCTTTTTTTTAACCTTGATAGAGCATTACCCTTTTAGTGCCACTCACTAGACATTTCACTTCCGAACTGCCATGATACATACAACAATCAGTGTAAAAAAAAAAAAAAAAAAAAAAAAAAGGTGCCAGATTTATGGAGACTGTCCTGTATTGGTGTACTGGATTAAATTGAATGCATAGTGGACACAATTTATTTTCCCTAAACCGTTTCAGCGCAAACTCAGCCCCACAGTCAATTTTAAAGATTTTATTTCCTCATGTCAATCACAGTTCTGATGCTACAACAAATAGTAACCCCTAACCCTACCCTACACCCATAGGCGGCTTATGCGAATCTGAGTCTTAATGTGTGAGTCATTGAATGGGCAAGAGATTCGGCAGCTGATTCATTCAGAGACAAAACTTTTTTCTTTATAAATGAGTCATTGAAATATTAGGTGTGTTCGACTTGAAGAGGCACTGCGCTGACCGATCAAAGTACCGTGAGAGTGATTACAGGGCAGATGGCTCCGTATGCTTTCAGATTGCTCTTGCGGTACTTTGATGTCATGTCGCAGTGCGCGGTGCTGCTTCAAGTCAAATACACCTGTTAATTAGACCGATTCATTCAGTAACGAAACATCACACTGTGTTGCTCAGAGACACGCAATGGCTCTACTGTGGATTCCTTTGAAACCATTTTCATTAGCAAAATAAAGCAAAAGCAAAATTGTCTAAAATGTAATTGATCTAATATTAACCCTTTCAAGTGTGAGTTTAAAATATTCTAACTGACCCCCCAGAGTGAGTTTTTTTTTTTTAAGGCAACCGTTATATTAGAACGTTTGCTCTTACTGTTTCCATGGCGATGCATCATGCGCGTCACGTACGCTGAACTCAGCCACAATAGGCTATATGCACGGTTACTTCCTGGTTGTCGTTAAGCCAGCTCGGGCATTTCCAGTGAACTGTTAGCTGGGGCACATTCAAGCTCAAACTGGTGCGCGACTTTTGCTATGGTTTCCGGATTGAACGACATGTTTACTGGAAACGGTGTGCAACGGGGTTTGAGATATGTTTTCTCTTGTTTGGTGGGTGTGTCAAAAATGTCAGCCTAATCAGTAGAAACATGTATATAAACCACGCGGTATTAAAGAGACAGCTCGCACCATGTGTCCAAGTGAAGTCGTTTACAAATGTGTCCGCTGCATCTCAGTACGCAACAATTGAAGATATTAGAAGACATGTTTGTCGTAAGAATTTTATAGTAAAAATAGCATATCAATTCTTCAAAAAGAACACAAAGAATGGCCTTCTCAGCTGCCATAGTTGCAACTCTTGCGTCATCAGAAAGGGGTGTTCAATGCACCACAGTTTCCCTTTAAAAACGTTTTGCAATGTTTTGTCAGGGCTGATGGCAGCCCTGTTCATTCTGTAGTCGCTGTACATCGACACAAAACCATCAATGGTTGACTTTTTAATGTTGTATTTATATTTTAATGCAGTTATCACATTTACCTAATTTGTCAATAAACCAGTTTTATTGATTGCAATAAAGACAAAGCTATTGGCACTGTTTAAAAACGCCGTGTCTGTAATTAGACACGCATTTTCCCCCCTAGCACTTCAAATGTTATTTTTAATGTGATGACCACAAACATTATTTGTTCATCCTTCTGAGACGGTCCCGATTGTAAAACCGAACGTTTAAAAATGTAGGAAATTCAACATTTGATAGAAAACACTTATAAAGACAATAATTACCACTTTAACCAGCAGGTGGCGGCAAAGTAGCATTTATTCGCGCATATATCAGCCATTTCCTCCAATCGTTTTTCACTTCGTTTTTGACTAAATATTAAACATTATAAAATAACTAGGTTTAAAAATACATTTTGTCAATGTGAAGTATGAAATACTCAAAAAAAATCTTAAGAAAAACAATAACTTTTCTAGTGAATTAATTACACAGAAAGCGAGCACCGCGTTTTGCCTTTGTAATCACTGAAGCTGTCAGTTAGAGCAGCGCAAGATCAGTGATTTCAGCACACTTGTAAAAACACACATTTTATTCAATTAATCTAACTAAAGTATTTCAATAAATATTTAAATTTGGAACCTTTTTTTCACATAAAAGTGTGAAAACTGATGGTCGAATTGAATTTAGCCGAGGAGGAACAATGAGGTAGGCCTACGTTTTTATTTATTTATTTTTTATGCTGCCTTACATTTGAATAACTAAATTAATTCTATGCCTGACTATTTAAGTGACTATATTCTGATTATAAGTATTACACTACTGATGCTCAACACACCAGCAAATGACATCTTACCGGAGGTTTTCGAGCTGGCTTATATTATTGCGTAAGTTCTAAAGAACACTCTGTGCATATAGCCCATTGGTTAAAGAAAACATTTATATCCTCATTTAAAATATCACTTATTTTTAATTCAATAGATTTTACCCATCAACTGGTAGCGGTGGTCGATCTCGTCGTTCCCAAACACTTAACTTCGGCAGCTGCATTTGGCGTTCACGATTCCACTCAAATACTGTAGGGACAGCATCTTTTTTCAGACACCTCCTACGAGTTCCTTCCACAAAATCATCTGGTTTGAAATGTACACTGCATACCTTTGTGTGTTTCGTGGTTTGGAAGTTGATCCTTCTAATGTTTAAAATCCATTTTTTTTCCTCATCTCTTCCTTCACCAGAAAGGAATGAAAACTAGCACAGGAGTTGTAGCGTGAAGACACAGAGCACAGCGGGACACTACAGTGCTCCGACGCTAACTTCATTTGACTTCAAACCGTCTTTTCCATGGTTATGGAGAAGATATAAACTTGTATAAAACTTTAAAACCGTATAAAACTTTAAAACCGTATAAAACGACGTCGTTTTCTTTGTTGTTTTAGTGAGGGAGCGTGTCTCCCACACAGCTGATGGTTTCTCTTGGTTACCAAACACACCGGAAGCGCCCTTGCCGGTATAAAGTATGAGCGGAAATACATCAGAATTCTCATTGCTTAGAGCCCATTACACTACTGATGCTCAACACACCAGCAAATTACATCTCACCGGAAGTTTTCGAGCTGGCTTGTATTATTGCGTAAGGTCTAAAGAACGCTCTGTGCATATAGCCCATAACACTGTATGACAGTGCTATTTTTTTTTTTTTTAAATATTCACAAACTTGCTTACCATGTCATCAACTATCTGATACTCCGATTCTCAAATATGTGTAATTGAGTGTGTTTTGTTGTTTAAAAACCTTTATAAATGATCTTTATCTTGATCTATAACGCGAGATGGGCGCCGCCATCTTAGTTTGCCCTGCAGTCCTGTATTTACAGCACGTGAATTAATCAGTTTCTCCCGAAATATATGCAAGTAAGTGACTGGTGAACTGGAAGAATAATAGAGTAAACTTTATAGTTACTTAAGCCCATTATGTGTGTCTAATATTAATAAATGTCGGCAGATTATATTTAAATGGATTGTTATTGCTGCTTCCACTGATGTCTGATATCAGTGTGTATTTTATAAACTCTAAATGTATTGTTTTACTGGTGCTTATGCATATTTAAATGTCTGAAACCTTAAAAGAAACATTATGTGGCTGAAAACACTGCATAGAGCGCGTCCATCTCGCAGCCAAAGCATGAAAGTACAGTTTGAATCTGGAAGTTATGTGACGTCGCTGAACGTTCTAAATCCCATATCTGGGACCGTACGCCCAGGGGCACAGAGATAAAAATCCCATATGTGGGACCGTACCGCTCAAAGGGTTAACTTTTATTAATTTTAGTGGCATATTTGTCCCAAACCCTAGATAATTTCCAACCTTTGTGTGCATGCGGCGTGATAGCGGGGATGAGGTTATTTTTTGAGTGCAAGCAGAGGCCCCTTCTGTTACAAGGCTCATTTCAAGCGAAACAGGTGAAACAGCAAAGGCCGCTACAGCCTACAGTCTGGTTTGGGACAAAAAACAAAACAAAAAAACTATGCCGTGCGTTATTCTCTACATATAGCACGTTCTGTACCCTAAATCCGTTTTGTCAGAAAACCCTGTATTGTCCACTGTTAGGCATCGCAAGTTCACGTTTTACAGGAGAAACCGACAATCACCCTTGTTGTTTGTGTACAGAAACCGATAAGTCCGTTTTAGCGAATCAGCGCACAGTATTCAGGTCAGGTGACAAGGCTTCTAGTCACTTCAAAAAGACGCGCTAGCTGAGGGAAGTTTTGTCAAAGCTGACTAAAAGTGATCGAGGATTTATAATTTCGACTCCTGTAAGTCCTTGTACACCATAAACGACTTACATGCTGAAACCTTGATTGTCCTTTAGCGTGTGTGTGTCGATCTGTTATTATGTGTGTATATGTTAGCATATGTGCGTCTATGTGCACACGTGTGTTTAAGTGTGTTTTAAATGCAATTACATAGCAATTACTTGGTTTTGTTTAACTCTGAAATGTGGAGTTATCTGCTTTTGCTAACTTTTAATATATATAAAAAAACATACTTTCAATGAACTTTAATTTTTTAATTTACCTGTATTTTTTGGAGTTGTTATTACTTATTAAAAACAACCCAACTGATATTACTTGGAATGCACAATAAAAAAAACATGATTTGTGAGAAAAAATAAAAATAGAGTTAACTGTTTTTGCAAATGAACTCTTTTTCTAAAAAGTGCCTGTCATTGCCATCAGAGGGCACCCCACCCTGGACTATCACTGTCAAAGACTCCATTTCCCATAATCCTCTGCCTAGACTGATCTACCATGATTGCATACACCTGTGTCTCATCACCTCATTATCCTTGTGTTTCTGTCTATTTAAACCTGGTTTATTCAGTCAGTCATCGCTAGGTCTTGCTTTACTGTTTGCACTGCACCTCTAAGCCATTGTTTCTTGTTTTCCTGTGTCTTTGATTTTGGTTGTTGTTTCATCTTGGGATTTCCCTGTTCTTGCCTGAGCCCTGGACTCCATCTTTGTTTGGACTTCCCACTCTGTGTTTTGACCTTTTTGCCTGTCTTTGGTTTATGATTGTGGATAACCCTTCAATAAACACACTGCATTTGGATCCTCTGCCATTCATGTCTTGAAGTAGTCATTACGCTAATTAATATTTTTACAGAAAGGGTGTTTTTTTTTTTTTTTTTTAAGGCAAGCTCTTAGTGGCAGGCCAACAAGTGAGAAAGAAATATGTGCCAGAGAACGCTTCTTGATCATGTTTCAGTATAGTTCCCATCTTCTGTCCCTGTGGATGGTGAAATTACTCCCATTGCATTAAAAACTTACATAAAGCTATTTGTTTATCATTCTTTATTAAAAACATCAAACGTTCCATCAACAAACATAGTTCTGACAGTGTTGAGAAAAGCTTTTTATGTTATTACCTGATAGATTTCAGAGAGAGAGAGAGAGAAAAAAAAAAAAACAGCATCTCTTTGTTTTGTCCCTGTTGCCCTGTTTAGAACAATCTATCTCCAGGGTAACCACCACATCCTGTCTGTCTGATTTTCAATTACTCACGAGGTCCTGTCCTCCACTTCACTGTCTCAGCGAAACCTTATCCTGCTTACAGGCCCGATACCATCTGTGCTCTTCCCTTTTGTTTCTTTTTCTCTTGGCCTGTCTCCTCCTATTCTTTGTCTCATTCTTTTTCTTCTTCAGCCATTACCTCTATCTTTTACTCTTTCTCCAAATGTCTTCTCTGTCTTTCTCAGTGTCCCTTGCTCGCTTCGTTTCACCATTCTTGTTTGCGGCTTGTGACCCAAACTAAAACTTGCACTACATACTTGATGTTGTGTTCTGTCCAAGCTTTTGTCAAGTTTACACATGACACAATCAAGAACATTTATAATTACAATTTTAATATAAACATTAAATATATGAATGTATTTTCAATAATACATTAGATGCTTACAATGCTTTCATTGATATCGGTAAGACATTTTGAATTGTTTAACAGTTGATAATAATAATAATAATAATTAATATATTATGTATAAATTCAGTAGCTATTTATTAATAACTTTTTATATATAAATACAATGCATTTATTGATATTTGTCAATAATTTAAAATAATAATAATAATGATAATAACAATAAAACAGTTTATAATTACATTTCCTAGTACTTGTTAAAGTAATGAATTATTATTTGATTGTTTATTAGAAATGCAATGCACTCATCTGTCAGACATTTTTCAGAGAAGATTGGATTCACAGCTGCTGCAGTGGAATGCTCCATATTCATCACACTCATAATTGCTCTCTGCATCAATTTTTCACCTCACTCACACTCTACAAAGCCCTTCACTGCATCACATTTCAAGTCTCCTGAATCTAGACAGATCCAGCCCCCCACTCCCTGTTCTTCAGTGTGTGATTTCAATGCCGCCTCATTGTGTTATCAGTCAAACAGTGAAGTGCCTTGTACATTAACCATATGTATGTATGTGTGAAAGAATGTGTAAGTGGCTTTCGCTATCTTCTATTCACAGTTCCGCTGCAGGGTTTTTGTGCGACACACAGTAAAAGGTGTTGTGTTGCCTGAGTAGCGACACTGCTGCAAGTGAGAGAGATTCACAGCCAGCCACTCCCTTCAGATAAGCTGGTGTGAACGCCAGAGAGAAGAATTTCCATTAAATAATCAATGGGAGAGCAAAATATCTCTCTCTGTGCTGCTGTCGGACATATGCATATCTGTAACACAGTCTGATCTAGACAAACTCAAACACATATTGTCAAGGAGAAACACACAGTGGGATACATGAAAAAATTCTTCATGGGAGAATGAATGTAATCAATTCATACACATTTTAGTTACATACTGGAAGACCTTGAGTTGTGGTCATTTGAACTAAAGAGCAGTAAGTTTGCTTATTGTCATTTTGCAAAAGGTCAAGTAAATGAATAGAATTTGATATACTGTAGGAACATATTCATTCCAAAGTAAGTGAACTTGACAATAACAGGACTCACAGTTGTACAGTGTACTTTACAAGCCTTGTGCTGAAGGTCATGAAACTACAAGAATTGAATGCCGACGTCCACATTTCAATAATCAACACAATCGCACACAAAGCTTGTCATGATTGATTCATAGCCTAGGCACAAAGTCTTTTATGTCAACTAAAAGAATAAATAAATGTATAGAGAGAACAAAGAACAAACGTTAGCTTTTATTTTATTTTATTATTTTTCTTATCGAAATGTGCATATTTGACGAGGAAGTTGGAAACACGGGTGAAAACTGACCAAAAAAGGTATCCTTGTGATAAACACGAAACAAAATTAAGAAAAAACATAAGGCCGATTCACACTGCAGCGACAGACTCCGACCAACAACAATCACCAGATTACAGTACATCACTTCTCAGACATTCCACGACCCGACAAGCACCGATTCAGCATGTTCAGTTGGTGAAAACAAGCTCAGATAGACATCAACAGACACTGATAGGGGTAATGCTGCCTTCACGTGCTATCGGAAATTTGAAATTCGAAATGGGAGGGCATTGATGTGCAATTTTTACCTAGGAAACTCGTATTTATGATAATTCCGAGAGCACATGAAGGCAGCATAACACACTGATGCGACAAAATATCTGTTGCCCTCTATCGCCGTCTGTCGGTGCAATGTGAATTGGCCTACACTACCGTTCATACGTTTTTTTGTCATTAAGATTTAAAAAAGAAAAGAAACTAATACTTTTATAATGTTACCAATTATTTCTATTTCAAAACAATGCTGTATTTTCTTTCTGTTCTTTCAATTAATCAAAGAATCATGAAAAAAAAAAAAAAAAAAAATCAGTATATTAGAATGATTTCTGAAGGATCATGTGACACCTGAAGACTGGAGTAATGATGCTTAAAATTCAGCTTTGTCATCACATAAAAAAAAATAAATTAATGTATTTTTAAAGCATAATAATATTTCAGAAAATTACAGTTTTTCGTGTGTGTGTGTGTGTGTTAAAAATTAAAAAAAAAAAAAAAAAAAATTTTACAGGCCCAAACCTTTTTAGAAATTTAGTTTTCTTTTTCTTTTAATTTTTTTTGAACACCTGCTAACTATTCCAAAGCAAGGAGATGTCCTTTTAATGTAATATATATGGCCCAACACAAAATAATGCTGTAAAAATGCAAACTAACTTTCTTCAAAACTTTCAAATTTACAAACAGAAAACTTGATGATGACAGAAGTTCAGAGAGTTCATGAATGAAAAGTTTGACACTTTTTTTTTTTTTTTTTTTAATCAGAAAAACTAACACTTATACAAAAAGTTGGCACTCATTTCCCCTCAAGTCACAGAGACAGAGGAAGGGCTGACAAACGTCACTAAAAAAGCTAACAACACTCATAACACGTCTGCACAATCTCTTTTGAAGGTTCACATTCCTGGAGATTCATCCACTGCCGCCCCCCTCCCCCCCACGGCCTGCCACTTCAAAGGCAGGAAGCTCAAGAATCTGGTGTTCGGTTGCACAACATGGAGATGCGGCAAACAGACAGCTACTCTGTCATTTCTGCCTCTCGCATATACAATATATTCATTACAGGAGGAAAAGTTGAGCGATGGTGATTTTGTTAGTCTTACATATCGGAACAAATCTTCCAAGAACAATTCAGCTCTACTGAAGTATCATGACATATATGGGAAGTAAAATACAATGGAGAAGAGGAAAATGAGTGTATGTTTCTTATAACTTTCATAAAGTACAACTACAATAAAAGGATTATCTCCCAACATATCCCCAGGGCTCCATTGTAGGCTCACTTTAAATCAGTTACATCAACAAGATTGCATGAACCAGTTTAGATCCCCCTCCCCCTCAAAGCTAAACCTTATACTATCTTAAAAACATGCTGGAAATTTTCAAAAGATATATCATCTTGTCTGTATAGTCAGAATATGCCATTGTAAAAGGTTTTCAAATAGCACGGAAGAAAGAGTTAGGCCATTTGTGCCAGTTTGGATTGCAGCACAATTCTGAAAATACATCCCAGCTGCAATATTCTGTATCATCTTGACCCATCAACACTCTGAGTGGTTTCCAAGACCCCACTGATATGAGAGGCCAAGGCATGGAGGAAGCCATGCATGTGAAGAGAGATTTTGGTTTACCACAGCTGGTGAAGTGTAAATTAAGGGCAAATCAGCTTAGAGTAATCCGCAGGACTGTTGTGTTGGATCATCCGATGCAACTTGACACTACTGATGCGCTTGTTAGTTTGATGCGAGTGGCTCGACTTTCAGCTGTCTAGAGAGAAGAATGAGTCTGCAGTATTTTAAGGCTGAGGTAATTGCAGAATTTCCAATATCTAGGACAAAAGTTCAGGTCGGACTCATCAGAGCCTTTGGGATACGTTTCACCTTTCTAACAATAGCAGCTTCACATATTGTGTGCTAGTAAGGAGGCTCTTCTCTTGACCGATAATTTTCCATGCTTAATCTTTCCATTATTAGGTACACAGAGGGGAGATTGTAGTTGTGTCGTGCACTGGAGCTGAACATAAATATTTTATAGCCATCGAGCTTGATAAATATTTGTCTTATGATGGCAGATACGGTATGTGTTTTATAATCAGCATATATAAAGCACCGGGACTCTCTGCTGTTTTACTGTTAGGGTCAAACACAAAGCTATGTTTTTCTATTCATGAAACAGAGGAGAGTCCCATCAGGCCCAATTTCCTGTGCAATTTAGATGAGCTATAAATGCACTCCCTTTTGCTTCTCTTTGATCCCTACATTTGAACATTATTAATATGAGAAGCGTCTTGCAGTTGATATTTGAGAAGGTTTAACAGGAGATTTTTTGAAAGGTATATTTTCCATAAGTGCCCCTCTCATTTTCTTGTCAATGAAACACAACAGATTAAACATAACAGGTTCATTGCCCAATTATTATTGTTCCTGATTAAACCTGCATGTACTGTATGTATGCCCTGAATTAATATATCTTGTTGAAAGCCAGAACTAATTGAATGATAATTCTCTCTGCTAATTGATTATGGAAATTACCTTTTATTTAATTCCTTTTGAAGCACTCTGTGACATGTAGTTGCACACAACACAATAAGCAAATAAGCAAACCTAAACAGATGGATTTTGCCATAAAGAGGATGCAATCATGAATCATGACCACACAGAAACTGCACATTTTATGAACACGACTATGAACAGAGAGAAGTGAAGTTCTTAAATACACAAGATAATGAACTCAATACAAAACAGGTGTGCATTAATCAATCAGACAATCGGAAAACACTGACAAAACGTGACAGATTTATTAATAAAGAATCTAATTATAGCTTCATTAAATGTATGGATATTATAATGTTAAAATCTATTTCATAATGATTTTGTGGCATTACTATTCACACGTTCAGTTGTGATGAGTTGTATCTAACCTATTATATCAGGAAATGGGACCAAATAAGAATCTGTCCACCTTATAAGGTGGCTTTCTTAAAGTTATAGTTTACCTAAAAATGAAAATGCTGTTCCTAGGTGTCTTGCTTTAAGATAGCAAAGTGGTCAAATATAAATTTTGAAGATTTACTTTAGCTTTCTCATTCACAATGGCATCTGAAACACGATGTAATTAGATTCACTGAGAGTTTGACACTGCTGTGAATTTCAGTGCCTTTTTCCATATTCAACTTCTTTCAGCACACTCAAAATGAGCAAAACTAAAGCTAGATCTAGAAATGATGGAACCGTCCACAAGCAAATAAACTAAAGCACAGAAACCAGTAGAAAAAAGTGACCTCATTTAGAGCTGCATGAAAATCCTAAACACGATGTAGAACAAATTAGCTTAGCGAGGTGGACATATTAAAGCAGTTTTACACAAGCATATCTTTGACAGAACCTGGTACCAAAGCAGCCAGGATGAATATGCAACTTACTGCAGCTTACAAGACTCCTTAAACAGCTTATGATGATACCAACTGAGCACTGGACACTCTGAAAAGTTTGCACACCTAGACAACTTATGGATAACTTGTATTAGCTGTTACACTCACTTCCAAGACACATGTGAACAGATTTATTCTGAGTCACATAACAAATATATCTGCTTGCCTGCTTATCGGCAGCCTACTCATATTGCTAAACATCATCTGTCACTTAATTATTGTGCAATAATTAACATATATAATGGAGAATAGCAATAATTTAATACAATATCAGCAGCCAGATGACCTTCTGCCTAGCCCCAAAATTGTGGAACATAGAAAGCGGTTACAAACATGTAATAACAAACTAATCACAAAGGCATCAGCTGGCAAGGGGATTTGGAGGCTCAGGGGACGCGTGGCACAGATTTTCAGGTTAATAATCACTTGTTTGTGTGGATGTTAATGAACTCAACAGGGTTTACACCAATAAATGCCTTCAAGCCCCCATGGCACTTTATAGTTAGAGTCACAGCCTGGCGCCCTTCATGAATATACAGTATACGGCTCCAAAAATGAACCCTCTTCTCATTTAACTAATTAAACAAGGGAGAGAAAACAGTAAACAAAGCTCTCTGACCCTGTTATCTTTGAGGGGAAAGGGGAAAAAGAGGCTTTGAGGGAAAGGGTGGAAAAGGCTACAGCCTCTGTGGAAATCTGAGAAAGCTTTCAGTCGGCTGTTCTTGTTTGGTGCAAACCCTGGAGTACTATGTGACTTTGGTATGGTGCCCTCTTTGCTCGCATAGCTGCATACATCAGCATTGTTGGTGATTGTGTTTGGGGTCTGACTTGATTTGATAATGGTTTATTTTGATGACTTTGTAAATATGTATATATATATATATATATATATAAAAAAAGAACATTTAAATTGTGGTGTGTGTGTGTGTTTTACCCAGCCATGAATATATTGTTTTACAAGAACTACTGCAGTTTTTGAAAGCTGATTGGTCAAGTGGTGTTCCAAAAGTGCTGACATTACTGTCCAACAGCACTCT
Source organism: Elopichthys bambusa (assembly GCA_037101425.1). Classification (NCBI taxonomy): domain Eukaryota; kingdom Metazoa; phylum Chordata; class Actinopteri; order Cypriniformes; family Xenocyprididae; genus Elopichthys; species Elopichthys bambusa. The sequence continues at coordinate 14,195,759 of CM074432.1, read as the reverse complement.
TCACTGTTTGTTCCGCTTGTCTGTGTTTGTGCATTCCAGACAGACTGTTATTAGCGACTATTTCAGCGGCTGTGTCTCTACATCTCACCGGATGTAGCTGGTTGTCCAGGTACGTTTCCAACATGTCCTCCAACCAATACACCCATATAGGTCGTTTGTCACTCCCCTGAAATAATGAAACACTTTCATTTTAATGCATGAAATACGACCCATAGGAGCGTTTACTAAAGTTGCGCCCCTATTGACAACAGGGCACTTTCATTTTAATGCATTGTACCCTTTTATCTGCATCATATTTCATGTTTTGTGTAGCTCAATTGGTAGAGCATTGCAATATGCAATCATGTGATCATACAATCATGGGTTCGATCCCAGGGAACGCATGTGCTCATAAAGAGTATATGCACGATAAATCACTTAGGGTAGGGTTAGGGTTGGGGTAGATGTAGTCTTTAATAAAATAATGAGTTTTGCTAAATGGAAATAGGACAAATGGCGGGCAAGAGACCGTGTAAAATATCCACACATTGCATTTAAATGAACACGCATTTTGATTGGTAACGACGATCATACGTCATTTCATGACAACAGATGTAACACAACACTGTCATTCACTGTCATTATTTTTACGCCAGCTAGAGGGCGCATGACTTTAAAACGTAAATATAGGTCGTAATAAGGTGCTTGAAAAAATGACCTATAGGGTGATTTTTTGGAGGAGAACAGTCTCTACGTTTTGCCTACCTTTTATTGAAAACTGTGAATTTGGAAATACTACTATTTTCATATATTGTTTTTCACCTACTATATTATATATACTATATATAGGGAAGTATGTAATTTCAGGTTTGGCTGCACACATCCAAATATTGGTACTTCCCTACTATTCAGTAGGCAAAAAAACAGTATGTGAAATCTGTGGCTTTGTTTTCGTGTGGAAATAGTGTTACCCCCTTGGGAGGGTTTATGTTGTCTGAAACATGTGTGTGTGAAAAGAGTTCAAAATTCAAAGTCTTAGGACATAAAAAAATACCAGCTAGATCCGCTGAGATTCAAAAGTGCACATCTGATGGACACTTTGGGACTATTTCAAGATTTCATATTCATACTAAATACAACATACTTTTTAAGTGTGATGTACGAAGCCCCTGCAGTTCTTCTAAAAAAACTTTGATATATGCATTAATACATGTTTAAAATTCAACTCTGATGAGCAACGGTACACCTGAAAAGAATGAAGGTGTCTCCAGACACATTATAAACATTTTAAAACACCTATGCATGTTCACAACTGAAAAACAATGTGGGCGGACACAGAAACTGCTTATGGCTAATTATTCAGATGACACAGCAGGAGACGAATAATCTCAAAGATACCTCTCAAAAAGCAACCTTTTGCGTTAATTGTTTGTTCTTTGTCTTCAAGTACAATATCTCGATACTGACTGAGAAACTGCTTCAGAGAGAGCAGTCCAAATGAATGGGAATCGAATCAGAGAGTTATGTAAACCATGTCTGATCGATTCACTGAAAAGAAAGAACCGACTCAAAAGAATGATTAATTCGCAAAAGATTGGCATCGCTGTTTCAGTCGACAGAAATACTAGATACTATATATACATAATAACTGCTGAAATATTCGCAGCCAGGAAACATTTCTCAGGTCAGAAAGATCATGGTACGCACAGTGCGTACAGCCTTACAGCTGAAAGCGCCACTGGCAAAGTTCCTCATCAAATGTAGTACCTATTCTTTATGGATGCAGCTACAGTCTTTATGAGTCAGTAGCTATGTAACTCCCTCGATGTGCAACAAAAAAAAACTCACCAGTGGACCGAATTTATTTCACAGCATTCTGAATGTTGGTTTAATCATTCTAAAATGCCTGAGCCAAAGTCTGTAATCAAAATGGTCTCACATGCATTCTCAAACATCAGGCATCTGAACAAAAGATAAAAGGACAACGTTTATTGCATATCTTCTGCACACTCTAAGGTGCAAGTACATGTAAGAGAGAGTTTGTGCCAATTTCCCAGGAAGTAGCGATTTTGTTCTTCTTAACACATGGGATGGAAACGGTGCTTTATTCACAAATGTTTTATGCGAATATTCCAGTTTTGCACCTAAGTTAAATTCACTACATTGGATGGAAGGTAATGAAGCATTTATTTAACCGATTTGTTCAAAGCATGGAATCGTTCAAGCCCCCGATATACTTCAAACAAAATCGAAGAACGAACAGACGTGACGTCATTTAGAAAAAAATCAGGCCAAAACGAAGTTCGTTTTGGAAGTTCGAAACAGCTTGCCAAAGCGAACTCAGGAAAAGTTCGCTCCAGCTGCAAAACACCTTCATACTACCATTGGTCCATGATGGATATTGGTCCAATAGGAGGTGTGCACTGAGGCTCCGCCTTCTTTCATGTGGAGCTCTTCTCTTCTCCACGGGTGAAAACATGAACACACTGGATAGCTGCTTTATAGTACAAAATGAAAACAGTATATCGCTGCTAATGTATTTTGAACTTCGTTTTACTCCTAAATGAAGAATGAAAAAGAACTTCATTTGAAGTATATCGGGGCCTTCAGGAATGAAACACCACTACTGTGTGTTGATCAGTGTGTTTCTTTTGTGGTTATATTTGAAACTACAGTTTATCAGCATTGTCATAAACTTGCTGATATGGTCATAAAACACTTGTATAATACGTTTATTTTGCATGTTCATGTTAATATACGGTTTATTTTTTTGTGCCTTAATCAGTAAGATAGTGAAAGGTATATTATTAACATCCTTGTTATTTAAATATTATAGAGTACTAATATTCGATTTCTTTTTTTTTTTTTTTCACTTAAAGTGCTCTTTTTTTGCACACTAATTTTGTACTTAATATACTACAAATTCTGCTTTAGTACTTCATAAGATAATCTTTAAGAATATCTAAGTGTACTCAACTGTGCTATTTTTTGACACCATGAATATGAACTAAAATGTACTTTTAACATACTATCTCTGTATTTAAAAAAATGTATTTAACTAAATACATTTTTAAAATACAGAGTATGTTAAAAGCAAATTTTAGTTCATATTCGTAAATATAGAGCAATTTAAGTACATTTTGGAAGTGTACTTTTTTTCACCTGGGATGACTAGCTAATGCCATTTCAACTGTCCCACCAAAAACTATGATCTCCAAACATTTTTCACAAAATTATTACCATTTTAAAGCACAACATAATACTGTTCAGTTTTTCTGAATTGCTAAAACACAAAACCCTATTCTCTGAACCAAATTCTCAATAGCCTAAACCAATTTATTGAATTATCTTTCTGTAAAACCTTAAAAGTGCCCCTTTTATGGATTTTTGAAAATTACCTTTCATGTAGAGTGTAACATAGCTATAAGTGATTGAAAACATCCTGCAAAGTTTTAAATCTGAAAGTGCACCGTGTATAAAGTTATTGTCTCTCAAATGTAAGAGTCGACTCTGAGTCAATTAAACGAGTCGTTTGTAAAACGAATCCTAAGCTGTTTCGTTGTGACGTCACAACGAAACATTAACACATTTTTAATAGCAGTACAATCTTTTGTTGTGTTCCTGTCATTTTACTTACAACTGCTTCTCAAACCTCGGGGAGTTTAACGCAGGATTCACAAAACGCTTGGTCTTAAAATATGCATCAATGACCAGATTATCTGGACCAGCTTGCTCCTCTGAATCTCAACCTGTCAGTATGATTGATGTTACAGTCTATTTTCTAGCGATCGTTCAAAATTCATAATTTTGTATATTATGTTGTGTATCGTTTACCCGTAGTCTGTATGTAACTCATGTTTCTGTAGTTATGCTATTCAGATGTGGGTCCAATATTGTCTAAAAATGTGTTGATTAATGCAGCTTGTCTGTCTTATTACTTGAAGTAATGATCAAGGATGGAGCACGATTTTTGTTTACAAAGTGCAGTGCATTATCAGCTATTTACGTTTATGCTCTGCTAACGTGGAAGTTTACAACATAACTGTGGGCTCGTTCACTTACATAACTGTAAAACAAACTGTTATTTTGCTATTACAGTAGAGTGGAGCTCTATCTGTATTGTAATAGGATGTTAAGATGCATTGTAATGTCAAACAATGATCTAGCCATTTTTTACTTTGTTAATACAAAAAAGTCTGTGTAAACATCTGGCCTAAATGTTTATCTTATGTTAGAGATTTTCAGCTTTGCTTGGCATTCAGTTCCCACTGGTGCACCAGTTTCTGGTTGATCGACTACTTTAGACGTTTTATCACCAGGCTCAAATTGATATGGTAAAATCGATGCTATCTTTTCTGTCCATACATTGTATACAATGTCTTGCGAATTGATAGCTGTCATTCAGTTATAGCAATGGGGGCGCAGTAGACACAAAGGATTGAGCCATCTGACCAATCAGAGTAGTGTATGCTCACGGAAAGGAGGAGTTTAGAGAGACTGTTACAAGGTCTCAGGTGTGAATGGGGAGCAGGTGTGTTAAATTTGGTGTTATCGCTCTCACTCTCTCATACTGGTCACTGGAAGCTCAACATGGCACATCATGGTCAAGAACTCTCGGAGGATCTGAAAAAAAGAATTGTTGCTCTACATAAAGATTGCGTAGGCTATAAGAAGATTACCAAGACCCTGAAACTGAGCTGCAGAACGGTGGCCAAGACCATACAGCGGTTTAACAGGACAGGTTGCACTCAGAACAGGCCTCGCCATGGTCGACCAAAGAAGTTGAGTGCACGTGCTCAGCGTCATATCCAGAGGTTGTGTTTGGGAAATGGACGTATGAGTGCTGCCAGCATTGCTTCAGAGGTTGAAGGGGTGGGGGATCAGCCTGTCAGTGCTCAGACCATACGCCTGCACACTGCATCAAGTTGGTCTGCATGGCTGTTGCCCCTAAAGATGATGCACAAGAAAGCCTGCAAACAGTTTGCTGAAGACAAGCAGACTAAGGACCTGGATTACTGGAACCATGTCCTGTGGTCTGATGAGACCAAGATAAACTTATTTGGTTCAGATGGTGTCAAGTGTGTGTGGCGGCAACCAGGTGAGGAGTACAAAGACAAGTGTGTCTTGCCTACAGTCAAGCATGGTGGTGGGAGTGTCATGGTCTGGGGCTGCATGAATGCTGCCAGCACTGGGGAGCTACAGTTCATTGAGGGAACCATGAATGCCAACATGTACTGTGACATACTGAAGCAGAGCATGATCCCCTCCCTTCGGAGACTGGGCCGCAGGGCAGTATTCCAACATGATAACGACCCCAAACACACCTCCAAGACGATCACTGCCTTGCTAAAGAAGCTGAGGGTACCTAAACCCTATTGAGCATCTGTGGGGCATCCTCAAACGGAAGGTGGAGGAGCGCAAGGACTCTAACATCCACCAGCTCTGTGATATCGTCATGGAGGAGTGGAAGAGGACTCCAGTGGCAACCTGTGAAGCTCTGGTGAACTCCATGCCCAAGAGGGTTAAGGCAGTGCTGGAAAATAATGGTGGCCATTATATTGACACTTTTGGCCCAATTTGGACATTTTCACTTGTGTACTCACTTTTATGGACAGCGGTTTAGACATTAATGGCTGAGTTGTGTTGAGTTATTTTGAGGGGACAGCAAATTTACACTGTTATACAAGCTGTACACTCACTACTTTACATTGTGGCAAAGTGTCATTTCTTCAGTGTTGTCACATGAAAAGATATAATAAAATATTTACAAAAATGTGAGGGGTGTACTTCCTTCTGTGAGATACTGTATAATGATGTGATCAAACCAACTGTACAAAATAAGCCAGTTCAGAGTAGCAGGTGACACAGGTGCACTGAATGTTGATATGAACAATAGATGGAAAGGAGAGGAGGAAGAGTATGTGTAAGAGGTGGTGGACAAGGAGCAAAAGGATGAGGACGAGAAAGAGCAAGGTGTGGACAGTGTTGTCAAGGCTGGATCCGGCACACTAAAGTTTTTTCCCTTTGCCTGGCAAGAGACCAGGCCAGACCCAACATGAAGACATGATGCTGAGGCAGAATGAATCTCTCACTGACTGAGACTTGATTTTGCAGTTGCAACTCTTTTGAGTGTACTGTAACATGCTTTCCATTCAGAGTTTTTCTTTTTAATCTTTTTGGCTTTTGCAGTTGGACTACTGTATTTTTACAGTATGCAAGTTCCGAAAATACAGACATTGAATACTATACAATATTCAGTACAATACTATACTTGCAGTGCATACAGTATACAATGTTAACCTTACTACTGGAAAGTTGCGATTACTATACTTTTATACTTTTTTTACGTAATTACAAAATTTGTTTACTGTGTTACAATATACGTTTTTCTGTAACTGCATGCTTTGGATGCTGTGTGCTCCATGTCTTGATGTAGTGTCTAACAAATGATCTGTAGTGTTTACATTTTCAATGGCTGTATGATCTGAAAGCATTATTTGATTTTGAGCACAGATAAAACAGTTTTGAGGCAATTGTTTGATTTTGCCAGATGAGACAGATGTTCTCTGAATGTAGTTTGAAGATTTGGTTTTGTGTTTAAGGTTTTGAAAAAGTGGGTGATGGTTTTCGAGAAATATGTTTTAGCAATTGACAAAAAACTGTAATGAGGATTTAACATGGTGTTTTGTTACTTCAACAAGTCCTCTGTGTTGATTTTGGTGTGCCACCATTTATTCTACTAGACTGAGTAAAACAGTTTCAAAAACTTCAGCATTACATCCACAAAAGACAAATTGTTCTTTTGAGAATTTAATATCTCATTCCACCCTCACAATCTCACTCCTCCCCCACTGCCTGTTAAGCTGCTGCCAGAGTCAAACAGACTTCTTTCTTTAAATATATTAAATTATGTGTCATAAAACTTATTCTCACTATAGAGCATGAATCACATGACCCATCCCTTTGTACACCCCCCACCTTTGACATTTTGTGTGTGTGGCTCACAAAAATGGATTAATATCAGCCTCCATTAATACAATTTTAGACCCCGTCCTGGTTCCTCAGCCTCCATCTGCAATCAGTTAAACAACAATGAGAAAGTTTGAAGCTAGGTAGTGGAGGACAAGTGGTTATTTATTATTATTATTATTCCCACAGAAAACCACCACAAACAATGAATATGATCAGTTAATATGCACATAGTAGTCAGTGTAAACATGAAGTTGCAGGTGATTTTATTGGCCATCTTTTCTTTCACTTATTCAGCAGGAAGAAGTCTGTTAATTTTTAATCCTAACATTTATTATTAAACCAATTCACATGAAAAATTCAGAAGCTAATCGTATTAAACAGGATTGAATGATGAGAGTTTTTACTTTAAGGACGTTCTTGTAATGATCTCAGTCTGTTTAGTTTCATTGTGTTCTGTTTGCTATTTAGTTCCCTTGGTTACTGATTACGTTCACCTGTTGTTCATTTAGTTACCTTGTTATCCCTGTATATTTAAGGCCTCAGTTTCATCTGTTGATTTTTCCATGTCGTATTAGTGTCATGATCACCAGTTGGAGTGTCCTGGTTAGCCACCAGAGGGCACTCCGACATTGTCTCACCATTTCGGACTCTATTTCCCATAAACCTTTGTTCTGGACTCATCATCATGTCTTCATTGCACTCAGCTGTTTTCACTCATGTCATTTAGTTCTGCCTATTTATACACTGTTTGTTTCTGTCATCTTCATTGAGGTTTAAAATGTTGTCGCCTGCTTTTCTGAGCACCCGGTGTTGTCTTGTGTTGTCTTGTGTTGTCGTCGGACTGTTTCTATAGATTTTGACTCTTGCCTGGCTGTGACTACAATTTTCGATTTCCCTTAATAAAAGCTGCACATGGATCTTACCCCAAGTCTCAGAGCTCCGTGACAATTAGTATTACATGGTTATGTTTTATTGTTACTCCTGGTTTTTTCTAGTGTGTTCCTTTTGGAATTATTTAAGACTGTTTTGTTATCTCAGATCATTGTACAATCATTATAGCCATCACACGTTACAGAACAGGTTTTTTTGTTTGTTTGTTTTTGTTTTTGTTGGCATTTTTATTTTATTTTCCCACAATGGACTTACCAGCTGTCCAGTTGCTCTGTTTGGAACAAGGAGACTGCTCACTTGAGGTGCACTCAAGGGACTTTTTTGATCTGGCATGCCTTACCCACTATCCAGACCACCCGCTTTTGTGTATTTTTCCACACCAGCCTCAGAAACGGTCCAAGGAAAGCCTGCCCATGAGTGGTCCTCAGGGGTATTTCACCATGCTTGTGGAGTGGGTGCTGGTGAACAACAGATTGATGTTTACCATCTGCACCGCTGAGGAGGATATCACCAGCCCCAGAACGGATGCCTGAGACTAACATTGCCCCAGAGCCCACACTCAAAAAAATAGTCTTCCTAGGTGCATGCTCATGGAGTTCGAGGGAATGGAATTAAGCCCCACCCATACTCCTGCCACTGACTGTGACCTGCAGCCGGCCTCTGTAATTTTTGATGAGGATTTAGAAGAGGATTATCCCTGTAGTCTCCTATCTCTGCTGGTCCCCCCCAGCTCCAAGTCTCTTGCATCTTCACCTGTCCCTCCCAGCTTTCCCAGCTGCTCTACCAAAGCAAGCCAGTCCTCCGGCCCCACCTCTGCTGGTTCCCTTTAGTTCCTCTGTTCCTCCTCTGTTTACTCCAGTCTGCAGTGCGGCTCCATCTTGGGTCTTCCGGTCTCCAACTCTGCCTTGGCACATGGATCCCCTAACTCCGCCTCCAGCTGCCGAGCTGTCACTCCACCATGGCTCGTCAACCATTCGACTCCATCAGCTCCGTCTCAATCTGTCATTCCCCTGGGTCCACCAAGTCTCCACCATGGCCCCTCCTTCCCTCGACTCCACCGTGGGTCTTCATCCTGGCTGTGCTCTGGGTCCCCACCTGGCTCTTCCTGTTCTTGTCTCCTCCCTGGCTCCTCCCACCGTCATTGCTGCCCTGGTCTGTTTATTGTGTTTTGGTTTCATTTTCATTGAGCTCCCTGTCCGGATCAGACTCAGTTGCTTATGTTGATTTGATCAGTGTCGTGTTAGTATTATGTAGTTGTGTTTTATTTATTGGATTTATTAAAGACTGTTTTGTTATATTCTTAGATCGTCATGCTCATTACAGCCGCCACACGTTACAGTTCTTTTATTTGTTTACCTAGAGGCAACTGTATGCCACCTGTAACCTTGTCTGAACAAACATGTTTCTTTAGTTCTTGTTCATGTACAGTATGTTCTACACATTCAGTAAAATGGGTTTAGCATTCTGATGCAGTCTTTTTCACAACAACAAAAAATCTACAAATGGAACAATACATGCAGCTGCGAGTTTTTAAAAAAAAAAAAATTTTTATAAAATGTAAAATGTTATTAAATGTTATTATTGTAATTACTGTAATTATACAGCATGTAGTATAAAAACCCTGTAGATGATTCTTTCATCTGTCTCTAAGATGCATTTTCTGAAGCACATAGTCACCTGTGCTCCTTTTTATATTATCCTGATATTCTGATGGGTGTGTCATCAGTTTTGCTACTTAATGTTTACTCAAGGATAAATGTATGCTATTTGAGTTCACATTGTGATGCTTGAGTTAATTATATTGTGTTTGTGTTTTATGAATGAGAACATGGTTAAACCTGTGTAGAGTTTTGCTAAAATCATTAACCCTTTCACACGTAAGTTTAAAATATTCTGGCTGAGCCCCCAGTGTAAGGATCGTGTTAGCTGAGCTATAGGCGCTGCTATATTAGTTTGCGCCACAGTTCAGAGAATCAGATCTGTTGGATTTACAACACGTGAGTTCATCCACTTCTCCTGAAATACGTGACAGTAAGTGAGCCGGTGAACTGGGAGAAGAATAAAGTTGTGTATTTGAATGTCTGAAACCTATAAACATTATGTGGTTGAAAACACTGCATATTTGTGATATATGAAAAGCGCTGAGTGTGTCCGTCTCTGGTTTAGTGCCAGCCAAAGCCTGCAAGCACATTTGAATTTGGCAGTTGATCACATGATGCACTGAACGTTCTAATCACACCAGTGTGATCGTACGCATCAGGGTTAAGAAAACTGGACTGTGTGTGAAAACTGGTGAAATGTATTAAACATTTTGAGACATGTTTCTATGTTTTGATAACTGAATGAATGGTTAGGGTAACTGTGCCAGCTGAATCAGTTATAGTGTGTTAGCAGTTGAGAAAAACTGTAATAACTGTATATCTTAAATCTTTTAGCTCAGATATTCTTTCGTGATGGATCAGAACATGACTAGTGAGACCTGTCACTTTAAAAGAACACATATTTTCTTTTCTATTTTCTTTCTTATGCTTTGGCAAAGATATTTTGGTTCATGTTTTTGAAAAGTATGTCTAACCAAGTTACTCTGAGAAGAGTTGCTTTTTGACACTTACAGTAAGGGGAAAATTAGCTGGAATAAATATGTCATCTCTGAGCACTTTACAGTCAGCATATAACTGCTGAATTCACTTTTCATGACTTTTTAGTATTTATAGGAGACTTTATAGGAGTTTCTTTCACCATAACAGAAGCTGGCAGGGAATCTCCCAGTTCCTCCAGGTTGTGATTCTCTCTCACCTCTAAGCAACCCTGGGATCAAACCTCCCAACTCTCACAATGCAAGCCAAGATTACCATCCTGCAGAGGCAACAAAATCACACACAAAACACAGCACAAAAAAACCCTCAGGTGCAAAGTTGATCTATTTGTTTTACTTTGTTCCTTTGACAGTGTCAAAGCTTTGAAGTCATCTTTTATTCCAACAAGGTTGATTTTCATTTTTTGCAAGCTATGGCAGGACCACATCATTATTTTCTTACAATGAAAGCAGAAGAAAACAAGATCTTGACAATAACACATCTCTCACTTTTCCTCTCTCGCTGTCCTTCTGCTTTTCTCTCTGTCAGTTCTGACTGCTCTGAAAACTCAGTTATACTTTCAATTATCCTCAACAACAGAGACCTCACAAGTGAGACCAAAAACTGTCAAAGCTGTGGCACTGCGCCTGTCAACTTGAAAATCATTTAGTGTCACTCTCTCTCTCTCGGCTCTCTGACATTAGCTAGGCTTTTCTGGGTGTCCGATTTGTGACGGGCGGCAATGTGCGCTAGAAGAGAAGGGAGGAACGGGAAGACGATGTTGCTGTTGTTCATTTTTGAGCTGTCGCTCTCTGCTAATTAAAAGCATTCATGATGAGCACACAATGACACTCACTTTTATTGTCTGTGTTTGATTACGATTTTGATTTGGGTCTTCTGGTTCACTACCTGTTCAGCACTACGATTAAAACTGCTTCTCTCTCCACAAATGGAAGGGTCTATGTCATTTTGCTGTCAGCGAGACAAGAAACATTTCAGCCCACAATCAGCCCCAGCATTGTTTCCAGGAGTTTGTACTGTTCAAACTGTTACTAACACAAAGATACAGAAACTCAAACACAATAGAAAGTAGAAATAAACCAATGTATTTATACACACTGGTGACTAATCAGCCTAGAAACACAATAGAAGACTTTCTTAGCATATCCTGACACAATAAAGCAAAAAATATTATAACTAGGTGCATAAGGGCTACAAATACGTAGCACTTCAGCTTAGCATAAAGCTAAATATGCACACTTTATGAAGTTAAAAAATAACTTCAAAGCATCACTGTGTAAAAAAAAAAAAAAAAAAAAAAAAGATTGCTCTTTTATGTTGATTTTTATTCAGAATGAAAAAAAAAAAAGTATTATTTGGTAGCATGCTACACCTACTTAGAATTGTATACATGTAGGCCTACTGTATTCTTGTAAAAAATACCAAAGACTGCCTTAAAAATAGACAAACCAGATTTTATGCAAGCATTTATTGGCTTCATGTTTTGCCTGTAAAAACGGAACTAACAATACTCTGGTCAGCTCTCTGCAATGATTTCAGAAGAGCAAGGGTGATTGCCATGATGATTTTTCCCAAGTAAGCATTTCACTTAAGATACCCATGATTTCAGTTTTTGAAGTTGGGGATTGATACCCATTGGTATCACTAGTGGTAGGATGAGTAATGACTTAGGAGAGACCAGGAAGTTGGAATCGGTTTTAACAACATCACCATACAGTGATAAAAAAGTGGCCATATTTACTAAACAGGGAACATTAGCATGTGTCCGTAATCTAATAAATGGGAGTGGAAAGTTGTGCGGGTGATCTATCGAGTAGATTTGAACTACTGAGCAAATTCAACGTCACGTCAGGCACAAAATCGGTTAAGACACGGTTTTGAGTGGTAAATAATAGTGCAATTACTACTGGATTGACTACCGCAAACAGGGCTTGACATTGACCTTTTTGCTCAACAGCCATTGTGGCTAGTGGTTTTCCAATGTTACTAGCCACTCAGCATTTTCACAAAACTCAAACCATTCAAAGAAAAGGAAACGTGTTACAACTTAAACAATGAACAGCAAATGCAAACAAGGAAACAGAACATGGGTTCATTCTTCGTACCTAACTTAATATATCTGAGATGTTTTGACAGATGCTAGTGGTCTGTTGCCCGAAGCCAGTTTCAGTTGCTACCCTAGGTAAGTTCAAGATTAGTCTGAGCAAACTCAAGTTTTTCGGGCTCAAGAAGGTAGATCTGCCTGCTACCATCCTGCTAAAAGGGTCGCCATGGTAACATGATATTTTTTTCATAAGGATCTCTTAATCCTCATCAGAGAAGTGAATTGCATCGACTCTCTTGCAAGAAGTGAATCAAACTGTGATTTGCTGTTCACTGCACGTGTCACACTTTCAGGTGTATGCGCTTCAGAGTTAATCACAAACTTTGGATCAAACCTAAGTTGACAGAGAATGTTTATACCGGGCTTTGTGAGCCTGCTGAACCTGATCTAAATCAGGTTGGATTTGTATGGTTTTGTCAACTACTTAACTCAGATTTTGTTCAGCTAGCTTCATGCAACAGGCCACTGCCTAAAAATGCTTAATATGAAATGGGATGGAGTTAGGGGAAAAGATTGATGGGGTTTTGAAAAAAAAAAAAAAAAAACAGACACCTGTGCTGCCTGGATTTGCTTCTTTCCATCCCAGTGGCATGGCAATTGTTACATTTTGATTTGGACTAGTATTGGCATCTGTGTATTTCAATTTAAAAGTTAGGGTGTAAAGTTATAGTGGTGGTAAAAATGATGACATAGGCAATACTTTTCACACAAAGCAACATAAATCCAATCCTGGTAAGACTGTGTGCAGACACACCCTCCTTAATATGCTCAACTGAGATGCGCCTCGCCTTGCCTGAAATGTAGGTGAGAGCAGGTGAGATGGACAGTTCTCTCTTCTCGTAGTGGATCAGACACCTATGAGATCAAAGGCGGATATTTTTCGGGATTCACACTCATGCACTGTTGCTAATAAACTGGATATAATTTACGTTCTGTTGCTTTTATATGAAAATAAATATGATGAACAAGACACCTAAAGTACTGGTTATTTAATTCCACTCGAAAGACGTGTTTAGACATGTTCTTATATATATATATATATATATATATATATATATATATATATATATATATATATATATTTATAAATATGACAACAATCACATAATCCATAGAGAGATCGCACTGTCAGAGAGTTTAGGAATATTCACACATAATTTATTCACATAAAAACATGATATCAGAGTTTTAAACAATACATCACAATTGTTTAAACCAATGAGCATTAAGTCATTTCTTATTGTGCTTTTGATTAGCGCAGTCACCTTACTGCAGAATCCGACACGACCGCCTCACCATCGCAAGAGTTTTTGACATACAGCAACATGACATTACAGCAAGTCGGACCACGTTTGGATTTTGCTCATCTCAAACGAGCCTAGCTAGAAGGGAGTTGACGTCATCTAGGCTCTGTCTGTTTATCAATACTATTCCTAACCATGTGACCAACCTACTTAACCTTATTAAAAATTGATTTGAGGATAAAATTTAATTTGAAATGCAACTCTACAGCTTTCTCTTTATTTCTCATATTCATAGAGGATTTTACAGATTCACTGCTGTAAGCTAACAGGGCTGATCAATCTCCGCTTCACATTCTGTCTCCCATTCTCAGTCAAAGCTTTCCTCTCCTCACATCCTTTTTTCCCTGACTCAAGCAGACCTGCAAAATACAGGTCATTTAAAGATTATATATATTTAAAAGAATTTAAAAGAGAGAGTGTCAGCTCATGGGAGAACAAAACATTAAAACTACACCTTGTGTCTCAGATTATTCCTCAAATTAAGAGGTAACAAGGGTTGCCATGGCAACAGGCTGCACGAAGAGGCCCGACATTGAAGGGATTTTGCAAATGATTCAAAATTATTTAAGACTGTTCTAAAATGATCCCACAGCTATACAGCTATAAGAGGAGAGTCACCTTGCACAAACTGCTAGTGTTTAATGAACAAATACAAAATATACATCAGGCCATGTGCTACTGAGCAAATTAAATTGATGAAGACATTTTTTGAAAACAGAAATGCAATTCTTGCATAAAATTCAATGTAGTAAAAAAACATAAAACTGTGGTAACATTCGTTGATATTATAACATACGACTGACAAACCTTTAAATGGTTAGTTCACCCAAAAATGTATGTAATTAATTCCTCACCCTCATGTCGTTCTACACCCGTAAGACCTTTGTTCATCTTCAGAACACAAATTAAGATATTTTTGATAAAATCCGATGGCTCAGTGAGGCCTCTATGCCAGCAAGTTAATTTACACATTCAAATGCCCAGAAAGTTACTAAAAACATATTTAAAACAGTTCATGTGACTACAGTGGTTCAACCTTAACGACTTTTCAACAATATCTAATGATGGGTGATTTTAAAACACCGCTTCGAATCTTTTGTTTCAAATCAGTGATTCGGATCGCGTGTCAAACTGCCAAAATCAAGTGACTTTGATGCTCCGAACCACTGAATTGAAACAAAAGATTCAAAGCAGTGTTTTGAAATCGGCCCATCACTAGATATTGTTGAAAAGTCGTTATTTAGTTTTTTTGGCGCACAAAAAGTATTCTCGCCACCTTATAATATTAAGGTAGAACCACTGTACTCACATGAACTGTTTTAAATATGTAAACCATTTTTAAATATGATGCTAAGCCATCTGATTTTATCAAAAATATCTTAATTTGCGTTCCGAAGATGAACGAAGGTCTTACGGGTGTAGAAAGACATGAGGGTGAGTAATTAATGACAGAATTTTCATTTTTGGGTGAACTAACCCTTTAATTCCACATTGTCATATGAACATCCATTCAGATTGATTTAAGTTTCACAAACTTTTAGTACAACATAACACATTAACAATTCTGGTAAATGGAGTTAGATGTGACAAAATTAGAATCAGTCATAAGAGTCATCCGCTCAGGAATTAGACTTCTCTGGTGGTTGTATTGTTTGTGATTCAGTAAAGAGAACTGACTTACAAATGTCATTTTTTTTAAGATTCAGTCTCAAGTTGTGTGCTTATTGTTTAGTAAAACTAAACACCTCAGAATTCTCTTTTTTTTTTTTTATAAACTTTTTCAAAGAATTAACAGAAAGCTTCATACAATTAAATTTACTTTTTTCCCTGCTCTTCTCCATAACCCTTCCCGCCAAAATAAACATACGTAAAGTACTACAACAGTAATAATAATAACGATAAAAAAAAATAAAAAAATTAAATTACATTTTAAAAAAAAAAATACAAAATAAACTTTAAATAGAAAGAAAGAAAAAAATGTTCTTGTTAGCAGTTAAGAGTTCGATATATAGCATATTAAAAGGTAGAATAGATTCACAATTTTCAGAGTGGATTTTTAAGTGTGAGTTTTGTCTAAGAGATAACAGATAAAGTTGAGGCCTGTAGAATTTTTTTTCTCCAGTCAAAATTTCTTGCAAGTGATTGGAGCTGTAGTGCAGCAGTAGAACACGTGATTGCAACAAGTTAGTGCTTTAGTGCTCCTGGGGATTCAGATTAAAGTCTGACTTAAAGGTGCCATGTCTCACAAAACTTCCTGTTTCTCTATAAATAAATCTCATAAATAAATAATAAAAAGTAAAGTTCATACAAGTGTGAATAATACAGTGGGAAGAATGAGGCCTGGACACAGACTTCATTATTTATTACCTTGAAGAAGAATTTATTTTTAAATACATAAAGGTGAAAGTGCGCACTGGCATGGGTGGCAGTCGCTTCTTGTGGAAAGTACTCAAGACTTTTGCAGTGTTTTGAATGACACTGATGGGAGAGAAAGTGCCGGAGTTCCATGAAGTAGCTGTGCAGCCTGGTCTAGACACTCTGCAGAAGAGAAAGGAGAAACCGATGTTAGAATCGTCCTTCGCTTGTTTCTCAGCTGACTGGGATTCCAACAGTTCTTTTGTGCTCAGTGCTGATGAGCTTTAGGTGACTCTCACGCAGATTATTTGTGCTTCTGATCATGGAGCTGTAGACCAAGCAACAAGGGACATATTCACAGAGGATTCACTCGGAAGCACGCACAGAAATAAAACCAAATGTCCTCAATTGTTCACTAATGAATAATACACTTCAGTCGAGTTTACTTTTTCAAACTCCCTCTTTTTCTCTCACGCAAATGGCATCCTCATATCTGGGGCAGCTTGTTTAGCAGAGTGGAGTGTTGTGGCTCATTTCTTGTGAGGCTTTATCTCTCTGACAAACACATGCCGCAACATTTCACTGATGAAATAAAGCGTATCAGAATAAACAACAAAGAATAAACGTCTCTACCCAGGTTTGTTCTATAGCGCACTCAGTCAAGCCAAAGAAATGCAGACGTGCATTTGTGTAGATGAATAGTGTGGTTTGACAAAGACGAGCAGTGAAAGAATAAATAAATGAATGAAGGGAAAACAGGAAAACGAGAGAAGCGGCTGGCAGCAGAGCTCGATGTTTTCAGATTGTGCACGTATTGACAATAAACCACACAGTCTAATTTTCACAGTGAAATACACAGCTTTCATTCTTTTAACCAATAGAACATGTGAAAAGCTTCCACAAGGCCACTGAAATTAAGAGGCAAACCTTTTATTTTTTTATTTATTTATTTTTAATTTAGAGTGCATTAATTAATCCCCATTGACTATACACTTCCATTGTGGTGACCAGAGATATCAGCTTGGCCTCCCTGTCTAACACAGCGCTGTGTCATCAAGAGATTGCCCAGGTGTTCTGAGGTCTCTATAGTATATGCTGACAGTGACAGATCAGCTCTGGGTCTTTGCATGGCCTTCCTCCCTCCGCTCTCTGGTTCCCAGCCCCAATAGAGAACATATTTCATCCATTTGCATTCAAACTTATCTAGGTCACAGGCATACTCTGCATATGGGCCTGATGAATGGGCTGTGTCCAGGGCATTTATGCAAGTAACACATCACACCCACTTTTCCATATTGGAGCAAACCACCATCACCATTTACAGGTTTTAATTTTTCTCCTCCGTAAATGTAAACATACATATTTTGCATGTTAGCGGTCACAGGGGTGGTTTGGAATTAATTACTATAATGTGTTTGTGTATAACAGTAACTGGTAAAAGGCAAAGGAGAGAGTCTTACATCCGGTCTAGAGGGTCCTTCCCTTACAGTTCTGTATAGGGACTCAGAAACCCCAAGGTCATTTTAATAGCATGATAAATAAAGCTTAAAGGTACGGTCAGATTTACACAAAGCTGCTTAGTTTTGAAAGTGACTTCTGTGTGAGCTGTGCTTCATACATCGCTATTCTATTGACAATAGACAATTCAAAAGACAATTTGCTAATGTGACAAACTGATTATACACAAAAATAAGGGGATACATTGTTATAAAAATTCTAGACAATACAGATAACTATTTTCATGTTATGGCCAATAACTGATAAATAGCTTATTTTAAAAACCCCTCTGTCACCAAAATTACATATTTAATTTTTTTTTTCCCTGTGAAAAAAGTTTCTTCATGCCTTAAAATAGCTTGAATGTAATTCTACACTCTTGCCTCATTTAGTATATACGGATCTATGATTATGCTAATTAGCTCCGCCCCCACTCACTCGCATGAGCTTAGAGATCCACTTGGTCAACTTACAGAGGTAAACATTACGGTTAATGTGTTTATTAATATTAATATGATTAGCCTTTTGCTTGACTACATTATCAAATACGTTAATAATATGTTGCTAATGTTACACAAACCATGTTCCTGTTCGCTGTCTGCCTTCTAAAAATCAGTATCATTAGAAACGCTTTGAAAAGCTCAGAACGTCAGTGGAGAAAGGCATATAGTTCATAACATCGTATACATCATACACCCGATATATTGCTAAATCTACCCGATTTTTTTATATCAACAGAAAAATATACTGGGACAACCTGACTTTGTGAGACTCTCCTGCTTCAGATCGGTCATGGTTAATAATATGCTAAAGCCCGCTGGCATGTTGATGTGATTGGTTACAAGGTAGTTTGTGACGTCACAAACACCAGCAATTTTAAATAAAGCAATAAGCCCAAAAAGGCTGTGGTTTATAGTGAATTTATAACAGCTAAGGAGCGTTGTTAGGCACGACACTGAGCTATTATAAATTCACTCTAAACCACGGCTTCATGGGGCTTTTTGCTTTTATAAAACGGTTACCACACAATACAAATGTTAAAGCCAAAAAATATGTATCAATGCAACTTTCATGAAGTAAAATCATTAAAAGCCTTCCTTCCGCTGAAAAAAAAAAAAAGTCCCTAACAGTGAACAGCAACAGAAGTTACATTTATTACGCTATTAGATGGCGGCAAAGATTGTCTTTATGAGCGAGTCACTCAGTCACAACGACTTTTATATTGAAACTTGTTGTGAACACGGAACAAGACGCAAATGACAAATGCTTTGACTAGCGCTGTCGGTGTCAGCAGGGCAAGGGAAAACCCATTAAATGGTAAAAGGAAAGGTTGCAGCCGACATTCAAACTGAATTTTTTATTTTGAACATAGGACTGACCTGAAAGAAAATGATAAATCTGAATGCAGGTAATACACTTGATTCACTTGATATCTCTCTCACAGTTAGGGCTGAAACTATTAGTCGACATTATCAACAACAAAAAAACAACGACAATAAAAAATTGTCAACAAATATTTTTGTTGTCGAATAGTCTTTTGATCTCATATGATCTATTTGAAGGGCCTGCAATAACGCGGTTTGACCAGTGGGGAGCTGTAGCGCGTTACTGTAATCCCTCCCGGATCGAATACAATAGAAGAACACACGTTGCTTCGGAGTGCATAGTGCAAACGAAGTGGAACTTGTTAAACTCCCACATTTTACATAGCATAAAACATAATGTTTAGCATAACTACAAAAAATGCTGTCATGCAGGGCCACCAACTCTCATTCAAACACACTGTTCGCCACACGTCCATTTTCTCACGCAGTGAAAGATACATAGCAGAGCGCCGACAGATAAGACAGATCAGGTTACTTTTGATATAAAACAATCTTAACTTTTAAATTCTGTCAATTTTACTGCGGGATTCAAACAATACATGTGGTTTTGGCGCTCTTTAATGTGGAGTGACAGATCGCTTTAGTGCCTCAGTTCAAGCGGCACGAGAACCTATTATCTCTTCCTCTTTTCTGCTATTACAGCATGAAATGAATATCAAAAAGTATGTTGAAAGATACAGAACAACTTAATGAAATGAATCCAGCTCTAATGTAATCACTTAATCTGAGTTTCAACTGCAGAAAGACCGCAATAAAACAGCTTGCAAACAAATGTCACAACATGTTACATTTACCTCAGGAAAGCCATTCAGTGACCATAAACTCGATAGTTAGTAAAAAGAAAAAAAAGCAGAAATCTAGAGAGAAGCATTTTTACGAAATTTTTGCACAATATTACATATTCATATTTTTACTCTTGTTAAAAAGTTATTACAATTCCCAGACATAATAAAAACACAGTACGTCATTTTAACAGTATTTTTTAACAAATTCATTAAAAATACACTTTTAAAAGCTGAAGTGATTTCCTTGTTTTAATTATTAGTTAAAGTATAACTCCGTATTTTAACTAATTGCTAGTGGAATAATCGAACAAAGCATACTGATTAACCAGTATAATAATCGATGATTAGTCGATTAATCGATTATCAAAATAATCGTTTGTTGCAGCCCTTCTCACAATACTCTTCTACATGAACATGAACAAGCTTCAATGAACAAAATCAATTGAGAACAAACATATGTTTACATTGCTAAGAGTGGTTGCTAAGACAGACAGCAACATACACATTCAGTGGCGCAGCGATATATATAATGCGGTCAGCTGTATGTTTTCGGGTATTTTACAAAGGCTTCGAACATGGCTCAACCAATCAGAATCAAGAGCTAAGGTGTTGACTTATGAATTTGCACATGGATTATCTTAAAGCATATTAAAAACACCACATAGACATATAAACAACATAAAAAAACCTTGATTTTCACCACAGGGGAAATTCTATAGTACTTTGACTAAAAAGTTGGTGTAAATGCTATTGGGGAATTGAGGAATTGAGGCATCACAAAAGTACAATGTACAGTATAAAAATGGATTTTCATTTTGACACATGCAAGAGATTAAATTTAATAGTGTCATGTTTTTGCTTTTGTTTTGTTTGTTTTTTTAAAAAAAAAAAAAAAAAGAGTTGGAAATTAATGTGTACAACTAAATATCCAGTATTGCCTGATACTGATTTTTTTTTTTTTTTTTTTTTATCTGTCTGTCTGTTTAACAATTCAATGTCTTTTGTCATATTAGAACTTAATGTTAATGTGAAAATAATCAATATAACCACTGCCTTTAGCTGAGCAACAGCACATTGTTAAAGCACAAAGCCTTATCTGAGCTTTTTCCACAACAATACAGCCATTTTACAGCTGTCAGGTTCAAAGTAACATCCAGACGCTTTTTTGAGAATTGTTACTGACAGGTGACAACAACGTTCTCATAAGTGGTGTTTTAGTTTTGTTTTTTGTTTTTTCCATTTGTCTTTTCTTAAGAGAGATTTTCACCTCCAGTGTCACCTTTCAACTGCCATACAAACCTCCGGCACCTCTACTGTGCCTCTTTAAAACACACAAAAGTCGGTAAACATTTGTCTGTCTGTGTGGAGGCATTCTGACTGAAAAACTATACACTATTCAGAGTGCCTTGGGGGGAAACATGCTGAGCTTGATTGGCAAATAGGAAAAGCTTTTTCTACTCTCAAACAAGAATGCAATAGAATTGTGTTTATGAGAACCCTGTCTGTTTAATGTCCCCTCGTGTGTATTTCACGGTTGCAATGGAAGGAGGGAGTGTTTGGTAAAACGTTTCCGCTCATCATTTGGCAAAGCATTTGGAGTGATTTGCAGTGTGGCCTTACACCACGGTAAATGTTTTCAAAAAGTTATAAAGAAACTGTATCCCAATGACCTTGCTTTACTAATTCATTTTCCCTAACATTTAAGCTAATCTGAATCCATTTTTCCATGCTGTTACCTCGTTTATGTGGTTCATTTGCTTTGTTTAATTTGATTCAAAAAGGAGGAGACTTAACTCTTCAAACAACAGTTGTGTAGACAGTTATGTAACTGCAGGGAACATTTGCTGTTTATGTCTGGTGCGCTTTTAGTCTCACGATAGCAGTATCCCGTTTTCTGACAGAAACACTACAACCAAACATTGTAATATGGAAATAAAAACCCTGCTCCTCTAGTAAACAACAGCATTTCATAATTAGAGCCAAGTTAGGCTCTAGCCTGCTTATTTTGTGGTGTTTAGTCCACAAAGCAGAAATTGTGGAACATGGGTTTGGTGAAGAATATCAGATTAATCATGTTCTAAATCAATGCAACCTCATCTAAGATATTGTCTGTTACTATATATAGCAGATTCAGGGCTTTTCAAAGATATCAAATGTTTGGAGGTTTCATAATGACAACTCCCTCTCCTTGGTCTTTAAAAATGACTGACATTGATTGAATGATCAAATTTAGCACTCTTATGGAAATATGATAATATTATGTAATTATCATTTAAATCTGACTAATTTTCAAATTGTTTGTCATAAATCAACACCTCAGGAAATTGTTATGGGGTTTCAAATCAGAATATGACTTTCTGTTACGAAACAGGACATTGATTTTTTTTATACATCCACTGTAGTGGACACCAGGACTTACAGCATGTAAATCAGGCATTTTGGGAGACACAAGTGAATAGGGAAAGAAGTTATATATCAATATTCCTATGAAATATTAGATCTTTTTTAATGAAAATGTTGCCAATTATTACTCACATTATTACACTTCTTTTTTTTTTTTTTTTTCATTACATGTTGCCTCAAGAACACATTATTATGCAAATTAGAAACAATGTATACAATCCATTGTATTGAACGGAACTACCCATTTATGGTCATTTTACACACATATATATCGCATAGAGTAAACATATACATGTCTTTTCATGCCTTGTTATTTTTGGAAAAACTGAGTCCTAAATTGAAAAAAATTTAAAAAGATATTTTATTCATATGTTATGCTATGTCCACTGTAGACATAGCATAACATATAAATAAAATATCTTTTTCAGTTTTTTCCATTTGTTTCTTATGCTCCAAACAATGTAATGACAAAAAAAAAAATATATATATATATATATATATATATATATATATATATATATATATAGTAACCATTTAACCACTGTTTAGATTCTCAAGCCTAAACAAGCCATGCCCCTCTAGAAAAAAACTGCCAACCCCCAAATGAGTCTGAGACTAGTCTACTGACACTCATAGCATATTATATTTAATTATATTAATCATTCCTTAATAAATACTAGTTATTTAATGCTTGTGCACATGCATTAGGAATTTTAATGTTATACATGTTACACTTTAAATGTTAAAATTTAAATGCTCATCATTTCAGCTGCTATAATAGTTCAAGCAGAAACAGACAACAGTCGAGGAGGCAGAGAAAATGTTACAGCAGGCATTACTATGTTTTTACTGTCCCCATGGGCAGCATACAAAACATACACATTTTAAAGACATCAATTCAAATCTATGTATAAGATGCTCCTGTGGAATATAAATTAAGATATTTTGGGATATTTATTTATTTATTTATTTTACCAACATTCTTCAAAATATCTTCTTTTGTGTTCCACAGAAGAAAGTTTTAGAACAAAATGAGTGTGAGTAAATGATGACAATTTTAATTTAGTGGGTTAACTATACCTTTAAGAGAGTAGTCAGTGTAAAGGACAGTCTGCATCTCAAATAAAATTTATGGCAGCAGATTAAAAAATGTTATTGTAACATGACCCTTAGATTAGAAAATATAGGAAATATTCTGTTTGTACCACACTTGCTGATATGCCGTACAAGTAGTTGCTGTACAATATTGTATGAGTCAGATTTAAAGGTAAGAGAGCGAGCTTGAAATTTTAATATGACACCATAGTTGATAACTATAATACACTTTACCCAGTTAGCATACCTGTCACTGATATAATATCATAACATCTTGATTTGATCATATAACCCACAACACATTTGTTAGTTATCATAACTCAAGAGGATTAACATAGCTTTAAACAAGTTTTAATTCATATTATATACTGATGTAATGCCTTGCTTCCCAATGATTATATAAGACAACTGTGATAGAAGATGAGCATGCCATATACAAACTCTGGGATCAAAACATTTAACAAAGAGAACATGGGCATGCTTATAGTCCTCAAAGCTGCACAAATAACACTTAATGAAACATCTCCACATTAAACAAAGACATTTTCTCACTTCGCATTTTTCCCTGATAATTAAAAACCATTTGTGAAGAGTAACTCCATTCATAACATTTCAAAGGCTTTTGCTTCAAAGTGGATTCGTAATTGAGAGTTAATGTCAAGTTTAGGCTTATAAACCAGGGTTAGGCGTTTCTACACCATTTTTATTCACCTATCATTTCCCTCTAATTTTAGAGATAATATATGGGTACGGCTAGGTTTAGGGGTAGGAATAGGATTAGGACTATGTTTTTGGAAATTAATGTTGTTCCAGGATCAACAAAAGATTCAGAAACATGTCTTACTCGGCAAAATCACAGCAACCTGTTGGGCAGGTTTGAACCAAATGCAATGATTGGACAAACATTATATATATATATATATATATATATATAACATTGGCCTACTCTACTTGAAATTTCACTGGATATTTGTTTTTATTCATATAAAATGGCTGCTGCTGCTGCTTCATGGCATTCATATATTTTTGGAAGCATTTCATTTTCAGACTTTTGCTTACGCCAGCTTTCAAAAAATGAAATACAAATCACAAAGACAACTAAAACATTCCACTGCTTCTTCTACCACCAAATTATTTAGATGATGAATTTAAACACTGGCATTTGCAACAAAGCAAATTCTCACACCCCTGTATCCTGCATTCCACTGTACCAGGGATCATCCCACTCACACGCAAGTCCCATCATTATCCCTAGTTAGGTCTTTGGAAACCTCTTTTTTGTGGGCAGAGCTGCTGTGAATGGTTTTATGTATGCATATTTTGCAGGTGCCTGCAATGTTTCACCCAGAGAAAGTGGGTTTACAGTAAAAAGAGCCAAGGTCATGCAGAAGAGAGCCTGATCTCTGCTGTGAAAGATCGTGGTGGACCTGTGAAGTTTTGGGGCTTTTTATCTTCTGAAGGCCTTGGTAATCTTGCTGGGATACTGCGTGCCATAGAAATAGATTTCAGATCAAAATCTGTCTGTCTCTGCCTGGGGGTTTAGATTTTTTTCACAAAACCAAGATTTTGCCACATGTATTCCAGTTTTCTGACTGTGAATTTCAATATCCATAAGTGAGGACCAAGGAGAGATTTTGTGTGGTCTGATGGTCTTCGTTCACTTAATAATTGTTCTCTCTTCTCATCCATTACACTATATAATAGAAACTGTAATCTCATGGAAAGGTATGGTCTAAATTCATGATGCCATCAACTGTGACACCAAAGACTTTTTTGCTGTCTGACATGATTCATTATGATTCCAATTCCCATTTGTGAGAATTATGTATTTCTACAGGTTGAAAATTGAAAACCGTGTCTTCACTATAACAGATTACCATGGCAACAAAATTGTTGTGAATTCTAGTTCTTTGAATGTCATTAATTATAAAGTATGTGCCACTTCTGTGATATGTTAGCATAGATCGGTTATTGATGAACAGTGAAGCATGTAATTTGACTATAATTAGTGAAAAATAGAATGCCTCTATTAATGAGACATGTTCATTAATGATCAATAAGATTTCAGGATATCATTCTTCTTTGTGTGTAATACCTCTTCGGAAATACATTAGGGCAGTGGAAGGACGTTTACATAAAATGTAATCTAGTACAAGTTATTTTAGCTTCTCTGTGTGTTTATGCTTACGGTTTCTTATGTGCAAGTGGAAAAAGCACCAGACAGACAGGAAATGGATCTGTGACAAAATGCTGCAGCTTGGAGCTAAGATTAGAAATTCATCTGTCTACAATGAAATATTCAAGCACACATGGCCCAGTCAGTGGCATGACTGAAATGATGGCTGTCTGAACTACACTGAACAATACTGGGGCCATACATCCAAAAGTTTAGTCCAACCACAAGTCCTAGGTCACAGTGAAACTTTGCTATTAAATCTGAGCCAAGGGCATGAAGCGCTTGCACATGTAAACAGCTTCTGAGTAGTTTACGGGGTTCTGACTTGGGTCAGCACCTACTGCACATAACAAGTGATATATGAAGGCACATATAGGCCTTTCTGACAACTGCATGATATGTTTAAAAATCAGTAGCATCCTTTCACAGTCCTTGCAAACCAAAAAAGAAACATAAAAAGTCAGTAGACACTTAAGGGTCAATTTTCCGAGACTTTAAAATCAGAGGAAGGGACAGTCCAATTTGCATGCTTTAAGATGATTTAGTAGTGACCTTCAAAGTGTAGAAAAAACCCTGCGCAACAAATATGGAATGTGAAATGTCAGAGTGATTAGAGAAGATGGCTCCTTAGTTGCACACAAAGTTGGTGCTGTTCTCAAAAATTAGACCGTTTTTAGCAGCTCCTGTACTTTATAATGCCTAAAATCAGCTGCCATGACCCCAGACTAAACAATAACTCTAGAGATGAACAGAAATAAAAAGAAAAGAAGTGAACTTGAACTGTGGGAATGACTCCAAACTTAAAAAGTTTGAAATGTCAGGGAGTGCTTTCGAAACAAGTTTTTTAGAGGTTATGGAATAGGCAGGGATGGAAGTTTAATGGCTGGGGTTAAACTTGTGGTGTAATATCCGACCATGTACACATCATTATATGGATAAAAGGCTGCCTTCCGAGGCAATACACTATTATTAACCAGTTTAACCATAGGTTTAACATACTATTGTTATTCCTGTTTTAAAAGAGCATTTTAAAATAATTTTGTTCACATACACGCCATGTTCAAATTACAGGGGGGCAATAAGGATGTACCCCAATAGTTTCAGTCAAAGCCCCCCACCCCCTAAAATCAGGTCTAGGCGGTTGGTGGCCATTTAATTGAGTCATTAGGAGTAGGAGTGTAAGGATTTTAATTATTATTATTATTCTGCCTTAAAACTGATCGTGCAAATCAAACTGTAAGGCCTAGAGACTTGAAACTTAACCAGATGGTAGGTCTCAATTTGGGGAAAGATTGACGATGGGGCCAGTAAGGGGGGCTGCAGTGATTGAAAGCATGAAATGTCTAAACCGTTTGTTGTAGACTCAAGGGTCTTATATCATTGGAACGTTGTGTATAAAAAATAAAAACTACTTTTGTGAACTAGTACTACATTTTTCGTCCGATCGGAACCAAACAGTGCAAAAAGATTATTATGAATATTAATAAAAAGTTGAATTTTCAATTTACCGTCACTAAAGGGCACCAACACATTCAAAATGGGCTGGGAGACTTTTACTAAAATAACTAGAACTCTTTAACAGAATGAGATATTTTCACCAAACACAGTACACACATATAAGAGCTCAATCTGAGGTCACAGTAAAAAAATAATAAATAAAAAAAATCGCAGGGGCTGGCCACTTGCTGGCACTATAACACGGGGGGGAAAACCCCCCGAAAACAGCTAAAACTACACAACTGTTAGACTCTCTGTCCAACCTACCATGATAATCTATGAGGACATTGGCAAAGTAAACAATTGTATATTACATGACATTTCATACATACACTTGAACTTCATATGTTAGATCAACTTTGCCTCAAGAACTACTGCTGTGAATCAAAGCGTTCATTAAATATTTGTGAATATTTAAAAAAAAAAAAAAAAAACTTTTGCAAACTAGTCCTAGGTTATGTGTGAGCACGTTTAATGGACTTAACATGGAAAATGTGCCTTGCTTTAGTGGAGATCACTGGTAGAAAAACTAAAAACAAACACTAAATGAAAGTAAGCCGATGAGTGGTCTTCTGCTGCCATCTACTGGGTATAATTCTATTAATTAATTTAATTCTTTTCACAGGTTTTGCTTCTGGATTCAAATTTAGACATTATAAAATCACTATTATAACATTTACAATCACATTTTGTTGAAGTCCATCACTTCATTTGTACTAAAGTATCAGCTTTGACAATTGTGCCACATTATGATTAATGTGTAACCTGAAAATGGTGCTATAAAGAGGAGACTTGCACTAAGCATTTTAATGTCTCTCATTTATTTCAAATATCTGTATCTATATCAAAATGTGCATGCATATGTGTGTATATTTTCTTTAACCATTTCATTTATGTGTGTGTGTGTGTGTGTGTGTGTGTGTGTGTGTGTGTGTTAAATGTATTAACCAGAAATTGAAATTGTTCAGATTACAAGTAAAATAGTCAGTTTGGTAACATTTACAGTGTCCTTGTTACACGCGATACATTTAGTTACTATAGCAATAACTATAAATTATAAGTATAATTACATGCACCTGACCCTAAACCAATTCTAATCCTACAGTAAGTACATTTAATATTAATATTAAAATTAATATTACTCAGTATTTAAATCTATAATTGCACTGTAACAAGGACACCTTTAAGGGGTCATGAACTGCATTTTTAAAAATATATATAATGTTCTCTGAGGTCTACTTATAATGTTATCAAGATTTTTACATTAAAACATAATTTAGAAGTAATAGGATATGTTATATCCTGTTTTTGACCCTCTCTTTCAAACACTCCATTTTGATAGACATGCTTGCATTCAAGACTTGGAAGTAAATGCCCACTGCTATGATTAGGCAACAGTTTTGCATATTAGAGCAGCATCACAACTTTTTATATATTTTTTTTCATCCACGCTACAGTATAAACAGTTAGTACATATCAAACTATCTGTAACAGACAAAGCAATAGTGACACATGGTAAAAACATTGTTACTCACACTTGTGTGTTGCGACATTGCTGTCGGATCCAATATCATCACTGCATCATATTTTATTTTCAATCTCTCTCTGAAAAGCCTGCACCAAACAGTGTCTTGTTTAAAAATGAATCTGCAGTAAAATGAAGCAAACAAACAAGCAGTGTCTTAGTGACACAATCTGGAACTTCGTTAAAAATAAAGTTCATCCACAAGGCACTGCAAAATGCCTTGTAATACTCAGAGGCATCATTTTATGCTGGAGTAATCCTGTGTTTTTGGACTGAGTCCAAGTTTTGAGTTCTGAAACGTACTTTTAAGATATTTTTATAGTATGACGTCTTATATGTCAAAGGATCAAGAAAATTTTGATTTATCAATGCATGATCCCTTTAAAATAAAGTGTAACTGTTCAGTCTGATGTTGTATAAACAGGAGCTGATTTTCTCTGTACTAAGTTTGAATATTGCAGCTGCCTTGGAAACAGATTCCTTATTT
Source organism: Elopichthys bambusa (assembly GCA_037101425.1). Lineage (NCBI taxonomy): Eukaryota > Metazoa > Chordata > Actinopteri > Cypriniformes > Xenocyprididae > Elopichthys > Elopichthys bambusa. The sequence continues at coordinate 14,166,707 of CM074432.1, read as the reverse complement.
ATGCACACCTTTCAAATCCCCCTCACACCCCGCCTCTAAGGAAACACAACCCCATAGCCGAGAAAACACAACAGCATAACTGAATCACAGCCTGCTTTCTGATCCAAATCTCATTGTAAATAACATTATTAAGGAATTTAAATAGACATTTATGATCTTGTTAGAGTTAATTCACAGAGACAAATAATGTCACAAACAGATTGGTTAGACCATTAATTACTTAGATTTTTTGATGACACAACTTGACAGCTGAAACTAACAAAAGTTTTTTTGTTTTTTTTTTTAAACTTGAGCAGTATATTTTCTAAAAGGGTCGCTTTTGTCAGATGTAGTTTTTTTCTGGCAATTAGTTCTCCTCACACACTGGAATAATGCAATTATAGGGTTATTTGCTGTGATGGATCACATATATAGTTGTCAAGATGAACAATTATCTAGTGCAATAAAGTGAGATAAATAAATTATTGCAAACTAATTAGGAAGTTTGTATTTTGAGCTAAGAGGGAAATGAGTTTTGTGTGTCTGGTAATCCTGATTAAGATAAGGAAGGAGTTAAGATAAAGAACCATATCACTTGCAGTTTTCATCTTAACATCTTTCCTCTGGTTTTTAGAAAACAACCATGCTTTGTGTTAAGACGTGTCCCCAAACTATTGAAACTGCAAAAAACAACAACAAAAAAAACAAACAAACATATAAACAGAAAACATCTTTACATTGTAGGGATGGCTCGATACCACAATTTTGGTACGATACCAGAATCTAGTACCTCTGTATACTAAATCGATACCATAGGTGACTAAGCAGTCTGAAAAGATAAATGAATTAAAAACAATTTTAAGAACACTGTATGACACTCTGTAGTAACAAATGTGTTGCTTGTTTTCAAGCATAAATATATAAACAACATAAACAGCACTTCTCAGTGCTCCATACTCAATAAAACTGACATAATACTATTAAAAAAAAATTTAAAAAAAATTTATGATTGAACTATTATTGAATTGCTATTATTGAATTATTAAAAAAAAGTGCAATCTTCCTAATAAAAGGTAACACATTACACAGAACAAGTGGTAGATCCATTAGTTTGCATTTACGCTCAAAGATTTAATACACAGATCTATTTTGAAACACAGTATCAGTTGTTTTGGAGTCAATCCACCATTTAAATAAAGTCGTCAATCCAGAAACTTTGAAATGTGCAGTTAGCAGCATGGCAAAGGTATTTTATATACAAAAAGCAAACAAAGAGCTCTCCCATTGTGATCACTGAAGATCAGCGCTGCCACCTTACTGACTTACCGTGTTTTTATTTTATTTTTTATAATAAAAGGATGTGCAAAAAGTGCCTTAGCTGAACTCTATGAGCTTGCTCTAAACAGAAAAGTTTTCAGCGGTGTTGAGTGGATTCAGTGCAACTTAAACCCTTACCCGTCTGGGTCACACTTTAGATTAGGGCCCAATTCTCACCAGTAACCAGTGGTGGCACTAGGCCGGGGCTTGAGCCCCACCAGAAATGTGCTTAGCACCGGCACATAAAATAAAGAGAAAATGTAGTTTTCCATCTAAACATATAGATTAATGTGTTAAACAAGCGTCTTTGACCGCATCTCCTCTGTTTTTTTCAGTTTCTCGCGCCGTGTTTTAAAACGCCATGTCGAGTTCAGCTTCTGAAAACACATCACCGACAACCTGCGCTCTTTTCCACGTTTCTTCATTAAGGGCCCGTCCACATGGAGACGAGTTTAGCTGTATACGCAAAAAATCATATAGGCATTTTATCCAGAAGGTGAATCCGCTATTTTTTGAAACCAGGTCCCAGAGTGGATAAATCTGAAAACAACAGCCTTGCATTTTCTTGTGTACAGCCAATCCATATATTTTGTGAAATTATGATGTCATCACCCCATGTGTCGACCCTAATCAGACACCGCTAACAGCACAAAACAGCAATATCAACAACAATACCGGACTATAGCTTGTGTTCGTGCTGCAGAAGCTACTGAGCCTATTAACTTTACTAAAATAAAGTCTTATTCTGCTTAGTGTATCCCTGTGGCAGAATTACAGCACCACATCTGATCTGGCATGTATACTACATTGTTTTGAGTCAGTTTCAGTGGTTCTGTGTGTACGCAGATATTTCTTGAGACAAGAAAAAAAAAAAGATTGGATAGGGAAAACTCTGGCTTCGTGTAGATGTAGTTCAGGATGTATAGACGTATGTACGCCTACAGTATATGTCTATGAGACTGTAGTCGACAAGTTTTAATAAACCGAGCTGAGAAGGTAATAATAAAGGTGTTAAGCAAAATTGATAGGCTACTATGCTTGGTAACTGTGTCCATTTTTCTTAATGAGACCTTGTAAAGTATAGTTTAAGGTAAAATGGAAAATTAAAAAAAGTAAAATGCAATCATTGCAGGGTATTAAAGTTATTAAGTTATTGATATACATTATTTTTTTCTTAGCACCCCCTTTGAACTGTTAAGTAACTAACTATTAACTACAACTTTTGCCTCAATAAACTCCTAATTACTGCTTATTAATATTATTTTATTTTTTTATTTTATAAAATTATATTATTATTTTTTATTTATTTATTTTTTCAAAAATATCTTCATATGTGTTCCACGGAAGAAAAAGTGTCATGAGGATGAGTAAATGATGACAGAATTTTTAATTGTCAATAAAGTATTCTTTTTAAATTATTGTTCAGCACAAACACACATTCTATGGGGTGATAGTTTTTAGAATTGCAAATTGTGCTTTTGCGAAAACTAGTGTTGCACTATTGCTGCCCATAGAAAGTAGATGGTAAACAGAATTTTGCATGTCATGGTATTTTAAATAATATCTGGAGTATCTGGTATCTGGATTGCAGTGGGGCAGTGATGCCAAGGTCCCAGTAAAGTACGCCTAATCGCAGTAGTCTGCTGCATTATCCACAACCAAGCACTCAGAAATGGTCCATAAGCGAGGGAATTGTCAACTAAATTCAAACTGCAAATTGGCCATTCCATTATTTACATAATTCCTTTAATGGATCAGTTGCTAAAAATGCAAAATGCTCCCTCCGTGACCAAACCAAAAATCAAAACATATAAAACTAAAATAAATGTGCTTCTGAACAATGTTAGGAAAAAGAAGTTGCACCTCTATCCAGCTCACAGCACGTCCAGCTGGGAATGAAGTGCTTCGATTTCATAAATCATAACACCGAACATATGCCCAAGCTGCATGAGTGTGTGCTTTCATCTTCTTCAGCCACTTTTCTTCAACACTTCTTATCCAAAATAAACGCGCAGCAGAAAGAGGTAGTCACATCTCATACTTGTTTGCTTCCAAACAGAAGGCTTAAGGTTGCATGGAGCTGGAGCTGGATGGGAAGTTGGCTAGTGGAACGATAACTGTGTGCGCGTGTTTACGTGTGTAACGGCGTGGGTGGGGGCGGGTCACTCGGTCACGTCCGAACTCAAAGGAAGTTGATCACTGCCGGCTTATCGCAGGCCGAGCCAGGCCACCCCTTGCGAATTAAAGGAGAAATAGTATCTTGCTCACTCATTTTTCAACCTCCCAGAGAAGCGGGAGAGCCCTGTATCCTTTCTTTCTCATCCGCTGCTGTTCAGCAGAGATAATCCAGGGCCCATTCTAGGCTGCTGAATCCATCTTACTCCAGGAGGTGGACCAGAGTCCTTGGCTCCAGCGAGGTCATTGCTTTTACGAATCTGCCTGAGCACACACACACACACGCATGCACACACACACATTTGTTTTTGTGAATTGTGGGGACATTCCATAGGCGTATACTGTACAAACTGTATTTTCTATCACCCTACACCAACCCTACCCCTAAACCTACCCATCACAGAAAACTGTGCACATTTTTTTAATTAAAAAAAAAAAAAAAAAACACAGTTTAGTATGTTTTTTAAGCCATTTGGTTTACGAGGACACAGGAAGTGACCAGACATAATAAAGTTCTCACATTATTCTTCTGGAGCAATCATTTTATTAGCAAATATGCCCCTACTCAATGGTCGATGTCACATTCAAAATTACTATGCTATGTTTGGTGTAAAATGCAAATGCCCTCATGTTTTGCCACAGGACAGCAAATATGATAGTAAAAGTAATATTTGGAGGAATGTAATATGAAGATTGTACAAAGTAACATTTATTTTTAATAACACTGATAAAGCAAATAGCATGACAGCATAATCATAGATATCTAACCTGATCTCATGGGAAAATGTAACTATGTTACGAGATGGTGATTTTGTATGAATTCTTCTTTGTGAACTGTAGGCTACAAAAACATACTAGAATGTTTATTAGAGAAAAAAAAGTAAGCATAAAGTTCCACCCCTAACCTGACCCCTAAACATTCCCATCATTGGGGCGTAAGCAGATTGTATGAAAACATGAATTCATACAAATTAGCCATCAATTAGCCAAAATGTAAAATAATTATGAATTGCCATGAGATTGTGTTGTAGTCATCTATAGGGCTTTTCACACTGCGCTTAATCCCGGGTTGTCGCCATTCCAAAAACCACTTTTAACCCCGGGTAAAGAAGCATTTCACACATGTAATTTAGATGTGGGATTAGCACCACTTTTTACCCGGTGTTATGAAACCCTGCCCTGGAGCAGCTTCTGTGGTGTTAACTTCGCATTGCGGTGCCAAACTTTTACAGTGTGAAATGATGCGGTGATAGAATGTTACAACTAGATGCTTAGCAACCGACAACCAATTGCGTGCCTTCACGCACTTTGGGCAGTCACGGGAACACTGTGTGATGTATAAACAGTCGTTTCTGCGTATGATAGTAAAAATGTCAAACGGTGATGGAAAATGTGACAATTGGAGTGAAGAAAAGACCATCATTCTTACCTTTATAGTACGAAAAGTACTCAGAAAAGAAACGTCTCATGTTATGTTTGTAACCATGGTTCCCTGAGAACAGGGAACAAGACACTGCGTTTAACACGCTTTGGGAAACGTCATCACGTGAACCGGTGTCTGAAAGCAACTATCAAATCTCACCAATCCTATTGGCTGGCAATAGCCTATGACGTCATTATAGACGTGTATAAAGGAGTGCCTAGAGTCAGTACCTACGTCTGAAGGGACTGTTCAGCAGGCAGCCCTGATGCATGGCAGGAAACGCAGTGTCTCGTTCCCTGTCCCATGGTTACATACGTAACCTGAGACGTTCCCTTTCGAAAGGGAACTCTACACTGTGTTTGACACGCTTTGGGGAACGATATACCCACGCCGCCATGCTTGAGGGGAGTGCATGCCAACAAAAGGCTAGACAAAAATCAGAACTAGCAGCTTTAATTGAAGTGCCACTCTCCCTATGGGTCAAACATAGGCTGTCAGTGACAGCACTCCCTATGGCCAACAGCCCAAGCTATAAGCCTCAAAGAGGCCTTCCACAGAAGGCCTACCAAGGCCGCTCAAAGGCTTCTGGGACCAAACTTCTTTTCCGCAGAAAAGAGGGTACCTCTAAGGGAATGTAGCCAGGGGGCCCAAAGGAACCCTAGCCACTTGTCAGGGGAACAAAGTCAACCCTAAATGCCACCAGGGAGGTCAACCTGGTCTAAATAAAGCAACCTAGTCTTGGCCAACAACCTGTCTGATCACAGTCTCAAATCACATTCTTCAGAGAAGATATCCAGTAAGAGTGACTGAAAAAAGGCAGTAACTAACTCAGACCAGAGCGTAGAGAGGGGCATCCTGGAGAGCAGGACTCAGCTTAGTGCCTTTTACCCTTACCAATGCGTCAGCTAGTGGCAATCTTCAAGCTCTAAGGGAGCCATAATTAGAACCAAACTCTCCAGTGAGGTTAACTATTTAGCTCAACCTGAGTTTGATTCTATTCAACACATTCCAACAGGCAATGAACTCAGTAAAACACTTAAACTCTTTAAGGAGGAGTACAAACTACGCCAACATGCTCTGAAAGAAGCCCAAACAGGGCCTACTACTCCAGAAAGACACAGACATCAGCCAGTGGCAGTATCAAAATAAACTAAACATACCACCAAGCAATGTACTCAGTAAAAGACATTTTACTCTTTAAGCAAGAGGAGTACAAACCTACGCCATCATGCTCTTGAAGGAGGCCCAAACGGGGCCTGCGACTCAGAAAGACATGGGCGTCAGCTAGTGGCAGAATCTAAGCTCTAAGGGAGCCAACATAGAACCAAACTTATGTAGTGAGGTTAACTACTTAGCTCAACCTGAGCTTGATTCTATTCAACACATTCCAACAGGCAATGTACTCATTGTACATTGTACTCAATGTACTCAGTAAAACACTTAAACTCCTTAAGAAAGAGGAGTACAAACTACGGCAACATGCTCCGAAAGAGGCCCAAACAGGCCTACTAGTCCAGAAAGACACGTCGTCAGCCAGTGGCAGTGTCTAAGCTTTAAGCGAGCCTAATCTAAGAACCAAACTACCAAGTGAGGTTACCTAGCTTAACTCAACCTGAGCTTAAAACTACACATTCCAACAGGCAAAAACACTCTTTATCCTTAAAGAAAGGGGAGTACAAAGAATACAGGTGCTGGTCATATAATTAGAATATCATCAAAAAGTTGATTTATTTTACTAATTCCATTCAAAAAGTGAAACTTGTATATTATATTCATTCATTATACACAGACTGATATATTTCAAATGTTTATTTCTTTTAATTTTGATGATTATAACTAACAACTAAGGAAAATCCCAAATTCAGTACCAAATTCAGTAAATTCAGTTAAGAATATTGTGAAAAGGTTCAATATTGAAAACACCTGGTGCCACACTCTAATCAGCTAATTAACTCAAAACACCTGCAAAGGCCTTTAAATGGTCTCTCAGTCTAGTTCTGTAGGCTACACAATCATGAGGAAGACTGCTGACTTGACAGTTGTCCAAAATACAACCATTGACACCTTGCACAAGGAGGGCAAGACACAAAAGGTCATTGCAAAAGAGGCTGGCTATTCACAGAGCTCTGTGTCCAAGCACATTAATAGAGAGGCGAAAGGAAAGAAAAAATGTGGTAGAAAAAAATGTACAAGCAATAGGGATAACCGCACCCTGGAGAGGATTGTGAAACAAAACCCATTCAAAAATGTGGGGGAGATTCACAAAGAGTGGACTACAGCTGGAGTCAGTGCTTCAAGAACCACTACGCACAGATGTATGCAAGACATGGGTTTCAGCTGTCGCAATCCTTGTGTCAAGCCACTCTTGAACAACAGACAGCATCAGAAGCGTCTCACCTGGGCTAAAGACAAAAAGGACTGGACTGCTGCTGAGTGGTCCAAAGTTATGTTCTCTGATGAAAGTAAATTTTGCATTTCCATTGGAAATCAGGGTCCCAGAGTCTGGAGGAAGAGAGGATAGGCACACAATCCATGTTGCTTGAGGTCCAGTGTAAAGTTTCCACAGTCAGTGATGGTTTGGGGTGCCATGTCATCTGCTGGTGTTGGTCCACTGTGTTTTCTGAGGTCCAAGGTCAACGCAGTCGTATACCAGGAAGTTTTAGAGCACTTTATGCCTCCTGCTGCTGACCAACTTTATGGAGATGCAGATTTCATTTTCCAACATGACTTGGCACCTGCACACAGTGCCAAAGCTACCAGTAACTGGTTTAAGGACCATGGTATCCCTGTTCTTAATTGGCCAGCAAACTCGCCTGACCTTAACCCCATAGAAAATCTATGGGGTATTGTGAAGAGGAAGATGTGATATGCCAGACCCAACAATGCAGAAGAGCTGAAGGCCACTATCAGAGCAACCTGGGCTCTTATAACACCTGAGCAGTGCCACAGAATGATCAACTCCATGCCATGCCGCATTGCTGCAGTAATTCAGGCAAAAGGAGCACCAGCTAAGTATTGAGTGCTATACCTGCTCATACTTTTCATGTTCATACTTTTCAGTTGGCCAAGATTTCTAAAAATCCTTTCTTTGTATTGGTCTTAAGTAATATTCTAATTTTCTGAGATACTGAATTTGGGATTTTCCTTAGTTGTCAGTTATAATCATCAAAATTAAAAGAAATAAACATTTGAAATATATCAGTCTGTGTGTAATGAATGAATATAATATACAAGTTTAACGTTTTGAATGGAATTAGTGAAATCAACTTTTTTATGATATTCTGATTATATGACCAGCACCTGTATATACTGCCATGCTATGAAGGAGGCCAAAGTCTGGCCTACTACTTCAAATGATCACAGCAAAAACCTGTGGCATTGCTAGTTCTAAGTGAGCAAAACTCTGACTAAACATCTACCAACAAAACTTGTGATACACCAAGCTATTGTGCTCTGAAGGAGGCGCAAACAAAGCCTTCTACTCTAAACAACACAATCAACATCTTGTGGCAGTATTCAAACTCTAAAGGGAGTTACATAAGAACCAAACTGAATAGTGACGTTCAAAAACAAACTCAACCTGAGCTATGCATTCCAACAGGCCATATACTCAGTAAAGAACACTTTTTACACTTAATAGCAAGGGGAGTACAACCTTAGTCACCATGCTCTGAAGGAGGCCAGCACAAAGCTTACTACTACAGAAAACAGGCGCTAACATGTGGCAGCAATAGAGTTAAAGGGCTCACATTGTGTAGGGCAAAATAGAACTAGAGCATTAACGACCCTGAGAAACAGGGAAATGCTTCACTTTTCATTCATACTACCCTGAAATTGTGAATTTCAAGGGTTGGCGCTTTTTACCAAAGACAGAGACATCTGTACTGAACCCTAGGGAACAGAAGCTAAAAGAAAGCTAACACTGTTTCCCTCAAGCTTGAATCTTAATTCAAGGGAACTGATTACCTCTCTCAATTCTTTCTTTTTCCAGAGTCCCGCCTTCTCTGGGACCTACCCGGAGGAGGAGGAGGTGCCCGAGAAGTGATACTGGACTTCTGGCCCTGTCTCCGATCCTCGGATCGGGACAGGCCAGGACCTCCTGTCTGTCTGGGCCCAGAATCGGATCCGAGCGGTAAGCAGGTTAAAAACGCTGCCGCTGATCCAGATCCTTCAGCAGATCAGACTGGTAATGCCTATAACACTGCCATCGTGTGTGTGGCAGCACCAGTCTGACCCGCTGCCGCGTATGCCCTGCCATTCAAGCAAGATGTCAAGCCGTCCGTGTGCGATCCCTTTCTTAATGCACTCTCATGGCAGCTGCAGCCTGCCAGAGGTGCGCTCCATAACCTAAACAGCTCCGTATACACGGGGCAGGGAGGCTTTGAGGTTTCAAAATGAGATTTGATAGTTGCTTTCAGACACCGGTTCACGTGATGACGTTCCCCAAAGCGTGTCAAACGCAGTGTAGAGTTCCCTTTCGAAAGGGAACTTGATATTACAGTCAGCAATTTGTAATATGAGGACGCACAATGCTAGAGCATTTATATAAACGTGTCACGTGCTGTGTTTGTCCAGTCAGTAACACTGACACCGCAAATATGCAGATAAGAACTTTAACCCGGGGTTTAGGAATGTGCAGTGTCAAATGGTAGCTTATGAATACCCAGGATTAACTGTCAACCCAGGGTATAGTATGAGCAGTGTGAAACGTGAATAAAGATAACCCAGGATTCTGTTTACCAGGGGTTTAGAAAGACCCAGGGTTAACTAGCTATTTCAAGTGTGAAAAGCCCTTATGGGTACAATATGCATCACTGAATACCTCTGTTTTCACAGACCATGCTACAATGCAAATGCAGTTTAAATTTTTTTATGCAATTTATCCATTTGAGAGCGTCTCCAAAAGCTCAATTTTTGCAGGACAAAAAGCTGCAGTGTGGATGGAAGGTCAAAAGAAAAAAAAAAAAAAAAAGAGAGAGAGAAAAAGATGCGTTTTCAAATGTGTTTAAATTAATGTAGACATAGCCTAAGTTTTAATGAATTAAATATCAAGTGTGTGTGTGTGTGTATGGGGACAAAAAGGATTTTTTTTTTTTTTTTTTTTTGGTCCCCATGAATAGAAGAGCTAATAAATCATCCTAAGTGATGTTTTTTTATAATGTAAAAATGCAGAAATTTTTTTCTGTGATGGTAGGTTAGGGGTAGGGGTATACAGTTTGTACAATATAAAAATCATTATGTCTATGGAATGTCCCCATAAAACATGGAAACCCAACATGTGTGTGTACTATACCATCCTCACTACACGTACTTTGATGTGCACATGGAAGACAAATACCAGGTGTTGTTAGGTTGCAGGGTATCTCATTTGAACGTCGTCTTTATGCCTGGTGTTCATTTATGTATCTAGGAATAAACTCCAGTGTCTCATTATGAAGCTTTGAATCACATGAACACTGTATAATGCTCACATATAATGAAAGTGTGTCTCAGCTGTCTCAGCTGCATATATATGAAACATGAATATTATATCCCTGTGTCTGCATGCATACATTGGACAGTATTTTTTAAAAGATTAATAAAGAATCCATGGTAAAAATGAACATGAAAAAGTAACTGCAGGGTTAAATAATTATTTTAATTAATTAATTGGAAAGGGTACTTTTGGAGACAATAATCAAGATAAGATAGCAATTTAGCAACCATCAAACAGAGAAAGAGTTAAACCTCTTTTATCCTCAGAGATTTTGCATTACATATAATAAATAACAACTGGAAAGGAATTGTATACTGGATTATCAGTTAGGTAAAAACAGACTGTAAATAATAAATGTTTTATAAAAAATATTTAAAAAACTGCAAGTAAACAAATCAATACCCCTTTGTACATGTGGATAGCATTTACCATATCAACAAAAAAAAACAATATTATAATGTTTTGTATTTTTCAGTTCTCTGTAAACATTGCAAGTTTATTCATGGCGGTAGTGCAGCTTTAATTTATCTGCTTAAAACAGATCAGATCATTTAGTGTTTTATGTAATTTTAAGTTAATTTAGATTGGGACATGACAAAAAAGTGATGATGGTAATGATGTCTGAGTGGGTGAGTTGTTTACTTAGTAATAAGTCCATTAGTTTCCATCAGTCTGATGCACTCAGGCCAGTTTGCACACCTGTAATGAACATATTTTCTAACATTTTTGTATTCATTGCTTGTAATGAAATGGGGTAAAGCGTCAAATGTTTAAGGATTTGTCTAAAAATCATGTTGTCCAAGTGTTCTCATCGGAGTAGTGGGGTAGGCAAAGTTTACAGAAAAGTTTGAGGTAAATAAGAATACAGTAATAGAAATAAAATTAAATAAAATTTAAGTTACAGAAGCTTTAAGCTAAAAGTGTTATAACCATCCATAGATTCCTCTACATCTGTAGGTGTTTTTTTTTTGTTTTGTTTTTTGTCGATAATGTATCGGTAGGTCAATCAATATTGGATTTTTCAGATATGATAATAATGTGTTTAAAGAAAGAAAAAAGATTACAATATTAAAATATATATTGAATGTTACATTATACATCAACATTATACACTACACAAATAATACATTAAATTCCAGTTTGTTTTTCACCAAACACTACTGTATACCCCCAGAAGACTTGAAATAAACGGCATGTGTCGCATGCACTGTATAAAATGACCGTGATTTTAACAATACAAAAAAAAAAAAAGTAAAAATGCGACAGTGAAAAACAGTTAATTGGTTTACAGTACGTTTCCGTACTATATACTATATTTTGGTACATTTAATGCAATTTTATGGTAAAATACCATTAAATTTACGGTTTTTGGAAGTGAAAAATAATTCATTGTATAATTTACAGTGAAAAACCGTATATTGACATTGCCACTATTCCCTGCGTGACACTTCACATTTGATGTATTTACGCTGAAATAACTCTGTTTCTTTTTAGTTTTTTTTTTTTTTCTAATCAGTTATGTATATTAGTATTTTATGTTACATCTAATGTTGTTCCTTCTATATATTAGTATTGTCCTTCTTAGTTTGTGAAAAAGCTGCTTGTGATGAACTTTGATTCATCATGTGACTCATCGCCACTGTGTTGGTGGTTGTCAGTGTATTACAGTGTTTTGTAAGGTACAAAACAGATATTAGTACTTCAATAGGTTGGTAAATTAACATTATATCAGTTAACGACATACATTTTTGTTTTGTTTTTACCATAAATTTAACAGAATTTTTTTTACAGTGTGTAAAATAAACAGTTATGAACCGTTATGAAATTCAGAACTATGTAAAATACCACATAATATTCAATTTTATTAAATTACACTTGTCTTGCACAAATTTACACAATTCAAGTTCAAATAGTATTGTCATATTTCTAGCTCCATACTGTCCCGTAAAACCTAAAACTACTGTATTTTTTACGGTAAAGTTCTGGCAAGAACAGCTGCCATTTTTTTTTTTTTTTTTTTTTTTTTTTTGGTCCATAGGGCATACGACATTAAAATACCAGGGTGAATAAATTATGACTTAATTTTCATTTTAGGGTAAGCTGTCCCTTTAAGTCTTTCTTTCCTTTGACACAAGGAAACATTAAATTAAATGGCAGATACAGTTTGCAGTTTACAGTTTCTTCTAGGTGGTTAGAAAAGTTTTTGTTTTGTTTTTTGTTTGTTTTTTTGTCAATTTGAGCCAGTCATGCTTAAATAGAAAAACAGAAAGCCTAAAGTAGTAATAGTATGAATTTCTTTCTGCTGGGAGAGAAGCTTCATTTTTCAAATGTTTTTATTTTTAGGTAGTAATTACAATAAGTGATTACATTAAGTATCCAAAACACTAGTACTCTGTAAATGACTGCATTTTAGCAAGTACTCCACAGTATTTTCTTATCAAAAGAACACTTCTTGGTCTTAATTTGAACCTACTTGAGGTTTTTGTAAGTATTGTGTAGTGCTGTTAAAAGCTGCATGCAACTTAAATGAATTTATTCAGTGCTACACAATCACTTGAATGTTGTGCAAAATTATGTCCTCTAAAGCTGGAGCCAGAGTTCTTGCTTGGCTCGGTCCTGGCATCAGGCTGATTCTTGAACAGGACATCAATCCACACAATGTTCCACACAGCCTCCGTCTCATCACAGTGACAAATTAGGAGAGCTGCTAATATCAGACTCAGAGGAAGTGCTCTTGCCAGGCTCCATTGGGAGAGAGCCTGACCGATATTAACAGAGCATCTCCCTGTTCCCTTGCACCATGACGGATGAAAAGCATTCCAAGGGGTGGCACACCATGCGTGTCCCTCTCCATCCTGCCTTCTGGCAGCAAATATCACTTAACCAGGCATCCAGAAATCTCTGATGTTGAGCATTACACCTTACACCAGGTTATGCATCTTTGTGTTGGCCTTGGATACATGGTTTGTGAATGAAGGCCCTGTCACTTTCAGCTTTGTGAATCTGACAATATACAGATTTTGGTTAAGATTCTGATTCATTTCTGTGGTTGTTTTTTAAGGCTGTACAGCATTTAGGCAGTTGAGCTCCTGTCCTAGCAGGTTTCATTACGCTTTTGGGTTCAAACCACAGTACTTTTGTGTCGTAAACATAAGTACCACAATGAGGCAGTTGTTTCATATAGTGAGATATAAATAGATACACTGGGTTTTTAAAGTATTTGTCTCTCTTTAACAGGATTTCTTAAAATCAAACTTAATACTTTTTAAGACTTGCACAAATAAAATGTATATGTTCATACAGAGCAAACAGATACAATCTCAAAATAAATAATTTATTGCAAGTTTTAAAAGACATGTTTTATTCAATATATATGTACTGAAACAATTTTATGAAATTTCAGGCTTTTTAAGGACCCGCGGAAACTCTCTTTAAAGGGGACCTATTATGTACAATTCACTTTTAGAAGGTGTTTGAACACAGATGTGTGTCCACAGCGTGTGTAAACAACTAGCCTATAATGGTAAAAATCCATCCACTCCTTTTTTATAATCCCAATAAATCATAAACAGTCTCTCCAAACGAGCAGTTCCAGATTTCCCCCTACTCTTACTTAAGAGTAGGAGGAAGCCCCGCCCATGACTAGTGACAATCTGCCCTATTAGCATAGACACACCCCTGAGTGAGCCGCAGGTATCGGAGCCACTGTGGACACCGTGGTTAAATTTATGAATTTATGAAGGAAATGTGATAAAGACGAAGTTCGAAGTTCGTAAAGTGTTATATATTTGAGAAAATCATTTTACGCCGGAGAGCTTCACAAACAAGAGTTAGTTCAATGCTGGATTTGCACAAAAGTTTAACATGTCGGTTATTAGTGCTTTCAATCGATTAAAAAAAATAATTAGATTAATCACATTTTTCTTTGATTAATCACAATTAAAAACACTTAGGTTTTTATACATTTTTAACATATTTTATAATGTAATAATTTCACAGTTAATCTCCAAATTAAAACAACATAAAGAAACAACATAAAGACAGTATATTTTAAATACTTTAATGGCATCTTTTTATGAATGAAGGCCAGTATCACTGATAGTAATACTGCTACTGATGTCTCGATGAAAATGATTTTAAACATGAATTATAGCCATTCAACATTACAGTGTAGAAAAATACAGAAATTGTGACAGGACATTCACAGACAGCGCGTTCTCTTTTTCTCTTTTGGCGCGCTTAAATTGTTAAAAGCATTTGCATGAATAAGAGCGTGATCATATATTGTAATGCTAGCCAAAGGATGACAGAACAAACAGATGCTGCGTTAATTGCGTTAAATATTTTTAATAATAAAATGCTTTGACATTTATACTATTTTAAAGTAGTATAAATCTAAGTATGCCAATATATTCTATAGCGGTAACTGACTCTTGTTGGTTCTAGCAATTTGTTGACAGCAAAGCAGCACTTCAGACAAATATGATTTCAACAAATGTAGACATGGCACCATGATGTCGGTCGTACACTGACAGACTGGAACAAACTGATCTATTTACCTCATCCCATCATTAGCATTCCTGTCCATGCATTATCAGCATCAACACCACACTCTTCCTTTCTCACTTGTTTTCATTTGGCATGTTTGTAATTTCAGGGCACTTGCTTGCTTTAGGATGCATTCATCATCTTTCAATGCGCGCACATATATTCTGCTTCTAAGATGCATTAGTGTCCCAATAGTGAAAGAGAGATTTGCATGTAGATTAGGAGAACAGCAAATAGACAAAATTCACGAATTTGGCATGAAATGATTTCAGTTTGAAAAAATGAAGAACAGAGAGATGAAAGACATGGCGAGGGTTTTCTGAATGGGTGGTCCATTAACTTGGGATCATTGAAACTTTTCCCATTTCTCTCTCTGTAACATCTTTAGCAATGTGTCATTGACACATGGTAGGACATCTGGAGGAACATTCACTTTACACTCTACCAGCTATAGAAATCTGAACACAATTACTGTATCTAATGTGCTCCTACTTTAATGTGCTGTATCTCAGGCAGGAGATGGACAGCACAGAGGAATCGCTTCTTCTGAAAAAAACAAAGTTCCTGCCAGTCAGGAATCATCATAATTTCAAGTGTTTTGGTCATGACTTCGTCTTTGGGGTTTTGCATTATAAAGTGTTCCTTTGTATATTTTTTATCATTTGCATTTTTTATAATTACATCAACAGCCTGTGGCCTGTTACACAAAGCTAGCTGAACAAAGGTTTCAGAGTTGACAAAAACAAATAAATCCAGCATGGGTTTATTTTCAGATTCTGCAGGTTCACTACACTCGCTATAAATGTTCTGTCAAAGGGTTTGATCCAGAGTTGTTGTTTTTTTTTTTTTTTATGCCATAAACCAACAATATAATGAGATATATTCTTTCAAAGACACAGCAACTAAGGTAAAATGAAATAACAATGCCGGAGAACAAGAACAAAATTATAACAAACCAAAGGAAAAGGGTGCTACTTTATACATCATATCTGCTTACAATGTTATAAGCTCGAATTGTCTTTTTACTTTTACAATTACACAAAACAGAACAATAAAGCTTGAAATCATTTTTAAAGCAAAAAAAAAAATAATAATAAATTGGTGACTAAAAAGTGACTAACTAATATAATATAACCCAGTAATCAAAAAAATATATTTATTTTTGTATAGGATGTCTTTGTTGTTCCAAATATAATATCTCCTAGGTGAAAAGTTATGCTTATGCCCATGCCATGAGAGCTTGTTTATGAAATTTTGCAAGCTTAACCGGTATTTTTTCGATTGAATAATTACATTTTAATATAAATGAGAGGTCAACCAATTGCTTGAATAGATAGTTGGGAAAGGAGTTCCAAATACTATCTTTATCCTTTAAATACTGAATGAGCCAATTTATTTTAAATACATTGTTTAAAGCATCATAGCTCAAAACCTCTAAACCACCATGATCTTTGGAATTGCATAAAATTTATTTTCTCGGGTAATGAGGCTTGTTTTTCCAAATAAAATCAAAAAGCATTTTATCTAATTGTTTGGTAACTTTAGGGGGAATGTCCAATGATAATGACACATATACTGATTTGGAGATTCCTTCGGCTTTTGACAAAAGCACCTACCCCTGAATTGACAAATCTCTTTGTAACCACATATTAAACTTCTTATTCGTTTTGTTAATAATTGGATAATTGGATTAAAGTTTAAACTATTACACAGATATTCATCTTTACATATAACAACTCCCAGATATGTTACTTGATTTGCAATTGGAATATTACAGAGATTAGTTAAACAACAATCTTCAAGAGGAAACAAAACTAACTTATTCACATTCATTCTTAGCCCTGATACATCTGAAAAATCTTTTATGCATTTCACTGCTTTAATTATTTCATTCCTATCTTTCACAAATCTTTCTGCAAATTGACACAACTTAAATGTTTTTCCTAATGCTGCAATTCCTTGAAAATGTCCTTTTTTGATGTGAAGGGCCATTATTTGTGTTGCTAACAAAAACAAAAAGGGCGAGATCGGACACCCCTGTCTAATCCCTCTACCTATTTCAAATCTACCAGAAGTCCCCCTTGCTAATTTTACAGAACTGGTACATCCTTTGTACAGGGTTTTGATAGCTTTTTGAAAATAACTGCCAAACCCAAAAAAATCAATTGCTTTAAATAAACAGTTGTGTTCTATGGTATCAAATGCCTTGTGAAAATCAATAAAAAAGATAAAACTATCATCTATTCATTGTAGTCTATCATATCAAGGATCAATCTAATATTATTACTAATGTGCCTTCCTTGAATAAATCCAGTCATTTCCTCGTCTATAACATTTTCCAATCCTTTTTTTAGTCTTTTGGCAAAAATTAAAGCAAATCGTTTGGCATCATTATTTAATAGACTAACATGTCTCCAATTTTCTAAATACAGAGTATTTTTGTTTGGCTTTGGAATTAATGTAATAACACCTTGTCTTAAAGGAGTGGGCAATTCCCCCTTTTCAACAGATTCTATGAAGACGGCTAACAAAAAGGGAGCTAACTTATCTCGAAACATTTTATAGAACTCACTAACCAGTCCATCATTACCTGGAGAACGATTATCTTTAAGGTTGCCAATACACTCTTTAACTTCCTCCAATTTTAAATCACCATCACAAAACAATTTAAAATCATCATCAATAACTTTGGCTTTGTCTACAACACTATCCAGAAAGTCATTCAGATCAGGAGATACAAAATTGGAAGTATACAGGTCTTTATAAAACTGAGTAACAAACAGTTTGATCCAGAGTTTATTATTAACTCTGCTGCATGTGCACATAAAAGTGTGACATCTGCAGCAAACAGCCAATCACACAAAACAATAGCTGCGTCTCATTTCAGAGGCTGCGTCCTCCGGAAGTCGCATTTGAAGGCTGCATACATTATTTAGAATGTCTTATTTAAGAAAAGTAACCATAATAAAATTGATGGTTATTCCTCGTGAGGTGCAAAATGCTGTATTTCCTTTTCTTACTTTGCAATTCACAATTCACTTTTCTGCTGAAGATATGGGGCCCAGGCGCCACGCAAGTGTTTTTTGCTAGTTTCAGCCCGACGCAGTTATTATTTTCACATCCTGCGCCACGTTGTTTAAATAGCAAATGCATTTGTGCACCCATTTATGCGCCCATGGACTTGCTGGTCTGAAAACGAGGTGTGTTCAGGCGCATTGTTGGCACATTACTATTTTGAGGCAACTGAAACAACTGAAACCTGGTCTAAAGTCAATGGCGCAATTTTTGTTATTTAAAGAGCACGTCAGTAATATGCGCCTATATGCGGGTACGCAACGCGTGTACACTCTGCTTAGCACACAAACATGCCAAAGATTAAAAATAAAAGGATTACAAAGTAAAAGATTATTATTGTATGCACAAAGATAAAAATGCTTTGGTGGAACCCGGCTTTTCCCGTAGATGGTCTGCTCGTGAGCGAGGTTGAAGCACACAAGCAGACCATCTACGACCAAAAGCCGTTTCTTCACTAGAGAAGCGTTCAGTTTTTCCGCTTGCAAATTCCGCCATGTAAATAGCGAATGTGCCATGGCGCGAGTACAACTGGCTTTTAAAGGGAATTGGAGATGAGACTTTGACGTATTTTTGTACCTGCATCAGCAAATTATTCTCAAAAATGTTAAGCAAACAAGTTTAAGTTTGCTTGTTGTTTATTTATTAATTTAATAATTCACTTAATTTTATTATCGCGGTAAATGATGATTTGTGAATCAATGTCCATCATTTTGCGAGCAACTGGTGATAAAGAAAATTGCCATGTCGCAATATTGAAAATAATTCCATTTTAAGCCATAAAGGCGAGCCAGTGGATATCACACACAATTGTGCAAACTTTGCGCGAGAATTATGAAGAAGTCTCACATGCCAGTCAATTATTCACTACAGAAAATTAAAGTAAAAACTGACTGAGCTTTTGGCATCTGGCAATGCATTAACGGCGCATATTCTCTTAGAGACAATGTGAGATGAATCTAATTTATTTTGTGGGCCATAGTGAGAAAAAAAAAGTATTTTTCGTGATATATATTATATATATTTACAAAAAGGACCTGAGTGTTTATTATTACACATACTGTATATTGTAATTACTAGGTACACTTGGTGCATCATCTCTTTTGTCAGTCATGTTGAATTTTTGCTTTCATAACTACAAACCCGATTCCAAAAAAGCTGGGACACTGTACAAATTGTGAATAAAAAAGGAATGCAATAATTTACAAATCTCATAAACTTATATTTTATTCACAATAGAATATAGATAACATATCAAATGTTGAAAGTGAGACATTTTGAAATGTCATGCCAAATATTGGCTCATTTTGGATTTCATGAGAGCTACACATTCCAAAAAAGTTGGGACAGGTAGCAATAAGAGGCCGGAAAAGTTAAATGTACATATAAGGAACAGCTGGAGGACCAATTTGCAACTTATTAGGTCAATTGGCAACATGATTGGGTATAAAAAGAGCCTCTCAGAGTGGCAGTGTCTCTCAGAAGTCAAGATGGGCAGAGGATCACCAATTCCCCCAATGCTGTGGCGAAAAATAGTGGAGCAATATCAGAAAGGAGTTTCTCAGAGAAAAATTGCAAAGAGTTTGAAGTTATCATCATCTACAGTGCATAATATCATCCAAAAATTCAGAGAATCTGGAACAATCTCTGTGCGTAAGGGTCAAGGCCGGAAAACCATACTGGATGCCTGTGATGTTCGGGACCTTAGACGGCACTGCATCACATACAGGAATGCTACTGTAATGGAAATCACAACATGGACTCAGGAATACTTCCAGAAAACTTTGTCAGTGAACACAATCCACCGTGCCATTCGCCGTTGCCGGCTAAAACTCTATAGGTCAAAAAAGAAGCCATATCTAAACACGATCCAGAAGCACAGGCATTTTCTCTGGGCCAAGGCTCATTTAAAATGGACTGTGGCAAAGTGGAAAACTGTTCTGTGGTCAGACGAATCAAAATTTGAAGTTCTTTTTGGAAAACTGGGACGCCATGTCCTCCGGACTAAAGAGGACAAGGACAACCCAAGTTGTTATCAGCGCTCAGTTCAGAAGCCTGCATCTCTGATGGTATGGGGTTGCATGAGTGTGTGTGGCATGGGCAGCTTACACATCTAGAAAGGAACCATCAATGCTGAAAGGTATATCCAAGTTCTAGAACAACATATGCTCCCATCCAGACGTCGTCTCTTTCAGGGAAGACCTTGCATTTTCCAACATGACAATGCCAGACCACATACTGCATCAATTACAACATCATGGCTGCGTAGAAGAAAGATCCGGGTACTGAAATGGCCAGTCTGCAGTCCAGATCTTTCACCCATAGAAAACATTTGGCGCATCATAAAGAGGAAGATGCGACAAAGAAGACCTAAGATAGTTGAGCAACTAGAAGTCTGTATTAGACAAGAATGGGACAACATTCCTATTCCTAAACTTGAGCAACTTGTCTTCTCAGTCCCCAGACGTTTGCAGACTGTTATAAAAAGAAGAGGGGATGCCACACAGTGGTAAACATGGCCTTGTCCCAACTTTTTTGAGATGTGTTGATGCCATGAAATTTAAAATCAACTTATATTTTCCTTAAAATGATACATTTTCTCAGTTTAAACATTTGATGTCATCTATGTTGTATTCTGAATAAAATATTGAAATTTAAAACTTCCACATCATTGCATTCCTTTTTTATTCACAATTTGTACAGTGTCCCAAAAACCCACAATGGCTGCATCCAATTATGCACTTCCCTAGTAGGTGAAAAACAATATAAGTAGCATGTCCGAATTCATAGTATTCATAAAACAGTATAGGCAAAAAGTGCCCAGATGACCTATTACTTCTGTCGAAATTCTGAAGTGTGCGGCCATTAGAGCCCATCCCATGAGCCCGAAAGAAAGGAATTGTGAATGGTAGTAAAGCAATACAACAACTGATGCTGCAGGTCGCGTGACAATAACAACATGATGAATATAGGACATCTGGATTACATTCATACTACACACATTCATGTTATATACTGTAGAACATTGGAGGTGTAACGGTACATGTATTCATCCCGAACCGTCATGGTACAGACTTCACGGTTCAGTGCATATAGTCAGACGACAAATACAGTCAGTCACAGCGTTCCACACTCCAATCCAGAAGGCGGTGTGCGTGGTAATGCAATGCTGTTTGCTAACTGCCACAACAAGAAAAGGCACAGAAGAAGAAGAATATATATATATATTTTTCTTTTTTATTAATTTTACAGAATGCATAGAAAATGAAAAAGACAGATGTGCCTGCCAATTTTATTTAATTATTATTATTATTAAAAAGGGAACTGATGAGGTATTAAAGAAGAGCAGGTCAGTCAGATCAGTTGTGAAAGCAAGTGGTGAGGATTATGAGACCTTAGACAACAAAAACTGCTGTGTTATTTGTATGGAGCCATTTGGCAGCTCAAAGCCAAAAAAAAGTGTGGGTAAAATATGCCCTATGCAGTCTCTGGGCTCACCAAGCCTGCACTCTAGGGTTAACAACATTCATTTGTCACCATTGTGACTCTGACTGAGAATATTCACACACAGACAAACAAACTCACACACACAGTGTTTTTAGTGTTAGACATGTTTTTCCACAGGTACACTGGAGTCGAGTGTTCATTAAGCATAAATACCATTAGGGAAGTTTGTTCTAGTAGACTTTACAGACACATGCACACACTCCTGAGTCAAACAGAAAGTGGATTTGAGCTGTGGTCAGTCACAGAAAGAGAGGCATGGTTTTGTATTGTTCTTTTGGACTGTTTTAATGAACCCCTTTTTTGAAGTATATTGCATGATGTGGCTGCTGTTTTGGGCTTCTTTTGTCTAATTGTTACAACTTACCCTAGTATGTGTTACGTCCTACCCCAGTAGTAACAAAGGCACACCATGTATTTGATTTTAACTCATGAGGGCTGTGGTATTCTTACAGAGATTTGAATTGGTGCCTTTTGTAGTAAACAAATGTGGATACTTTGTATGAGGTTTGAGCACACTAGCTCAAAACTTAATTGAGTTACAGATGCTGAAGGAAAAGTGATGGTTTGAATATAGCATCACACCCTCAAGGGTTAAAATGGCTTTTAAAAATCTGTTCATTCTTCTGGACTCCTTGCATCAGACGGTTAAACCACACAGAACAGAATGGAAGGAAAAATAGAATGCCAAATTGAATAAATTGGTTAACTGTCTAAAAAACTGAAGTCAGTTTTAAAATTGGCCACTGCAAAATATAGACTGAGGCAGAAGTTATAGAAGTTATTTACAGTTTGTTACTGTCGTCCTCCATCCTTGCGGCTTTTCCAGACCTTGGCTCCTGTTTATCTAGGGGCATTGTTTTATTACCTTCAAAACTCTACTGGGAGGATCTTTGCGATGGAGTTGCCTAGCAACAGGAACTGGCTGATGATCCGCTGGATCTGAGCTTGCTGAAGCAGCGAGAGAGAAGACAGGGAAAGGGCATGGGGCAGGGTCTGCTAAAAAATGTGGATCTACCAATATGATTAAAAACTCAAAATGTAACAAAAGGAGCAAATAATCAAGATTATTTTCTTTTTAATTTCACAGTAGAGAGACATTTTCAATAGATGTTAGCATTCTCGACTAGTCTTGCATCGAATATTTGAACCCACTGAACCAGAAGACTAGCTGTGCAATCAGAAGAAAAAAAAAGAAGAAAGAGATGAGGTAGAGGAGAAGAAAACGGATGAAGCTTTGCTGCTGTGGTCACCTTGTTTTATTGCTGGGTTTGCTTATAAAGAAGGTCAAATCGCAGGGGAGACCACTTTCAAAAAGTGCCTGACAAGACATTTAGCCACAAGCTTTCCTCTCATACCTCTCATGATTTGCAATTCCTTTGAGAGGAGTTCTCCTTGCTTCTCTTTATCCTCTGAAATGAAACACCACTATTTCTCACTCTCACACACAGGTATATTTGATAAGCACTTGGCACCAAATCAAAATCCTTGCCTTACTTTCAGGCTGAGGTCAAAAGAAAGAATAAAGAAGTATTCCATGAGTGTTTTATAGTGAGTACGCACACAGAAAATAAAATCTGCATAGAAACCATTTCTACTCTGAAATTGCTATTAATTTTACAATTAATTACAAAGAAAGAGTAATTAGGACATTGAATTAAACATGAAAGTTTGAAGTAGAAACTCTTTTTTCCCCTTGTAAAACTTACTCAGGGGAAATTCAATTTAATTTACAACTTTGATACATACAGTTTATATGGGTGCAGAACACAACAAAACCTAATCGGACAACAGATACCTTAAGTGAAAGCTACATTTACTTTTCTGAGATATTACAAGAATCAGGAATAAATGGTGTTACAGTCCCTTGAGATCACCGGGACCCCTTCTGGAGCTCCTCTAGCATAAAATAAAGATGCTCCGTGGCACAGGAGAGTGCTTCTCTGGCACATCACCAAATGCGTCATCATAATTACAACAACAATTACAAGATAATTGTTATTGGTGAGTCTACAACAACACAATAGTGAAAATGTCAGGTCTGAGCAGGCCACTTTATATGTTCTTTCTTTTCACACTTCCTTTCCATTCTTTTTTAATGTTTTAATCAAAAATAAATAAATAATAAAAACTTAAATATATAATAAAATATGCAAACAAAGTATGTTGATTTTTTATTTACCCATAAGCTTTACATTTGTGCCATATATACTCATATTACTTTTTTGATTGTTCATATATGTTCAGTTGCATATGTAAGCAATTTCAATAAGGAAAAGGAAAAAGGTCTATGAATCTTTCTATGAACATTATATATATATATTTTTTTTTTTGGTTTATTTTTCACATATTAATGCTTTTAATCAGCAAAGACACATTAAATTTGTTCAGACATGACAGTAAAGACATTTATACTGTTACAAAAGACTTCAAATTCAAATAAATATTGTTGTTTTGAACTTTCTATTCATCAAAGAATCCTAAAAAATAAGCTTTCCACAAAAAAAAAAAAAAAAAAAAATTAAACAGCACAACCATCTTTAACACTGATAATAAGAAGAACAAGAATAAATGCAGCCTTGGAGATTATAAAAGACTTCTTTTAAATACATTAAAAAATCTTATCAAACCCAAACTTAGTATATTATTATTAGTAAGTATACATAGGCCCGGTTTCACAGACAGGGCTTAGACTAAGCCAGGATTAAGCCTTAGTTCAATTAGGGTGTTTAAGTAGCTTTTTTAAACATACACTAGAAAAAACATTACTGGTGTGCATCTTGAGACAAAACAATGGCACTGACACATTCGAAGACATGTCAATGCAAGTTGCTTTCAGTTAAAACAGCTCAAACATTAATTTTAGTCTAGGACTAGCTTAAGCCTTGTCTGTGAAACCAGGGAATAAAGTACTAGATAACAAAGTACTAGATACTAATCAGATAACAAGAGACACCTGAACCTAATTAGCAAGAACAAAAGAACTACAAAGACCAAGAACAGACCTACAAAAAGAATGAACTAAAATGACAATTTTCAAAATGACAAAGCATGGGGTCTTGACAATATTGTTAGTTTGCTTGTCACATAGCTTCATTTCTATGACAACCATGTCACACAAACCCAGCTGCAGCTATCGGTCACAATAAACTCTAAATGGGGGGAAAAAAATTCATCCTTACCAAAAATAACACTGCTATAATCAATAGTATTCATCATGTTTATGGCACTAACAATTCCTCACAGTTCTGAAGTGTTATGCATTAAAATATTAAGATTGTTGTTTCCCTGTACATCTGTATTTTTCTGTATTTTAATCATCTTCTGAGAAACTAAACTGATAAACTGTTTAAGCAAACAATGACACATATCAGGTTATTCTTACACCTGCTGAAATAAAATCTAAGAATATTTTAGTAAAATTATTGCTGCAAAAGTGTTATTTTGTATGTATTGGCGAAGCTGTGCTATTTTTTACTAGATAGTATATGTATATGAAACTTTGCTTACACTTGATTTTGATGGTCCACTTTAGAGCAGTAGAGTCCTTAGACATTCGACATTGACTATAATTAACGTTGCATCTACATGTCAAGTAACTCTCAGTAGAGTATTAGTAGACTGGGTTCGGGTTAGGGTTAGTAGAGTAAGATGACGTGTACTTGCAAAGTTTCTTAAAGGGTGCTTTCACACCTGCCTCATTTAGTTTGGTTGAATCGGTGTAAAAGCGACCAAAAGCAGACCAAACAAGCGTACCGAGACCTCCTTGAAGAGGTAGTCTCGGTACGCTTTCAAACGAACTCTGGAGTGGTTCACTTGAGATGTGAAAGCAATCGACCCAACGGACCAACGAACCAAACGAAATTATAATTCATAATGGGAAATGTGCTATATAAAAAGCAGTAGTGTCTGATTCTGTGAGTGAGCACATTATTTACCATGGTTGAAAAACAAAGAGCGCCCCATGTTGTGTAATTGCACTTCTCCATTCGAGAATGCTGACGCGACGAAGCCTTGATTCCCGCTCTGCATCATTATAACATTCATAAATGGTCTCTCGACACACTGACAACAGTTCGCCTACTAGACAGCGCTGGAAGATTCAGAGAGAGAGAGAGAGAGAGAGAGAGCGTTTGAATTTGCCGCAGCATTAATATGAATGTAGTTTATAATTTAACAGCGGGAATAACGGCTACATTCATATAGTGTTTGCGTGTGTCTCGACTTTACAAATAAAGCCACAATAAGCTCATGGATCGAACTTGTCAATCATTATTTTGATGGATGACACAGAGAAAACTCTGACCAATAAGAGGACAGTTGTACTCACATGTGACGTGCATAAACGCATTTTGGTATGCTTTGAAACGTTGCCATGTGAAAGCGAACCGAACCAAGAAGAAAATGCAACATTGTAACAAATGTAGTCCCCGTTTCGGAACAAAACAAATGATAGGTGTGAAAACACCCAAAGTCAACAGAATGCCTAAAGGGGACCATCAATATAAACTGCTACAAAAACTTTGTTTCTTCTTGAACTTGCTTACAGAGTCAAGAGAGAACTTTAGTAATTAGCAAAGGGCTAATGATGTGCATTGAAGCCTAAAGGAATGGACGCCAAATCCAGCAAGAAAGCAGAGAGTGAAACAAATGATTTCTCTAGAGGGAATCTGTGGGACAGCTCTCCACACCCACACAACAGCAGTGAGAGACATCGCAACCTTCCATAAATCACAACCACTACCTGTCATAGAGGGAATAGACAGGACGAGAGATCCAAGTGTATCATGTCCAGATAATCTAATGGTTTACAAATGTCTGACATAAGCACAAGTGTCACTAAAAGAACAGTCCTTGGCGACTCACGGTTCTTGTGGATACTTGTCAACCTGTAGTTCAAGACAACAAATTCAGTTTGGTCCACTGATGCCGATGTGCAGAGTGAACTATACATTTCACTTCATTTGCACTTGAGCAAATGTGTATATAAGTACAAGTGTAAAGTAGCTATTAACTCGGAGTGTCACCAGTCTTTAGAGACCAAATTTGTAATGTACCACAAAAAACAAATCAGAGTCAGGATTTAGATTAGATAAAAAAATCTTGACAAGATAGTAATCCATGGCTTGAAGGTAGAACGCATGACATTGAGTGAAGAGCTTAACCAAAGCAATGAACCATAAAGGGCACATTCACATGAACATTAGAACAAACAATCTAACATTCAAACAATAATCCACCAAGGCAAGAATGAACCACATGGTTAAATAACAGAGAGCTAATCAGATAACAAGAGACACCTGAACCTAATTAGCAAGAACAAAAGAACTACAAAGACCAAGAACAGAACTACAAAAAGAACATGAACTAAAATCACAATTTTCAAAATAAAAGACATGACAAAGCATGGGGTCTTGACAATATTGTTAGTTTGCTTGTCACATAGCTTCATTTCTATGACAACCATGTCACACAAACCCAGCTGCAGCTATCGGTCACAATAAACTCTAAATGGGAGGGGGAAAAAATCATCCTTACCAAAAATAACATTGCTATAATCAATAGTATTCATCATGTTTATGGCACTTACAATTCCTCACAGTTCTGAAGTGTTATACATTAAAATATTAAGATTGTTGTTTCCCTGTACATCTGTATTTTTCTGCATTTTAAATTATCTTTTGAGAAACTAAACTGATAAACTGTTTAAGCAAACAGTGACACATATCAGGTTATTCTTACACCTGCTGAAATAAAACTATTTCTAACTGTAGAAGTGTTATTGTGTATGTATTGGTGAAGCTGTGCTATTTTTTAAAAGAGATTTAAATGGTATTTGTATCATAACATATTATGCTAGTGCTGGTTCATGCTGTTGTTAGAGAAACAAATACGATTAAGACAAAAAAGGAGAGAAAATTAAACTTGGTCATTTGGTCAACTGTCTGGAAAACTGGTTTTACACTGAATGCTCAGTCCCCTTCACTCAAAGAATGAATGTAGGGACATACAAGAGCAAAAGCCTCAAACTGAAAGAAAGACATCTGAGATGTTTACTGAATTGGGACAGAAATAAAGACCATCTCAGGGAAGAGGACTACGGCATTGTGTGTGATATTACCTTGTCGCAGTATCCAATATGAACTTTCTCTCATCATCTACCTTTCACTCACATTTAATTAAATAGAAACATCAGTAAGATCTTTCTGTCTGTAGCCTTTTTTATCTCCTTTCTGTGCCTCAGCTTCACATAACATTGTCACACTTTTTGTGTAAACAGTTTAACCTGTCGTTTGGAGCCATTTGTGAACATTGGTTTTAAATTGTGAACACACCACATTATAATTTATTCTATGAGACTTCATTATGGTGTAAAGAAACATGACAAAACGTTGTCTTTTTATTTGTTTACCAGATGAGGAAAAAAAAAAAAAAAAAAAATCAGTGTTCGCAAACAACCGCAGGCCTTGGCAAAGTAAATGACTTTTGATGTGTATAAAGCAATGGTGCCACGAATTTTACCCCATTAAACGTGTTTTTCATTTAGAAAAATAAAGATGATTTGCATATAATCTCAGTTACACAGTATATTTATATAAAGCATCACAGAAACAAAAGAAAGTCAAACTTAACAAATGATGTGTTTCTGCTTATTTGTGGACTAAATCTTTACACTTTAGCTCTATATAAACAAAAACAGCTTTTTTCCCCTTGTATGATGTTTATTATACATGTATTTGTATATAATGTGTATATATATATATATATATATATATATATATATATATATATAAAATGTACATGTATATAATGCCATTGCCATTGAAATATATTGTCATCATTGTCAATAATATATCTAATGCTGCACAAACTCACAACCTTTTTTCTACTGTAACTGTAACATAATGCCAGTTGGGCTACAGAACAGAAACATATTTTACATAATTTACTGCCTGCTTTCCACAGGTCAAGCAAATAGCACCTGGCAAATTCTGTGAATAAGACAAATAATCTATTATTATGTGGCTAATTTACATAGACAACATATTACATAGAGAAAATAATCACAGTGACTTCATTGAAATACAACTCTATTTAGCGTCTGGTTACACTGGTTAGTGAATAAGATGCAGGTTTGGCACTGAAACATGCAAATGTGGAGCAATAGTTTGGGAAATTTGCCTTGAAGCATCTATAATGTTTAGTTTGTTTGAAGCTGTGCAACACTCAACGTGTAGTTTTCGATGTAATAAGGGCAAGCTTGTCAAAGACATTCATCAACCAGGTTATGTTCTTCACACAAATTATCACCATGTTGTAAATCACATATTATTTCACAACGTACAGATTTTCTGACCTCCAGAAAGAGAGGAGGAGGGAGGCACGGGCAGCTGTGGAGTACGAAAAGAACAAATCTGCGCTTGGAAATGTATAATTTAATCTTGATCATGAGTTAATACACCATATGCTCCTTGCAATTAAGCTGTCCATGGATAACCCATCTCTAATTTGTTAAGAGTTCAATGCAGCGTAAAATCTGGGGCAGGTCATTCCCCTGAGTTTAATCTAGCTAGCATGGTGGGAAGAGAGAGAGAAAAAGAGGGAGGGACAGTCAGAGGGACAGGGAGAAGGAGAGAAAGAGAAAGATAGTCGGGGTCTCTAATTACCAGGGCTAAATCACCAATGAGAGAGCAGTGCTTCAAAACACCTTCAGCTTTACTCCGTCTTCATTCAGTGATTTATAATTAGACAAAGAGAGCAAGAAAAAGAGAATAACAGAAAGAGCCAAACATACACCCATTTATATGGAATGGAAATAGCAGTGTAACACCAGAGGATGCAAGTTTCTTCCTAATGGGGAATTTACATTGCCAAGACATTTAATTTCAGTCCAATTTAACTAAGAATAATGTATCAAAGTCCACGCAAGATCACAGAACATTAAGTATATACTCGCAGTTTTGCAACCACAGATCTAAAGCCAAGGGTGTCATGCAGCTATTTTTTAAGGGG
Organism: Elopichthys bambusa; assembly: GCA_037101425.1. Taxonomy (NCBI): domain Eukaryota; kingdom Metazoa; phylum Chordata; class Actinopteri; order Cypriniformes; family Xenocyprididae; genus Elopichthys; species Elopichthys bambusa. The sequence continues at coordinate 14,137,200 of CM074432.1, read as the reverse complement.
GCATCAGTGGCAGTTCAAGCTCACTTGACACCTTAGGCAAGATCAGACATGAGCAAATAACAAAGTAATAAAAAAAAAAACACTTTCTCTATAGCAGAGATAGCTCTATAGCTGTAGCTAGAACCACAAAATATGATGATTCTCAGTGGATTAATGTATTTGAGTAAATGTAATTAGTTACTGTACTTGAGTAGCTTTTTGGCTAGTATCCAAAATATTTATAATTGTATAATGAATTTTATATAATTATATAATAATATAATTGCATCACAGGAATAAATTACATTTTAAAGTACATTTTAAAATATGTTCAAACAGAAAACGTTTATTTATTTTAAATTGTAATAAATTATCACAATATTAGTGTTTACTGTATTTTTGATCAAATGTATATATATATATATATATATATATATATATATATATATATATATATATATATATATATATGTATATAGACGTTTTCAGACATGCAAGCTCCAGGCCATCAGCGGCCGTTCAGTGCTTGTGTACCTGCCGAGAACAGCTTAATCTTGGCCAGTGCTTCGGGGATTTCAAGTGACTTGAAGCAAATTGAAGGAACACATTTTATAACAGTGGTTTTATAAGTACATGTATTCCATGAGAATCAAACTCACAATCTAAAAATTGTGTTGCTACTGTAACTGTAACATAATGCCAGTTGGGCTACAGAAACATATTTTACATTATTTACTGCCTGGTTTCCACAGGTCAAGCAAACAGCACCTGGCAACTTCTCTAAATAAGACAAATAATCTATTATTATGTGGCTAATTTGTATAGACAACATATTACATAGAGAAAATAATCAAAGTGACTTCATTGAAATACAACACTATTTAGCGTCTGGTTACACTGGTTAGTGAATAAGATGCATTAAAATACATTTTAAAGTACATTTTAAAATATATTCAAAAAGAAAATGTAAAAATTGTAATGATTTTTCACAATATTACAGTTTTACTGATTTTTTTTATCAAATACAGTAAAACAGTAATATTGTGACTGTATTTTTATATATATATATATATATAGTTTCCACTTGGCTAAAAAAAAATCTTCTTGGCCAGGAGCCCCCTCTGTTAAAATGGACATGATGCTTCTGCTTAACCCCCTTCCCCTCTCCTACACACTACACCATCTCCTAGATATTTAAGTGCAGTGCTAAAATGTTCCCTACAGAGTAAGAAATAACATAGTAAGAGGCAGATGTGGATGATTAATTTTTCATCCAGATCATCACAGATGCCTAACTACAGTGACATGTTATTTGCTGTTGCAAGTCTGTGAAGCTGTTCCATGACTAAGCTATGAAAACAGGAGGAAGCCGGACCCGGTCAAAGCTGTGAGCTGGCAGTTAGTCTGAAAGGTAAATCATGGCTTGCTCCATAACATAAGCCTCCATAGGGAGAACTGTGTTTTAAAGCCCTGTCTGACTTATCGATCCAGAGCCAAAATTGCACACAGGCCCCTAAATACACACACAAATACTTGACACTCACTGTTGACTCATTTAATTAGATATGGCCACAGGGGAGGCTCAGGTCTCTGAACCAAGCCTCCACCAGTTTGTACATAAGGACGTGCCGTCGCCGCATCCAACAAACACCTAGAGACGTCCACAATATTTTATTAATTAGTTGACTTGCATTTTGACTGCGAGATAGAAACAATGACAGGACCCAGCACGCAGAAAAGTGTATAACACAGCACCCATCCTGCATACTGATGTTGCAGCTGGGTGAGCTTTAAATCCAAACAGGTCTTACAGAATATTAACTGATTAATTAGCATTCACATCACTTGCACAAAACAGGCTTAATTGAATCGGGCACAGCAGTTTTGAGTGCCGGAGTCTCGGTGATGTTAATTGTGACGTTTGGAAAATTGAGTCTCTAATTAATGGCTGATGAAAATATCGTGTGAGAGTGAGGAAAGTCAAATTAGTACTTCTATAATTTTATCTACAGAGCTAATATGGCAAAATGAGTCTTTTTCACTTTAAAATGCTTGTACTTGAGAGATATTCTGCATTAGCTAATAACTGCTTTTTTTTTTTTGTTTTGTTTTGTTTTTAAAATGGATTATTACTCAGATATTATTAATCAAAATTACCATTAGCCCAAGGCCCTTTTTTCTATTATTGACTCTGTTCTAAATCCACATGCAAAAGTTCAAATAGTATAATCTTTAACACCTGAATACTTTCTCAGATTCTTTGTAAATAAGATCGCTGATCAGAGACCTCAGACTGTTAAAATTAATATTAACACCCCTAAATCTTTTTCCTGCACTCTCACTTGGAGTGTTTTTGAACCCATCTCACTGCCTGCCCTACAAGAAATCATTGTTCAACTAAAACCTACTTTTTGTTCGTTTGATATCATCCCCTCTCATATTTAAAAAAAAAAAAAAAAAAACTGTTTGATACCCTGGGGCCTAGTCTTCTGGTGATTGGTTCCATCTCTTAAGAAACCAAATCTTGACCCTGCTGATCCTTCAAATTATAGGCCAATTTCTAATCTGCCTTTCCTTTCTAAAATTCTTGAAAAAGTTTTTCAACCTCAGTTACACTCTTTCCTCACTCTTTTTTTATATACAGTGGGTACGGAAAGTATTCAGACCCCTTTAAATTTTTCACTCTTTGTTATATTGCAGCCATTTGCTAAAATCATTTAAGTTCATTTTTTTTTCCTCATTAATGTACACACAGCACCCCATATTGACAGAAAAACACAGAATTGTTGACATTTTTGCAGATTTATTAAAAAAGAAAAACTGAAATATCACATGATCCTAAGTATTCAGACCCTTTGCTGTGACATTCATATATTTAACTCAGGTGTTGTCCATTTCTTCTGATCATCCTTGAGATGGTTCTATACCTTCATTTGAGTCCAGCTGTGTTTGATTATACTGATTGGACTTGATTAGGAAAGCCACACACCTGTCTATATAAGACCTTACAGCTCACAGTGCATGTCAGAGCAAATGAGAATCATGAGGTCAAAGGAACTGCCTGAAGTGCTCAGAGACAGAATTGTGGCAAGGCACAGACCTGGCCAAGGTTACAAAAAAATTTCTGCTGCACTTAAGGTTCCTAAGAGCACAGTGGCCTCCATAATTCTTAAATGGAAGACGTTTAGGACGACCAGAACCCTTCCTAGAGCTGGCCGTCCGGCCAAACTGAGCTATCGGGGGAGAAGAGCCTTGGTGAGAGAGGTAAAGAAGAACCCAAAGATCACTGTGGCTGAGCTCTAGAGATGCAGTCGGGAGATGGGAGAAAGTTGTAGAAAGTCAACCATCACTGCAGCCCTCCACCAGTCGGGGTTTTATGGCAGAGTGGCCCGACGGAAGCCTCTCCTCAGTGCAAGACACATAAAAGCCCGCATGGAGTTTGCTAAAAACCACCTGAAGGACTTTAAGATGCTGAGAAATAAGATTCTCTGGTCTGATGAGACCAAGATAGAACTTTTTGGCCTTAATTCTAAGCGGTATGTGTGGAGAAAACCAGGCACTGCTCATCACCTGTCCAATACAGTCCCAACAGTGAAGCATGGTGGTGGCAGCATCATGCTGTGGGGGTGTTTTTCAGCTGCAGGGACAGGACGACTGGTTGCAATCGGGGGAAAGATGAATGCGGCCAAGTACAGGGATATTCTGGACGAAAAACTTCTCCAGAGTGCTCAGGACCTCAGACTGGGCCGAAGGTTTACCTTCCAACAAGACAATGACCCTAAGCACACAGCTAAAATAACGAAGGAGTGGCTTCACAACAACTCCGTGACTGTTCTTGAATGGCCCAGCCAGAGCCCTGACTTAAACCCAATTGAGCATCTCTGGAGAGACCTAAAAATGGCTGTCCACCAACATTTACCATCCAACCTGACAGAACTGGAGAGGATCTGCAAGGAGGAATGGCAGAGGATCCCCAAATCCAGGTGTGAAAAACTTGTTGCATCTTTCCCAAAAAGACTCATGGCTGTATTAAATCAAAAGGGTGCTTCTACTAAATACTGAGCAAAGGGTCTGAATTCTTAGGACCATGTGACAGTGAGGTGAAACTTAACAAACAAGTGAATTCAGTTGTTAGATCCTGTTTTTTTCATAACCGTCTTCTTTCCAAAATGAAACCTTTTCTTTCTTTTCATGATTTTGAAAGAGTAATTCATGTTTTCATATCATCATGTTTAGACTACTGTAACTCACTGTATTGTGGAATAAATGCTACTTTCTTGGCCCGTCTCCAGTTGGTCCAAAATGCGTCAGCTAGACTTTTATTGGGCCTCCGTAAATCCACTCACATTACACCTGTAATAGCATCATTGCATTGGCTTCCTGTGCAGTTTAAAGTGTAGTTTAAAATTCTAGTTTTTGTTTTTAGGTCCCTAAATAACACCCTCATATTTATCTAAACTTTTATCTTTACATAACCCTTCCCGAGCTCTTCGATCTAGTAGTCTTAGATTGCTCGCTGTTCCCAGAGTTAGACTAAAGAGGAGAACGTGCTTTTGCTGTTGCGGGCCCTAAACTCTGGAACAGGTTACCAGTTAATATTAGATATTACAAATTTTTAAATCTTTGCTTAAAACTCATTATTTTTCCATTGCTTTTAATGTCCCTTGATGGTTTATTTTTGTATTTTGACTTCTGTTGGTGTTTTGATTTTCTTTTGATATTTTGTTGGTCAAATTGTCTCAATTTTATGTGACATTTTATTTGTGACATTATTATTTAATTGTTTTTGCTTGCATTTATTTTATCTGATGTTGTAAAGCACATTGGTCAGCTGCTGCTGTTTTAATGGTGCTAAACTTGAAACTTGAACTGCAGACATTTTTACGTGCACCTCTCTCTCTCTCTCTCTCTCTCTCTCTCTCTCTAAGGGATGTTAGAGCATTAGAGAAAACCCTTTTTGAAGTAAAGAGCCAGTTCAATGCTCATCTAGTAGCTTACATGATTCGTCCAAATGCATGCTGGCTGACAGCATCAAGCTTCATTTGCAGAACAGCACTGCTTAGACTGCAAACTGAACTGAGTGAATAAGCAGCGGCGTCGTGACATATACAGTACAGTACATGCACACTATACCAGTATCAGTCAATTCCCACAGGCCTACTTCAGTGATGTCAGAGCAGCAGCTTTGACTGATTCATGAGCAAAACTATGTCTGCTCTCTGCAAAACTGACACAACTCTCTAGAGGATTGAGAGCAAAACCGTAAAAGAGGGATATATTTATGTGATTAATTTACTATTTGGATGTATTCATTATTACATTTTTATGTCTTGGACATTTTATGTTGCTCAACTTCCATATTTAACTTTCACCAGTCACCTCTGTCTTTCTCCAAGCAATTTTTCTCAGTCTCTGACATGTCCCTTTTAGCATTTCTAAAGCCCTGGGTATACTTCGTTTTTTTACAGTTGAACACACAGCACAGCCTTGGAAAGTATACTTCATTTGACTCGTACGCATACACAAGCGTTCAACGCATGCGCAGTTTTGAGCAATCTTTTGCCACGAGTTACAACCCATGTAAACATTGTATTCTTTCATGCTGAGTTGAACAAATTTCTAATCTTTTCGCACAATCTCTTATCTATGTAGGCCTACATTGTCTCGTACGGTTACAAAAATCCGGCGGTGTGCGTAGAGTACGCGCATACTCTTCTGATGACAAAATTTGCATCACTCGCACTGTACGCTGACCCTCTCGAATGCGTAAAAAGTGAACTATTCTTTGGGCTTTATTCGCCTTCGTATCGTTTCAAACCTGAATGACTGCCTTTGTTCTGTGGCACACAAAATTATGACAGAATTGTCATTTTTTAGTGAACTATCCTTAGAAGGAAATGTGCATTATTATACATTTATATTTATACAAATATTATAAGTTACATTTTACTTAAAAGACATTTATGATTACCATAATCACTGGCACTAAGAACATGGCCGAGTGACTGCCTAGTGAGAAGCAAATTTCTGTGTTTGTAGGATGATATAACGCTGGTCCCCTGAGAATCAATTGTTGTTTGAATGCAAAGTTTTATCACAGTGGATTTATGGAAATTTTCTTCCACAGACTTCACCCTGAGACACAATTACAGTCCAAACAGTGTTAATGACTTAACTTAAATACTCACATCACCACAGCATCACTTCAGCGAATTCAGTGCCTGGTTAAACTGGATTATGGGTCGTTAGTGAATAAGACTTAGGTTTTGCATTAAATTACCATACGCAAAAGAGGCGCAACTTTAGTAAATTCACCCCTCTAAACACTGGCCCTCTGTTGCTGAGTTCGACAAAGGTAAGGATTACACAGAAGACGAAGAAGTGTGCTGACATCAAGCACATCCGAGTACAAGAGGGAGATAAAGGTTTGTGTCCAACTGCCAGAATCAATAGGTACATCAAAACTATCGCTGATACTTCACTCTTCCTTTCCTCTGTTTTATTTATCTCTTGTTTATCTCCGTCAGCACACAATGCCAGAAAGCAAAAACGCTGACAAACACAACTACAGCATTTTCATTATTTATTTATTTTTCTCCAATAAGATAGCTTGTGCGTAGCTGCAGAAGTCTAGCTGAAGGAAGTGTTTCCTGACCTCCCCTCAAGCCCAGCACACTCAATCTTACATGGCTTGATGTAGAAGTGAAACATCATGACCTCCTCTCTGTCAGACAGACAAGTATTTGTTTCAGCTTCATCTGAAGAGGAATCGAAGCGAAGTGCCCTTGACAGGGTCAAGGAAGAGTTGATTTGCCATTTTGGGAGCCTTTTAAACCTAAAGTGACCTAGTTGTAGCCATGGGAACCCTGTTGCCACCGCAATGCAGCTAAGCAAAGACAAGGTGTGATTCATGGTGAAGAAAAGTAATCTTTGAGCCAGCATTATTTCAATAGCATGGCAAAATCTTCTTAACACTGCGTTAGACTCCACTGATATTTATTACTTAAAGTCGGCACAAAATGGAAATCCTATCTCTTCCTAAATGCATGTTAATGATGTGAACGATTTTTTTTTTCTTCAGACTTCTTCAATCAGTTTGTCTGCTTACACCCTACCCTTTTCTTACAATTGACTGCAAACTCACATTCAGATCTGCCTCCATCCAATCAACAACACTCTCAGAAATTGTACAAAAATTGTACCTTTAGGTGTACAATAGCTTGTCACTGGAAAAGTACCCTTAATGGAACAACTTTGTACCTTTTTACCCCTAAAAGGTTCATAGTAGTACTTTAACGGCGGATGGCACACCAAGCCGTTGGTCGGCTGTCAGCCAACGTTGGACTATCGGTGAGCGACTGTCAGGCTAGTTCCACACGTCGGCTCTAGTTGGGCTCACGTCGGTAGCAGTTCACCCGATTCAGCGTGTTGAATCGGCGTCGGGCCATCGGTGAGAGAGATCAGTCTGATTGCCTGTTCAGTTTAGCGAGTGGGTCAGTGCACAAGAATGAAAGCAAGCAAAGTCCTCAAGACAGCACAGACATAAGGTTGTTCTAATTTTACGTCATCTTACCTGAGCATTCCATGAGCTGCCTGGAATGAAGGAAGTCTTTTGATGTTTAAAGTAACATTATTGATATTCAAAATGGTAAGCAAGTGCTGCTTTCTTTAAAGTTTGTATATCTGCAGTCTTAGTTTCGGTTTTCCTTTTTCAATGACGAATATGTGCTATTGATATCTGCTGATATAGACAGTTATTTCCTTGCACGCAGGTGTAGAACACACATGTTAGTTGGCAGTCAGCTATAGTCTTTGCCGTTCAAGAACAGCTTTTTGTCCTAGAAGCAGCCAACGTGAAGTGGCAAGACAGTAGACTTTTATCGCCGCTAGTTCTTTGACATCAGCTTGGTGTTTCACAGCCTTAAAGCCCTTTCAGACTGAACACAATACGATAAAGCAAGGCGAATCACTGACGATCAAAGCTTTCACGAGAAATGATAGATTGCCTTCAGCTAATTCATGCCTGCACGTTAGGTGGCGCTAACCAACAATGCATTTTTCTTTATGTATGCATCTCGTAGGTTTTTCTGTTTGCCTTTAACATTGTCTGCTGCACAATATACAGCATTAAATTAAGATAAATAAAATCTGGTACTACAACAGAAACACAAAATATCTATAATGCTTATTAGAATACATCATAAAATGTAATGCGAGGTATCAGATCTAGAGCGAGTGTGCTCTCTGACTCATAACACTCGCGCACGTGAAAGAAAACGAACAGTGCTCTTCAGATCACATAATTCAGCGGAAAAATAATAGAAATTATATTCTGTATACTATACAGAAATATTCAAGTAAATGTACTTTTCTCCTGTGTTTACCAGTGTTTACATTGGTTTTCAAAACAGCGCCACCAATCTCGTCCTTTTGTGCAAAAGCAGCTGCTACAGGTAGCCTACGTGATCTAAGCTCAAATCTAACCGGACGGCCCGGTTCTTCGCCGGGCAACAGGGTAAAAATTCGGCACACTGAATAAAAAAAAATAAAAGCTTTTTCGCACTGTGATTGTTCGCACCCAGTGTGAATTGTTCCATTGAGATCTATTGTTTCGATTCAAGAGCGTCATCGCACCAAACTGCCCTTAAGGGTACATAGTACTACTCTAAGGTTCTAATGTACACCTTTTAAGGATACTGCCTTTTAAGGGTACTGCCCCAGTGGCAAGCTATTTTACCCCTACCAGGGAACTGCCAGTGAACTGAAACAGTTCCCGCTCTACATTTTTCGATAATCCGTTTCACTCGCACATACAGTACGTCTCTCTCAGTACATAATAAATGATCTTTTGGTATTTTCATTATATCGCGACTTTACATTATACTTCACCACAGGCCAAAAATGTTATTTAGTTCCGTCAATATTAAATAAATCCTTTTGTGTGTGTTAATGATGCAAATGCAAAGCATTGGTACAGACAAACGTTTTTTAATGCAGTCACAGTCGGATGCCATCGGGCTAAATGATCTTGTTCCAGCAGTAGGATTACATTATTTTTTTCCAGGTCATCATCTTAATTTAGGTCTTGGGTCACTTTCATTCAAACTCTGCTGTTGCTTTGAGTTGTGAAATGAACCCAAGACTTTAAGAAAAAAAAAAAGAAAAAAAATCAGGTTTTTTTTTTTTTTTTTTTTTTTTTTTTTTTCTTTTTTCAGCATGTAAGCTGACATTTAGCCCCTCCAGCTGAAAATATTACCATCAAATTAGAGGGTTCTAATGGAATCTTTGCCATGGCATCTCGATACAGTATAGCCATGAAATCCTGCAGGCGCCACGCTGTATTTGCATTCTTATTTTATTCCCTTTCAGCAAATGTTATTGAATAATATTCACACACGTTCTAAACTGCTTGTTCGATGCAGCAGTAAGAATCACATGCCCATTGTGCTTCCTGAGTCCCTGCAATCATCCTTCCTGCCGGAATCGAAGCCACATAAATCACAGCACATTAACTTGCAATTAAGGAGACCTTTGAAATTCCTCTCTCATTTCATAAAGGCTTCTGCTAAAAGAAAACCAATCATTTTGCTTTCTGCCACTTTGACCTCCCTCCCTCCTATTCTCCGCTCATTGATGAAAAAAAACAATTCTTCTATCGACACCCTTTAGGCACTGATAACATCGAGAGCGTGGCTGGTCAAAAGCCAATTAGGCCCCAGTCAACACACATTTATTTTCAATCCGGTTCTTTTTCTGACATAAAATTGGTGGCATTAATGTTCTTGCTGCAGGATTTTTTAATAAGGAACTCGTGTCCAACACAGCTAACAGCAAAAGAGCTGATTTCTTCATTATAAATTGCCTAGGAGGAGTGCGGGGAACTTCAAAGTGTTGAAGAATTATATTCAAATATTCTATTTGTTCATTTAGAGAAGAAATAATTGGATAAAAATAAAGGCAAGAAGCTGGGCTTTATTACAAAGTTTTGAGCCTGTTTATATCACCATTTCTATAAGTGCACTATTGATTTAAGCAGTCAAATCATATTTACCAGTTTGCTATTGAGTTGACCCTTCCAAACACTGTTCTGTTGCTCATAAAGTTGTTTTCTCTTAATTGTTTTGTTTCTAGACAGCTTAAAGGTGGTGACACATTTGTTGACAAGTATCTTTCCATAAGAGTGAAATTTCACAGAAAAATTACCACATTCCTTTAATGAGGCAACCAACTGATTTGCGTAGATCAGGTTAATTGACTTGTGAATATGCCTTTGAAATCTCTCATTTTACCCACACATCCAGGGTAATTATTTCCGCTATGTAAGAGAAACAAACAATTTTAGGAAATTTGAATAAAAAATATGAAGTCCTACCAAGAAGCAATAGCAATGTTCTAATTAAAATAAACAATAAAAAATAAAAGTGATGACATGGGAAATGAGCAGAGAAATAACCCTGTTTAGTCAACTTAATTCAGTAGTGTAGCTTTAATTTGAACATGGATGTGTCACCCTCATCAGGATTTCATCTGTAAAATGTTAATTGCATTAATGATGATGATGATGATGATATTTGTTTTTAATGTGAACATGCTGCGAGTGTTTGTAAATATACAAAGCAGATGGCTATATTGTATTATTCAATCATTTTTATTGACACAGAATGAAAACATACCGTGTGTGAGAATCAGTTCATTACATATCTACATATATAAATAACCATTCAACATTTTGGGGTCGATACGATTTTACAAAATACGCTAAAATCTTTACTAAATTTTAAAAATAATTGCATCATTACTCCAGTCTTCAGTGTCACATGATCCTTCAGAAATCATTCTAATATTCTGATTTGGTGCTTAAGAAACATTTCTCATTATCAACACAATTTTTTTTTTTTTTTTCCCCCAGAATTCTGTTATGAGTAGAAAGTTGAAAAACAGCATTTATTTGAAATATTAATCTTTTGTAACAATATAAATGTCTTTACTGTCACTTTTGAGCGTCCTTGCTGAATAAGTGTATTAATTTCTTACAAAAAATGCATTGCCCTGCACAAACCTTTATATACAACAATAAAGAGAATTCTAAGTAGCAAACAGTCCACTCATGTGTACAGTAAAATAGACAGAAAAGAATTGTAGCGAAGCTTTTGAACCCTGAGAGTGGGGCATCTGAGAGGGATGGATTGTAGAGGATGCTCCCTCAGCTATTGGATGGGTGTAGTTGCTCATTTCAGCAGTCTGTGACCCACGATCTGATTACATCTGCCATTCTGTCTCTCATGCCCCGCTGAAGCTGACTTGAACCGATGAACTCGGCCCCAGAGCAGTCAAACCGCTCTGCAAAAGCTGATGCCAGCCGTAAAGTCTTGGTGGCCTGTAATGCTGTGACCAGCTTTATGCCTTCTTTTAAAATGGTTCGAGGGTAGTTGAAACAACAAAATATAGACTTGTGCCTCACCCTGTCAGGGGCCCTATTTTTCTGCTGCTGACATATTGAGCCATGGTCTCTGAGCTGCCACCTCCTCCTGTTCTTCTCAACCTGGCCACAAGGCCTCCAGTCTAGAGAAATGGCTTTGGGTAAGCGCTGAGCTGTCTGATCAGTGGCCCGACCAGACCTGACAACCACCAGAGGCCTCTAAAAACGTCATTTTCTCTGAAGAAGGGATGGTGGATGTGGGGTTGGATGAGTCGAGCTCACAGCGAGGACTCTTGGAGATTGCGAGGTGGATATGAGAGAGATTTGGGGTCATCAAGGTCTTTTCCTCAGATAAATGTTGTCAAAACGTGTCTTGGTTATTTTTAGCAGATTTGCTGGAATAGCCGCATGCACATGAAACAATAAAAAGCTGCGCAAGAGTGCTGGAAAGATCAAAACACGTCAAAATCAATAAGAGATGCATTCTCTTAGTAAGGAGAAGTCTACAGCAGCCTTTTCGTAACAAGAGAGGTTTTGTCATGCAAAGCACAAAATTCGGTGATTGAGTTACCTATGAATTCCCCTGATGACCATGAACTTGAATGCCACATCAGCCAAATTGTAGCATTCTTAGGCAAAACTAGCTCTGAAAGGGATTTATGCTAGAGGGGAAAAAAATGGAACAATAAGGCAAAGTGCGCGAGAGAAATTGAAGAAGAGGGAGAGAAATGAAAAAAAAAATCTGTGCTTTTGAGTTCTGCAGCACGCAGTGTCACATTCTTCACCTCAGGACTGGTGAACACTTAACTCGACGCTGTCGCGATTCCTCCAATTACTCCTGACAGCCTCCCCATTCGTGTGGGAGGTGGCTCGCCCCTGAAGTGCTCGGCGGAATACCAAGGCACCACAATATCAATTATTTAGTCCGTCTTCCCATTCGCATGCTGCCTTAACAGCCTCAGTTTTGTCCCATTAGAAATAAAGGGGCTGACGAGATTTTTGCCCATGATGTAGCATGCGTATGGGCATATTTATATAATCATATTAGATATGATATGCATGGGGTTCGCATGTGGTTTCACAATGAATACAAAAGTGATGTGAGTTTGATACATACAAATCGGAGGGCAATTTAATCTCTGCGCAGGGTTTGTGCAATTAGTGTGATGGGGAGAGTGACAGAAATAGTCTGAAGAGTGAATAGACTGTTATTGAGATGGTAGGTCCCATTTATCATGCAGGATCAGTGCTAAATACAGCTATAAATGGGACCCAAAATCACTCAAACCTCATCCTGATTCATTGAACTAAAACTTTGCAAGTTATCTTGTAAAAATAAACAATATCACATGAGCTGTGATTTAGGTGTAAGTTAAGTTTCAGGAAAAATTTGCTAGTTACATTTTTTTTCTCCACCCATGAAAATATTTACCTAAACTAAAAGAAAACAAAAACTAAAAAAAAAAATATGGATATACTTATATACTTAGACTACTGTTCAAAAGTTTGGGGTCCTTAAAAAGGGTGGTTGATTATGATTTCACTTTTTTAACTTTAGTTAGTGAGTAATGTTGTTGTTAGAGCATAAACAACATATGCAAAGTTACGATGCTCAAAGTTAAATGCAAACGGAGATATTTTATTTTATTTTATTTTATTATTATTTTATTTTATAGAAATTCGCTGTTTAAGGACTACAACAAACGGCAGGAAGGGTCTATAACCAGCTTCTTCCAGAGTTAGTGACATCACTAACCCTAAAATTTACATAAACCCTGTCCCCGGGAACATGCAACAAAGGGGGTGAGGCCATGTTGGGCTGCTTTAGAGAAGAGGAAGAGTTGTTGTAGTAGTGTTGTTGCCATGCTGTCATTTTACGCCGGACTACTTCACAAACGAGGGTCGATTCAACGCTGGATTTGCACAAAAGATTAACATGACGGCACATGCTAGTCGATGAGTTGAATCAACTCCACAGCAAATACACACATTTATCCACTAACCATTCAGAAACGTCCAGTTGCAATCTTAAAAGTTGTAACTGCTTCCTGAGTCTCTCCATCAGTGTTTGACTCCGGTTTGAACAATGTAAGGCTGAACACCGTTACTGACAATTGTCATTTTGACGAGAATGTCCAGCTTTGTTGTTGTTGAGCAACCGAAGCGCGAGCTGCTCGTTTCCATTAAAAAGGGACACACACAAAAATGGCGTGTTTTTGCTCATACCCAAATGGGGCAAATTTGACAAGCTATAATAAATTATCTGTAGTGTATTTTGAGCTGAAACTTCAAAGACATATTCTAGGGACACCAGAGACTTATGTTATATCTTGTAAAAGGGGCATTAAAGTGATGACATTAGAGACATTTATAATGTTTAAAAATATCTCCGTTTCAAATAAATGCTGTTCTTTTGAACTTTCTGTTCATCAAAGAATCCTAAAAAAAAAGTATTATGGCTTCCACAAAAATTTTAAGCAGCACAACTGTATTCAACATTGATAGTGCAAAAAAAAAAAAAAAGTTTCTTGAGCAACAAATCAATATTAGAATGATTTCTGAATGATCATGTGACACTGAAGACTGGAGTAATAGCTGCTAAAACATTCAGCCTTTAACATGTTAACATGATGGCATAATACAGTATTTGTAATAATATTTCACAATATTACCATTTTCCCTGTATTTTTGATCATATATATGCAGCCAGGGTGAGCATAAGAGACTCCTTTTTGGAACATAAAAAAATCTTTCCAAACCCAAACTTTTAAATAGTAGTGTACATACAGACATCACTGAATATATTTAGTATACTGTATGCACAGATAATTCACACTGGATAAAAGTGACTGCCCAATGAATAAATGTAAATGAAATGTAATATGTGAATTATGCATTCGAATTTCATGTAATACACATACTTGACTAAAATAGCCAGCCATTCCCCTCGATGAGTAAAGCCGAGTGCACACTGTGCGATTTATAATAGTCCTTTATGATTGTTGCTTGTCAGACTGTATGAACATGATCCTCATGTCACACTGTGGAATCTCAGCTGTCATTTATGTCAGACTGTGCGACAGTCAAGACACGTTAAAAATGGACGCATGAAAACTTGTCTGGAGTACATCAGCCTATACACGTTCAGTGACTTTGAGCTGCATTACATGCGGAACTGAAATGGTGTTAAACAAATACATTTTTAGCATTAATTTTGATTATGGCTTGTCTTGAAAAACAAGTCAATTTGACTGTTGTCATAGGAGAAGTCATACTGCAGGACTGTACGCCAAATCTTCTGACACTGCCAAAATTTCGTCTGAGGTAAAATTTGATCACGTCGGTCATTAATCGGCCGTCGGTGAACATGTTAGCTTAGGATCAGAGGAATCTTTCAGGATTTTCAAAATTTGTCTCAGACGACCAAATTGTAGCCAAAATCGTACAGTGTGCACCGACATAACACAAATAGAGCAACTGTTTTTAGGAGCATTTTTCTTACTTCTCTGCACTGTATCAACACGCAGCAATACACTAACGTAATAAGTGATGTGTGCAGTCACAAAATCACAGACCCGCTCCTCACTGAAATAAATCATCACAAGAGACGCATTTTAGACATATTAATACCAGGTGTGAATGGTAATGTTGTCTCATCTGACCACTTGTGATCGGATCACCAGGTGTAAACAGGGCCGTAGAGACCAAAGCTATAGCTCTTGCTAAGAGCATACATTACAGCAGACAATTAACAGAGAGAAAAAGTGATGGAAGATGAGAAGAAAAGAAAACAATTTGAGAGAGTAGAGAGAGCTGTATACAAGTAAAGAGTGGCGAGAGTTTAGCATCGGTACTTTTGGTAACTTATCATTACTCCCAAGTTAAAATAAAACATCAAAAGATTCAAGCGATGCCCTTGAGTACAACAAATATAGGTAGCTCAAGCTGTAGAGAACATTGCAGGGGACAGTGACAAGAGAGAAATAAACATTGTGAAAATAATCAAAACTAATGCCACAACTACAGCTGTTCATTAAGATGGCTGAATCAAATGCACGGTCCCTGATGTTTTAACAGCGCTACAAATAGAAATTTGATGTCTTTCGCTTTTCAGCAGACAGGCAATAATACACACCAGAGAATAAATCAAATGTCGAGTTTTGAATTAAATTAAAATCCAATGAAAAAAACAAACAAACATTTAGTTCTAAGTAGTCTGAATTTGATAATTGGGCATGAATTTATGGAAGAAAGTGTGCATCAATTGGTCTCAGAGGGCGATTCACATGGATGACAGCAGAACTTAAAAATCATATATATAGTGACCTTTCAACATTCAAATTGGAAGGAAAAACTAAGCACTAATAGAAACAGAGGATAAAAACTAAGAGAGATAAAAATTGTATAGTGGGAGAAAGTAGTCAAAGTCAAAAATAATTTAAGATTGTAAAGTTGGTATCAACAGAAGACACACTCAGATACTGGATTTTAATAACACAGTTCTTCAAAGGTGCTCAGCAGATCTAGACACATTTACATTTCAAAAGGATAAAGATTGCTTTCATTTCTGATGTTTTCCACAAAGGTGACTTTTATACATTTTAAAAGCGTTTTTAAAGAGTTTATATATCAATGTGTTTGACACTATGTGCTGCCATTCCATTTAATGTCTTTTTGCTGGTTTTTTTAAAAAACTTTTTAATCCTTTTTTTTTTCTTCCTGGTATGGGGTAATTTTATGATATTGCTTTCAAGCCTGAACATTTGGTTCTTCACAGATTTACACAGAATATTGTTTTCAATATAAGAATTATAATAAATCTGCAATTCGGGGAAGGACATATTCCACAAAAATGTAAAGACGTAACCTGTTTACTTAATTTATATCCTTATTAAAATCAACAGGTAAATAAACAGAAAGAAGTGGTTTTAAAAGAAGAGGAACATTTCCCCCCCCCCAGTTAAAGAGTGTGGTTATATTCTTAGAAACAGTAGTGTTCTTCTTACCAGCACTGTTCATGCAAACCAACTTCTGTGGATTAACTGTCTGTAACTTTTAGACAAATGCCTGGATGACAATAAGACATAATATTCAACAATATTATTGATCTGACTGTACTGACGCTGTTGTATGAGAAGAACTAAACTGGGTTGCATGATGACATCACTGTTTTCTGCAGAACTGCTTTATAGATTAAATGAACTAATTTAATAATTGATGATCTTTACAACTGAACCGAATCAAGACTGGACTGACTTCAGCTGAACAACAGCTGAAATGCATCACTGTGAAGCTGCTTTGAAACAATCTGTACTGAATAAAGGTGACTTGAAAGATAGATGGACAAAACAGACTGTAATATATATAGTTACACTATCCAGGACTGGCAAGTTCCCATTAGCTGAATCACCTGAGGTTCTCAGTGGGATTTTTGGGAGAATTAATTTGCATAGGTTAATATCCAGCAACTCTGGAAATTACACTTGAAAGGATAATTACTTAATTTCCCTCATCCATCCGTTCTCAAATCTTTTTTTCCACTCATCACAGGTTATGTAAATCAAGCCATCAACTGGTGCTGCAGTAGTCAGTGTTTAGACAGTGTGTAACGTAGGCCTGACTCAACTCTTTATCGAAAGCTTGTTCAGTCTCTGAACAGCCATATTGATTTACATTTACTTTAATTCCCCTTTCTGCACACTTTATGTCATTTGCATAGGGAGAGCAATACGGTTCAACTCCAGGTAATTTCTGCAATAACAGGAGCAATTAAATATGCCTTCGGCAACGCTTACTTCATTTTTATTCAATTGTGAATTAATCTAAAGACCTCTCATAAGTCTTAGATGCAGAATTAAAAACAAATGCTCATTTCCAGCCCTCAGATATGACTAATTAAAAGACAAATAATACAATTTCACAAGAATAACAACATTAAGTAAAATGAGAACAGGATGTCAGATATCAGTTACCTTATGCTTTATAAACACATACATTTTCAGGCATTTTACTGCTAAACTTGTTAGATATTCCTCCACATTCACTCCCACACACACACAGACATCTTCAGACCAAACTCAATGTATGTCAGCTTTGATATCACGTTCAACCCGTGGGGCATCATTAGACATTTGAAAGTAAACAATGTATACTTTGTGCTGCTTGTTTTGTGTTAAGGGCCATTAAAGGCGAATCTGAAGAAGTTCAAAAGTATAACAACATTCAGCATTTATAATGTTATGGTCAATGTAAGGAGTAGGTACTTACAATTTTTTGTACCATACATACATTTTAGGTGGCTGTTGGGATAAAGCTGGCACACCTGCACAAAAAAAAATTAATTAAAATAATAATAATAATAATTTTACTATAATGTTCAGTTTATTTAAAAAATTAATTTACATTTAAAACCACTGTATTATGTTTCTCATTCAAACAATTGCATTGTGTTTAACTGACTTAGACTGTTGCATTTTGGCTCAATTGAATATGTTCATTTTGAAAGAACATGTTTTAATTGAGCAGGCCAAAAACAACATTTGATGCTTGTTCAATTTACTTAAGTAAATGAGGTTAATCCAAAACAATTCTTTTCAACCACTTTACTTAATCCGTTTGAGTTTAATGTTCTTTTATTATTGTATTTAAAGGGGGTGTATCACACAGTTTCTGCTAATCTCATGTTAATCTTGAGTACCTATAGTGTAGTAGTGCATCCTTCATATCTCCAAAAAGTCTTTAGTTTTATCATATTTATAAAAGATACATACGCTGTACTGAGTCTTTACGAAAACAGCCGAGCGCCTGGAGGCGTGTCGTGTGAGCAGAGCTAAAGAGTCATGAGCTTTAGCAGCTTTTGTGTAGAGATCGTCTGCAAGCTACCAATGGTCAGCTAAACAGTTGTATTTAAACACACATAGCGTATAGTGAATGATAAATAATGAATTTATGAATTCACTATGTTCGTGTTGTTTACATGATATGCACTTAGGTGCCTATTGCCAACAAAACAGACATTTGAAGCAGTTTTCCTCACCACCTGCGGTTCCGACTCATGACCGGGATCATTAGTGCTGTGACCACTCCATCTTTCAGTTTCAAACGCTCTGTAAACCCAGTGTAGAACTGGGCCTTGTTTATGAAACCATAAGCGCCGATCCTGAGGGCTCGAGCAGCCATGGAAAACACGAGATATTCTCCATTCATTTTAACCAATAAAAAAGTGATTGCAACTATCAGTTTCTATGGTTAGTTTAATAACAAATGTCGAGACCGCATCAATGTAATGCATGAGCACAACCAAAAACACACTTCTTTGGTGACATTGTTGATTTCGTGAAGTCTTGTGACCTGTGCAGCGCTGCCGATGACTTCCGTAAAGCCGAACACGCATTGATGGGCGTGCTCTTGCTCTGCTTTGGTCGACGTGTGTGCGCATGCGTTCTTCTGGGAGAAGTGCCCGTACAAGGAATTCCGACCCCGTTGACGTCACACAGGCCCATACTTGAAAAAAAGACAGTGGAGTTTATGAGGATTTGGAAGAGTATTTTTGGCACAGAAATACTTTGTCATACGTCCAACTCGTCCAAATCTTAAGTTTATGATAACAGTGTAAATAAGTCAGAATACATGAAATAGCATTATACCCCCTTTAAAAGAGTTTCTGGTATGTTAGTGTTTTGGGGGGTTACCATTGTGGTAAAGTGTAGAGAACGTGCTTGGGTTGAGAACCTGCTAAAAAGAATTAAAGTTGGCTACTACTTAACAATAATACATAGTAAAGATTTAGTAAAAGTTGTAAAAATTGTTCTTGAATGCAAAATAAATTGGATTACTAGTTTTAATTTGTGTTTGATATTAATTTTAGGATAATTGAATTTAATAGTTTTGGACAAAATTAAGAATGTTAACCTGATTCAGTGGCATTGAATTAACTTTATGTAATAAACTTAAGTTTACTGAAATAAATAATGTTAATTAAATGCAACAAAACCCAGTTACATGGAACCTGTTGATAAAAAAAAAAAATCCAACGTATCATTTCTTTGAGAGTGGAAAAAGAAACTAAACTTAAAAAAAAAAAAAAAATTAAAAAAAAAAAAAAATCACACACTCTCATATTTCTCTCTTCAATTTCAAAATTACTCAAGTTCAGAAAAATGGAACAAAGACATTCTGCCACTGTGATTTCCTGAGCGCAACCGTTTCCCCTCAGTGATGGTGTAATTTTGAAAATAACAAGAGAAAAAGAATATCTGAGAATTTAGGTTTTAGTTTTATGAGTACTTCGACTTCATGCTAATGGTTAGAGTCAAGAAAAAAAAGACTCCGCAATCCTTCTTCATCCTATCATATGCATAAACAGATACACAGCATACATATAAACAAAAATGTTCAATGTCATGTGTTGTGTAAATATTGGACGCGACCACCTGCAGCCGCAGTCCTCACTCTGTTATTACACAGGCAAATCATCACCCTCCCTCAGATCCCTGTCTTCACAACATCTTTCAAAACAGCTTTCACATACTTGATGCC
The DNA here is from genome assembly GCA_037101425.1 of Elopichthys bambusa. Classification (NCBI taxonomy): domain Eukaryota; kingdom Metazoa; phylum Chordata; class Actinopteri; order Cypriniformes; family Xenocyprididae; genus Elopichthys; species Elopichthys bambusa. The sequence goes on along the minus strand of CM074432.1, from coordinate 14,117,264 downwards.
AAATCCAACAGCAACAATGTAAACACAACCTTGTTCATTATCATCTTATTGCTATACTTTAAGTTTTTCTCCTCTAGCACATTGTTTAGAGGTGCTTATATTCTCTGGCTGAGGACCCCCACGATGTATTGGGTCACAGCGTGTCTTTAGCACAGCAGGGGGATGTAGGTAATGAACACAGATGCTGTCAGTTCACTGTAATTAGCTGTATGAGCATGAATTGAAGAGCTGCAAGCAGGTGGCACCACCCAAAGTGCTCATCAGAATCAACACTGAGAGTTTTGCTCATGTTGAAATTTAAAATGGATCAAGGTTACATGTTTAAGCTGAAGTGTTGACGAAGACAGCTTTATCGTGGAAGACGTTTGGAGCATTTCTCAAGTTTTAGTCAATGCAAGTTTCCAGCTTTTTGCATAAACTGTCATAAAATTTGATCTGGTCTTCAACAAAAGACCATCCACAAACATTCAGCACTAGTGGAAAAAGTATGTGTGCCTTTGGATTTAATAACTGTTTGACCCTCCTTTGGCAGTAATAACCTCCACCAAGTGTCTCTTGTAATTGCGGATCAGACCTGCACAATGGTCAAAAGGAATTTTGTACCATTTTTCTGTACAAAGCTGTTTTAGTTTAGCATTTTTCTTCATATGTCTGGTGTAATCCACTCTTGTGAGGTCAAGCCAAAGCCACATCAACAGAGATGCAAGTATGTTCCAGAGATTTCTAAGAGTCTTTGGCTGACACTCTACAGTTCTTTTGAACATCATTGAGCATTCTGTGCTGTGCTCTTTTAGGGTTGTGACACACCAAACCGAAATCAAAGAACTAGCGGTGGAGAAAGCCACGTATTGCGTTTGTCTAAGCTAAAAAGTTGCACTTGAAAGCACCGCAAAGACTACAGCCAACGGTCAACTAGCACATATGTTCTGTGCCTGAGTGAGAGGAAATAACTGTCTATATCAGCAGGTGGCAGTACATTTGTCATTCAAGAAGGAAAACTGACACTAGGGGCCCTATTTTAAAGATCTAAGTGCATGGTTGAAGAGCATGGCGCAGGTGCACTTACTAGCAAAAAACTAGCAAAAAACTAGCAAAAAACATTTGCGTCATGCTCACTCAAAAAAATGATTCTAGCTGCTTGCTCAGTTTATTTAAATAAAATAAGCTGAACCAACACAAATCTTTAGTTTACTTCATTGGCATTTGCACTCAATTGTATTACGTTAAATGAAATGAAATTTGTAAAATGTTAAGTTAACCTAAACCATTTGTGTTGGGATTACATGAATCATTTATGTTGCATTGATTGAAACTGGGCAGTGGCTTTCTAGTTCCCAGCATGCTTTGTATAGGGATAGATCGGGAAAGTAAATGTTGAAATTAAATGTTGTTTAATGTGTTTTTTAGTAAAGGGAAATACCTGTTAAAGTTTGATGTTCAGTTATATTTGACATTTAAAAGAGTTTGTTATGTCGATTTTTGAGGTTATCATTATGCTGAAGTGTAGACTTTGTGGTTAAGCTGTGGTTGGCTACGTGAAATAAATCTATGTTGTTCTCAACAAGCTTTAACTGTGCTAAAGCCAGTGATGAGACATTATTTACCTGATCATTATTTGCATGCTACACTTAGCATGTGAACAAGACATTGTGTTGGTTTTAGTTTAGTTTTTATAAAAATAAATAAAATCAATTAGTTTGAGGAGCCAGTACATCATTTACACAATCTACATATGATCATCAGTTTCATCCCTCTCAATCAAATAATCATGGAACATGTATGTGTGTGTACAACAGCTACTCACAACCTAAGCTCAAGTGCACCTCTTCACCATGATGGTAACCAAAAAAAAAAAAAAAAACATTTTATACGCTACAAACTCTTTTAAATGTTCAAAATAACTAAACATTAAACACTTAAACACTAACAAGTCTTTCAATTTCCTTAAAAGCGCAGAAAACTTGCACCACTCTGCACAAGGGCACCAGTCTGAATTGCAACAACACTAGTTGGATCAACAAGAGTGAATTATGTTCAGAAAACATTCACAGAATACGTCAAATGAAACTGGTGTGATCTCATTCAATTAGGATGAATTTTACTCATCTATACAATTAACCTAGCTTAAGTACATACACACCAGGAACAAAGCAGTGCTCAGGTAAGATAACATCAAATTAGAACAGCCTTCCTTCTGTGCCCTCTTCTTGCTAGATTTCATCACTTTCACTTTTCTTCTCATGTACTGGTTCGCTAAGTTGAAAAGCCAATCAGAGTGGTCTGTTTCATCGACTGCCTGACAGCGATTCAACGTGCTCAATCAGCCAAAAAGCCAGCAACGGGGGCCAACAGTGCAGAACACACTGCAAAAACTGAGCTGACGGCCCGACAGTCATCTTTGCATATTTGATCAAAGATGGCACAAAGTTTGAGAACCACTGCACAAAACAATTGGACACAATTATTCTACAAGCTTTAATGTTGCAATTTTAAATCAAGGAGCTATAATAAACCAGATAGATTTATAGTATCCAAGGGAATTGTGTGTCCGGGCTGCTCTCCCATTCCATAAGAGCCATGAGGATGTTGTTGTTGTTAAAGTGAGTGGGAAACCTATTAATCTGAAGAGCTGATTTAGCTTTTCAGCCTAATATGCGGTTGTGAAAATTATATTTATGTTATGTTTTTTTTTTTTTGCTGGCTGCTTTGCTCTCTTTCTCTGCTACGATTATTTTGTCATTGTTCACCTAATTGTTTAAATCCCAAAGCTGATTTTATCCAATGCAGAGATGTTTGTTCTCACAGCATGAGGTATAGATCTCTTGTCAAGCGGTCACATCAGCATCAGTCACCTGCCAACCGTTGTTTTGTTTCACACAGCCTCCGTCTGAGTCATGTCACCTCCCTCAATACGCTGATTCCTGCCCATGTATTGGCACAAGCTAAACAGTTTTTCATTCACCCAGAGGACACAGGACAGGATCTGGGCCAATTGATCAATGGAGGCAAATTTATCACATCAATTCATATGCAAATAAACAGTCTCTGTTTTCTGGCTTCACAAGTGTCTGTGGGAATAAAGAAGAGGAAAAGGGCCCAACAAAAAATAAGAATACAGCCACAACTTTAATAGCGCTGGCCAAATTGGCAGTTTACACCACAGTTTTACTCTCTTCATCATCAAATATGTTGTTGGTCTGACAGATGAATGCACTAGCGTAACTTACTATACTCAAGAGGGTTGCACAAACACACCAATGCACTGGCAGTATCAACCAATTTCAGAAGTTTATAATTATGGTGGATATTTCAGTTGTTTAGCAGGCAAGGAAGAACATTTTCTTTTCTTTTTAAACCAGTGCTTATTGCAAAGACATATTATTCTGCCTAGAACAACTGTGCAACACTCTGACTGCTTCACTACAGGGATTCCAAGCCACTTTCCCTCCAGTTTCTGCTAACCAAGCAGGCAAACTCCTGAATAAAACATTTTCAGGCATCAACTTACAGAATTACCTCCCTGAATGAAAGGAGAATTTTTGCTATGTTTCAGTTTGCAAGTTTTTTTTCTTTTTTTCCCCTTTATCACGTTGAGTTTTGGCAATGAGGCAGTGAAGTGTGACAAGCATTATACAGGTTTTTACAGAACACCTGTTGTGCTAATGTGACAATACATACACATGCCAGCTACTCTATATACATGGTTGGGAACCAACCAACAGATGCCCACTTGTCATGAATATCAAATTTAGTTTGTTTCCGAGCAAAAACTTATTTCTACAAATACTTGTGTAAGTTGTTCTATTTGTTTCGAAGTTTAAGCTACTTTTTAAAAAAATGCATTTCAGTACACAATAAGTGGACTGTGGCCCAGATCTAGACCCCACATTGGTTCCATTTGTACTGCTTATAAATAATACGAATTTCAGTGACTTTTTCAGCATGTTACATCATTGCTTGTAGGTGGCAACAAGTGACTTTATGATTGAGTCACTGAATTATTTAACTGATTCGATTGAAAACATTTATTCATTCAGGAACAAAAGTGACTGTTATGGAAGGATATTCCGGACAATTTCCAAAAGGAATTGCGAATTGTATTTGCAATTGCGTTTACATATGTGGACGCATAAAATGCAAATCTTGCATTACCTTTTGCGTAATATATATGTGATACGATCTGGGAAAACCCATCGGATGTCGCGATGGAACATTTTTAAGTAAAAAAAAAAAGAAATTCATTTCTTTTTGTCCAAATTGGGTTTTCATTAAATTATCATTCTATAACATAACTTGTCTATCATCTCTGTAAAATATCTTTGCAAAATTTGCCTGTTTATAGTGGTAAGGCTGTCTTTCTCTCAGCAAAAAAATTAAAAAAAACGCCCATAACTTTCCCTCTCTTAACACTACAAAGACAGCTCACCTATCAAAATAAACCACATAACATGTAGAATGAAGGTGTATTAATGCAAATTTCCCGCTAATCCTGTATAAACTACGCAAAGATTATTATTTTTTTTTTTCTAATTAAACGTTAAGGCGGAGAACAAGAGAACAATGAAGCTATAATGAACACACATGTTCTAATTATGTGTTTATTAAAGGTTGAATTCAAATCAAATACTGCCAAACTGTCCATACTTCTGAATAGGATGTCTACTGTCTAATGTCTAATATTGAAATATATGGTTTAGATTACTCAAATAAATGGAGGCGCACTTAAATGGTCAGTAATGGAGTTTGTGTGTCATGTAGTAAAAAAAGTTTGGTACTGCGCCCAAACAAAATCTTACTGAAAGCTAATTTTTGAACATTTTCAACCTAAAATTTGGAATGTTGACATTTTTAGCTTTTATTTTCTTGCAGTTTAAGAGTAAAATTTGCTTATTAATATATTATTATAAAATATAAACAACTATATTTTTGCATTTTCATAAACCTAAACTTTTATAACTTTTTTTTAATTTCACTTTCATAATTTATTTCACTTCTACAATAATCTGACAAGTGTCCTCTTTAAAACAAGACCAACCTTAGGTCTATATTCCAAAGCATTCTTGAATTACAACCATTTATGTTTGGATAGTGCCTTTTCATGTCTATGCGAAAAAGGGGGTGACAGTTATTTAAACTCAAAATTACGTTCCTGAAAATTAGAGCGATCAGCCGACTTCAGATAACCATAACTTTTGTTACAGACAAGCTATGAAAGAAGTAAAACAGATTTGGAAAGGGAATCCTTGAATACAGCTTTCGTATGGTATTGAAATATGTGATACTGTAGGTAAAATTTCACCATGTGATGGGTTTTCTCAGATCACATATGGCAGCTACCTTTGGCTCTCCAGGCCAAGACTCCCCTTACGAAAATTAACCATGGTTTTATTAAGAAAAAACATACTTTAACTAAGGTATTTGTGTGGTTATACAAATGGTAATAAATACACCAAAAACAAACAAAAAAAACATGGTTTTATTATAATAAAACCATGGGTAATTTTCGTAAGGGTTGTTTTTAAAGGATTGCTTTGATCGTGTTAGGTATTTATGCTTTTATTATTGCCTTATACAAAAATATATATCATCTGACAATCTGTGGTATTAATATTCACTATATATTATGTACAGTGTCATACAGTGCCAAATGCTTTTTTATCTCCATAAAGCACACATTTATGAAAATGCTGTTTTAGTCTTCTACGAATGGTTCGCTCAGATCCTCCAAGCAGGCACGCAAGCTGGACACATGAGCAACCACATAACGTAGTACTCAATCATCTCTAGTGGTCTGTCTATCAACGGACGTCCTGGTCCTTTAGTTGTTGTGTCCCTCACAAAAAGCCTGTCAGCCACTTCACTCAGGTTGGCGAAGACAACATTACTGATGCTGCTGTTCATCAAGGCGACAAACTCATTTAACCTGTCCAAAAATGACTTCTGAGTAAGAGGAAATATGTAGAGTATGAACTGTCATCAACTTGCTGTGAGAGCATTATAAGTTCCTCCACAATTTCACTGATTACCTCCATTGTTCATCAGGTTTATAAACAAGTACACAAAAACATACAACCCTATTAACAACAAAAGGACAAAACAAAATAGTAAAAAAAAGAACAAACAAAACACAAAAATAAACATACAATATATATATATTTGCTAAAATCATTTAAGTTCATTTTTTTCCTCATTAATGTACACACAGCACCCCATATTGACAGAAAAACACAGAATTGTTGACATTTTTGCAGATTTATTAAAAAAGAAAAACTGAAATATCACATGATCCTAAGTATTCAGACCCTTTGCTGTGACACTCATATATTTAACTCAGGTGCTGTCCATTTCTTCTGATCATCCTTGAGATGCTTCTATACCTTCATTTGAGTCCAGCTGTGTTTGATTATACTGATTGGACTTGATTAGGAAAGCCACACACCTGTCTATATAAGACCTTACAGCTCACAGTGCACGTCAGAGCAAATGAGAATCATGAGGTCAAAGGAACTGCCTGAAGTGCTCAGAGACAGAATTGTGGCAAGGCACAGACCTGGCCAAGGTTACAAAAAAATTTCTGCTGCACTTAAGGTTCCTAAGAGCACAGTGGCCTCCATAATCCTTAAATGGAAGACGTTTGGGACGACCAGAACCCTACCTAGAACTGGCCGTCTGGCCAAACTGAGCTATCGGGGGAGAAGAGCCTTGGTGAGAGAGGTAAAGAAGAACCCAAAGATCACTGTGGCTGAGCTCCAGAGATGCAGTCGGGAGATGGGAGAAAGTTGTAGAAAGTCAACCATCACTGCAGCCCTCCACCAGTCGGGGCTTTATGGCAGAGTGGCCTGACGGAAGCCTCTCCTCAGTGCAAGACACATGAAAGCCTGCATAGAGTTTGCTAAAAAAAAACACCTGAAGGACTCCAAGATGGTGAGAAATAAGATTCTCTGGTCTGATGAGACCAAGATAGAACTTTTTGGCCTTAATTCTAAGCGGTATGTGTGGAGAAAACCAGGCACTGCTCATCACCTGTCCAATACAGTCCCAACAGTGAAGCATGGTGGTGGCAGCATCATGCTGTGGGGGTGTTTTTCAGCTGCAGGGACAGGACGACTGGTTGCAATCGAGGGAAAGATGAATGCGGCCAAGTTGAATGAATGACCCTAAGCACACAGCTAAAATAATGAAGGAGTGGCTTCACAACAACTCCGTGACTGTTCTTGAATGGCCCAGCCAGAGCCCTGACTTAAACCCAATTGAGCATCTCTGGAGAGACTTAAAAATGGCTGTCCACCAACGTTTACCATCCAACCTGACAGAACTGGAGAGGATCTGCAAGGAGGAATGGCAGAGGATCCCCAAATCCAGGTGTGAAAAACTTGTTGCATCTTTCCCAAAAAGACTCATGGCTGTATTAAATCAAAAGGGTGCTTCTACTTAATACTGAGCAAAGGGTCTGAATACTTAGGACCATGTGATATTTCAGTTTTTCTTTTTTAATAAATCTGCAAAAATGTCAACAATTCTGTGTTTTTCTGTCAATATGGGGTGCTGTGTGTACATTAATGAGGAAAAAAAATGAACTTAAATGATTTTTGCAAATCGCTGCAATATAACAAAGAGTGGAAAATTTAAGGGGGTCTGAATACTTTCTGTACCCACTGTATATATATATAAATTACATTATATAAAGTAAAGGTGTCTCAAAAGGCACTTTTTAACAGCCAGGCAAAAGGTCACAGAACATACTGTCAACTGTATATTATAGGAAAGAACGAATATAAGATGCACACAATGATAGGCTTTAACATTGCTGGAGGTATATATTGTATCCAATTAATACAATTCAAATCTGACATTTACAGACAGAAATTTGCACTAATGTATAAAAAATAAAAAAGCGTTATTCTATTTCGACAAACAGGTCGCAAGCTGTTAAAATTAATCATGTAACATCTCAATCTTTAGTCTGTGATATGGGTGTTCCTCAAGGCAGTATTCTTGGACCTTTACTTTTTCTTTTATACATTAATGGTCTTCCTCAAGTGTGTAAATACTCAGAATGCTTACTGTATGCTGATGTGTTTATGTCATAAATTCTAAATTAACATTTGATCTTCAGTGTTTACATGATTGGTTGAAAAAGAATCACCTGACCATCAATGTAAAAAAAAAAAACCTGAATGTATGTACTCTCATTCAACTAGAAAAAGTAAGATCTTGTTACTACAAAGACTTATAAATATCTTTGTGTGTTACTTGATACACATCTTACATACCGGGATCACATTTCTAATTTAACAAAAAAACTGAATCAGAAACTTTATGCGTATAACAAGATTAGATCATCTTTCTTTTTCTGTTTCTGAAACTTATCTACATGCAATTGTGTTTTCAACAATGTCTTATTGTCTTCCAATCTGGTCTCTTACCACTAAGGAAATTACTGAACCAATAGCATGATTATACAATCGAGCTCTTAAGATCCACAGTAATCTTCCAAAATGGTCTCATCATTGCATTGCACTTACACGCTCAAACGCTCTGACTTTTCAGCACTATATAAATAGTCACGCTATTACATTTTATTTTCAAATTCAAAATGTCACTTCAACACTTGCTGCACTTCATCCGTCATACAATATGAGACCAGTACGCTTCAGTAGGTCAGTTTCACAGGCACTTATACCAGTTCCTCCATATAAAAACAACTATAGTCAGAAATCCTTTTTTTATACATACACCAAAATTTGGAATGATATTCCACATCACATAAGAAAAATACCATCCATCACATGTTCCAAAAAGGGATACAAACTGTTTCTTCTAAACAGTTACACTTGTACTCACTGATCGTATATTTATTGCCCTACTTCTGTTTGCATCGTTTGTATTGTTGTTTTTAGTTGTTTGTATTTGTTTAGCCTGTGCTTTTTTTGATCTTGTGTTGTAAATTGTGTTTTATGTTTTATGTTCTGCAGAACAGGAGCCTGCTGGAAACCAGTTTTTAAACTGAGTCAGGCCTGTTTAAATTGTACCTTAATATTACTTTTTAACCTTTCCTGTATAATAAATAAATTAAATTAAATTAAATATCTAGTAAAATAAATAATTTATTAGAAAATATTTGTCCTTTAGATTCTTATCAACATGATAAAAACCAAATAAAACATCCTTGTACAACAAAGAAAAATTGTCTAAGAGAGAAGCATGTATCAGATTTTTTTTTACAATCGGCATGACATTTACCTTCTTGACAGTAAACTGCGAGTGACGTCACTTACTATACGAACACGCCCCATAGTATAGCCCCACCTCTGACGCTGATTGACAGGTTTCCATGTAAGGCATCGGAAATTCAAATGCTAAAGGAATTGCGATTGCATTTGAGTTTTGGCAGGCTACATACGCGACACACAAAGAAAACGAAAAAGCAGACGTGGTAATTGAGATTTAAATATGACAGGGTCATAACTCGAAAGTTATGGGAAATACAGTTGCAAATGGACTTTGCTTTTCGATTTGAAATTTGGCAGTCACTGTGCATTCGCAACAGCGAAAACGCAAAAGGTAATGCAAGATTTGCATTTGCGTTTGGATTATGTCACGGTTTATGCGTCCACATATGTAAAACGCAACTGCAAATACAATTTGCAATTCCTTTTGAAAATTGTTGGGAATATCCTTCCATAGACTGTCTTTATGAGTAAGTCATTGAATAATTAATTCAACCAATTTGTTTGAAAACATTAATTCAAGAACGAAATACCCCTACTATGCTGTTTAGAAATGTAACAGTTGATTCTGTTTTGAATTTGTTTGGAATTATTTGTCAGCGGAACAAAAATAGACTATAAATAGAATATTGTCTAAATATGTAAGTTACTCAATACTAACTTCATGAGTTAGCCAACCTTCTGGACTACGGAAATGGATAGAATGGTGAAAAAAAAAAATCACTGACACTGCTCAATGGCTGCTGTATATATACACTTGTGATAATTATTGACAGGACTGAAGGATTAGGCTCCTCCTGAACTTTAGTTTGGAACATGATTTCTTCTTTATTGAACTGTTGAATAAAATTAATCATACTCTCAATCGATCCGTTGTAATCAATCCTCAATTGATTCGTTGAAATGCACATTGCTTAATTCATTTCATAGCCATGCAATGTAATGACTCTAGAAACAGTGTAAGATATAATTGTTTTGGCACAAGCTGAGAAGTAAATTTAGAAACTGAACCTCTTGGAACTTTAATTGAACACCACTGCTTTAGATCATTGATTCTGAAGACTCATTGATTAGAGAGACATAGCCTAATATCTATTTTCTTTCTGTTAGCAGCATCACATTGCTGACATTTATTCAGTATAACTGTCTTTCTGAGTATTAAACATGTTGCCTACTAACATCTTTTTTTTCACCCCTTTGCTCTCTGTAGCTAACAATGAGATGCCAAGTAATTATTCCAATGTTAGCCAGCTAACTAGCAAATTTCTTTCCTAAAATGTTACAGTTCACTCTAGGGTTGAGATTTGAATTTGTAACACCTCAATCACTTGCACACCTCATTTCATGAACTAACCATTTCATATCTATTCTAATTTTCTCCACTAATTTCTTGTAAACATAAGTATGAGTTATAAATGAGGAATGTTTGAAACAAAGCAAACCCCATGGGTTTTAATTGATTGTTTTCTGGTTCAAGCTCGATTGGAAAGAAAATATGACTTATTAGCATAAAGTATTATTTTAAAACATCATTTTTAATTTGCATATTTGATTTTTCTTCTCTTTTTTCGTTTGTAAAGTGAAGATCAGTTATTCATAATATGAATAATACATGGATATATACTAATTTACAAGTTTAAAAAATGTAAGGTTAACACCACAAGCTGTGCATATGAGAATACATTTACTTAAAATGCACCTTTCAGAATCTCAGAGCATTTTAATGTACTTTTCTTTTATATTTATAACACTAGGCTACATCTATAGCCATTTTAGACTAATCCTGTAGTGTGTTTAACAAAAACCAAATACATATGTGAAACCAAGTTTCATCTATTGTTTCATTCTGCTTCAGCATACCATCCCTCCCCTGTCTCCACTTCATAACACACACACACTGACGTACCTGTCTTACACGCTGGTCCCCTATCCCAGTCCTCTTATAGCTCTCATTCAAGTTCTGACAGCCATGGAGCACGTTTACCACATCAGTGGGACTCCAGATCACTAGGGGCTTTGCCAGCACTGCTATCTCCATAAATTACTTGGATCGTGGGGCACGTAAGCAAGCTTGTTAAAACTGCTAATGAAATAAATGGAATTGAGGGGAAATAAGAAAAGGAAAGAGAGAGACAGAGCAAAAAGAGAGATGGTTTTAGGAAGTAATAGAGTCAATATGAGAAAAGACTTTGAGAAGAGGTTGATGCTGTTACGCCCACATGGGAACATCTCAAGGAAGAGAACGAGATGCTGGTGAAAAAAGCGAGAGAGAGAGAGAGCTATCGAACATCAAAGCTATTCAAATTTTAAAAGGGATGATTTGCAAATGAAAGTTTCATGGGTGGGTCTACTGGGATGGAGGTTATGAAGAGTGGGTGTCATGTCAACAGATGAGACAAATCCGCATGGGGCCCATTTCTCTGTACTTACACCCAAGTTGGACTTTCTTACAATGATTGTTTCTTGATTTGGAATGTATTCCAGAGTAAACAGTGGCTGTAAAATGTCTACACAAAATGGAAAAAGTTGATTATGAGCGAGTTATTGATGGTAAGAATTAATGGACTGAAAAGCATTGACACCACAGGCATTGTTTAAGGTAGGGACAGTGGGGAGAAATAAATTAAAAAAGCAAGCATGTCCAGTTGCTGAACAGTGCTCATTTCGGTAATGTGTGTTAAAGTGATATAACACATAATGCTGGGATTAGTAATTATTAATGTTTTACTGAGTGGTTATTGCTGTTCACTGGAGTCAGTGGAACACTACAACAGCAATGTTCAACCTACTCTAAAACACACTTCACGTCTTTATCACTTTTTCTGTGGCCTGCCATCCATTCCAGTGAAATCATTAAAAAAAAAATACAAACGTGTCCTCCTCAGTCCTGATGAAACTGATCCACTGACACATTACAGCCATTTTGATTTAGTAAAATAATATATTAGGGCAGGTCACACCCCTTCAGGTTAAAAAAAAAATAATAATAATAATAATAATGTTACCACACCAAATGTTAGCGATATACTGTGTTAATATGAAGGAATGTTCCATATTGATTTTTTCATGTCTTTTACCAGTATTTTGAATTATGCATAGCATTGTCTTGTATTTTAGGGTTAAAGCAAATGTCCCTAAACTTAATTGATAATGTCCTAACAGGACCAGTGCCATTTTTTTTTTTTTTTTTATTATTTCTTTCATGGGACCAACAGAGGTACAATACCATCCAAAAGTTTGTAGTTTGTAATATTTTTTAATGTTTTCGTCTCTTTTGCTCATTTAGAGTAATTGATTAAAAATACAGTGGTAATACTGTTAAATATTATTACAATTTAAAAATAACTGGTCCCTTTCGAAAGGGAACTTCTACTCTGCGTTTGCAAATGCTTATGGGGAACGTCACGTGACTCTGTGTCTGAAAGCCAACTATCCAATAACTCCAATTCCTATTGGCTGGCGACAGCCTATGACGTCATACAGCGCGACCCGGAAGTATAAAAGGGGCGCCTGGGGAAACAGTCATTATCTCATCGTCTTTCGGGACTGTTTGTGTCATTGCCACTGTCATGAATATACTCTTAGTATCCTGTAAGTACGTCTCCGTTATGTCTGAGGGCAAAGAGAAACGTTTCAGGAAGTGTGCGGATCCATGCCCAAGGTTTTTGACTCCGGAAGATTCGCACACCCTATGCTTACATTGTCTGGAAGAAGAACACGCACGGACAGTGCTTGAGGGCGCTGTCTGTGTGAATTGTGAGCGTCTTCCTATGAGAATGCTCCGTTCCCGCCTGGCCCCCTTCTCGAGGGAGGAGGCGTCAACATCTGCGCCTGGTGGGTCCGGCCCTGCTCGTGCCGAGGCAGAGCGGCGGCTGCACTCATGGGGCTCGCAGATGGAACTCGCTGCCGAGTTTGAGAGACATCATCGGATCCAGGACCGAGTGTTCTTCTGGCTGCTAGCCCCCGTGGGCAGAAGTTGAAAGAAAAGAAAGTCTTCTTCTTTCTCCAAGCCTCCTGGCCCAGCATATGCCGAGTTACTGGAGGTTGTGGAACGCGCCGCCAGCAGGCTGCAGCTGCCGTGGGAGCGCGTGAGAAAGGAGCCCGTTCGCGGTAGACTTGACAAACATTTTCTTTCTGACCACAACCCTGTAACTCCAGTGAGCCTTCCATTCCTTCCAGATCTCCACGCTGAGATCAAGAAGGCATGGAAGAACCCATACTCGGCTAGAATTCATCCACATCAGCGAGGGAATTTCGGGATTGGGCCAGCATGGGTATAAGTCGCTGCCGCCCATTGACAAGACGTTTGCCAACTATCTCGTCACGGGCAGGGCACCGACACTAAACGCTCCGGTTCTGCCGTCCAGAGCCCTTAAGCAAACATCTCGTCTGAACAGCAGAGCATATGCTGCTGCAGGTCAGGCTGGCGCAGCTTTGCACACTATGGCAGTGTTGCAGGCCTACCAGGGTGACCTGTTGAAGGACCTGGATCAGGGGCAGGGTTTGTCCCCTGATGCGGTGGCTGAGCTGCGCCGCACCACAGATCTTGCTCTCCGGGCCACCAAGCAGACGGCCGCCTCGATTGGGAGATCGATGGCAGCCATGGTGGCCACGGAGAGGCATCTGTGGCTGAACATGGCGGACATCAGGGAGAAAGAGAAGGGCTCTCTCCTCGATGCCCCGGTTTCGCCAACTGAACTTTTCGGCAGCTCCGTTGAGACGGTGGTTGGAAAGTTCAGGGAGGCGAGGGCACGCTCAGCAGCTTATAAGAATTGCATACCACTCAGGTCCGATCCTGGGCCCAGACAGCCAGGAGGCCCTAGCCCGTCTCGAGTCGAGGCTCTGAGGCAAGGCCAGAGGTTTAGTGTCGCCGCTTGAGCACCTCCTCCACCTCGGAGCAAGTCGCAGAAGCGGCAGGATACGAGGAAGAGGAAGGTTGATTTGAGGGAGGTGATTTGAGGGAGGTGATTGATCACCGGCGCCAGCAACATCGCTGATCGATCCCCTCTCTTGGCGAAGGTAATATTACTTTTGCCTTCGCCCCTCTTCCTTGGCCTCCCGGGGTGTTTTTTAATGACTGTGTATGTTCAGGTTGACACCTTTGAACAGTCAGGCTGATGGCCGGGCCCATGATGAGTCTTTTCTGAAGGCCCGCCTTCTGGCTTGATAGTGAAAGGGTTCTTTGGGCTTCTAGAACCATGGATGTTTCCTTCCCATTTTAAATATGAAGTAGCAGTCTTTGGTCTTCGAGCCACGGGAAGGTAAGACAAGGTCGGATTTCATTTCTTAAATGTCGATTTTGTGTTGTTCCTGTGTATTTCCTGAACATGTCACAGTGAAATGTAACAGTGAAAATGTAGCATTTAGGGTTTTTTGGGGCAAAACTGGAGTGTTGAGACTGACTGAGCAGGCCACAAAATGGCTGCTGCTTAGTTTTTTCTCTATGTATGAGTAGCCTCTCGGCTATTTTTCAGTATAGTTTGAGTTGGCACTCATTACTTCAGTTTGTATGTCTACGGCGGTCCTAACCGTCCGCCTGACATTTTAGCTTTGAGCTTCACTTTATTTCTCTCATCATGAGATTTAGAAGTGGAGATCAGGCTTTTGTTATGGTGCCTGTTGTATATAAAAAAAAAAAATAGGCCTATAGCTTGGCGGCCAGGCTAGAGCTAGGTGATGTGTGGTATATGAAGTAACCCCATATGTATTTACTATCCTTTCAGGATGTGTTTCCTAGTTCTGGCTTCCTCCCAAAGGGAGTTGTTTAGGCTGTTCGCCCAATTATCCCTTTGCTTGTGTAGGTGCAATTATGAGTTTAACAGCTAGGTTGTAGGCTGTTTTTGACTCCCTGATGCTGTTTCTCAGGTGGTAGGCCCTTATCTTTGCGTGGATAAGTTATGAAGGTGTGTGCTTGGCCCCACTTTCTAGAACTTTCATGCTAAAGGAATAACTTTCTTCTGAGCCACTTGATGGTTTGTATTTATCAAGTTTGAGTTGACGTTGCTAGTTTTTAGCTCCTGTCCTCTGGGGCTTAGATCAGATTTGAGGATCTGTATAGAACGTGTTTTTACTTTCAAAAACAGCATGTAAATCAAAGTTTGTGTTACTTTGAGTTCTAGACTTTTGCCCTACATTGTATGTGAGTTCTTATGCTGCCACAGGTTAGCACCTGCTCTCATAACAGTAGGCCCTTTGCTGTGAAACGGCCTCTATTTTGAGTATTTGGTGACTTGTATTCCCCAGTTAGAGGTTTATTTGTGTCACTGAGTGCATCACCTGTTGGATTACATACTCAGGGTAGTTAGAGCCACTTTTTTGAGGAAAGTTGGTATCTATTAGCTCCCTTTTTTAGTGATCTTATTAACAGTTATACTGCATATAACTCGGATTGTAGGCCTTGATATTCTGCCTCCTAGTTAGCAGTTGTTCTACTATACTGTTTAACTGATCGTAATGTGCTCACATATTCTCACAGGTTTACGCTGCCACAGGAACCTGCCACGTGTCTGTTTGAGGTAGTAGGCTTGTAATAGCCTCCCTTAGACCATGTTGGCTTTGTTTGGTTCCCTTTTAGTCACAAATATTTAGGGTACATTGCCTGTTGGAATGTGTAGCTTAGCGCAGGTTGCAGTTAGCTTCCCTTAGCTTTTTGGGTTACAGCTGGTTCCCTGTAGCTTGGTTCCCTTAAAATTCACGAGCTGTAGCCACGTGTTATTGAATTGGCAGGCCCCTTCAGGCCTCCTTTTTAGTTTACGTGATGGCACAATTTGTGTTTTTTAATCTGTGAGTAGGCTGATCGCCACCTGATACTGGAATGGAGGCCCCTTAAGGCCTCCTTTTCTAGTCGACTTGTTGGCAGGATGCCTGGGAAACCATGCCACCATCGGCCACGCCCCATCGCTGACGGATAGGCCTTAATAGGCCTGTTCACGATGTTTGGCTGCGTTTTTCATGTATTAAACATAAAACTTCTAATACATGGCCTTTGGGTGGTATGGTTATGGTAGCCACTTGCTGATGCCACATGTTTACTAAGGCAGGCCTACTTCGGCCTCCGGTGTAAAATGTGGAGTTCAGTCAGGTACTCCTCTCGCTGTGAGGGTAACAGGGTGCTTTTTTACAGAGTATTCCGAGTGGCTAGCCCCTCAGGTTGGTTTGGTAGTGAAACCTTACTGAAGGTTGGTTTAACCTATATCTGCCTCCCTGAGTCTGATTCTATCTAGTTGAGCTAAGAGCCACCTAGCGCCTATCTTTTGTGCTCCTAGAAACGGCCACGAGACTTACGCTGTGTGTATTAGAGGTTGCTAGGCCTATGGGCCGCCTGGTTTGAACACACTGGAGTATGTTTGGGTGTATTTCTCTTTGAGAATTATCTGTATACACTTTCGTTGGCCAGAGGCCTAAGTGATAAATTCAACCTCCTTTTGTCTGGTTGTTTATCGTCCTTTGGGCCTAAACACTGCCACGAGCTGATGCCACGTGTCTGTTGAGGTTATAGGCCCCTCCAGGCCTTCCTTAATACGTGTTGGCGTATGCTGTACTCCTCTTGCTTTAAAGAGTAAAAGGTGTTTTTTACTGAGTACACTGCTCGTTGGATTGTGTTAGGTGGATTGTCATGCGGGCACTTTGCAGCCTCTTAGGCTGCCATGGAAGTCATCTGTCTACCCCAGAGAGACAAGACAGGTGTTTGGGGTGGCCCCAATTCCGGGCCACTTTCTGTATAGACTTCTGTTTTTCACATAACTACTATCATGCTGTAGGCCCCTCCTCTGCCTCCATGAGTATGTGCCCATTGCATGGTCTACCTGTTAGGTGAGCTTTGTACTTCCCTTTTAGGGTTATGTTTGTAATAGTGCTTAACTCCCTAAGCTGATCATGGTGGTAGGCCTTAATCAGGCCTCCTCCTAAGATCCAGCCTCAGGCTGGTTTGTGCCCCCCTGGATCAGGGTTCTGTAGCGCACGGCCTCTTCAGTGCGTTAATTAAGCACTGAGTAGATCCTAGGATGATTGGATTGTACTCCCCTCAGTACAAGGGTTCATGGCACTTAGCTGAGTTCTGCTCTCCGGGATGCCCGTCTCTACGCGTGGGTTTGAGTTTGTTTCTGCCTCTTTGCAGTCACTCTTACTTACTATCTTCTATGAAGAATGCGTTTAGGAGGCTATGTATTCAGACAGGATTGGCCAAGACTAAGTTTGTCTCGTGACTGACCAGGTCGGCCTCCCTGGTGGCATTGGGGGTGACTTCGTTCCCCTCTAGTGACTGGCCGAGGTTCCCTTCGGTTCCTTGGCCACATTCCCTTAAAGGGACCGCTTTTTCTTCAGAAAAGCTGGTTCCAGACGCCTTAGCAGCTTCTGTAGGACCTCTGAGGAGGGCCTTCTTGGAGTGCAGCTTGGGCTGTTGGCCGAAGGGAATGCTGTCACTGACAGCCTGGTGTGACCCGAGGGGGAGTTGCCAAGCAGTTCTCTAACTGCTATGGAGCCTTTGTCTCAGCCATTTTTCTTGGCAGGCATTCGCCTCAAGCATGGCGGCGTGGGTATATCGTTCCCCATAAGCGTTTGCAAAAGCAGAGTAGAAGTTCCCTTTCAAAAGGGAACGTCTCAGGTTACATATGTAACCAGGGTTCCCTGAGAACAGGGAACGAGACTTTGCGTTTCCTTGCCATGCATCGGGCTGCCTGCTGAACAGTCCCTCAAGACGATGGATAATGACTGTTTCCCCAGGCACCCCTTTTATACTTCCGGGTTGCGCTGCATGATGTCATAGGCTGTCGCCGGCCAATAGGAATTGGAGTTATTGGATAGTTGGCTTTCAGACACCGAGTCACGTGACGTTCCCCATAAGCGTTTGCAAACGCAGAGTCTCGTTCCCTGTTCTCAGGGAACCCTGGTTACATACGTAACCTGAGACGTTTTCTATTTGAAAACATGTTAAAATGTTATTTATTCCTGTGGAAAAGCTGCATTTTCATCAGCCATTACTTCAGTGTCACATGATCCTTCAGAAATCATTCTAATATGCTGATTTTGTGCTCAATAAACATTTTTTATTATTAAAAAAGTTGTGCTAAGTTTTTAAAAAATGTTTTCAATATTTGAGTTTTTTGTAATAATAAATTCTTTACTGTCACTTTTGTATCCTTGCTGAATAAAACTATAAATTGCTCTAAAAAAAAATCTTACTGACCCCAGTCTTATAACAGTAGTGTAGATGTGTTAATAAATGTGTCACATGTTTATCTGTGAACCGTTCAATATTGCAAAATGGTCAATCAATGTGCTACTGAAACTGTCTTTTAAATGGTTTTGGACATTTTGTACGTCAAATTATATTTGCAAGCTCGGCAAACGTGCGCATCAAGGGCGCATATCGGCTGCAAAGCAGCCTTCTGAAGCCTAAAATAACAAATGGGACACCTTACAGTCTTGTGGACTTAATGGACATGCGTGTGCGATGACCCCAAAAGCACATGAAGTTTGCCATTTGGGACAGGGCCAAAGTTATGCTCATGACTGACATTAATGTATTGTACAGAAGTATTTCATTAAAGTTTTTATAACACCAGAAGGCGACACCGTATTCCAGTAACTAAGCTCTTTTTCTCTAGCTTTTAAAGCAAGTCAGGGTTTATTTGTAGATTACAGAAACAAAAATCAAATCAAGTCCAAACTGCCCCTAACAACAAGGAGGCAAAGTGCAGCTTCACACTCAATCACATAATGGATAAATGTATTTCAGGGCTCAGCAGGAAGAGTTGGATTATCATCTCTGCCCTGAACTACAATTTTACAAGATAACTACACAATGAATTAATAGCCTCACCATTAAACTGTCACTTCATTTCCTGCTTCATAAACACCTGCTGTACATGAACAAATGTGAGGAATCCTAATGCTACCTGCTGAGCGGTTTGCTTGCTCTCTCTTTTTTAAATCAATATGCCTTTAACCGATGTGTATGAGTCACAAGGCAATAGTTGTCTCCCACTGAAGTCGGCTGGGAATAAGTCAAGAAAGAGCAAGCGTACCAACAAATAGTTTAACATGTCATTTTTCATGGTTTCTATTAAGCCAGAGGTCCTGAACTCCAAATTCACAAAACTGCCAAGTTATTCTCTATTGTAAAAGTCCATTTCGACTGCTTAGTGGCTGGCCTTACTAGATGTATATTGATTTTTTTCCTTCTTTTTTTACTGTGAATTTGTTGTGTTTTTTTTTTTTAAATGGATGTGTTTAGGTCTTCTGCTTTTGTACTGCTGTTGAAACAGAGCAACACTATTAGCAGAAGAGCAGAGACAAGAGATACAGCTCTCCATGGCAAAATGCTTTGGTTCCTTCTGATATACTGCTAATACCACTAATGCTGTATAATCCCTGACTAACTAAGGTACGGCTCGCTCAGAACATGTCACTGATCGTACACTGGTCCAAACACTGCCTTTTCTGAGTGAGAGAAATGTTGTATATTGGGATGTCAAAGAAAAAGAAAAAGAAAAAACAATGTCCACTATCAGTTCATGCCAGGGAACAGAACTTGCATGAACTGGCTTGCAGATATATGAAGCAATTTCAAAAGGGGAGACCAAATAGGAAAAAAAAGAATAAGAAAGAGACAGACTGAAAAGAGCAAGTTGTATTATAGCATAAATTGAGGGAATCTCTCTCTCTCTCTTTTACTCAGAAGATAAAACTCCAGTCACAGCACTAATCTTTTGGTAATTTACACAAAAACTTTTACCAGCATGTCTCTCATGGTGCGATTAGCAGAGGGATTTATTTTGTATTCGCCGCCACTGGAATTAATATCTAAATCTGGCGGAACCAGTTGTGTCAGTTTGAGCCGATAAAGGGAAATATGTCTCCGCTAGATTGCTTGCTCTCCCTCCCTCTCTCTCTCTCTCACATACACGCGCACACACTTCTCTCTTCCCTTCAATTTCCCCTGTTCATTTTGTTTTTATGTTTTTCCACTGGTATAATGATTTACATTTATTAGATGGTTCATGGCTGTTGTATCTTGCCTGCGTTTCTTTTAAGGGCTGAATTTGCGTCAAAGCCTCAGCAAATCTCATTCACAGTATAACACCTGTTTGCATCACTGCTATTAAATGGCTTTCCCCATATTTGCTCAGCGGTATGGATGAAAGACGCACTTAACTCATGCAGTTAGATGAGGCTTTACATTTCAAAGATTTCCATATTATACATTTTTAGGGTTTAGTATAGAAGATCAAGCATTGTATACCTATAAAAAGATATAGTTGTCTTGTTTCTGATATTTTGACAAACCAAAAAAAAAAAAAAAAAAAACGTAAGTATCATTGGTCAATCATCATGGCATTCTGCAGTTAAAATCGATAGCAGTGACAGATATTTTCTTTCGTATTGTGACATACATCAGAGTGAAATGAACAATCAAAAAAAGAAACGAGGATTAAATTTACAGGTTGTTGATTGGATGGATTCGCTGAATGTGAGCTTGCAGGCAATTGTAAGAAAGTAAGTTTAAGCTTACTAAATGATTGGAGAAGTATGGCATATGTCACCAGAGAAAAGTCTTGCTGTTTTACAAGAAGATTGAGTAGTATATTTTAATCAAGTTTTTAATGTTGTTTATATGTCTATCTGGTGTGTTTAACATACTTTAAGAACCATGTGCAAATTCATAAGTCAACACCATTGCTAAGTATTTTCTCTTTAAAACTGCAGTAAACCAAAAACCTGTGGTTTGAAATCGCTGGTGTTTCTGACATCACAAACTACTTTGTAACCAATCACGTCAATGTGCCGGCGGGCTTTAGCATATCATTAACTGACAGCCCAAGGGAGTCTCAAAAGAAGGTCATCCCGGTATATTGATATAAAAAAAATCTGGTAGATTTAGCAATGGCGGGTGTATGATGGTGGAGAAAAGCATATAGTTCAGCATATAGATGATGGAGAAAAGCATATAGTTCATCATAACATTGAAATATCGATGTTATGATGAACTATATGCTTTTCTCCACCGACGTTCTAAGGATAGAAGTTCTGATAGAGGTTCTGATTGTTAGAAGGCAGCTGTCTGACTCATGATTGTGAACATGGTTTGTGTAGGATTAGCAACACATTATTAGCTGTTTGATAATGTAGTCAAGCAAAACGCTAATCATATTAATTAACGTTATGTGTCCGACGTTGTAAAAAAACGATACCATTGTGCAGCGTTTACCTCAGTAAGTTGACCGAGTGGATCTCGTCTGAGCTCGTGCGAGTGAGTGGAGGCGGGGCTAATTAGCATATTTATATATCCATGTATATTAAATGAAGCAAGGGTGTAGGTTTACATTCAAGCTATTTTAAGGCATTAGGGATTTTTTTTTTTTTTCATAGGAAAAAATGAGTTTTAAGGGATAAAATGATTGACTGCAGGGGTACAAGATCAAAAAAACAAAACAATTAAACATGCCTGGATGAATCATTCATACTAAGATTAGTAACATGCAACAGATTTTAATTTCATGCTGACTAATATTTCAAGTATATTGACCAACAAACTGTTTATTAGATTGTCCCTGGCAACCAATCTCCAACATTTTTATGACTCTTTCACTCAAGGCTGCATTTCATCTAACATGATGAATAATTTCAAGTCAATTTAAGTAGCTTTGTAATAAGCGTGTTAATGTACAGCAGGCCAGTCATTAGTGCAAAATAAACCTCCACAAGGCCTGATTTAAAACCTGCATACTGTAGTATGCTGCTATTTTGTGTAAGTATGATAATTACTTCCCATTTTTGCAATAATTTGTATGGTATTTTCATGGTTGAAAGTATTTTAAATCCAAATCATGGAGATCACTTTTTAACAGGTGTCTCGCCGAGGTCGGTTTCCTTTGCTTACCTCAAAGACTTCCCCTCAGTGCTCACGTCCACCAGGAGCCCTCTCATGGTTCCAGCCAGTGCCCAGAATCAGCAGGATGGCTGCTGCTCTCTCTTTCCCATCACTGTGCTCTGAGCTGGGAAAGAGAAATAGGGAGGTGGGCCAACAGCAGGAGGAATCACCCCCAGGGAACAGAGGGAAAAGTGGGTTGCATAATGATAGGCTGGTTGTATAATGATAGGGATATGTGTGTGAGCCGTTGAATTTCCAAATTCGATACTGCGAGTGACCACTGTTGCAGACAAATGATGACATGAATATTTTTTCAGCCACGTTTATTTGAAATGACTGTATCACTCAGTAGCTTTCATTAAAATCTCATTCCAGCATGCATGCTCGCATACACATGGGAGACGCTGAACTGAATATCTGGATTTACTTGAGGGAGTACCACTACATATTCCTGGCACCCTGGGACCAATTTCCATAGACTCCACATCAGCTGCCCTATACACAATGCTGGACACATCAATGTTTAATGCAATGTAAAAAAGAAGTTCTACATTAGTGCACACAATCACAGCAGTGAGACCGGTCTAAGCTGCATGTGCTTATAGATACAGCATAACAAATTTCCTCACACCTCAGCTCAGGAGACCCTATTTACTAACTAAGCACTGATGCCGAAAATGATATATCTGTGAAACATAGCGTTTAGCAGTTATCGTTCACTGAGTGTGAGCGGTGTCACCCCAGTAGGGTTCTTTTTCTTTTTCCTTTTTTAAAAAAAAAATCAAGAAAAATGAAAGAATGTGAGATCCAAGAAAGTTCTGCCTCCCTGGGGACACCAGATCTGCTGAATCTTTTTTTCATTCGAAGTCATATTTTAAAATCTTTTTACAGATTTGCATTTACAGATATCTAATCAGTTAGTAAATCAGTTTTTATAGCCTGTTTGTTTTAAGATGAAAAGTTTGAATTTACTGGTTATATTTAAATATTCAATATATTTATCATCATCATCATCATCATCATCATTATATTTGTGATATAGATATATTGGATGGTATTTCATCTTCAACAGTCTTGTCAATGGATAATAAACATTTTGGACCATTTTAGTGAATTTGGAGTAAATATATAAAATAAGTGTAATTTTATTTAAAATCTTAAGGTAAAGGTAAAGAATATGGGGGGAGAAAAGAGGCTTAGATACAGTGTGTATGATTGTCCATGAGATGACTCAAACTAAAATGTTCCTTCCTGGAAAAATCTGTACAAAACACATCTTTATTTCTGAATGAATGAATTCTCAGAAAGAATGAGTAAGGTAGCAAATGTTCTTTTCATTGTGAACAACTAGATTATATGAACCTGCTGCTCTTTAGCTTTCATTATAACACCACAAAAGAAAAGAATAAGCATTAAAAGAGTAAAGAGATGGACAATGTGCCATAATTGCTATGCATGAAGAAAAGACCACAATTTAAGCTGTTTTTAATCTTAAATGGAAAAAATGGTACCTTAGGGGCTGTTTACAAGACACTGTTTTCAACTAAAAATTGAAAACTTTATGTGTTTTGGCCAATCATTTACACGACAATGGCATTTTGGAGGACTGAAAATCCAAACTTTTGAAAACGGGTTTCAATGTGCAAGTTTTTGGAAACTGTTATTGTCCCCGTGTAAACGAAAACACAGATTTGTGAAAACGCCGACATCTATAGGCGCGTAGTTTTTCTTTACAAAATGACATCGCCAACTACTTGCCTGGGATGCATAATACATCGTTTTTAAGTGATCCTTGTGAACAGGGATCATTTTGACAATGTTGTCATCTCTATGCGAAAAATGCAAGAGAAAAACATTTCTGTTTTTAGTACATTTTTGTCGTGTAAACATTACCTGAGACAAGTTTGAATATGCAACTGCATTTGAGAGCTACAGTAGAGGGGAACATTTTCAACTAGGCCATCACGATATCAGATTTTCACTACATTATCGTGACTAAAAGGATTCACAATATCTATAGAAATTTTCACGATATCTATAGAAATTTGGGAACAATAATGGTATCAGTAAAATTAATCATTATTATATTTTGTTTCACAGTAATAAAAATAAATCACAGCCATAACTGTCCCAAAGCATACAAAAAGAATGAATTTGTTGATCAACACTTCCAGCAGACTAGGTCTAACATCAAAAAAAAAAAAAAACACTGTCGAGCTTAATTTTTTTAGATGTGGGTATAGTTTTACATGTAATCTCCTCCGACATGATTTTGTAGCAGCTACTGTACACACCTTCATCTTAATTTTTTCTCTTTATGATTGGTTTAAACCAGGGTTAAGGTGCAATAAGCTACCAAACCAACTTTGGTCGCAAGTTCTATTGAACTCTATTGGTTAAGATGAAACTTAACCAATAGAGTTCACCCGCACACAAGATTGAGTCATGGTACTGGATTATTTACATTATCATCATACAGTATCTGTAGTATTAACATTATATCAATGCTTTTTTTTTTTTTTAATACCATGGTTATCGCCAATACTGGTATATTGTGACAGCCCTATTTTCAATTTAATTCACAAAAGTAAGATTCTGTTGCATGACTCACACAGAAGACTTGGAATATAGCATACAAATCCTATGGGCCACTTTTATGGTAGTTTTAACAGTGTCATTTTTGGAGAGTGACAACCCAGGCTTCCATTCACTTACAATGAATGAAAAAAGCAGTTTCAGCACAACTTGTATTTGATAGGAGAATAAAAGGAAAGAAATTTAGGTGAACTAGAATTCAGTGGGCTAAGTCAAGTGACTGCAAATAGTGAAGTGGATTATTTAACTTCTCCAAACATGGTTGAGTTTCTGGTGGCAGGGAACTGGTGAAATTTTCAGTAAACATCTGTTTTATAAACTTTATATTTTATGCATGTATGCATGCATGCATGCATGCAAGCATGTATGTCTGTATTGAAAATCTGAAAGTCAGACTGATCTTCACCTTGATTCCCCAGAGAGCGGCTCAGTATTTCTGTGGTATCAGCATCTGTATCTCTACTGTCAAACTAATATTTTATTTGACTATAATGTAACTTAAGAAGCGTCGTCATCAGCAGAGTTTATCAGGACAATGCCACCTCATCATCATTGCCAAATCCTTCCTCTGATTTCAAATAACCTTCACTTGAAAATATCTGTTACATGGCTTACAAGGTGTCTGTGCTGTTAGTGAATGTCCTCTATAGGCTGTATCTAGAGCGAGTTTCCCTGAAGGTCCAACAATGATCATGTTTTATTCAGCCTGAACAGCCGAGGGAATAGTTAAGCTAGCTGCTTCATTTTACAGTAAGAATCAATGAGCATTACCGAGGGCTGCCGTCCTTATTCCCCACCTTTCTTTTTCTGACAAATAGCAATGAACAGAAATCATTTCAGTCAAACATGCATAAGTGGTTTCCCACACATTGGACAAACACACACACGCACACACACAAATGGAAATGGAAATCCTGTGTGTTTGTGGGAGACAGGGGAATCAGGGGAACAAAGTCCATCTGGTGGAGTGTAAATCCACCTGAAACATACAAATACATAAAAACGCAAAATGTCTTTGCATTCCATTCATGTTCTTCTGATGAAAGCAGCTGTTCTAGCACATTCACACCAAACCGGTCAAACTGATACTTGTATGTTCATCTAAAGAAAGCGAAATCAAATAACCGTTTGGCAACACACAAAGACCATAATTCTTCAACTGTACACATATTCACACACATGCTGTGACATACAACCCACCATTTGTTCTCTTTATATCTTATCTGCTAAGAACAACGGAAGTGCGTTTGCTGCACCAGCAGGATCAAGCCGGACTTCGGCTGTACCCTTCATACTATGGTGCAATACAGACCCCTACTGGATGGAGAGTGGTACAACAATCTGGATGAAGAAAAAAAAAAAAGAAGCACGTATAGGACAACATGCTTACTCTTAGTATACGGGCCATAGCTGTATTTATATTTTACCCCATAACCTCACATTTTAGCTAATTATGGAACTCTTTGAGGATCAGATTATATCTAGACTTGAAAACACAGACACATCTCAATGCTTGCATTTCCTATACCTCATAATTTTATATTTCTTGCCCTTAGTTGATTATTTTTTACACAAATTTGCATCGGTTCATTAATATGCACATATTAACTAAATTAAACATGAGCTCCCTGCTGCTTTCCGCGGCTAGTGCTCGCTCTCCTTCCGCCGCTTTCCGACTCCTTCATTAAAATGGAGTTCAGCTAAACGGACAGAATGATTCTCAACCTCCTCCTTTTCCCCTCCATTTAAGAAAATCTCGTTCCCCTCTCTATGCCCTGAGGTTTTATCGCTTTCCCCTTCTCTTTTCTTCTCTCTCTCTCTCTCTGCCCGCAGGTCCCTTCAGTAGATTAAGTTCAGCGTGGCTGTGAGACAGAGCGTTGCTGATTCAGCCATATTCTTCCAAATGACCCAAATCCTCTCTCGCTCTGGAAGAACCTCATTCGCTCGCAGATGACTCTCTCGCTTGCTCAACCTCTTTCACCTTCTGTTCTCCCTCTTCTTTTCTTTAGCCGCTCTTCTGATCTTAGTACTTTAAGTTGTATCTGTTTCTCTCCCTGCTGATATTCACTGTCAGTACTCTTCCTACACAGCAAACATTAATAATAACAGACGTTTAATGGACTTCATGCGTAATTATAACAGCAAATTCTAATAGACTAGCTCATCACTCAAGGCATGGAGTGATCATATGTGTAAAACAAAACAGAAATAGAGTATTATATGCATCTTCAGTTACTTTGCCTCATAACATACATTTACTGTAGCAACCAATTGAATGGACCCTTATTGCAGACTGACTGTGATGAATAATTCCATCTCAAAGTTTTTTATATTTTCTTTTTTTTTTTAAATTATATGCATTTATAGCCCTATGTGTTACAGTATATTACCATGACATTAAAAAAAATGCAGTGGTGTTTCTTATACAGCTGTTGAGGTAGGTTTTTTTTTGTTGTTGTTGTTGTTGTTGTTGTTTTTTGGGGAGGTTCTGAGTCATGAAAACAATAATGGATTTTTTTCTCTCTTGCTGTTGGAGAAAATGGGAAAGTAAAAATAATATTTGATATTGTCTTGTACACTACTGTTCAAAAGAGGTCAGTAAGACCAATACTTTTATTCAACAAGGATGCAATACATAAAAATGACAGTAAATGCATTTGTTATACTACTACTACTAATAATAATAAATTGGCTAAACACTAAGCTTTTATTTGTCTTAACCACAAATTATTGGTCAGGAATTTAGCAAAATGTAAGCAAATGCACTACTTAAAAAGCCATTACTGTCCCAGAAAAACCATCAAAGACAGAATGAAGTTTTTGGCAGAAAATGGGAAGTTGTGTGTGGAGCGATGAATCACAGTAAAACACAAGTTGCATGGTGATGCTCCAGAGTAGTGTCTTTGAAAATCTGGTGAGAAATATAACAATAAATTTATCTCTACTGCCACAGTGAAGTATAGAGGAAGAAGTGTTATTGTGTGGGGAACCTTTTTAGCTGCTGGTATTGGTTATTTAAACAGTTATTTAAAATTGTAATAATACTTCACTATATTTTCACATTTTTACTGTATTTTTTATCAAATAAGTGCAGCTTTGGTGATGAAAAGAGATTAGAACAAATCTTACTGCCCCTCAAACTTTTGAATGATAGGGTGTGTCTAAAGCAGCTTACCCTCCAAACCCAAAAATGTTGAAAGTGTCCCTTGCTTTGGATTCGTTTAAAATCCACTGAGGTGATCGATTGCCAATATGAAGTTCCTGGCATGACTATTAGAATGATTGACGCTGCCATTCAAATCATTCTCTAATACTCCATATTTGGGCTGAGTGATTGATCTTTCATTTTGTTTTTGAAATATTAAATCATAACTACATATCAACACTGCTTCCTTTTGCTTCTTTGAGTGATGTTCCCAGCCAAATTGGACTTCATTAAACCAACACAAACACAGCTGAAATCCACTACTGTCATTCCCCTGCTGTGCTCAAGAGAGCTGCTCTTAACTTCCATTCAGCCATATTGGAATTGCCAGCCCATTGCTGGCACCATGGGGTAGACCAGAACCCATGAACAATGCTGGCCTCATAAGCGTCAAAGATCATTGGTTTATGTCAACCACTTGCATGCAGACTCTAAACAACAACCACGGGTAGCCAAACAAAAGAACATCCAGCATTTGGTCCCTTTGCTCATTGGCCTCCGAATTTGTATTGACTACTTGTGAATGTAAGCGGGACGCCGAGAGCTTTGGGTTATGGAGTGTAAACATGGATGAGCCCACCATGATTTCAAGACAGTTTTAAAAGTTTACTTTTCTCAATGAGCCATTCTGTCCACTGAGTAATGATTGTTTTCATCGTCTGCTCGAAAGCGCATTGTGTCTGCTTTTAGGGAGTTGTGTTTGAATATGTGGATATTCGTATTAAAGGAGTAGTTTAAAGATGAATATTCTGTCATTATTTACTCACCCTTTCTCTATTCTGTGGAAGACAAAAGGAGAATTTTGAACAATGTACTATTGCAGTGAATGGAAGCTGTGGCTTTCAAACTTCAAAAAAACACCAGAGTTTCATAAAAGTGGTTTATATGACTCATGTCCTATTTTCAAAATCCACAGAAGCTATATGATGGATTTGTGTGAGTGATGGATTTGTGTGAGTAAAGGATTGAAATTTAAGCCTTTATTAACTGATAATCTTCCTCTTCAATGAACTATTGGACTACTATTGGAATGCACCAAGGAAAACTAGATTTTCATTGTATGGATGGCTTTTATGATTAAAAAAAATAAAAAAGATTGCACAGTAAAATATATATACAATGTTCCACAGAAGAAATAAAGTAGGTTTGGAACAACATGTCAGTGAGTAATTGATGGCAATTGTAATTTTAGGGTGAACCAGCTCTTAAAATGATTTCAAACCAAGCTGCTTCAGTTCTTTTCACTGTTCTCTTGCTGCCAGAGAAGACCAATTTTTTGTTTGATTCTTTTGGAGATTTTTTCCATTTCTTCATTAAAAACACTTATTTTCTGAGACATTGCTTTTCCATCCATATATTACCCCTCACCTTTCACCAGCCAGTGTGGTTATTAAAAAAAAAAAAAAAAAAAAAATCACCTCACAGACAATGGTTGGGTACTCCACCCCTTTTTTCTCTGTTCTAATATCTTTTCATGGTTAGGATAAAAGGAGGATAGAGTGAGAGGTAGGAGAGGGAAGTAAAGAAGAGAGAACACCAAAGATAAGAGAGAGAAAGTCAGTAGATGACAGCAAATTATGAAAGGTAAAAAAAAAAAAAAGGTGTGAGGGAGAGAGCGAGCAAGAAAGAAAGAGGAAATGATGAGAGATGCACTGGAATCGATCAAAAAAACATGGAAGGATAGCCTGAATCTTTTTGATCAGTTCAGCACAGAGAGATGAGAATGAACGAGAAAAAGAGACAGAAAGGAGACAGAACAAGCCACAAATACAAGTGAGTGAAAGAAAGCAGGGAGGCAGCACCATGACTGTCTACCTTGACGGAAAGTTACGATACGGTGCTTTTCAACTGCCACAAAAAGAGATGGGATTGGAGAGATGGGTGGTTTTAAGGGAAAAATAGATCCATATATCAGGCTTTACAGATATGGGCCCTTCTGCATTTGCGATACTGGCGGAAGACAGCTGCACAGGCTTAGCTAGAGGTGGCTGATAGTAAAGCTAACATCCTGCCATAATCAAAAGGGAGAGAAATTAAAGCACAGCTTCTCCCAGGCCCCTGGGGTGTTTCCCTTCCCTCTTCGCCGGCTCTCGATTTATATTTGGCTGAGATATGAGTGGGCTTGGGTTTATTTCTCTCTCCTTTTCTTTGGGAAAGAAGGATTAAGAGGTTTGTTGTGAGTATGGAGAAGAGAAGAGAGGAGAGGCAAGGAGAGAAGAGGAGCTTCTGCAACCCACTCATTTCATCATAGATGACTGCATTGATCACTCTTCAGACCATCTATTGGTCAAGATAAAGGGAGGAATTATATCCAATATGTTTGCAGATGCTTAATCCATGTATAAACCACTGTTGGGGAAGTTACTATAAAACTGAAGCTTGCCAAGCTACATTGATTTAAAATAGTTAAATGGACATAAGAGTACTTATACTACTAAAAGGAGTCATTTACATAACTGCGTGAAAAAATATCAATGACCAGCAGATTTAAGTAAACATTTCACTACAAAAAAAAAAAAAAAAATCTCAAATATGTATATACTGATAATGGTGTAATGGAGCATCGGTTGGTCCAGTATTGGTTAGAAAGGGAGAGAAAAGAGAACTACACTATCAAATTTACCTGAGATGTTCTTTCACTCTCACTCTTATCGCTGGGTAGAAACAGATCTCATTTCATTAAGATTATACAAGCAAATTACAGAAGGCGGGTAGCTGTAATCAGCTGGATTGACAATTGTAAAAATGTTATTACATTAGAGTTGTACTCGCAGGAATTACATAATTACATCTTTCGTTCCTACAAAATATATCAGTAATAACTGTGACAAAACTATGAAATATTTACAAGCACTTCAGTATACCCTTGATAAAAAACAGGACTATGAAAAATGACTTCCTTAATGGCCAAATAAACAAACAGACTGACATGTAAAAGTTTTCCTCTACGAGAAAAATAAAACACGAGATTAAAATATATAAGACCAAATACTGTGTAAAGCATTCATTTTTGTAAAATGAACACTTATTAAAAATTAACTACCAACGACGCTAGTGTTTCAGAGGAAGAATCTTTTTTTCCTCTCTTAAGCTCATTGTGTTTTCAATTAAATCCAATAGCATGTGAATGTGAGGGGTAACAGCAAACTAGAGGTTAAAGGTCACACATCACTGTGATTACCCTGTCAATGGCATAATGTCCACCTATCATGTTTCCACACATCTGCCGGAATAGGTCAGACTAGTGGAAATGAATGGACTAATTGCAAATTAAACAGTTCAATCGAACATCACCATTTATTGCATCTGCAGAGATGGTCAAAAAAGGTCAGCTATCTATTACCCATAGGCCAGAAATGGTGTAAACATAAAATTTAACATGAAACATATGAATAAATTTACATTGGACTAAAAACCCAGAGAGAAACTCAACCACACACACACACACACACAACACACATCCCAAAATGTGTGTAAACTGATAGATTGTGTTGCGATAAAGAAGTGGCGCATGTCCTGGATACTGATGATGCATTATCCTGTTTTTGGCTGTCTTGCAAAGTTTTGAGCAAACAGAAATCCATCAGACTTGGCAAGGAAACATGGAGTGTTAACAGACATCTGAAAGCGGTTTATAAAGAACCAAAAATAAGGTGTAGGATTATCAGCAGACGGCTTCATCTCAAAAATAAATATTTTAAGCAGAAACATGGCAACAGAAAGACATGCTGACAGTGCTGGACAGTGTGAGACATGAAGACGGTCTGTGTGTGCCTGTGCTCACATATAAAATGTTTTCCGTCATAGTGTGCACTCATCATGTGGCTACAAATAATCACAGGATTTCAGGCAATGTATAATATGTCTCTTCATAACCTTGTGAAAAAGAAGTGCAATAAATTGTATTGAATGAGCATTGTGGTGTAATTCAAATCTTATATGTATATTTTTGGAAAAATTGTACTTGTAGATAATATGTTAATGAAATAATAGTGGGAACTTAATGTGGGTACACTTTTAAAGAGTGCACGTTGTAATTATGTCAAATTATTATTTTTTATATGTTGAATAACATACTAAAGCACAAGTAATGTATTTGATTTTATTGACTGTATTGTGTTGTTCAATTTTACATTTACAGTAAATATATTTTAAATGTACTAAATTGCAACCTCATTACAAATGTGCAATTCTAAATGTATTTAAATACATGACATAAATTTTTTAATGGAAATTACATTAAAGGGGGGGGTAAAAAAAAGAAATTTCATGTATTCTGACTTATTTACACTGTTAAAGAGTTGTGCTAAACATGGCCAAAGTTAGACGAATGACGGAGTATTTCTGTGCTAAAAATTCTCTTCCAAATCCTTACAGGATTCAGGATCGTTTTTTCCAGTATGGGCGGAATTCCTCATACGGGCACTTCTCCCGGAAGGGCGCATGCGCATACATCGACCAGAGCAAGAGAGCAAGAGCATGCCCATCAACGCGTGTTTAGAGAAGTCGTCGGCAGCGCTGCACACGCACAGGTCAGAGGACTTCACAAAATCAACAATGTCACCAAAGAAGTGTGTTTTTTGTTTTTTGAGGGAAAAATAACCTTGCTTCCCAAAGAACCCAGCATTAAGCTGAGAGTTTTGTGCTCATGCATTACATTGATGCGCTCTCGACATTTGTTATTAAAATAACCATAGTTAATAGTTAATAGTTGCAATCACTTTTTTATTGGTTAAAATGAATGGAGAATATCTCGTGTTTTTCCGTGGCTGCTCGAGCCCTCAGGATCGGCGCTTATGGTTTCATAAACAAGGCCCAGTTCTACGCTGGATTTACAGATCGTTTAAAACTGAAAGATGGAGCGGTCACAGCGGTAATGATCCCGGTCATGAGTCGGAACCGCAGGTGGTGAGGAAAACTGCTTCAAATATCTGTTTTGTTGGCAATAGGCGCCTAAGTGCATATCATGTAAACAACACGAACGTAGTGAATTCATAAATTCATTATTCATCATTCACTATACGCTATATTTATTATAGTAATTCAAAAGTTATCCAGGGATAATGCAATGGTGTATTGTGTGTGTTTAAATACAACTGTTTAGCTGACCATTAATAGCTTGCAGATGATCGCTACGCAAAAGCTGCGCGTGCTCGTGACAGCTCGTCACTCTTTAGCTCCGCTCACACGACACGCCTCAAAGCGCTCGGCTGTTTTTGGAAATACTCTGTACAGCGTATGTATCTTTTATAAATGTGATAAAACTAAAGACTTTTTGGAGATAAGAAGGATGCACTACTACTCTATAGGTACTCAAGATTAACATTGAGTTGCATAAATGCTTGTCTGTACTTTAAACATATTTCAAAGACAATAAAAGTAATAATTATGAAATTACATGTACTTATGTAGCACTTATGTCGAAAAAAAGCACTCTTAAGTTCAACCAATTGCAAATTACATTTTTATTTAATTTTATTTAAGGGTTAGTCAGTCAACTCACTCTGTTGGATGGTTTTTACTTTCATCCTCTTCATGGTCTTTTTCATCACCCTTTCTTACAAACCTAAACATGCTAATTATTCTCAAATTTTCTGCAGTATTTCACAGCATCAACATATAACATTGCAAAAGAAGACATTTTCTAGTTTATATCTTACCTAGACAAGAGTTCACCACAGGGAGCCAGGGCCCCCGCTCTTCTCCATTTACTCCATTTCACACAGAACATTCCTCCAGTCCGACGGCATCTCTTACCACTGCTGTGCTGACAAAACTCAGCCGCATATCTCATTCCCTCCTTCTGTCTCCATGTCTATGATCTAAAAGAAGTTCTCTGCATATATCTCTGACATACCCAATTGGATGTGTACCCCTCACCTCGAACTTTATCTCGACAAGCCTGAGATAATTTTCCTTTCACCTAAGACTTCCTTTCTAAAACTCTCAGCCACAGTAGACGATCATGTAGATGTTGCCCCCAGGTGTTAACACACGATACCATCCTTCAGCAACTGACCAGCTGTCATTTGAACCATGCACATGCTGTTATTTTGCACTCCAGATTATGTTTAAAGTAGGGCTGGCAATTCATTTAAAAAAACGAATAGAATTAATTACATACTGTCTGTAATATATGCTTATTCATAAATTTAATAAGTCACAAATACCACTTTTTTGGCAGCAAAGCCTTCATAAATGTTAAGCAAAGCCTCCATAATTCAACATAATTCAAAAACATTACATTATTGGATCAAATAAGTAAAGCACTGAATATACATTACAAAAGCTTTATTTGCATATCACTATAAAAAAAGCACTTTAGCATCTGTTTACTAGCGCAGCCAGTTTCTCAGAGAAGAAACATCACAATACACCATAACATAATAATAATACTAATACATGCATGCATGAAGTAAATCCCAAACCTCAATAAAAAGAAGTTCTCTCTTCTTAATCAATGTATAATCAAACTATAAAACCACCTGGTTAAGGAGCCTAGCTCATGGGTACATATTACATCAGCCTTAAAAGTCAACTCTGTTAATCCAGGGTTTTTTAATGGTTTCCTCGTACATCATGTAAAAGGAATTTTACTTTGCAATCCACTTGACCTTTGAGCGCTAAGATTTAAGACTTCCCATTTCTGCAGAGAAAATGTCTGGCCCATTCACAGCTGTCAAGTTTTTAGGCACTCAACTCAATTTTAAGAGGGTTTCAGACCTCCCCAACAAAAACAGACAGATAAATCACAGAAATCTCCCAGATTCCCCACGTTGCACTGAGCTGTCATGTATCACGAGACTTCCCTCTGTGACCAGTGGTGGTTGCTCTTTATTTTCTGGCTATTATTTTGAAGTGTCTTGTTTTCCTGGTTCACGGTTTCATGGGGGAGCCTCACCTGTCTTGTTTTCCCAAAGATAAGTTTCTATAGCCTATGTCTCCTGGTCTGGGCTTGAACATGATTGTTAATGCCAATAATATATTTATCTTTATTAAATGGTTAATATTAGATCCTTATCTTTTAAAAAACCTGCTTGATTCATGGGTTCTGTGACATCGCTCTCCCTGATCTTTGCATTTATTATTACATAAACAGGACCCCTTTTCACTGCTTGGTCATTTAAATTTTGCCATGCACATCATACTGCAAGGTCAGCCGCCGTTCACATCACACCCTCTTACGCTGACTTAATCTGTTCCATCATTGAACAATACAATGCTGCTGACTTAATACAGCGGTGCTGACTAAGGCCTGTTTCACACTGCACACAAATAACATATATTTTGGCACCCATATTAACAGGTGCTATGTAGCAGCGAAGTAGCGAGTTTATTTTGTGCATGTTGTGTGCTGAACTCAGCAGAAAATGTTGTGAAAATGCACTATAAACCAATTTATCAACTCAATAGTTTTCAATGTAGGCTTTTATGAATCAAAATAAAGAATGGAGCAGAACAGTATGATGGCCCAGTAGTGCACAACACAATGAAAATGTAAAAAAAAAAAAGAAAAGAAAAAGAAAACATATATTAGTTTACAACACAGCAGAATCAAGCCACAACACAACAGAAACAATTCACAACACAACAGAATTTCCACAACACAATGCAAAACAAACCACAACTCTTGGCTTCTTTCTCAACCACTATAGAGGTGTGTTAAAGTTAACATAAGGGCTTTATACTAGAGGTAATAGTCTGACAAAATCCTTTTTTTTTTTTTTTTACTGTACCAAATACCAATCTTTTTTTATAAACCCTTCAAATGCATTTATTGCTTTTAAAATTAGCCGTTTTCATTGATAGTGTCATTTTAAAAGACTGGTACAGTAAAAGCTGCTTGAAATTTGGATTTTGTTGGACCATTATGTTATCTTTAATGCATACTTAACAGGGCCGTGAAACATCACCGTAAATGACTTGGCTGATTCAAGAGTAATAATATGTTCAAAGTTCAAAGGTCCATAAAAAATGAATCAAGACATTTTTAAAAGTGGTTTATATGGGTTTGGATTTTAATTGGGTATCTTAGAGGAAATTTACACTTGGTCTTTTTCTGTTGACTTTGGCAAGTAGGCTACGGTATGAAAGTGAATGTGAAATAAATTGATAGCTCTTGTAAGGTAATATGAATATATAGTATAGTAACAACAGAACATTAAAATGATTTTAGGATGTCATTATACATGGCTTAGTTAAGCATATTCTATTTGCAAGACATTTACAGTAATGTGGTGTGATATGAAGTAATATGGTAGAGTGGTATTTGCATGTTACAGTTCAAATCTCTAAACCAGTTCTATTTTTCAAGAGAAAGAGAGAGAAAAAAGGATATATTTACATTATTAGAATGCTGCAGTGATAATGTATTTTTGTAGGCCAACCCGGAAGTTAGCATCACCCTGGTTCCCTTGACAAAAACCCTATAGGTTCACCCATAAAGAAAAATTGTGTCATCACTTACTCACCCTCAAGTTTTTCCAAATCTGTACAAGTTTTCTTTCTTCTGTTGAACACAAAAGAAGATATTTTGAAGAATGTTGGTAATCAAACAGTTGACGGTGGCCATTGACTTACATAGTATTTTTTTCATACTATGGAAGTCAATGGCTACCGTCAACTGTTTGATTACCAACATTCTTAAAAAATATCTTCTTTTGTGTTCAACAGAAGAAATTCATATAGGTTTGGAGGGTGAGTAAGTGATTTTTCATTTTTTCATTTTCATGAACTATCCCCATCTTAGATCCAAAGGGAGAGCGTTCCACAATTTGGAAGCAACTACTTCAATAGCACAATAACCTTTAGTCTTTAATCTACAGCGAGGGACAGCTAACAAGATCTGTTTGGAGGATCTCAGATTCATGCTGGAGTTATAAGGTTGCAACAACTCTTTAATATAAACAGGAGCTTGACAATGCAATGCTCTAAACACAATCACAAGGATTTTAAATTGAATTCCAAATTTAAATGGGAGCCAGTGTAAAGAAATTAAAATTGGTGTTACGTGTGATCTCTCTGATGACTTTGTTAAAAGCTTGGCAGCAGCATTTTGAACAACTTGTAATCGTTTAATGGATGAATTGCTAAGACAAGTAAAAATAGTATTGCAATAATCAAGGCGAGAGGAAATAAAAGCATGTATAATCATCTCCATTTCCACTGTGAACACAACTGGCCTCAGTTTCGCAATGTTTCTCAACTGATAAAAGCAATTGGGAACCAGAGAATCTACATGTTGATAACAGTGGCAACGAACACTCAGCACCAGATCGCCTCAAACGAATGAAATAAGTACTCTGCTAGTCAACTGCCGATGTTTCATTTGTATTAGGTACATCCATACCGCAAGATGTTTCAAAAACATGTGTTAACAGCAGACCTTATTTCAGGCAAAAAAAAAAGAAAAGAAAAACATTCTTCAGGACAACAGAACCGGAAGTGCTAAAATACTAACTCGTTTCCAGATTCTGGTGTACAAAAATGCGCCATTCCTGCAGCACTTGGTTAGTTGCCTTTTTTTTCCTTTTTTTTTTTAATTAAAACAAACAATCCCAATCTCTTATGTTTTCTGAGCTGGAAAAAGAAATCAACACACAAATGTCTAAGGATTTAGTTGATCATTAGAGGATAGGAAATACTTCTTGAAATACAGATTCTATCAATAACTTTAGCAAAACAAAGTTGTAGCAAATTTGCATTCCTTTTTTTAGGCCAGGGCACCTCCATTCTCATCCCATTGACTGAAACACTTGACTCCAATTAGTCTTTAGAGAAGTCATTAGCCTAGAGGTCCACAAACATTTTCCACCTAATCTGAATGATTCAACAATGTAGCCTATTTTTTGTTGACAAGAGGAACAATTGTTTGTGTGTCAATAGTTGTTTGTTTATTAGTGTGATATCAGTCACATAATTGAGGATGATGATTAATGATGATATTTTATACACACAATACAGCATAGAACTGAAACAATACAATAAATATTGCTCTCAAAGAAAAAAAAAATCTGCCTCAGGTCAACAATTGAAACAAGGCAAAGTTATGGTGGTTAGCTGGAACATTTATTATAGGAATATGACTTATTAATTTGCATAATGATTCAGGCATTCGTTCGTGCAAAGGGGAGAAAAGATTGATGGGAGTTTAATGACACTTCTTTGTTATTAAAGCCTAATCAGAGAGCACGCTCGTCTTTAACTCTTACCTTAAACTGTGGACTGAAATTTATACCACTGGAAATCTCCTTGTAAAATAATTTCCTTTTCCTCTCAGCTGAAACTGAAACAATACATATTCAGATCTACCTGCAATTACCCATCTCATCCATCAAGAGAGGAGGGGAGCGAAGCAAAGAAAGAGTCACACATGCAAAAGAGAGAATATAAAGTTGATGGTAAAAAATGGGAATGAGACGACTTGAAAAGTTGATGGAAGAGGATGCAAATAGAGGGGATATAAGGCATCAGAAGAAAAAAAAAAGACAGAACAAAATGGGTTGGCAATGGAACGAAGAATAGCTTGTCTGTCATTTTCAATGAAGGTTGTAAATTGCAAGTCTGGAAGCAATATCCTGTGTGCAATTTGGTAAGTTTAATATCTTACGACATGATCATTGTCTATCTTTTTATTTGCCTGTCTCTGTATCTACATAGTCCATGACTCTACAACTGATCTGTGTTCTCACAGGAAACATTAGGCTGTCAGATAGGTCCTCAATCTCTTTTCAAAGTTTTGCAAAGGTTTTACAAAGCTGATGATCTGCATTTCTGATCATGATTGAGTTCCTCTTTTCACTAGCTATAATGACAGCTGATGTATCATTCACATACGAGGGCAGGGTGGTATGGCAATACATACCATAGCAACAATTAAAAGTGGCTATTGATAGAGATTTTGCTATATAGTTTAAATTGAGGTATGTAGAGCAATAAAGAAACATGCATAAATGAGAAAAGGGCACAGGCAAGCAACTCAATACTGGCGCTGTTTTACGCCTGAAGTGCGTACACAGAAAGCAGGTGAGTATTCACATAAAGACAGTAGTACGTAAAGACGCTATAACATGTAGTACGTCATGTCATTAACGCTTATAATTGACAACTTCAGCTATTCAACTTTGAATAACTCGCATATGGATTTTTTTTTTTACAAATAGTATTTAACCTTTTTCTTTATGTTTTTGGGAACACTTTTTTTTTACGGTGTCATTGTTACATATGTTACTTAAGCAATAAAGTACGAGAGGCTGTGCTGTATCATGAATAAGTCAAGGCTGAAGGGCGTTGTTAGGCGCGACGTTAAGCGGAGTGCCTGCAACCCCTTTAGCCGTGACTTATTCACGATACAATACTAGCTTCGAGTACCTTATTGTTTTTATAAAACGGTTACCACACAATACAAATATTAAAGCCAAAAATATGTATCAATGCAACTTTCATGAGGTAAAGTTTCACTAAAAGCCTTTCTTCTGCCGGAAAAAAAATAGTCTCTGACCATGAACAGCAACAGAAGTTACATTATAACACCATTAGATGGCAGCAAAGACTGTCTTGATGAGTGTGTCAGTCAGTAGGGAAGACTTTTACATTGAAAAGACTGAACTGTTGTGAACACAGAACAAGACGCAACTGACAAATGCTTTGACTAGCGCTGTCAGTCATGGGAAAACCCCTTAACTGTTAAAAGGACAAGATAATACATCGGACATTTAAACAGATTTTTTATTATGAACATAGGACTGACCTGAAGGAAAATGCTAAATCTGAATGCAGGTAATAAACTTGCTCACTCCATCTCTTTCTTCAATGAACAATATCAGAACAGATTACATTGCTAAGAGTGGTTGCTAAGGGTGTTGTGTAGTGATACACAGAACCGTTGGGTGAAGCGGTCATAGCCGTGTTTTATCGTGACTAAAACACAGCTACTGACCAATCAGAATCAAGGACAGGAACTAACCGTTTTATAAATTTAGTTACTTAATAACTAATCATGCATAATTGCATGCAACTAAACCTAAACTAAACCTTATATATGTAGTTACTTAATATTACTCAGTACGTAAATGTATAATTACAGTGTAACAAAAACACCTTAAAATTAAGTACCGCTTTCTGTGAGAAACACATTCCCTTTCACTTTTGAAAACTGGAAAATGAATCAGTTCACCTTTCATTCTGGATTAGGAAGATGTAATGTTTAAGCTTTACATGCATTAAATGCATTTCCTCAGGTGTGAATTATAATGTGTGGGCTGGTCAGGTCTGAACATTCATAGCATGCAGTATTTCAAATATATTTTCAAACCACCTGGACAGTCCACCTGGAGGTCACTGAGGTTAAGTGCCTTTCTTGAAGACCACACAGTGGTGATACAGCAAAACTGCAGTCTCAGTAAATCTGCAGTTCACACTTATGTGAGAAAAATAATGCAGTCCGCCTTTTATTTTTTTGGCTCTGAAAATAGAGGACAGCATGTTACCAGCTGAAGCTGATTGGCATTCATATGTGCCTATGTCTGTATTGTACAGTTGCCTTACTAGACTCACTCTCTCACTCTGGAGATTCACTCTAAACTTAGTGTGGCAGCTGTTAGCTAGATATTATAAATACAGGTGTCTCAACATGAGTTGTGGAAAAGCAAGGAGAAAATTTGCGGCTAGAAAGAATACAGGGAAAACAGACATGGAGGCTTTAAAAAAGTGTGACAGAGTAAGAGAAAGAGAGAAATGATGATTTGGAACAAAAATCAAGCCAAACTCTCTCTCAGCTCCTCACTGTTGACATCACCTTCAATCATGTGTAAAATATTACACAGTAAAAACCCACTATTTATTTCAAACTTCCCCAAAGGGAAAACAGGAATGGAAAAGGAATGGAAAGAGAAAGGATCAGACAAACAAACGTCAGGCTTTCCTCTGTGGATACAAACATCTCTTTCCATTTCAGTCTGAAAATGGAGTGTCTTTTTTCCTCTTATTCTGTCAGAGACTTCTCTTGGTTTGTTTCCCCTTGACACAGTTATAGAATTACAAATTTATTTAGACCTACTGAAAACAGAAACGTATATGAGCATTTGAACATTACAGCCAGCGAAGTAAGTGAATGAGTGTGTAGGTGGGACTCTATCTCCTTTGGGGTCTATCTGGGAACTCGGGTCCTCAGTTTGCGCATCTTTGAAACACCTACACAAACACATTTAATTTAGTCTCACATACGAACTCTCCAACAATGGCAAGGTGCCCTACCACCTGCTGTTACATCTGAGTTA
Source organism: Elopichthys bambusa (assembly GCA_037101425.1). Classification (NCBI taxonomy): domain Eukaryota; kingdom Metazoa; phylum Chordata; class Actinopteri; order Cypriniformes; family Xenocyprididae; genus Elopichthys; species Elopichthys bambusa. The sequence goes on along the minus strand of CM074432.1, from coordinate 14,076,086 downwards.
TAATGTCCCCATAGACAGAGAAAGAGACAAAAAATGTGTGCGATTCCAGCTTCTCATTTGTTGAAGTCTTAATTGCACAGAGTAATTTAGCAAACGGGCACCTTTTGTGTTCCTGTGCTGACTTTTGTTAGACTAGATCAGCAAATTAAACAGTGTGTGAAGTGTAGCTATAAAAGGGAAACCAGTAATGTGGGTTTCATTGGAGCAGATACTTTTTTTTTTTTTTTTTTTTTAATCACAGGGATGCATGCTATATATGTGAACATTGCATTTTTCATTTTATTTACCTGTCTGGGATCAGTAAAAGTTTTTGAAAAAGAAAAAAACACAATTTCTTGATCAAACATACAGTAAAATTATGAAATACTATTACAATTTAAAATAATTGCTTTATATTCTAAAATATTTTTTTATATTCATGCCACATCACATGAATGTAATTCTTTATATTTTTATAATTCTTGAAATTTCAGAAGCCATTACTCTAGTCTTCAGTGTCACATGATCCAGATCTTTAATTTGGTATCAAGAAATATTTCTAATTATCAATACTGAAAAAGTTCTGCTGCAAAATATTTTAAGAATAGCATTTAATTAAAATCTTTGAAAATCTTGAAAATCTTTTTTTTAGCAATGTACAAGTCTTTACTGTCACTTTTGATCATTTTAATTAAGCAACACAACCGTTTTCAACTGTGAAAAAGAAATGTTTCATGAGCACCAAATCAGCAAACTAGAATGATTGCTGAAGGATCATGTGACTTGTTTGAATATGCTAAAAACAGGGAAAAAATGTGTTACTAAGTTATTGATTTTATTTATATTCTGAGCTTGTCCATTATTAACCTTCTGAAGCAATCAATCAAAATTTCAACATTACCTGTATGAGTTGTGCTCTGTAGCATTCAATACTTCATTTACTGGTATGTCATACAAAATTATTTTTCAAATAGATCAAACACACACACACACACACTCACAGTGAGAGAGAGAGAGATGCAGGATTCACTTCAAATACACTTATTAGGCAAATAGAATTTGTCCCCAAAGTCAGGACTTTTTATTATTTTAATATTTACTTTATGGTCTATCACAACAAATCATAAAACATGATAGACAACAGTTCCTGTTCCCTAGAGATTGTGTGTCTCTCAGGAGTGACTGATCTCTTTTGCTGATGGTGTGTGTGTGTGTGTGTGTGTGTGTGTGTGTGTGTGTGTGTGTGTGTGTGTGTGTGTGTGTGTGTGTGTGTTTTTGTGACATATCAGGACACAAATTTGTATAATGACATGGGTATGACATAGGTATTACAAGGAGAGGGTGACTTATGAGGACATTACCCCATGTCCCCATTTTTCAAAAGGCTCATAAATCATACAGAATGAGTTTTCTTGAGAAAGTAAAAATGTGCACAGTTTCCTGTGATGGGTAGGTTTAGGGGTAGGGTTGGTGTAGGGCGATAGAAAATACAGTCTGTACGGTATAAAAACCATTACGCCTATGTCCCCGCAATTCACAGAAACAAAGGTGTGTGTGTGAGAGAGAGTGAGAGAAAGAGAGAGAGAGAGAGAGAGAGTGCGTGTGTTTTTGTGATTTATGAGGACACAAATTTGTATAATGGCATGGGTATTACACTGGTATTATGACGTAAACATGAAATATGAGGACATTTCATGAGTCCTCATATTTAAAATAGCTTTAAAAACATACTAAACAATGTTTAATAAAAAATTTAAAAATGTTCTGTGATGGGTAGGTGTAGGGGTAGTGTAGGGGGATAGAGTGTACAGTTTGTACAGTATAAAGACCATTACGCCTATGCAATGTCCTCACTAAGATAGCAAAACAAACCTGTGTGTGTGTGTGTGTGTGTGTGTGTGTGTGTGTTAGGGATGCACCGATATGAAAGTTTTGGCAGAAGCCAATAACGGATAATTCTTTATATTTGTCAATAACTGATATATTGGCCGATAAATTTAAATCAAATTGTTGATATAATTTTTGAGATCCTGATTACAAAAACTAAAGCCATGTCCCAAGCACTTCAACATAAATCAAGCATATACAGTAGCCAGTGTAATTTTTCACTCCTACGGCCATCTTGCTTAATCAAAAAAATATAATAATAATAATAATATATTGCCTTACAAAGAAATGAAATAATGTCTAAATAATGCAAACAAGTCATGGGACAACATATCAATGTTTTTGAAAAAGAAACATCTTAAATAAATATTACTGTTTCAAATAATAGCATTGCTGTTTGTGCTGTGTGCTGTAGCTGAATGAGTAGTACACTGAAGCGCTTTGTTTGTGGGTTAATTAACTCAATGAATCACATCCTATATGAGATGAATCAGATATTTATGCAACATAAACATAACATTACAACTTATACCTGCACAAAAAGACACAAATGCACAAGTGAACTTGAACAATGTGCTAGTCAGAATGTATAACTCCTGTTGTGGATGCGCTTTACAACATTGGCCAAGAAGATGATGAACACCAAGTACTTTCCATCTTGTTGCTAGGGCCTGATTTACTCAAATCTCAATAACTATGATTAAACCAAACATACACACGGAAACAGATGAAGGGGTGGATACACATATATGCACACTCACAAGCATCTCGACAGAGCATTCATTCCAAAATCTTGCAGTCCAAACACATGCAGAATCATGTCTTGACAGCCTCTGCTCTCAGACTGCTTGCCCAAGCTGTCTTGATTATAGTTGTTTGTGACACTCAGAGGTCCACTCTCTCCATTTTGAGAGTGGTTCACTCTCCCTCACTGTCCGGCTGTACAGGCTAATGGCAACTCACTAAAATGCTCATTAATCTCAATCTCACAGTTAGCTGCCTTCAATTCACCTCTGAATGATAGTATTTTCTTTCCTCTGAGAAAATAGCTTTTAAAATTGCTATTGTATGGCAACAAATCATATTTTGACATGCCCAAATACAACGGGTTAGAATCAATCAGCAACGTCGTGAACTCTGACATTCAATAAACGTCAGCGATATTTATATGCACTGCTAAACGTCTGATGAAACCAAGGCTCATAGATTACTAAATAGGATAACAATTACTGTAGAGCTGGTAGTCCCAAGGGGCGTGGACCATCAATGATGGAGAGAAGAGCACGAGGGGGGGTGGGACGGAGGGGCCATCAAATTAGCCTGGTCGTTTACTTGTGTGCTATGACTCGTGAGGGGGAGAATTGCTTTAGACTGTTTGCTTCTAATGAAGCATGTGCATGTGTGAGATGGAACCCAGCAGTGTGAAATCACAAAACAAGTTAAAAAAATGAAAATGCAAAACCCTCCTTCTATCCCTAAATACACATTTGCAAGTTAGCATGCACATATACCATTTGTTTATCTGAGGAAATGCCATTCAAGTAATGTTTACTTTTCCTCTTTACAGGCAGGCAAGTTTGAGGTCACTGTAAGTTTAAGATGGAGCTGTGAGAAACAGATCATAAGATTTTATACGAGATGGAAAGGAAAGAGTGGAAAGCAGTGATTCCTAATATACTGTCAAACATGAGAGCAGAGTCTGTGCCTGGACGAATAACTTAATGGCACATTTGGGAAATTTAGAGGAGCACACATTTTTCACGTTAAGCTGCATTGGATCAAAGTAAGGGTGTACTCACACTAGGCACAGTTGCCTTGAACCAAGCCCGAGGACGATTCTACCCCCCCTCCCCTCTCCCCACTCCCCCACTGGCCCGCACTCACATTGCACTTAACGTTCCAGGCCGGAGCACGCTTACGTCATATACGATGCAACTTTTTGAATGAAAGAAAACAGGAAGAAATGCACTTTCTCTAAAATACTGCCTAATATAGGCTATTTATAATTTATGCCGGGCAGCGATTTACAATAGCTCGTTTTAGAGGATTATTACCAAGGCAGCTGACATTAATGGAGGAATTTGCAGCTTTACTCGCAAACTACAATTTCTGTTCATCAATAAGGCGAGAAGCAGACCCATTTTAATCCCAAATACACTTGAATTAATTACATAAATTGATAAGTGTACTATCAAAGTAGTAATAAAGATGTTTGCCATCGTAATGATGACAGTAGCGCACACTAAAGTAGTAGCTGTTCCATGCTCCGGCACAGTTAGCGCTCACACTGCATGTGAACCGCAACCGAACCGTGCTCTGGCCCATCTCTTCCAAGCGGGCCACGGACGGCTAAACAAACCACGTCCCGGCACGGAATGGAGCGATCACACTTGTCAAACAAACCGGGCTTTGGGGGTCATACGCGCTCGGGCAAGGTTCAGAGCGCCTAGTGTGAGTACACCCTAAAGGAAATGTCACCTTGTTACATGTAATTGGTTTGTTTTCCTTTAGTATAAAGCAACATACTATAATGTTGCTGGGTATAGATAGAGAAGTTGAGGCATAGATCTATTTTACTGCTTTGTTTTAATGTAATGAAAACTCTGTAGTAACAATAACAAGAAACTGATACAAAGGGAATCTCACCACGTGACAGCTTAAAGGGTTAGTTCACCCAAAAAATGAAATTTCTGTCATTAATTACTCACCCTCATGTCGTTCCAAACCCGTAAGACCTTCTTTCATCTTCGGAACACAAATTAATGATTTTTTGATGAAATCCGAGAGCTTTCTAGCCTCTGATAGACCGCAACATTATTACCTCTTTCAAGGTCCAGAAAGGTATTAAAGACATCGTTAAAATAGCCCATGTGACTACAGTGGTTCAACCTTAATGTTGTGAAGCAGCGAGAATACTTTTTGCACGCAAAAAAAAAAACAAACAAAAATAACTTTATTCAACTTTCTTCTCTTCTCTGTCAGTCTTCTATGCTATTCACGTAGTAGACACTGTTCCTACGCTGTTCACGGCTCAGTATTGGCCAACACTGTTCAAGTGAGCAGCACGACCATGCGTGTAATGCTGATGCAGGAGCTGGCCAATAATGAGCCGGTATTCTGACATAGAACCCGGAAGCACTGCACTGTGTTTACTATGTGAACAGCGTAGGAGAATTACATGAAAGAGAATACATTTTTTTGAGCATTCTTGTGCTCAAAGAGTATTCTTGTCGTTTCATAACATTAAGGTTGAACCACTGTAGTCACATGAACTATTTTAACAATGACTTTACAACCTTTCTTAAAAAGAGGTAATAATGTTGCAGTCTATCTTGAAACAAAGGGCTATACACAAAGGAATAAAAAGGACCTTGTCAAGATGGGGGAAAATCAAAAACCATGGAAACCAAGGGAAACAGGAAATAAACACCAGAAATGAAACCAGGAATATAACATAAAATAAGAGTTTATAGGAAAAATACAAACTAAGAGTATATAATAATAACACATAACACATACTGTTCTGTCTTACGCAGAGTTAAACCCTGCTCCTGGAGAGCTACCTTCCTACAGGCTTCAAGTCTGCATGTGTATAAAATATACAATACGCTACAAATGATTATTCATATGAGCTACTTTAACGACAAGGAGATGTAGCGGTTATGGAAAAAAACGAATAAAGAATACCAGTCACAGCAGCATTCATTCTCCCTCCACCATGTTTAAAGTTTATGGCACGCCCAACTCAGGAACTTGGGTATCAAAATGATCCCAGTGGTAAATATGACTTGAGAGGAAATTCTAGGAAATTTGTATTTACAATAATTCCGACAGCACGTGAAGGCAGCATAATTTTCAACTAACCCTAAACACCTTGATTAGCTAGTTCAGGTGTGTTTGATTGGGGATGGAGCTGAAATCTGCAGGATGGTAGCTCTCCAGGAGCAGGTTTGGAGACGCCTGGGCTGCGTTCAAAAGCTTAAGCAGCTGACTTGTTGCCTCTCTGTACTATTAAGCAATGACTTTGCAGGCAGAGTTTGTGCATAAAGGTACCACATGAAACTGACTTCTGAGGAAATGTAACTGTTAAATAATCTACAACAAAATAGAGAGAGCTTTGGTGATAAAGCAAAAATTTAATTACTACAATACTAATTTCTCACTACAAATTACATCAAAAGTGGAAAAAGTCAGTCAAAAATTTATTTATTCACAAACTGACTACTAACCACAAATTTCAGATGCCATCTTTATTTTTTAGCTTTACTGTCATGCAATGGAACGCACAGGATTGTGGGATATCAAAGGCAGCAAAGGACACGTCTATGGTGTCTTCAAAAATTGATCAGATGAAAGTAACTCAGGTGACAGGATGTGGCACAATCATTGGATTTGGACGTGCCTTGTTGACTTACTACCTCTGTATCCTGTCTGCGGAGTGCAGAGGCAGCATTTTTCAGCTTTCGGTCTAGTCTGGTCTGGTCTTAAGTTTGTACGTCTTTAACCTGAGCAACCAAGCTCCACTCTTCACCCTTAAAAAGTCAACATGATGACATTAAACACTAACAAGTTTCTCCTTTTCTTGCTAAAAACACACTTTTGACATTCAGTCCCATGCTGGAAATCCTTTCTTTTAAATTGAACGGGAAGTATGAGTTGAAACTAGTTGAAACAGCTCAAAATACCCCACAGATAATTTATTATAGCTTGTCAAATTTGCCCCAATTTGGGTGAGAAAAATCAAGCCGTTTTTGTGGATGGGTTGCTTTAAATGCAAATGAGGTTGTGCTCCCCGCCCCCACGCTCGCTCGTCATTTCAATACACTGAGGCATACATAATACAGAAGCTAACAGCAAATAAAACTCGCAAAATGGATCGTTACAAACTATTCTTGATGCAGCATATAACATAGGTATGTATTTTGTGGATGTTTGTGGATACACGGCTAACATGGCTAAAGCTACACACTGTTAAAGACGCTCAAAAAGAATGAAAATGCGTTTTTGAATTATACAGACTACATACGTTTTTGGGTTAAAAATTAAAATAACGAAACAATGGTAACTTTAGTCACATTTAACAGCACACTAGCAATGTGCTATCGAAACACATTCAGGAAGACAATTTGCAAAAATCACGAAATAAATATATATGAAATTGCATCAGTTGGTATCGATCCATCTTTGAGAATCAACTTCTGTGCAAATCCTGTGTTTTACTTACGATCGTGTGAAGCATTCTAGTGTTAATGACTTACACATACTGCTATATGAATTTATCTAGCCATATTCCCTTCATAAATAAAATTACACCACTGCATCCTTAATGGCTCAGATGCCAGGGAGTTTATGGAGACTCATATGTTTACTATTATAGCCATTAACAGATCAGTGTTAATGTTTACATAGCGGAGACATATTACTAGCTCAGGGATGGTCGTTCTTGAGCGTTTTGCTCTGACACAACTCAGCTTCCTTCACGTAGCTTTAGTAATCCTGAAGACATTCAAGTGTGTTTGATCAGGGTTGTAGCTAAACAGGACAGGTGCTGCACTCCAGGGCCAGTGTTACTCATCGCTTCCTAACTTCCACAATTGTGGCGCCGTGGGTGGAAACATACAGATTCAGGGGGCGGTAATATTATAAAAAGATCCCCTTCCTACGTCACAAGGGGAGCGAAATCAGAACGGCTCGATTTGTCTCATGCTTGCAGAGAAAAGCTTACCAAAACAAAGTTACTAGTTGTCATTTTTTACATTTTCTGTGCTGGTAGATGCACCGAAGACCCAATTATAGCATTTAAACTATTTTCATGATATGACCCCTTTAAATTAAACCAACAAGAAGTCATTTTGTAAATGAATGTAACTCAATGAAAAACTAATTTTTATTATACCAATGACAAGACAAAAAAAAAAAAAAGATTAATCAGATCAGATCAAGTATTAAAAAAGTTATTTTGTTCTTTAATAATGACGATCCGTTCATGCTTTTTTTTAGTGTGCTTATCCTATTTCTATGGTGCAGACAGAAATGCAATTCTCCACCACTGGACAAAGCAATTTCACAATCAATTTACCATTTTATTCATTTTATGATGGTATCACATTTTGTGGCTGTTAAATCGAGTACAACTCAAGGGAAATAGTTTTGGTTTATATAGATAAAGGATAGGTCTGGCACAGTAACCCTTACTCCAGTGTGCTGTTATATCAACCAGGTTAAACTCAGCAAGCCCAGCAAGATGAACATCAAATCCGTCAGAGCTATCGGCTCTCGCAGACACTTAAATCACCCCGTTGAGTACTGATGGCCTTGCCTGTCTGTTGTCTGTGCCCTAGGGCGTCTTCAGGTGGGGGGATAATAGTGGTCAGCAGCACTGGGCTTTCACTCTACATACATTTTTTACACTTTTAGGATGAAGACATACTCTTTTAAAGCTCTGACTGCTTGTATCCTGAAATGTTCAAGGCTGGCATTGCTCAAATCAAGAAGTGAATCACATCATTCATATTTCATACACAATCATTCATAGACTAAATGCTTTCCTTTGGAAGTAAGCAAATACACACTGAAATACTGGCTGTTTATTTCAGTAACTGTCTACAGTATGTGTGCTTGGTTCAATGGGAAACAGAGGTGTCTGCAGTGTGCAGTTTGTTTATTTGTTGTGCATCTTTGGAATATGGTGTGTGTATGTGCAATGTGCACATACTTAAGGTGAGTAAGTGAGAGTAGAATTGGAAATGGCACTTTTGGAAAATGGTACTCTAAGTGCCAGTGGAGCATCATGGGAAATGGCCTGTTGGTGTGGTGTTTCATGATCTGCAGATGATGACATTTTTTTGTGCTTTTTTTTTTATTTATCAGTTTTCTATCATGTTGATTTTGTTAATAAAGTACAGTTTTGTATAGCACACTGTATCTCTCTCTCTCTCTCCCTCTAAATGCTGGTGTAATTTAGGATTACCATAGTATTAGAGGTTAGTATCAGAATTAATTAAAGAAGTTTTAGAGGAGCTCAAATTGGCTGCTATAGAACATTGCATATTGGATTGTGATTCCTGCTGAGAAAATAGTAGAGTAACTTTTAAGTGAATGAGGAATAATAATGTAATATACAGTACTTACCAAAAGTCATTTAAGTATAGCAATGATGTGTTTTGTTTGTTTGTTTGTTTGTTTGTTTTTGATTGCATAATAATGGCAATATAAACCTGCCACAGTCAGTAATGCCACTATGGCAGCTGTACTGTCTGATTACTGGCTCAAAATGGTCCAAGTTTCATTTTCAATATCTTTTATGGTTTAACTGATTGATTATGAAGGTTGATACACAAAAGACCAATCAGAATACAGTTGAGATAGTTGAGCAATGTATTTTTTTTTAATTTATTTTAGAAACAGCTTTTTAAACCATGCAGCTTAAACTAGTCTTTGTGGAAAAGTGCCCCAAAACCCCTCTAAAACCAGCAAATTTCTTTCAGCTTTTTGTTCAAAATGCTGCTTTTTTTATTTTTTATTTTTTTATGAAACTTCAGGTACTGATAAAAAAAAAAAAAAAAGAATATATGAAGCTAGAATAAAAGTTTTTGTTTGTTTGTTTTTTTTGCAGAGGCTTTGTTCTTTCTTTTGATATACTGTATGTTCAGATATTCAAACAAAACAAAATATTCTGGGGGCCATGAAAGTTTTGTGAAAATGATTTTAAAAAATGCTGGAGCTGGCTGGCAATGCTTTAAAAAAAAAAAAAAAAACACTGACGGGGAAAGAGTTAAAATCTTAAAAAGCTCACTTTGTTGTGTGTGTGTGTGTGTGTATGTGTGTGTGTGCACAATGATACTGAGTGAGGGTATGATCTCCATTATCCAGATTCAGTGCTCTCTCTCTCTCTCTCTCACTCTCTCTCTCTCTCTCATGCCACTGTGACATTTTCATTAAGGTCCTCATGATCGCACTCACACACTCTCTCTGTCTTCCTTTAAGGTCATTGTGTTAGTCCTAAATCAATGAAAAGATGTCAGGGTCAAAGTGAAGTGAGTTTTTTGTGTCAAACAGATGAAACAAGTTGAAGTATATAAACAAGCACACAGCAAATACCAGTCTAGAAACATACGGTGCGTTAGCGTGAACCTACACACACACTCTTTTTAGAGTATGTCGATGATGGTGGTAATGATAGGCTCTCCCACACCTCCTTGTCTCTTCTACTGAGTGTGTATCCTGAGATGTGCCAAGCCATCTGCTGTGTCTGAGTGTGTGTATTTTTATGTGTGTACATGCAACCACTTTCTTTTGATCATGCCTGATCAAGTCCCTGTTTCCCATGTGCCATTACTGACTTTGATATGTTTTAAGGAATCACTCCATATTTTGTCAGATCCAATGATTCTTCTCACAATTATTACCAGAAAATAAGAAAAGCATTTCATGACGCCCACACTTTGAAATTTACTCAGCAAAAAGCTGTCCTTTTGAAGCTCAATGCTTTTTATCTGAGAGAGGGACATAAGTTAGAAAATACTTTTTGACTCGGTTCTTTGATTATGTGATTGTATTAAATGCAGCAGAGCGGCTAAAATCATAGCTGAGAGTTGCAGTTGTGGAAGGAGAGATTGCACAAAGAAAAGACAAGACAGAATGACATTGAGAGGAAGCTAGTTTTTCATGAAATCACATTTCCTGTGCTGCTACTTTACCAAGCATTCAGACTTTTACTGGTAGAGGAAACCACATACACTAGCAATAGCTTAGAAACCACCTAGAACACAGAAATGCACCGGCACAAGTTAAAGGGTTAGTTTACCCAAAAATGAAATTTCTGTCATTAATTACTCACCCTCATGTCTTCCAAGACCTTTGCTCATCTTCGGAACACAAATTAAGATATTTTTGATGAAATCCGAGGGTTTCTGAGCCATGTAGGCAGCAACGTCATTGTACCTTTCAAGGCCCAGAAAGGTATAAAGACATCGTTAAAATAGTCCACGACTACAGTGGTTCAACCTTAATATTATGAAGTGACGAGAATACTTTTTGTGCACAAAAACAAAACAAAAATAACGACTTTGTTCAACAATTTCTTCTCTTCCCTGTCAGTCTCCTACGCAGTTGACATAGGAAGCGCTGCACTGTGTTTACATGTTCCATGTCAGAATGCTGGTTCAGTATAGGGTCAATGAGTCTACGTTCTGACGTAGAACCTGAAAGAGCTGCACTGTGTTAACTACAACCATTTATGTTGTTCATAGGAGGATGACAGAGAAGAGAAGAAATTGTTGAATAAAATCTAGGGCTGTCCCCTAATAGTCGACTAACCATTAGTCGACGAGAAGAGGTTTAGTCGACCAAATTTTTATTAGTCCCTTAGTCGCAGGAGAAAAAAAAAACCAACACCAACACGGTTCTGTTGCGGGTTCCCTGCCCATTCTTGAACCATTTTAAAAATGTGATGCGCGGATCGCGGTTATATCCGCGGGTCGGGCGGGCCAAGTAATAAAATATAACATTCCAATTATTTGCGGGTGGGAGAGAGATAAATCATTAATGTGTTGATTTTAATAAAGACAGAACTCTCATTTCACGGTAAAACGCAACAAACGTGCGTCTTTTACATTCGTTTTCAACTGAACGTATTTCTCTTCAGGAAAAAACAAATCAAGGAAACATGTGGTCCTAGTGGTCATTATATAAAACACAAAGGAAAAACCCTACATGAGCTATTGCTTTATAACTTTACCAGTTTTACCTAAAAATATACACAAGCTTAACTAACAGAAATTATTCTGATAAGAGTGTTTTCAAACAATGATGTAATGAAACAGTGACAATTTCAGATTGAAGAGAGTAAAGCCTGTTTTTAGGCTATTAAGGAAATGTAATTTAGCCAAAGAAGAACTTTTATTTTAAATAAATGTTAATTTATAAGCAGCCTACTTCAGTGTGATATGTTATCATATTATCATGCTTAACACTGAGAATTTGAATAATTATAATGTGATGATCAGGTGCAGATATCTAAATCAGAGAATATCATTGGGCGGTTGGCGGGTGGATGATTTATTTTTAACGGTGGATTCAGGTACAAGTCAATGGACAGACTTTTCTTTGTTCAATTTGCACACTGAACATGGGTTGGAGCTCTTTATTTTGAACTCTCAAAGTGCACCAGATTAATAAATTTATCTTTAAAATGTACAAAATTTTCTTCCGGGGGGCATGCCCCTGGACCCCTCTAGAGGGACCAAGGATCTTACCAACTCAAATATGGCTTATCATCTGAAACAACTAAGTATTAGCAACTTTACATGGCCGCTCGCTGTAACATCAACCTAGAAAAATGTGGACTATTCAAGATTTTTTTTTTTTTTTGCAGAGTGTGAAAGCTGAATAGTAGCGCGCTTACTGCATGACAGCTAACATGGAGGTGCTGGTGCGATCACTTGCACTTAAAATACAGGTCATACAGATAAGAGTAATACATATTTTGAATCTGTAAAGAGTCTACTTTTATTTGTGTGCACTCACAATAACAACAAAACGTTGTGCCTTTTTAAAATAATGAAAGCAAACAGGGTGCACTTTCTGCCATCCCTCTATCTGTGAACTGTGAAAGAACTGAAACTCCATGTAAACTTGCCTCACAGACATGAAAGTGAATATATATAGAAAGTGAAATGTCTACTTATAAATTAACCAATTCAAATGGAAAACAAATATTCTCAGGTTATGTAATCCGTATGAAACGTGCACATAAGTACACGATTGCGGAGATGACGAGTCAGCATCGTCAACTACATCACTGCAGCAGAAAATACAGAAAACAATTAATTTATCAATTAATTATTAAAATGGTAAAGCAGTCTCCTTGCTGTTTTTCCCCAACGCACTCATAATCATTACTTCTGCTGGTGCTCTGTGGCAAGCTTAATGTGTGCTTGAACGCTGATTAGGCTATGTAGGCATTAAAGGCTCTTTGTCATGATTTACATGGTTTATTAATAAACTGGGCCTTGAAAAGTGCAATGACGTTGATGCCTGTGTGGTTCAGAAACCCCTGGATTTCATCAAAAATATCTTAATTTGTGTTCTGAAGATGAACAAAGGTCTTACGTGTTTGGAACGACATGAGGGTGAGTAATTAATGAAAGAAATATCATTTTTGGGTGAACTAACCCTTTAAGTTTGTTTGTTTGTTTTGTCTTTTTGTCTATATTTCTGTCTTCCATCTTCTGATTCTCCCATTGTTTCCGCTGATAAAGCACGGTAATAAGCGTCTATAGTCCACTGTCAGTTTTTGCTCTTTGCATCACCAAACTACAATACGTTACTAGCGTATCTACAGAAGCAGCAGCTAATGAGTGTGATGAGCTGCAAGAGGTGTGACCTCTTCAGAAATTAAAAGCTACTATCTCCACGACACCAGTGCGTTGTTCATGTCAGAAAAGAGTGGAGACATCAGGTCCGACCGCAACGCTGCGGGACTTCATTTTGCACCACAGCTGGCACAGCCTCAACAACAACCACACATTTGTTACTTTCCACCCGGCAGAGAGGACTCTCCCAACAACAACCGAGTCAGACTAACATTGCTGAAGTTTGTCATTATTCACTCAACCCGGAGGAATCTGATTGTAACTTCACCACCATCAAACTACTCTTACATTTCCATAGCTTCATTCCCCTTTTTGTTTCAGTTTCATTCCAAACTACTGAATGCACCTTTATTACATTTCACAGAAGTTGCATTCAACTGTAACTGATGGCTTTTAAGGGGAATTATTTACTTGCTCATTCTGATTTTATTCTATTCAGCTCTTCTCTGCTGCCCCGGAAGTATAACGGAGAAAGATTAGAAGGACTGAGAGAGGTGCTTGCCTTTGGTCTGAGAAACATGATGTTATAATACTCACACAAACACACACACAATGTAGGAACAGCGGTGTATATGGACAGAGATGCTAGCACACTTTGAGTAAAAGAGGAAGCAGTCTTTGATCTTGGAAGGTCTATTGCCCTCTGCATTTCAAAGCAGAGACAAAGCACAGAGTCAACACACACCGATACTCCACACACACGCGTATAGCGGCGCTCGGTAGAACCCCACAGCACTGAGTGTCCTTGGACGGTTGACTGATTGACAAACCAAGGCTTAGGTCACCGAATGGAGCCTTCGGCTGGGCTTACACACACACACACACACACACACACACAACACACAGACACTCACAGTGCTGTCATCTATACTGTCACAAAAAGTGCCTCCCTACCACCAATAATAAGACTCACTTTATCAAATTAATGTGTCTCTCTCTTCTTCTCTCTGTCTTTTTTTCTACTGAAAGAATGAGAGATTCGAAAGGAAACCGAGGGAGTATAGCGCAGGGCAAAGGGAGTGGGAGAGAGGAAGGAGATAAGGCTTCTCCTCCCAGGGCTCTGGCAGTGGGGCGACAGTGGAAGCAGGGACTGCTGGAGGAATGAAGGGATGCATGGGAGATATTTAATAAGGAAGAATACGATGAAGGAGAGAGGCATGTATTATTCATCCCCACTCTCATCCGCTGAGTTTGCGCAAATCAAATAGAAGCTCTCTTTGTTTGAGAGATCAAGACTGGCTGTTTGACTTGTATAGAATTTATTAAATTCATTTGATCGAAGTCGAAGGAGGATGAGGAGGACAGACGTGCTCCAGTCAATGTATGGGATGTGTGAGGAAAATTTTGACCCTTAAATGGGACAGAGTGAATTGCAATGGAAGAATAAATTTAGACAGGAGGGACGAAAATGATCTTAGCATGTCGCTGTAACTCTGCCCCGCTCTCTGAATCTCTGGAGGGAAGCAATTTCCTGTAGGTTTGTACGGCAGGCAGCCAGACAGTGTGTGCGTGTGTTAAGAATGTAAGAAAAACACCCTCGGATTGTGATACCAAATGTGCAACATCTAAATATGCACAGCCTTGTGGTGACATATCACTTACATAAATATTCTCATGCACCGCAGGAAAGTGTGACGGCGTGAAAGATGCAGAAAGAAAGTGTGCGCAACACGGAGTGGAATGAGCTGGTGAATCTGCAAGAAACGTACAGAATGAGTAAGAAAATTTACAGAGTAAAAGTTCCCAAAAGCTGCAGAAGCACTGTGTGTGTGCTGGTTTATTTTAGTTCTAGACAAAAAAAATAGTTGCGTAACGCAAATCTTGAGTAAAAGTACAGATACCCAAAAAGTATTTCTTTTCATTTTTACTTGATTTTTAATGTACTTGAGTATTAAAAGAAAAAAAAAACTACTTATTAATGAACCATATTTTGGAAGATGATGAAGACATTAAATATACTGCAAAAAACAAAGGTTTTATTTTATTACCAAAGCACACACAATAAAAACATTTAACTTCAATATAATAAAATATTTATATTTATACTTCAAGTGAGCAAACAAGTGAAAATAACACAATATATGTTTATAAGTTGGTGTGAAATGGAAGTTGAGATAGTCTTTTCTTCCCAATTGTGACGTATGACCAAGTGATATGGCTTCTCAAACAAGTAAAAATGTAAGCCGGGAATCCATCGGGAATTGATTGGGACTGCGCTTAACTCCACTTTTAGAACTTCCCTAAGTACTTCCCTTCGGGGGACTCCCCACCGCTATTATGAAGTGCATTCAATTTCGTCAAGTGGATGAGGTAAGTTTATTTGAACAAAAAGTGTACATGTTGAGTAGACATGTACACCTTCAGGCAGATCTATAGACCACAATGCACCATGATTGTGATGTCACAGCAGATCAAGCTTAATTTACCCCCACCCCTCACAACTCTAGTGTATTGGCATTATTTTGACATTTAACCGCATTTAATACTTGTAGCTACTTGTTGGCTATTCACTTGTTAAGTTTTGAGGTAAATAATGCTGTTTCCGGGTCCAAGCCTCTACTAGTTTCACTTTAGAATACTAAATTTATGACAATTTAATTTTATGAGCACTATTTATTCATATTATATTCATTTATTCATATATTCATATCATTTAAGCTAAGCATTTAAAAACTTACGGTGTACACTACAGTCTCTGTGTTCATGGAGTCCCAGACACAAATATTTTAACGTTTAATAAAAGATGAATCACTGTATGGCTATCTGGGATTTCGGTATAGAGATAAAGGTTAGGATCATGGATTTTAGTACTTTGTTTCAGCATCCTTCGTTGTTTTCTTTTGGCATCGGATAGAGGAATTAGACCCGGAAGCTCTGATGCGTGACATCGGACTTCATAAGTGGATTTCTGTGATCTCATGTAAGTGACAGGTTGTCCCACCCTCACGCTGAAAAACACGTCATCAGAGAAGAGAGGAGATGTCATTGCAAGACAGACATAGCAAGAAAGAGGGCAAGTTGTTTTGACTAAAGATTATGAAGGTACATAAATGAAAAAAATAAATAATGATGAGCATGGATAAATCATTTATAATAAATACTGCAATATTCCATGAAATCCATTCCATTTAACATCCCTTTTGCTTTCATGGTGACTTTAAAAATTATTTAAAAATGAAGAAAAACAAAATGTTTTAAGGCTCAAATAGGCAGAGGTGTTAGGAATAGTCAGGCTCTGCCCCATCCAATTGGCAACTATACTCAGAAAAAAAAAAAGAGAAAAGGATAAACAAGAGAAAAAGCAGAGGCTCATAACAAAGGGTTAATTTTACATTATTTTTGATTAAGTCAACCCAATTCAGCAGGGGTGTAAATTTCATCTGACAGTTGGGCAATAAAGAGCAATTTTTGAAGGGGACACAAATAATACAGCCAAAATTTAAATAAAATTTTACTTATAAAAGGATATATGTAATGTTACACAGAAGAAAACCTTACTACTACTATTATTAGACTGTGCCATTATGCTCAATGGTTCTCTTTGGTTCAATGAAAAAACTGACTAAATTGACCAAAATATTCTTCAAATATTTTTGAAGTTGTTTACAACCAAATCACCAAAATATGATGAATACACATTGAGCAAAACCCAGCACACAACAGTAAGTCTATTAGCCTTATTACAGTTCACACATATGCTTATCACAACAATTGCTGACTCAGGAATAGCAGCAATAGATTGGTTAAATTCACAAATGTTCAGTGCGATTTGTGAATTGATTCAAAAGGTTCACTGAAAAGAATCAGCTTGTTTACAAATCAGAAGTAAAACCAAGTAAAACGAGGTTAAAAAAAATAAAATAAAATACTTTGCTCCTGTCCACCATTGGTTTACTTTCTTTGGAAACAAAAATGTGATAGATCTCTCTTTGCAAACATCCAAGGAAACTCTACAAATGCATTACCTGTCTGTAGCTATTATTATTATGTTTATATTTTAGCATTATAGCATTTACAATCATGCTGTTGCTCTTAATAACCAACAGCATGATATGATAATGCTGTTAGCTAACAGTTTAGTAACTGTTAATATTGAGTAACTTCCATTTTAGAAGCAATATTGCACTCTGTGAACAGCCAAATTCTGTGGTACAGTACATCTTCATTTAGATAGAAAATGTGCGTGTGTCCAGACAGTGTTTCCCCCCTCAGAGACCTGTGCTGCATTAGCTGTGATTTCTCTCCAGCGGAAAGAATATGAGCCACTATGACACTTGAAAACTACAGCCCTCATCTTTCAGCAGTCCTCTCCACTCACCCAGAAGAAGCGTCAAAAGATGTGGGTGAAAATCTGCTGTCGTCAAACCACTTATTACATTTTGCAGACATGAAACCATTCAGGAGCTAGTTACCATGACTCTGTCTCTATGATCTAGCACACCCCAAAGATGACTACTTCCCTACTAT
Organism: Elopichthys bambusa; assembly: GCA_037101425.1. Lineage (NCBI taxonomy): Eukaryota > Metazoa > Chordata > Actinopteri > Cypriniformes > Xenocyprididae > Elopichthys > Elopichthys bambusa. The sequence continues at coordinate 14,058,378 of CM074432.1, read as the reverse complement.
ATAGTATGTGAAAAGCTGTACATCAAATAAATAGTATGTCCGAATACACACTAAGCAAAAAATACCAGGATGACCTACTACTTCCACAGAGACTGAAGTAGGCATCTGATTGACACTTTACAATGAGGCCACAAGAGAGAAGTTGTCATATTTGTAAATATCGAGAAACAGTTATGCAGCTGACGTCGCAAATCAAATAATATTGCCAACATGATGGATGTATATTTGGATTATATTCATACTACACAGATGCATACTACAAAATGCATTTTATGAACTGTCAAGAATCACATTTTTTATCAAATGCAGTACTGACAGTTTGCAATTTACCTCGGCCATTGCAGGTGTGCACAGCTATTGATGATGATGATGTTCTTATGGTGATTTCAAATGCAATGAACAAACACTATTATTATGCAAAATGTATTTCCCTTTTGAAGCATAGAAAAAAAAAACAATAAAAATGTAAGATTGTTCATTTTAGATTTTGTATTGTTATGTGACACAGCACCCAGGGTCATTGTGGTTACAGACGCGGTGGTGAAACAACATATGCTGACACACGTACACACAGGAGACGTGTTAAACCTGTGAGCTGGGAGTGGTACTGGGAGCTTTACTCTATTCCTTCAATGGTACATGACTGCCATCTAGTGCAACATCAGTTTTTGCTGCGAGCGGGATCATTAAAAGAGACTTTGCAGGTTTTTTGTGCGTGTGTGTGTGTGTAAGAAAGAGAGTGCCACTGAATGTATTTGAGCAAGAACAAGAAAGAGAGAAAGACAGCATGTTGGGGGGAACATATGAGAGCGAGCGAGGTTGAGTTGTTTTAACATTTCTCCTTCTTGCTTGCTCACTCTCTCTCTCTCTCTGAGCAGCACATTCATCATAAGAATCTTCTCGGCGTATCTCTGTGTGGAATTGATGAACCATCAACACAATTCTCCTCACCTTCTCTTTATATTGATAAAGCAATCATGCATGTTTCTCCTCCAGTCACCAGTGCCCACTTACAAGATAAATGGGGTGTCACACAAACACATTTTTGCTTTTTCTATTGCTCTAATGTATACTTCAACCTCCCTAAGAGACAGAGAGAGAGAAAGACTGAGGAAAAAGAGGACAAAAATAGTATTCTCCACAATTTTCTCAATACTGATTCTTCTGTCTTAAAAGATGTCACTATTTTCCAGAAATGTGGATGTCTAAGGGAGGTGCAGAAATAAGTCCTACCCCTGGGAAATAAGTTAGCATTTTTGAACTTCTGGCCCATCATCCTATAAAGTCAATTGGTTTTTAGAATATGTTTGAATCACAAAATTAGGTCTATATAAAATAAAATAAATCAGTAATGCCCCACTCTTGATTTTTTTTTTTCATTTACATGCCTTGAAAAAGGCAGTTACTAACAAATGGCTAAATGGGACTAGGCTCTCAGGGACCTTAAAGGATTAGTTCTCTTCTGAATGAAAATTTTCTGATAATTTACTCATCTATATGTCATCCAAGATGTTCATGTCTTTCTTTCTTCAGTCGAAAAGAAATTAAGTTTTTTGAGGAAAACATTCCCTTCTGTTCTCTTCTGAATGAAAATTTTCAGATAATTTACTCATCTATATGTCATCCAAGATGTTCATGTCTTTCTTTTTTCAGTCGAAAAGAAATTAAGTTTTTTGAGGAAAACATTCCAGGATTCTTCTCCATTTAGTGAAGTTCACAACGTAATTTTGGGAGGAGTGAACCCATCTAATCTTTCAATTAGTGAAATTCAAACATAATTTCAAGAGGAGGGAACCCTAATCTTTCAATTAACGACCAGAGCATATAAGCAGCTACTCACCCTGCTCTGGCATCAGTTGTTTCCATATCCCTCCACCTCCCCAACTCCACCACATAATTTAGGCATCTCATCTATCGTATTCCTCTTCCAGGCATTAGTAGTCCCTGGGGGGTATATCCAAGCTCGAGTTGAAGCTGCTTCCTCGAGCCCCTCCACAGCAGACAGCAAGCCAAATACGCTTAACCTTATTAGCTTAAAGATTTTATGAGGAAACGAACTTGTGAAGTGGACTTCAGTGGCGTTCACTGGGTGGAAGGTCCAAATTGCAGTTTCAGTGCAGCTTCAAAGGGCTCTACGCGATCCCAGACGAGGAATAAGGGTCTTATCTAGCGAAACTAAAAAATAAAACTGTATATACTAACCACAAATGCTCGTCTTGCACTAGCTCTGTGATCCACACACGACGTAATTACGTTACAAAGGTCATGCGTGACGTAGGCAGAAGTACCGATCCAGTGTCTACAAAGCAAACGTGCAAAGACTAAGCCAAACACCCTTTACAAAAAAAAAAAAAAAGGTAAACCAATTAGATGAAGAAAAAATTAGATGTTTTTCGCTCTACCGTGGTACTTCCACCTACGTCACACGTGACCTTTCAACATAATGCATGGCGCATCACAGAGCTAGTGCAAGACAAGCATTTTTGGTTAAAAAGTATATACATCTGTATTCTTTTTTTAAAATGAACGTTTCGCTACACAAGAACTTTATTCCTCACCTGGGATCACGTAGAACCATTTGAAGCTGCAACTGAAACTGCAATTTAGACCTTCCACTCAGTGAACCCCACTGAAGTCCACTATATGGTGAAGAATCCTGGAATGTTTTCCTCAAAAACCTTAATTTCTTTTTGACTGAAGAAAGAAAGACATTAACATCTTGGATGACATGGGGGTGAGTAAATTATCAGGAAATTTTCATTCAGAAGTGATCTAATCCTTTAAATGTCATATTTTATAGACTCATTGTGTTTATACACGATCTTCTTATCACAGTCTTCCAAACCAATATATATATGTCAGATCTCAGTGACAATCTAGTTGATACACTGATTTTCACATATCTAAAACAGCTGTACATGCAGCTCAATTAAATTATACCATAAATAAAAAAAATAAAAAATAAAAATACTTGAAAGAGGTAATATTCTCGAAATAAAATTATAGAGAGGTAGATTCAAATCCTAGATGATTACTCTTCAGTTCCAATAAATTCAAGTGTGGGGCACATTTGATTGTCTTTATTTTATGATTTTACTCACTTGATTAAATCGACCTGTACTTTTTTTTAAATATAATTTCTATCCCAAAGTGTTCGGCTTCCAGCAGGTTAGGAGATTAGTAAGTCTAATAACAGTGGAAGTGGTGATGGCTGGTGGTTTCAGGGAGAGAAATATAGCCTAGCATAGAATGCTTGTAAATAGTAACCTGGTATGACAAAAATCTTAAGACAACTTTCAATTAAATGGTCGGGCTGTACTTCCAGTAAAACTGTCATGAATTTGTGATAAGCCCGGGATACACTACACGATTTTAGCAATCCTAAGATCATTACTTTATCACACTGTGCGACATGGATCTACTAAACTTGTACGATGATGACACCTATTGACTCGTAGGTTATGATGCAAGTTTCTACAGAAGAATAAAACGTCATCAGCATGCGCTACTGGTAAACAAAAAGACCATGTTGAATCACACTTTGGCAGGCCAAAAAAAAAGGAAGCGGCGAAAGAAGAAGGGAAAAGAGCTTGTTTTACGTTTTAGCGCCATGTCGCATTTTTATTGGCTGGTCAGTAGACGTAGGTCGTAGCAGCAAACACACTGTGCGTTGATCATGCTGAATTTCTGACACTGTCAGAAAATGATCGTAGGCTATCTTTGGTCGCAAGACCGGGAAAACGGTCATCTTTGGACCTCTGTCACTGTGCAACCTAGGACCACCGATTAAGAGCCACAATTACAGAAATCGTCACGATTGTTTCACGGTGGCGATCTTTCATCTGGGACAGCCAAATATTGTGCAGTGTATTTAAGTGTGCGCCTGACAGCTGAGAACAACCGTGCTCTACGGAGTGGTGAAATTCTCTCATTGCCCATTTGAGAAACCACAGGGTGATGCTAACTTCCGGGTTGGCCTATAATAATGGCATCACTGCAGCTATGGCCAGTCCTGGAAAAAAAAAGATACCTCCAAAACACATAGGCCTACCTTGTTTTTTTCATGACTTTTGTGATGCTTCACCAGATGACTTGCTTTTAATGGTTTTCCTTGTGGAACTCGACGGATTTTCAGATTTCAGATTCTCAACTTTAAAATCAGTCTCTAGTCGTCATCCATGTTTGATGAGAAGCGCTTGCTGTGGGCGGAGCTTACTAGCTCAATGTTGCAGAAATAAACCAAGAGACTGACAAAAGGCTCGTTACTCTTCGCGGCTGCTTAGAACAAAAACTTTGATATCTTTTATCGTTTGTTGCGTTTACTTAGGCTACAAAGTTATGTTTTGTTTTCAGCTTCAGCGCGTGGAATGAGAGAGCGCCAAGTGGAGACGTTCTGATTGGTTGCCCTTTTGAGATTGATTGCGCCATTGTATCACGTCTGGTTGGGACAGCGTTAGAGTTTGGTCTAGTCAATTTAAAGCCACATATCTTTGCAAAAGAATTTTATTGCAAAGGAAAATAAAGTATTGAGAGAAAAAAATAAGTTTTGCGAACAAAAATAAAGAATTGCAAAAGAATTAATGGTCCTGTTTTATCTTTGCAACATATTTTCCATGGTCACACCTACTAATTCATTTGCAACGCTCCTTTTATTCTGCGTTTCAGTCAAGTGTGAGCTCGCGATACTGTTTTCCCTTTGCGCTGCACTTTTCTGTGTGTTTCACTTCATGGCACTGTTTTGACGTGGGGCGTGTTCAGCGGGCCTGGTCACGCCTCCTTCGAGTGACGTCGTCTGCTCGAGACTCAGATCAGCGAAGATGATGAAAGCACCATGGCTGAGAGAAATGTGAGTGGATCCTTTCCTTGTACTTACACTTTAATTAGCATTATAATGTGCATGATTTTATTGTTAACCATGTCTATTAAAAGAGTTTGCTTAAGTTATAGATTGTGTTAAAGTGGTGTTTATAATTAGCCATAAAGACTACTTGCTAACATGAACTGTCTGAAATTGCCAGCATCTGCTGTTCTTTTCTCTCAGTGTGAGTGTGCACATTTATAGCATTAAAATGTTTATGGTTACATTTTGATAACTAAATGTGTATTACCAGTGTTTGCTTAAGTTAAATAAGTTAGAGATCAGTTAAAGTCTATGAGGATACTCCTGAAATAGCCAGCAAATAAAATGCTGTTTATTTCTCTCATTGCGCAGTTTTATACTGTTGATTGATTTTTTTTTTTTTTTTTTTAAATAATATTTTTGTCCCCACGGCCCCATTTAGTTTCAGTCTCTCCAGCTGGGATATGGCTCTAAAATTCTTTAAAAAGAAAGATTTAAAAAAGTTATTTAACTTTTGAAAATAAGACATTAAACATAATAGCTCCTGGTAACAGGTGCATAGGGTTTAGTTAGCATGTTAGCGTAGCACATCAAAACACAATAGTTTATCTGATTAAAACCATGTTTTTCCTCAGAACTCACTATAATGTCCGTCAAGTGTTGGAAATAACCGTCTGTGATCCAAAGTAGCTTCATATAACAGAATGAGGAAGAAATTATTTACTTACTTTATTTTGTATATTGTGATAAAGGCTATGTTGATTAGCATTGCATTATAAATACACATTATTCTTATGTAAATACTCAAGAAGATGGCTTGAAGAACAGTATAAATGAAACAGACATTACATGCCAGTGTTTAGAGCTCTGTGATACTCACATTGCCTCATTTTGGGTTAATATGTAAGAAATATTACTCCTCTTTATAGACATTAAAAGTAAACATATGAGAATCCATCACCATTTCTCCAAATATGCAAGCTTTTGAACTAAAAGCACCGAGGAACGTTGTTTAGTCAAGCGCTTTCAAAAGGACCATACACAAGTTTTTTCTAAATGGATGCAGATTATATTTCATTTTAAAGTTATCGACTGTTTTTCATTTATATAACTCCTGACACCAATAAAGAAATTTCTGTTACTGTAAGATATGTTGAATAAAACAGAAGTCAAAAATTTAAGCTTGAGTCTTAGACCTTAGACCTCTCGTAGGTTCTGGTCCACTACAAAAAACAGAGAACTGTCCGTCTTGCCTGCACTTTTTTCACTTTTCCCCTCACTGCAGCTGCCTACTCTCGCCTACATTTCAGGCGAGGCTAGGCGCATCTCAAACAAGCCAAGTTCTCTGTTGTCTTAGTAGACCAGAACCTACGAGATCAAAGGCGGATATCACAGGATTCACGCTTGTGCGCTATGTTGCTGATAAACTGGATGTAATTTAAGTTCTGTTGCTTTTATATGAAAATAAATATAATGAACATGACACCCAAAGTACTTGTTATTTATTTCCATTCGAAAGGCATGTGTATCAATCATTTTTATTTTAATTACAGACATGTTTTTATATATTTTTATAAATATGACAACAATCACATAACCCATAGAGAGACCGCACTGTCAGAGAGTTTGGGAATATTCACATATAATTTATACACATAAAATTGATTTTAATGAAAGTATTAAAATCAGACATTTTAAAAGAGATCAATACATCACGGTTGTTTAAACCAATGAGAATTAAGTTGCGTCGTCAACAAGTCGTTTCCCATCGTGCTTTTAGTCAGCGCAGTCGGTGGAGAGCAACTGCGCCCGACTGCAGAATCCGACACGTCCGCCTCGCCCTCGCGAGAGGTTTTTGACACACGTCGGCATGACATCAGAGCAAGGCGGCCCACCCTAGGACACATTTCTAACCAGCATGCATCTTGCGGTGATTACCGTTAATCGGTTCTGCGCAGATTTTGCTCATCTCAAACAAGCCTACTTTCTGCTTCTAGCAGTGACGCTCGCGCTGCGTTTGCATACTTTATCGCAGCTGAAGTGAAATAAATGCAATATTTGTGATACTTTGAAGCCATACGTCACAGTCACATGGCGTCGGCGCTGTGTCAAGTCGGACAAATTTTCTTCCCGAAATGCACTGCTTCAAGTCAGCCGCCGATCGGTCTGTGCGGCACTGCATCAAGTCGAACAAGCCTAGTGCCATGAAGTGAAACACACAGAAAAGTGCAGCGCAAAGGGAAAACGGTATCGCGAACTCACACCTGACTGAAACGCAGAAAGAAGGAGCGTTGCAAATGAATTAGTAGGTGTGACCATGGAAAATATGTTGCAGAGATAAAATCGGATCATTGATCTTTATTTTTGCACTACTTAATTTTTCTTTTGCAATTCTTTACTTTTGTTTGCAAAACTTATTTTTTTGCTCAACACTTTTTCCTTTGCAATACTTTATTCTTTTGCAACGATATGTGGCTTTAAATTAACTCCATAGAAATCAGCTGTTCCAGAGTAATGCATACCTAATAATTCACAGACAGTTTTAAGTGATTGCACAGATGAGACTTTTGCCTCATTTTTTTATTAATTTGTTCTACTGTATACAAATATTCACACAAAAAAACAGCTCAGCTCAATCATCTCAACATTCATGTGTCCACGCCAGTCACTGTATAAATATATATACACACAAACACACGTGTATATGCATTTTTTCCTTCATCTATGTATCAGCGTATACAATGCTGAGTGAGTGAGTTCTGAGACAAACAAATTTAGGCACCACTGTCACGCTGTCCTCTCTGGCACTGGACAAAGGTCTTGCAATTCCAAAAAAAACTTTTTTGCCAAAACATAATCAGTTTAGTGCCCTATTGTGGATGATTTGTATGAGTGGAGAGAGGTATAATGATCACAGTGATGGTAACACCCTTGAAACAGGGCACTCAGTCCAAGAGAGAGGGATTTTGGGTCAAAATTTGCATATCATACATTTCTCCTCAGAAAAAATATCTTTCCTCAGCTACCCAAAAGAAATCAAATGTCTACAATTTAATAATTTCTAATAAACATATTTATAACATTTAAGAGAATAAATGTTGTAAGAGGCGTCAAATTCATCAAATTGATTTTTTTTTTTTTTTTTTTTTTGGGCTCTGATGTCAATTTGCTGCTTTTTAACACATCTTTACAAATATTCTCTTTAATCTAACTAACATAACTTACTCTTATGCCGCCAAAAGCGACTCTTTCCTGGTAAGGAAAGCAATAGTGCAACAACCTTTAGCAGGATAATTCAGTAGCGCTTTCCACACAGCAGTTAGTCAAGACGCCTTATAAACACCACACCTGAAACTGTCTTCAAAACACTTCTAAAGGTCAGTTGTGAGTTTAATATAGCTATGAATATGCTGGCATCAATCTTGTATTGTAAAATGGTGTTTTAAATCAAAAGAGAAGAGTGTGAGGATAACTGAAATATAGTGCTCAAGTATTTAGCACATTTCAAGAAAGAAAAATAATTTGTATTCATTTATTGAACTATTATATTGTGTTCATTATTTCACTATGTAGGCAGTCTGACATGCTGCTTTATGTTAAGTGTTACCTTTTTTTTTTTTTCTTTAAAAAAAATATATCAAGTACAGGAGCTCTGTGGCAGTAAACAGAAGTGACAAAGCTGAAAGCCCACATTTCAACCTGGGCCCTTAAAATGAGGGGAAATTATTTTTGATGATTTTCACACTATATTACAAACTTCGCTTGTGATGATGTCAAAGGCAGGGATATCTCAAACAACAACCAGCTGCCGATTAACTTTTGTGACTTCAAATGTTATAGTTTAGCTTTAGCATGAAAGAAATAGTTCAACCAAAAGTAAAGATTGTCATTGTTTACTAACCCTTAGGTCGTTCCAAACCTGAATGCTAATAATTTTTTGGTATATCACCAAATTTTGATTTTTTTAAAGAATCGTTACATAGCTCTTATCATACAACCACGGTTCCTGGTGATCATGGGCTATTAAAGGGTTAGTTTACCCAAAAATGAAATTTGTCATTAATTACTCACCCTTATGTCGTTCTAAACCTGTAAGACCTTCGTTCATCTTCAGAACACAAATTAAGATATTGTTGATGAAATCCGAGAGGTATCTGATCCACACACAGGCAGTGAAGTCATTGCACCTTTCAAGGCCCAGAAAGGTAGTAAAGACATCGTTAAAATAGTCCACGTGACTACAGTGGTTCAATGTTATGAAGCGACAAGAATACTTTTTGTGCACAAAAACGAAACAAAAATAACAACTTTATTCAACAATTTCTTCTGTTTCCTGTCAGTCTCCAATGTCCGGTGTTCAGCCGTGCAGTGCTTTCGGGTTTACGTCCGAACACCGGCTCAGTATTGGCCGACACTGTACAAGTGAGCACTATGACACGTGTGTGATGCTGACGCAAGAGCCGGCCAATAATGAGTCTGCATTCTGATGCAGAACCCTGAAGCTCTGCACTGTGTTTACTACATGAACAACGTAGGAGAATGACAGGGAAGAGAATAAATTGTTGAATAAAGTCGTTTTGTTTTTGCACACAAAAAGTATCTCGTCGCTTCATAACATTAAGGTTAAACAACTGTAGTCACGTGGACCATTTTAACAATGTCTTTACTACCTTTCTGGGCCTTGAAAGGTGCAATGACGTTGCTGGCTATGTGTGGTTCAGAAACTGCTTGGATTTCATCAAAAATATCTTAATTTGTGTTCTGAAGATTAACAAGCATCTTACAGGTTTGGAACGACATGAGGGTGAGTAATTAATGACAGGAATTTAATTTTGGGGTAAACTAACCCTTTAAACACCAAAAAAAAAAAACATATAAAGGACTATAAAAGTTGTCCATATGACTTGTGCAGTATATTAAGAGTCTTCTAAAGCCATATGATAGGTTTGTGTGGAAAACAGCCTGAAATGTAAGTTATTTTTCACTCATTATCTGCACTTCAAACCTAGCTATGGCATTTTTAATGCCACACTGAGACAGAAATAGTGACAGATATTTTCTTCCATATTGTGATGCAGGACATCAGAGTGTAACGGATTACCAAAAAAGTGGAGTGAAAAATGTAGGGTGGAGACTTGGTTCTGAATTGTAGTCAATTGCGGTGAAGCAGATTTAAGCCAGGGCTGCCCAATCATGTTCCTGGAGATCTACCTACTTGCAGATTTTTCAAATTATAATGCCTTAAATTTTGATTTTGCTGGGGTGAAGTAGAAAAAGAAAAATCCATCTGAAGCATTTGTAAATAGGCTAATAGTAAAAAAATAAACAAAATACAGATGGACAGAATACTTGGAATTTAGCACATGAGTTGTATAAACTGCTTGATTTTTTTTTTTTTTTTTTTTGGTTGTTTGTGTTTTGTTTTGTTTTTGTTGTTGTTGAGTTTACCAGCCCTTGGTCACTATGAACCTTGGTTGTAGGACAAGAGCTATGTAACGGTTCTTCTTCTTCTTCAAAAAAAAAAAAAAAAATTGTGTCTCACATTAAAAACAAAGCATACAGGTTGGGAAGGGCATGAGGGAAAGTAAATAATGACAGAATTTTCACTTGTGGATCACCATACATTTAAAACATATTATTCTAGGAACTTCAAAGAGAGAATGTTGGACTGTTTTGGTATACTTCCTGACCCCTTCCTGGTGACATAATTAGGGTGCACTTTATAGAAAACAAAAACCTAACAGAAGACTGTGAAGAGGCCATGTTCTGCAAAATGCTAACATGACATTTTCTGGCCTTCAAAGGCATACGTGTGAGGCTAAAAAAAAAACATCACCATAAAAAGGCTTCCAACCTAGGACTGTACCCAGATGGAGCTACATTCCATTTAAATTTTTTTTTAAAAAAGGACAAAGAAACTGAAAAATGTTTTGGCTTCTGGTTGACAGCATCACCCTCATTTATTTTGTTTTAAGGCTTCTTTTTCTCTCCATTTCATCCTCTTCTCTACTGTTCCTCACAGCTTTTTGCTTTTCTTGAACAAGCTCTTGATCTTGGAGCGTTTTTTCTCTCCGTTATCGCAAGAGTCCTGGGAGGAGGTGGTTTGGAGTTGCTTGGACTCCTTAATAGCTTTGCTTTCTATGTCGAGTGAGCTAATTGAGGGGTAATGTCCCTCTGGAGGCGTCCCACCAGCGGGCAGCTGCCCCATGCTGTATGACTTTTCTAGAATGCCATTATAGGCCACAGCTTTGGTTCCAGGGTGAAAGGTTAAACTTTGAGATTCTGGGAGGGCGGAAGGGCGGGTAAGGTCAGGAGAGCCCTTGTGAACTGAGGAGGAGTCAAGAGATGAAGGGGAGGATGTGGAGGGAGGTAAGGTCTCCATGGCTGCAGCCTGGGCCTCTTGCGCCAGGAGAAGAAGTTCCTCACGAGAGATTTTACGTGGTGGGGTATCCGTGCCCGTAACACATGTACTTTGACCGGAGAACTGCTTCCTGCCCAAAGAGGAACTAAGAGAGTCTGAATCTGAGCATGTGTCCTGGGGGTCCCTGTGCAACAGAAACATAAAAAAAAAAAACACAAAATGCATCATAATATTCTACAAATGTAGATACACTATCGGTCAAAATTTTGGAATGATTACATTTTTTTTAAAATGTTTTGTATGTTTACCAGTGCTCCATTTATTTGATCAAAAATACAGCAAAAACAGTATTATTTGTATAGCAAATTTTTTTTTCAACATTCATAATAAAAGAACCATTATAAATAATTGACCACCAATAATAATTGAGCATTAACTAAATGATTTCTGAAGGATCATGTGACAGAGAAGACTGGAAAAATGGCTGCTAAAAATTTAGCTTTGCATCACAATAAATTACATTTAAAATATATTCAAATAGAAAACAGTTATTTTACATTAAAATACTATTTCACAATATTACAGATTTACTGTATCTATGATCAAATAAATGCAGCCTTGGTGATCATAAGAGACTTTCAAAAATATTACAAAATCTTTGTTATTCCAAAATTTTGACCAGTAGTGTACATTCACAGACATAAATCACATATACAGTAAATGTGATTTTATAAAGACAGGTAAGTTAACAAATTAACGTACAGAATTTTTAAATAGAAAGCTTTGTATATCAAATAAAATTCTAGTAAGATATGGAGAAAAAAGGTTAAAAAAAAAGAAAAGCTGTAGATGTCATACCCCTTCCTTTCTACAGTGAAGAAGATGTGATCATCGTCTCCCTCGGGTCTGTACGCCAGGGGGGCCGAGGCCATGGACAACAGGTCAGGGTCAGCAGAGAGGGTCGAAGGCTGAGACAGAAGACTTCTGCGAGAACGACAAACACTGCTGTTGCGGGTCAGAGGAGGACGAATCAAAGGAGCTGTGAGGACAAATATATCATTATGCACTTTCTCATGGTATGCTTATCATAAAGAATGCACATTATGAATAAACAAGAACTGTCCAATGAAAAGTCCAATGCTGAAATAATAAAGGAACATTAATACTTTTATCTAGCATGTATTAAATTAATAAAAAATGGCAGTAAAGACATTTATAATACAACAAAAGATTTCTATTTCATACAAATGCTGTTATTTTTAGCTTTCTATTCACCCACAAATCCTGAAAAAACTATCACAGGTTCCACAAAAACATATTAATCAGCTCAACTGTTTTAAAACATTGATAATGATAAGAAATGTTTCTTGAGCATCAAATCATAATAATAGAAAGATTTCTGAAGGACACTGAAGACTGGAGTAATGAATTCAGCTTTGCAGGAATATATTACATTTAAAATATTTTCAGATAGAAAACTAAAATGAAAATATTAATTTAATTACTGCATTTTTGATCAAATAAATGCAGCCTTGGTGAGCATAAGAGAATTCTTTAAAAAAAAAAAATCATACCAACCCCAAACCTGAATGGTGTTGTATAATATTGTATAATCTAATACTCGGATTAAATGTTATGACAGATAACTAATAAATCGCTGATTTTAAAATAATATAATATTTAATGTCTCAGTAAAATAAAAATAAATCAATAAAAATAAAAATCAGTTGTTTAAATCTTACAAGTCAATTTAGGCATCACAAAAAAACTTTATTAAATATTTATTAAATTATTTAATAAATATTTATTAATGTTATTATCTTTATTTATTATATTATTTGTTTACATACAGGTGCTGGTCATGTAATTGGGAATATCATCAAAAAGTTGATTTATTTCACTAATTCCATTCAAAAAGTGAAACTTGTATATTATATTCATTCATTACACACAGACTGATATATTTCAAATGTTTATTTCTTTTAATTTTGATGATTATAACTGACAACTAAGGAAAATCCCAAATTCAATATCTCAGAAAATTAGAATATTGTGAAAAGGTTAAATATTGAAGACATCTGGTGCCACACTCTAATCAGCTAATTAACTCAAAACACCTGCAAAGGCCTTTAAATGGTCTCTCAGTCTAGTTCTGTAGGCTACACAATCATGGGGAAGACTGCTGACTTGACAGTTGTCCAAAAGACGACCACTGACACCTTGCACAAGGAGGGCAAGACTCAAAAGGTCATTGCAAAAGAGGCCGGCTGTTCACAGAGCTCTGTGTCCAAGCACATTAATAGAGAGAAACTCTGAAATACTTTTCAGAAACCTGACATTTCTGTTTAAAATATCCTTTTTCTTATTGATCTTATGAAGTATTCTAATTTATTGAGATAGTGAATTGGTGGGTTTTTGTTAAATGTGAGCCAAAATCACAATTAAAAGAACCAAAGACTTCAGTCTGTGGGCATTGGATTTATGTAATACACAGAGTTCCACAATTTGAGTTGAATTACTGAAATAAATTAACTTTTCCACGACATTCTAATTTATTGAGATGCACCTGTACATTAGTTAAAAAATAATAAGCAATTTAAAGTCACATTTTCTCACAATCTTGATCTTGAAGAGAAAAACGTACAAGTGAACTGTGGAATGATTGGTGGTGTGTCCTCATCAAGATCATCCACCCCGCCAGCGATTGGGTAGGGTGGCACCGACATCCGTGGCATGACCACCCAGCTGTGATCGGCATACAGTGAGGCGGTGAGGCTGGGCAGCCCAGAGTTATTAACCACTGGAAAGCCACATAATTTCTCAATTTGCTGCCAGCGGTGGAGACGTTCCCGCAAACAAGCTGTAACCTCTGACAGAGATTTTCTAAAAAGAAAAAACACTGATAAGCCTTCATGTAATGTGAGAAACCATTAGCGTTTTGTGTGGGTGGTTGGTAAAGTGACTGCATTTGTATTAAGTGTGCTTACTTAGCCTCAAGTATTTTGTGGTCTACTTCATCCAGCGATGAGCTGTGTGCAACATGAAGGGTACCAAACACAGAGTTCCTCTTCTTCTTTATCTTTTCTGCCTGAAATTCACACAACATGAACATAGAAACACACAAGTGATGAAAATACAAAGATACTGCATGGAAATGCACCAGTCATTTGTGATTGTGATCTGCACATTTGTTGGTGTACTGAACTCAAGCTCATCTCTCCTGCTGCAGTGGCTGCTAATTGCTTTAGTTTAACTGCTGATGACTCATTCCAGAAGCAAATAACAAACGGAAAAACAAACCATGTAGTTAAAAGGTAATTTAACCACATCATTAAAAATCTAAATTAAAGGGGAGAAGTTTCAGCTTCATTTTTGAACTGAGAAAGATATTTAAGTAGTTTGAAACTGAAAATTAAACTTCACTTTTAATGTTTGATGGTTGATGTACAAAGTTCTCTATCTTTTATAAACTCAAAGAACCAATAACTGTTTGGTCAGCAACTTTAAAACTGTACTAACAAGAAGTGACAACATAAACTGCTCACCTCGTCCTTTGCGACCATGAGCTGCATCTCGGCATTCTGTTTTTTAATGTTGTAGTACTGCACTTCCACCTCATGTGTGAGCTGTAGCCACATCTGCAGGGCTTCAGGCACCGACCAGTCTGACTGCATCTCCTTCTCTGCTCTCTTCAGCGCCATTCGCACCTGGAAATACCCAACAAACACAAACACTCAAATATATATTACAAGTGGAACTCGTAATATATCATTTGTAATGTGGAATGACTGAAATAACCACTATGACTCCATCTAGTGGTGTATTTAAAGAAGTAGGCTGTTGTAAGGCAATAGAAAAGCAATGGTAAACGGCAGGAAATGAATGCATTTTGGATGCATTTCAATTAATTACATTTTAGATCAATTTTGCAAGGTGATTTTAATAGCTTGAAAAATAAATGTATCATTACTGTATCAAGTCCATAGCTCATATATATTACGGAAATTAATACTTTTATTTAGCCAGGAAGCATTAAGTTGATTAAAAGTTACAGTAATGACTCTTACATTGTTAAAAAGATTACTATTTATAATAAATGCTGTTCTTCTGAACTTTCTATTCATCAAAGAATCCTGAAAAAAAAATTTGAAGGATCATGTGACACTGAAGATTGGAGTAATGGCTGCTGTACGGTGTCCATTTTAGGACATTCTCAAACCTCAGTCATACAATGAAAAGGTGTCATGCCTCAGACTAAAAGGCTTCAGTCACTGGACAAAACGACTTCGCGCCTCAGATTGAAAGGCTTCAGGTCTCAGGAAAAACGGGTCTCGTACAATTAGGCATCGGACAAAACAGCCGCAGACTAAAAGGCATCAGATGAAATGGATTCAGATAAAAAGGCATCAGACATAAAAGCATCAGATGAACGGACTTAGGGAAGTGAATTGCCCCGCCTCAATGTGACGTCACATGCACACAGTTTTCTAACTGTTAATTGTTACACTAAGTTGTATAAAACATATCAAATTATTTTGTAAATTTGTATTATTCGCTAGTTTTATTTGTATGTATAAAAAGTTAGCTAAATTACACATTGTAACTAGCTTGCATTGCAAACTATCGTGAACACTTATGAAAATTAACCATGATTTTATTATATTAAAAGTGTGGTAACTATGATTTTTTTGTCAGATTGATACTATTTGTATAACAATAGTTTTATTACAAATACCATAAACTATAGTGTAGCAAAACCATAGTTAATTTGTGGTTACCATGGTTAACTACAATAACCATGGTTAATTTTCATAAGGGAAGTAAAAAATTTTTCGAGCTATTAGACTGCATTATAATCACAGCTGCTTTGTGTACAGAGGTTACCAAGGAAACAGCTTTATTTCTGCTATTCCAGCGCCACCTACTGTCAGAGAGTCGATTACATTTTAATTCAGATAATTGCTGTTTTTCTGCAGACCAATGTGAAAATCGCCATGTTCTTTTCTGTGTAGAACCTAACTAGTGTAATATTTAATTAACGCTGTAAGAATAAAATATTATCATGTAGCCTACAGCTTTCAATACCCAGCTTACAATACCCATAATATTCAGCTTTGTCATCACAGGAATAAATTACATTTTAAAATATATTCATTCAAATTAATTTACTGTATTTTTGATCAACTAAATGCAGTCTTGGTGAGCATTCGAGACTTCTTTCAAAAACATTAAATTCACGTACTGACCCAAAACATCTGAACGGTAGTGTACTGTATAAATGTAAAGTGTATACGGCCATGTATACAAAATCATGCCAATAAAGTACTCTAAATTAAAATTGAATTGTATATGCGTCATGTAAAAATTGTAACTGTGGTTGGTTGTTTTACATGTCAATCAGGCTGCTTACTGCGTAGGTGGGCATTTCTTAGCCAGAATAAACTACAATATGCACAAAAAGTCTAGCTTATCACACTAAAGACCAACTCACATCTATGAAAGACTTTGTGTGATTTATATTGGTTCCTACCTGCACTAGTTCCTCCTCTGCGTACTTGAGTCTGCTGAGTTCACATTCAGCCCCCTCTCGCAGCTCTCGCAGTCTGCTAGCTTCCCTCTTTGCTCCGTTGATCTCGTCACGCATCTTCTGCTCCAAATTTTGCTTCTCCACAGCCACTGTCCGGTTCTCCTCCTGAGCCTTTTCCAACCTGATGAAACCGCGGAGCAATTTAAGTCACATCTGAAATCTGCTGTGTTGCAATTTAAAAATATTATTAATAATAATAATTATATTCTGCCATAATTTATTCAATCTCATTCCAAACCTATGACTTATTTCTTCTGTGGAAAATAAAAGAAAGAGTACCCTATCCACTCTTTTCCATATAATGGAAGTGAATGGGGATATAGGCTGTGAAGCTTCATAATACCATAAACAGAGTAATAATATCATAAATAGTCATATGATAGCTTTGTATGAGTTTGGTTAGAGATTTCTTATCACATTATGAATGTAATGCCATACTTGACATGTAATTGTCAATGACAACGGGTCTCATTGTATTGATATCATCTCTTAGATCTTGCTAGTCTCTCCTTTTGTGTTCCACAGAAAAAAAAGATGAAAAAAAACATGGATCTGGAATGACATGAGGGTGAGTAAATGATAACAGAATTTCCTTTTTAGGAAGAACTATTCCCTGGAGGCTACTTATAGAAGAGCTTAATGAGCCTTCTCATAATAAGAAATTAAATGTGATGTTATACAGATGATAGAATAAAACAGAATATCCTATGGTCTTATTCTCTCTCTCTCACTGTCTGTTATTTGCTCACCGGCTCTGTAGCTCTATCAGGCTCAGCTCAGCATGCTGTAGACTCTCCAAATCTTTCATCATCTGGGAGATGTGAACTTTAGACGATTTGTTCTGTATGTATGCAAACCAGCAGCCCCCAACACCAATGATGATTGAAATCATCAAAATAAAGTCCTTCAGCCAGTGATGGTGTGGACCTAGAGGAAGAAGAGAGGAAAAGAAAGCATTTAAACATACAATAGTTTTGTATAAGAAACTAACCAAACTTCGCAATGCTTGAGTGAGCTGTTAAAGGGATAATCCACCCAAAACTGAAAATTAGCTCATCATTTACTTACGCTCATGTCATTCCTGTTTAGTTGGAAATTAAACGGTTGCAGTTACCATTGACTTCCATTGTATGAACAAGAAATACAATGAAAGTCAATGGGAACATTCGTCAAAATATCTTCTTTTGTGTTCAGCAAAATATTAATTTCTTTCCAAAGCAAAACATTGTACTGACCCCTAAACCTTTGAATGGTAATGTAGTCATATGGACTATGATACTTGTGGTGCTTTTTGTATCTTAAAAGCTTCCATTCCCATTCATTTGAACTGCATTGAAAACAGCATGATTTGTGTTCCAAGGAAGCAAAGTCATATGGTTTTGGAACAACATAAATGCTAGGCTGAACTATCCTTTTAAATAAACAATTAATGCCTTAATGCAGCTTATGTGAATACACTTACGTAGTGGAGGTCCAAAAAGCACTGCGTCCAATGCTTTTAGATTTAATTTCTGTTTATGTCGTTGGTCTAATATCTTTAGCTGCATTGACATAAACGACGGTTCATTGGCCGCTATTCTGTAACAGAAAGGAAAAACAAAGCAGGTCAGGAGTAAGAATGTGAGTCAGTATCACACAAAATCAGCCTGTTTCTACTGACAAGAACATAAATATTGATAGTATTTATAGTCAGTAGAATGTCTGTTGGGGGACCATCAAAATAAAATCTTAAGAGATATTAAGCAGACAGTCTACTTATACCCTAATGAGAATTAGTTGACATGTAGGTGCAACATTACTTATAGTCGAGAACCAATGATGAGGGACCATCAAAGTGTTACCCAATAAATCTTTTAAGGGTAAAATGCATATACAATCTTAGGAATGAAAAACAAATCTTTGTAAGTGCAAAACTATCCTATAATGTGAAATGTATCCTCTATGTGACTGTATGTGTGTGTATGAATGGCAAGTTCAAGCTCAAAGGACTAATTTTAAGAAGCGAGTACTATATGACTGAAAGATCACATGTACTGCCACACACATACTGGGCATAGCTGCAGGTGAAAGGTGATCTGCTGCCGTGACATCATTTCATGAGTCATGGAGAAGCAGCCTTGAGGGGAAACTCAACACCAGAAACCTTTCTTTACCCCCCACACTCATGCACGTCTCCACTGTCTGTGCACTGACACATCATCACCACTAGGGGGAAGCGCTGCTGTTAAATCTCACATTTGATGATTTTTTTATTTATTTTTTTATTGGTGTATCAGCTTTTAAAAACTAATAATAATTAATGTTAAATAATTAAAATACATTCTCTTTTTTACTTTTAGCGGTAACACTTTACAATAAGGTCTCGTTTTTTAACATTATAATGCATTAATTAACATGAACAATGAGCAATATATTTTTACATTTATTATTACCCTTTAATGTTAGTTAATACAAAGGTTCATGTTCATGTTAGTTCACAGGGCATTATCTAATGTTAACAGGTACAACTTTTGACCTTTTTTGTTAAATGTTGAGATAAACATGAACCCTTCCATGCATAGAGGTCACTACAGTGGACATCTATCAAAAAGCATTTTATTGCATATGCATGGGTTTTGATGGCATAACTGCACATCAACCTCTAGAGTGGACCCTAGTGCATCATCCTATACATTGCCACCAAGTGGCCAGCCGTTGTATGTCATTTTTTCCCCCTCTAAACCAAGATGGCCAATGGCCAATCAGAAATGCTAAATTGCTCCAGAAAATCTATCCATTCCTTCTATCCTATGAGACTCTTGTAGGTAAAATAAAATGTTTTAGCATCAAGCAATATCTAATGAGTCATATCACAGTTACATTTTGATTTATTGATTTTAAGTATCGATTTTAAATTGGGAGAAAATTCTGATCTGTCCACTACAGTGGACATCATGCATCAATAGCTATATTTCAGCTACAATTCATACTATTACTGTGACTGTTCTTTTTGAAAATACTTCATCTGCAGTAACTTTTTTTGACTGTAAATAAATGTATTTGTGTTATTAGAATGTAATTTGCATTCACATCAAAAAAGTAATGTGATTACATAATGTATGTTTTCTTTAATGGATTATTTTACTCATTACATAAAAAAAGTTATCTGATTACGTAATGCACATTACTTGTTGTAATGCATTACTTGTTAGATCAAAAAGTAATTCAACTTAGTTAAATTAATCTAACTTGGATGGGTTAAAAGACAAATTCTGAGTATGAGTTACCATACTTGGTCTTCACTTGTCACTTTCACTTTCATGTAGTTAATTAATGTTAACAACTGAACCTTTATTGTAAAGTG
Organism: Elopichthys bambusa; assembly: GCA_037101425.1. Taxonomy (NCBI): domain Eukaryota; kingdom Metazoa; phylum Chordata; class Actinopteri; order Cypriniformes; family Xenocyprididae; genus Elopichthys; species Elopichthys bambusa. The sequence goes on along the minus strand of CM074432.1, from coordinate 14,038,247 downwards.
TTACCCTTTTAGCGAGAAATGTAAGATACTTATATTTTCTACTTGTTTCAACTCTAGTTTCAATTCTCTATTAGGTTCTGTCACAGTAAGTGTAGCTTAAAAATCCCACTAAATAATGCATGAAAAAAAAATGTGTAAGACTGTGTTAGGCTTAGGAGTAGAAAAGTTGTTATAACTCAGTATAAAAACAATACAAGTCACTGGAGAATCAATGACAGAAAGACAAAAGCGCATGAGTATTTACCGAGGTAACGTGTTGCCATCTACTTTAAACTCTCTGAAGTTTCTTTCATACTGAGGAAGCTCCACTGACTCCTTCAGCCACAGAATTGCATCCTCCAGTGTCCAGTTGTGCACTGAGAGCAAAGAGAGTGATGAGAAGAAAAATGCATATTTTAAAATAAAAACAGATTTGTAATCCTTTACCATGTTTTGAACACACAACTTCAACAAATGGGGAAAAAATTATTAATGAGCTCAAAGTTCAGTATTTTTTTCATATGTGGCCTTTGGTCTATATACTGTAGTGGCCAAAAATGATGCCAGGCCCCTAGGAAAATGTATTTAAATATTATTAAATTATTAAATTAATTTGTTAAAGATTTTGTACACATATTGCATAGTCATGCAAGGAGTCAACTGTTTTATTTGTGATAACGCAATGAAAAATGCCAAATTGTGTGGACATAATTTTTGGCCAGGATGTCAAACAATGAAATGATGAACACAAGAGAGAACCAATGAAATATTGATAACTGTATATGTTATAGTCAATGTATGCTTTTTCTTGTGAGCTTTTTGTTTTTCTATGCATTTTTTCATAGTAAAATGAAACTAGATAGAATGCCTTGTTTGCCAGATAATTGCCTTGTTTGCTTAATCAAGTTTATTGTTTTGTTCTTCCCTCATATTTAAAATATATATATATAAAATTGTGATGGTTTGATCAAACTTGTAGGGTCATTAAAACAAATATCTCCTCTAGACATCATTTTTAGCCACTATTTTATGAACATCAGTGAAAAACATAATACAGCAGGGTTCAAATGCCTGAGACCACAGTGTCAATCAAAATCCAATTGAAACTTTAAAAAGTCATGAAGAATGAAGAAAAAAAAAATATTTCAGATTTGGCACTATTTCTAGGTCACTAATAATTGTGCTCTTTGTACAAATGGTCAGGGTCTCTAATTGAAGTTCAAGATGGTATGTGGATCATCTCAAATCATGCTGAAGAACAGCAGCCTGAACACAGGTTTGACACAAACTTGTGGAGTTAACGCAGTTCAAGTGCTGTTGTCATTAAAGGGGTGATGAACAGTAACAGCGAGGTGCCAATTGTGGTGACAGATAAGCGTCAGCTCCAACAGGTGCTTTTACTACGGTAAGTGTGAGGGCAGGGGATCTTTATACATATAAATTGGTCAGTAAACTGTACAATATATATATATATATATATATATATATTTATATACATACATACAGTTGTGGTCAGAATTAGTGGCACCCTTGATAAATATGATCAAGGATGACTGTAAAAATAAATCTGCATTGTTTATCCTTTTGATCTTTAATTAATAAAATTAGCAAAAACCTAACCTTTCACTGAAGGAAAAGAATTAAAAGTGGGGTGGAAATCACATTATGATTTTACTCAATACTTTTTGCAACCTCCTTTTGCCAATATAACAGCTCTGAACAGTCTTCTTCTATAATGCCTGATGAGTTTGGAGAACACCTGACAAGAGATCAGAGACCATTCCCTCATGCAGAATCTCTACAGATCCTTTAGATTCCCAGCTCCATGTTGGTGCTTCTTCTCTTCAGTTCACTCCACTCATTTTCTTTAGGGTTCAGGTCAGGGAACTGGGATGGCCATGGCAGAAGCCTCATTTTGTGCTCAGTGACACATTTTTGTGTTGGTTTTCATGTTTGTTTTGGATCATTGTCCTGATGGAAGATCCAACCACGGCCCATTATTGGATTTCTAGCAGAAGCGGTCAGGTTTTGATTTTTATCTGTTGGTATTTGATAGAATCCATGATGCCATGTATCTGAACAAGATGTCCAGGACCTCCAGCAGAAAAATAGGCCCACAACATTAAAGATCCAGCAGTATATTTAACCGTGGGCATGGGGTACTGTTAATCCATGTGTGCACCAAACCCATCTGGTGGGTTTGCTGCCAAAAAGCTCTTTTTTTAGTTTTATCTGACCATAGAAGCCGGTCCTGTTTGACGTTCCAGTCTTGTCTGACAACTGAATGTGCTGAAGATTGTTTCTGGATGAGAGCAGAGGATTTTTCTTGAAACCCTCCCGAACAACTTGTGGGGATGTAGGTTTGATCATTTTTTTTAGGCTTTCTGACCCCAAGACTCAACTAATCTCTGCAATTCTCCAGCTGTGATCCTTGGAGAGCCTTTGGCCACTCAAACTTTCCTCCTCACCACACATTAGGACGATTTAGACACACGTCCTCTTCCAGGCAGATTTGTAACATCTTTAGTTGATTGGAACTTCTTAATTATTGCCCTGATAGTAGAAATAATGCTTTAGCTATTTTCTTACAGCCACTTTCTATTTTGTGAAGCTCAACAATCTTTTGCTGCACATCAGAACTATATTCTTTGTTTTTACTCATTGTGATGAATAATTAAGGGAACTTGGCCTTTGTTTCCTCATATTTATACTCCTGTGGAACAGGAAGTCATGGCTGGACAATTTCATGTTTATGATCACCCTGGTGTGCTAAAAATAATTTAAATATGAATGGGAATATACTTCAGAGATATTTTACTCATAAAAAATTCTAGGGGTGCCAATAATTGTGGCCAATATGTTTTAGAGAAAAACATTTATTTCATAATGTGATTTTCCCCATACTTTCAATTATTTTCCTTCAGTGAAAGGTTAGATTTTTGCTAATTTTATGAATTAAAGATCAAAAGGATAAACAATGATTTATTTTTATAATCATCTTTGGTCATATTTACCAAGGGTGCCAATAATTCTGACCACAACTGTATATATATATATATATATATATATATATATATATATATATATATATATATATATATGTAGTATAGCCAAGCCCTTTAAGACTATGTTCACACTTGTAGTTTGGTTCTTTTGGTCCGAACCAAAAAAAGAAAATGATACATTTATAGTCCTGGTTCACTTAGTGTTCACACTAAGTCTTTTTTTAACATACTGTAGAACCTAAAGATACAAAAAAAAAAACTTTTATGATGTATATTAGCACCGGACCTTACGGAACATCCAAAACAACGTTGTGTGCTGGGTGTAAATGTGCTCGTTGTACATGGTGTTATTTTTACCACAAATCGCTTATGAAATGTGCAGACGAGTCAAAACAGTAAATTTCAGTCAAACTGCACCAGAGTTAATTTGGACAGTTAAACCACCTGAAAATGTGTTGAAATGTTAACTTGACACAGCGCATTAAAAACACAGCTCTGAGTGATTAACTCCCGTCAAGCCAGTTGCGATGAAAATAGTCTGTGCGCTTATTATGGTATCAACGGTAACTTATAGGCAGCGCAAAAAGACAGGCTTTCAAGCAATTAACAAGAAAGCCTGTCATTTTCTTCTTAAAAAAAAAAGAAAATATTTGAGAACTTCTTAGGAATTTATCTTAAGAATTTTCTTAAGAAGATTTTCATGAATCCGGCCCCAGGGTTCAGTTGGCAATCGCACCAGAGTTTGTTTTAATCAAACCAAACCTGCCAAGTTTGAACACTCTAAATGCACTCCCTGTACCCACAGAAAGTCAAAAAACCTACATACTATGGTTTCAGTTTCCATCTGACTAGACACAGTCCCTCAAATTCTTATGTTGATAAGATAATTTGTAAGGAGAACAATTGCCTTAAAATGCAAAATAGAAGTTTTCTCTAGTGGCCTTAGATTTCAAGAGAACAGGGTGAACCTGCACAGGTGTTGTTCAGGGAGATGGTCAGATGGCCACTAATGACAATGAATTACTTAGCTGTGAACAAAATCCATTGTCAATCAACATAATGACTCAACTATCATATTTCATACTCGAACTGAAATGAAACCAGACTCAAAGAACATCACAAATTGTGTGCGTGTTTGTGTGTTGAATAATTGTCATTATAATTTTTTTTAAGTTTTATTAACTTTAACATCAACTATATACTATACTGATGCAGCAAGTTGGGATATTAATATGTTAAAAAAGTCCTTGTCTTGATTAGTTTGGGACACATCCTGCTCAGTATTTTCAAACAATGTTTTTGCTCTCACATGTCCTGCCCAAAGATACCACGGTATAAACAGTAAAGCAAAACCTCTACCAGTGGATACATTTTTTTTCTGTCACTCAAAGCTGTATCTACCACCCAGCCCATGTTTTTCTGTCCATCTCTCTTTACCTTCTGATATTTTCCAGCCCCTCCACAGCTCCTCCACCGTGATGTGCTGGTCCTCTCTGTGAAGATTACTGTGTTTATTGGTCTGCTGCTGTTTCATGTCCTCTATTATAAACTGCAGAAAAACAATAAGATAACATTACTGCTCAGTCCATAGGAAAATGACTTCTTATGAATTAGTTCATGCCATATCATGTTTTATTTGGCTTCAGGGTGCAAGCGACTCTATCAGAGGCTTTACAGGTTTCAAAATGAACTTTTAATATCATGCAAATATTTTTAATGCAAAAAAGACACGAGAGAAACATTACACTTGAATACTGTGTCCATTGCATTACATGGCATTAATTCGTTTTTCAGATGGTTTTAACCAAAGCGACTTACAAATAAAGAAAAACCCAAGTGATTAATCATAATGAGCCAACAACATTTGCAGCGCTGCAAAGAAAATTTTAAAGATGACCAGAAGAATACATAACTAGAGGAGAGTTTTATTGCACAATAAAGCTATTACAATATGACAAGCAAGAATACTAGATAAGTGTGAAGCTCTCTGTGGTCAGGTCTGTGTAAACTGTGTATCTCTCTGTGGTTCTGCACACCAGCAATGTTTTATTTCTAGTGTACATTTATAAAAGCTACTTAAATATCCTAATTGAACTAAGGTTTAATCCTGGTTTAGTCTAAGCCCTGTCTGTGAAACCAGGCCTTGGTGTTCCTGGTCAAAAGTGACCGGCCTACAAAAAAAAAAAACCCCAAACCCAAACCCAAAAAAGTTAGGACACTGTACAAATTGTGAATAAAATTTCATGGCATCAACACATCTCAAAAAAGTTGGGACAAGGCCATGTTTACCACTGTGTGGCATCCCCTCTTCTTTTTAGAACAGTCTGCAAACGTCTGGGGACTGAGGAGACAAGTTGCTCAAGTTTAGGAATAGGAATGTTGTCCCATTCTTGTCTAATACAGACTTCTAGTTGCTCAACTGTCTTAGGTCTTCTTTGTCGCATCTTGCTCTTTATGATGCGCCAAATGTTTTCTATGGGTGAAAGATCTGGACTGCAGACTGGCCATTTCAGTACCCGGATCCTTCTTCTACGCAGCCATGATGTTGTAATTGATGCAGTATGTGGTCTGGCATTGTCATGTTGGAAAATGCAAGGTCTTCCCTGAAAGAGACGACGTCTGGATGGGAGCATATGTTGTTCTAGAACTTGGATATACCTTTCAGCATTGATGGTTCCTTTCTAGATGTGTAAGCTGCCCATGCCACACACACTCCATACCATCAGAGATGCAGGCTTCTGAACTGAGCGCTGATAACAACTTGGGTTGTCCTTGTCCTCTTTAGTCCGGATGACATGGCGTCCCAGTTTTCCAAAAAGAACTTCAAATTTTGATTCGTCTGACCACAGAACAGTTTTCCACTTTGCCACAGTCCATTTTAAATGAGCCTTGGCCCAGAGAAAACGCCTGCGCTTCTGGATCGTGTTTAGATATGGCTTCTTTTTTGACCTATAGAGTTTTAGCCGGCAACGGCGAATGGCACGGTGGATTGTGTTCACCGACAATGTTTTCTGGAAGTATTCCTGAGCCCATGTTGTGATTTCCATTACAGTAGCATTCCTGTATGTGATGCAGTGCCGTCTAAGGGCCCGAACATCACGGGCATCCAGTATGGTTTTCCGGCCTTGACCCTTACGCACAGAGATTGTTCCAGATTCTCTGAATCTTTGGATGATATTATGCACTGTAGATGATGATAACTTCAAACTCTTTGCAATTTTTCTCTGAGAAACTCCTTTCTGATATTGCTCCACTATTTTTCGCCACAGCATTGGGGGAATTGGTGATCCTCTGCCCATCTTGACTTCTGAGAGACACTGCCACTCTGAGAGGCTCTTTTTATACCCAATCATGTTGCCAATTGACCTAATAAGTTGCAAACTGGTCCTCCAGCTGTTCCTTATATGTACATTTAACTTTTCCGGCCTCTTATTGCTACCTGTCCCAACTTTTTTGGAATGTGTAGCTCTCATGAAATCCAAAATGAGCCAATATTTGGCATGACATTTCAAAATGTCTCACTTTCAACATTTGATATGTTATCTATATTCTATTGTGAATAAAATATAGGTTTATGAGATTTGTAAATTATTGCATTCCTTTTTTATTCACAATTTGTACAGTGTCCCAATTTTTTTGGAATCGGGTTTGTAGCTTATAAATCTCTTGTTATACTATATTATCAACAAATATTGGATTCAATCTTTTGGTCAACTTGTTTTCTTTCAATTAAGATTATTATTCAATTAAGGTTTTGAATATATTTTTGAAACTGATTGATCGTAGGCCTCATTGATCTGATCTGAGGATAATGTTCATCTCTGTGAAAAGAGAAAGCCAGTAATAAAATAGTTTGTTTGTGTACATGAATGTGTGTGTGTGTGTGTGTGTGTGTGTGTGTGTGTGTGTGTGCGGTAGTGCCAGTGTGCATGTATTCACACATGGACCGGTCCGAGGCCTTCATCTTTGCAAGCACACTTGTACATATGTGACCATGTTGAACATGCTCGTGAACACTAAATGTTTCTCTTATTTTCAGTCTCCCCCATTCATTTTCAATGGATGGTCATTTTTGACCAATATAAGCTCAGATCAATGAGGCCTACAATCAGTCAGTTTCGAAAATAAATACAAAACCTGTCATAATTAAAAGAAATCAAGTTGGCAAAAAGATTGAATCCAATATTTGGTGATAATATAGTATAACGTGATATTTATTTTTATTTATTTTTTATTTTATTTGTTTATTTATTTATTTGTACGCTGGTCATTTTTGATCAAGAACACAACTGTGACTTTATCTTCTGCCATTTTGTACAAGATAAAAGCATTTCAAAACAAACTTCCTGGTTAAACATTTAAGCGCACTAGTGTGATAAAAAGGTGCATTTTTTTCCATTTTTTTATTGATTATTGACAAAATTATCCTCAAATAATGTTTTTTTTTTCACTCAGAAACTGAAAACATAAGCTCAGATCAATGAGGCCTATGACCAATCAGTTCCAAAAAATACTTACAAAACCTGTCCTAATTAAAAGAAAACAAGCTGACAAAAAGATTGAATCCAACAAGAGATTTATAAGCTATTTTTCTAGGCTGGTCATTTTTGACTGGGAACACCACAAGTGTAACAACATTTTCAGGAAAAAGAAAATCCTCTCCGGGTCTCCGGGTCCCGAATAAGACATAAGGGTTATGTAAATCAGTGGTGTGATTGTCCTTTCTGTTTACAAATTATTTTGATACACTCATAACCAACAAACGAGGGGCATGACATCTTTAAAGTCGTGTAGGCTTATTTAGTAACTCTCTCTCTCTCTCTCTCTCTCTCTCTCTCTCTCACACACACACACACACACACACACACACACACTCAGGAATCTGCTGTGTCCTGAAAGAGGACACCAACTTTCAGTGGCTGTAAGAAGGAGAAATTCTTGGGCCTCTTCTCGAAACAGTTCTTGAGCCCAGAAGCATCTGCCATGACCAGAAACAATCCTCAAAACACACATCATGTCCTCACCAACCACACGCATATATACAAACAGTCCCACTTAAAAACAGACAGCTGAACAGACAAAAAAACAGGAAACTAAAGAGATTCTTGTAATCTTGTGGTTATGAGCGAACCTGAAAGAAATGGTGAGGGCCACTGGTGACATCTGTATATGTTAGGTGTGGACAAACCAGAAGACAATTACAGTAGGGCAATGAGACCAATTAAACTGAGAGGTGCATTGTGGGATTTACACTTTTGAGTAGTGTCAGTTTTCATGTTTTATGGGGAGATTCCATAGACATAATGATTTTTATACCGTACAAACTGTATATTCTATTCCCTAACCCTTATCTGTTCATCATACAAAGCGATCGTGTCCCTCCAGAAAATTTTGACTAAATCACTCAATTCGTATCAGTGTTAATTTCGTTAACAAAAACTATGACGAAAAATGTTCGCTGACGATCTTTTTTTCCCATGATTAAGACTAGACGATGAGAGACGACGCCAATGTCATAACGATAACGTGACTAAAACAACACGTGCAATATCTTTGACGAAAAGAGACGAGACTGAAATGTGGCTAAAAGACTAAAAACTTTACCAAAATCACTCTTTTGAAATCACCTTTTGTCGAATAAAGGAGACTAAACAGTACAGACTGTTTTTATGAGCGTTCATGCTTACGGTCGCCAAATTTCCAGAATGGAAACCCCCAATCAAAGCTTTTCTGGTAAAAGAACACGTTTTACTTAATCTTTGCAATCTGGCAACCACGCACAAAATACCTTTGTAAAAGTGGGGATTTAGCACTTACTAGCTCACATGAAGAACAAATAGCGTATAGACACAGACTGCAAAGAGATTTAAACTCTCTTCGATACAAAAATATACACTTCTGTGAGTTAGTTTTTAATGTTGATCATTCAAGAATATTGCCCGAATATATATATAATATCCCAAATATTGATTTTATACAACAGTGCAACAAACAAAAGGGTAATATTAAGTGATGCACATTTTAAACAGTATTGTCAGTATTTTTTGCTCTATTTTGCAACGAAAGCCACAGCAGAATTGCAGCACACAAGCTGTTTAGTGAACGAATCTGCGGCTTTGAACGAATTGTCAATGATTCAATGACCCATTCATAAAAACAGCTGCTTACTTTGGTAATAAATGAATGAATGACTCGATGATTCACTCATAAAAACAGTGACTTACCGCCACCTACTGGCGGTTTTAATATTTAAAAGTATCACTTCGTTTTTATCATCATTGTATTTACTGAATTTTTTATTTATTTTTTATTATTTAAAGCATTATTTATTTTATAAAGGTATTTATAAAAATGCACTGGAAAAATCGATTTAAGAGGGTAAATATTGTCCCTTAATGGAAAAGGTGTAACTGCAGTCTAAGTGGAAAGGCAAGGCAGAAGGATGTTGAATCCCTCAGGGGGTACGACACTCTAGAAATTTTGAGAACCACTGAAAAGGGATCTGTAGAATTGCACAAGTGGTACTGCTAAGAGTGCAGCCTCTTACTTTGATTCAGATTTTTCATAAGCTTAATTGAATTGGTCTAAAGAGAAAAATTATAATGACTATTTTGTCTAAAGACTACATATAAAATAGCTATCAAAATTAATGTTAACTGTAATTTGACTAAAAGTAATGACTAAGACTTGACAAAAATGCAATGACTTTTCGTCGACTAAAACTAGACTAAAATATGAAAGACAAAAATGACTAAAATGTGACTAAGATTAAAGAACATTTTCAACTGAAGATAAAGACTAAGACTAAATCAAAAATGGCTGCCAAAATTAACACTGATTCATATGGATTAGTTTTACAATCTCTTTATGAACTTTTGAGCATCAAAGTGTCAGTTGCGTATATGTCTATGGAGGGACAGAAATCTCTCAGATTTCATCAAAAAGATCTTCATTTGTGTTCTGAAGATGAACGAAAGTCTTACAGGTTTGGAACGACATGAGGTTGAGTAATTATGACAGAATTCTCATTTTTGGGTGAACTAACCCTTTAATGTATTTTGAACAAACATGTATTAACAAAGAATAATAGTATGCTTATAAATTAACATGACCTTAGATTAATAAATGCTGTGAAATGTTCATTGTTCATGATAACATGGTAATTTAAATAAACCTTATTGTAAAGTGTTATTAAAAAAACATCCATGAAATCTTATAATTCCACATAAATATTCATGATTGTGGAATCATTTATTGGAACAAATAATTTTGTTTTGTTAGAACAATAATCCATCTAAACACTGTTTCTGTAAAACAAAATGGAGCATGCAGAGGTCACATAAATCATGTAAAAGTCAAGATTATATTTAACTAGCACAGAATGTGTTGCATGTTTAGATCACGTTTAGGAAGACATGCATATGCATGTGTGACATAAAGCTTTAACATCTCTTAAGCAAATTATATACAAATCCTATATGAATATGCATTGATTTTTCATCATGTAAACACTAATACACACACACACACACACACATACACACACACATTAATAATAGCCCTATGGGAGAAGTACTCATATGTCAATGGTCTCTTCTTGCAGGCAAGAGTCAATGTCAACTTTGCCCTTTGAGGTCCCTGGTAGGTTTAAGCTTTACTAGCCTGTTTTAACCCCCCCGATCCCCTCACAAAATGCATGCATGCCCCCTCCTCACTCCAACAAAAGTATTATTGTATTAAATAATTAAAGAGGCAAGTATTAAGAAATCACAATTTTCCAAGTCTAAATGACATATGCTCACCTCCACACTCTCATTCACTTCAATTCCTCCATCGTTGTCATCGTCTAGCTGCTTGTGAATGTGCCGAAGTGCCTCTAAACTGAAGCGGTCGGCTTCGTTCATACACGGAGGGATGACTGTCAAACATGGGTCTGCAGGAAGAGGCACACAATTAACCTTTCTACAAACTCAGCATTAAACTTCTGCTTTTCTACATAGTTCATTCCAAGTTTATAGCACATACAGACAGATGATTTATAATAATTATAATTTATGGCAATTTTCACAACTTTCTACTCTTGAACAATGAATAATAATATTACTCATCAAGTTTTTTATCTAACTGTCTGTACATGTGCATGTCTGGGCATCTGTAGGGTTCTGTTTACAGTGGTGTGCTTTCACTAGTCTTGACACGCTTATTAGGTTGCAGGCTGTTGGCAAATGGTGGTATTCGGTTGGATCACATCTTGGCTCTTATTTAAGAAAAGTGTGAAGGAAAACGAATCAATTCTGTTTTAACAAACTATTACTGGAAAAGATCCCTGATTGGATGAAACATCACACAGCACTAAGGAGGCCAGAAACATTTTCCCAGAGACAGAAAAAAAATATATATAAATATATTATATTCTTCATAAAATATAAAGGCAGCTATATATTTGCTTGTATAAAGACCAATGTATACTATATGAGAAAAGTATGATATTATGCAAAAATATATTATTTTTGATAGTTACTATACTAAAGCCAAAGCAAATAATTAAAATATAATCTGAAAAATACTGAATTATTATTATTATTATTATTAAGAATATTTATTCTACCCACTATTACATTAAGGTTATGTGTACTGTATGGGCTTATATTCAATTTAAATGTATCTGTAAATTTGTTGAATAAAAAATGAATAAAAAATCACCCTAAAGTTGTTCTAAACTTGTATGAATTTCTTTCTTCGGCTGAACACAAAAGAAGATAGTGAGTAACCAAATAGTTGATGCATCCCAATGACTTCCATAGGAGCCCATCAACTGTTTGGTTACTGACAATCTTCAAAATATCTTCTTTTGTGTTCAGCCGAAGAAAGAAATTCATACAAGTTTAGAACAACTTGAGGGTGAGTAAATGATGACAGAATTTTTATTTTTAGGTGAACTATCCCTTTAATTGCATGTTATTTACAATTAAATTATATGTATTATAGTTTATAATAAATGCAATTAGTTAGATTTCAGAGTGTTATTTAACCCACTTAAGTAGGACTTAAGTACATCTAAGAAGACAAATCTAACCCTTCTCAATAAAATATAAAATGCAAAACTCTGCTAAACAAAATTAAACAAAAAGAAGGTCTTCTCTTAGTATTTGCATTATGCCTTGCATGTGTTCCCCCATCGGATTGCATAATCATATTTGTGTGCCAGATGTCCCTGTCCACACTCATTTGCATGTATGGTTTTTTGCATAGAACTCACTTGAACTGATGGGTGACATCACAGGAACACTGACAACAAGTAATGTCTAACAATTACAAATACTGTTTGTCAAACAGTGGGGTCCAAACTCCTTGAAAATGTGGGATTTTGTTTTATTAAAACATGAAAATGATTGTGGAAAATGAAAACTGTTGTCATGTTATGATGTAAAATTAATGAGAAATATTTGTAGATCAAGTAAATTAGTGACAGAGAGTATTTGTACAGACAGTCAGATTCTTGCTTCCATTTCCAAGCACAAGATGCTCTTTATAGGAGATGCTTTATCATGCTGGAGAACATGGTCATCAGGTTGGACACAAAAGTTCAAAATGTCATTAGAGACTTTCTGAAATGTGTTAACTTTTTAGAAAAACTGTTAAGTTGGTCATGTGCAATGACAAATTGAATCGGACAAGCATTGTCCACTGTACGTATCATTAAAAGGAATAAAAACAGAGAAAACTTTTAACAACATGTTCAGATTATACCAACGAAAACAAAAAAGACTGCTGATGATATGCAGGTCCTTTTTCATTCAAGTGACATTGCTGAACTACTAACAAACCTCACCTAATATGTGGGCCTATAGTATGTGGCAGGAAGTAACACAGTGAGGGGGAGAATAAATAAAACCATGTAGTAAAAATAGTTCTGAAGAACAAAATGAGTGAAATTAGGACACAGAAATCTATGAATAGATTTTTGTTTCCAGTTGTCAGGAAGTGGTTTTCTAAATGACAAAGAACAGTACGGGCCTCCATAAGAAATACACACACACATACACAAACATTTTTAAATGACAGAGGCTGGAGGCACGAGTTACAGATAAAAGATAAACCGCCACTTGCAAAAACGTTCTTTTCCGTGATATAAAGGCAAGAGAAACTAAAGTCATCAAACAATCTTCAAACACTACTTTTAACTTAAGCTACATATGACATGCCACAGATCCCCAACTGAGTCTTATTCTTCAGTCTATTTTTAATGGTGAAGGAAATCAGTTGCAGCCCTATCTGAAAAATTACAACAAAAAAAAGTTAGAATATATATATATATATATATATATATATATATATGAGCAATATCACACGAGTACCCGTGCAATATGGCTGTACTTCAGTGATTCGGCCGAAAGCATTCAGTATGAATGTGTTCATTCATATTTAAATATAATCTATACAATACACATATACAGGTGCTGGTCATATAATTAGAATATCATCAAAAAGTTGATTTATTTCACTAATTCCATTCAAAAAGTGAAACTTGTATATTATATTCATTCATTACACACAGACTGATATATTTCAAATGTTTATTTCTTTTAATTTTGATTATTATAACTGACAACTAAGGAAAATCCCAAATTCAATATCTCAGAAAATTAGAATATTGTGAAAAGGTTCAATATTGAAGACACCTGGTGCCACACTCTAATCAGCTAATTAACTCAAAACACCTGCAAAGGCCTTTAAATGGTCTCTCAGTCTAGTTCTGTAGGCTACACAATCATGGGGAAGACTGCTGACTTGACAGTTGTCCAAAAGACGACCACTGACACCTTGCACAAGGATGGCAAGACTCAAAAGGTCATTGCAAAAGAGGCTGGCTGTTCACAGAGCTCTGTGTCCAAGCACATTAATAGAGAGAAGGAGGGAAAAAAGTATACAAGCAATAGGGATAACTGCACCCTGGAGAGGATTGTGAAACAAAACCCATTCAAAAATGTGGGGGAGATTCACAAAGAGTGGACTGCAGCTGGAGTCAGTGCTTCAAGAACCACTACGTATGCAAGACATGGGTTTCAGCTGTCGCATTCCTTGTGTCAAGCCACTCTTGAACAACAGACAGCGTCAGAAGCGTCTCGCCTGGGCTAAAGACAAAAAGGACTGGACTGCTACTGAGTGGTCCAAAGTTACGTTCTCTGATGAAAGTAAATTTTGCATTTCCTTTGGAAATTAGGGTCCCAGAGTCTGGAGGAAGAGAGAAGAGGCACACAATCCACGTTGCTTGAGGTCCAGTGTAAAGTTTCCACAGTCAGTGATGGTTTGGGGTGCCATGTCATCTGCTGTTGTTGGTCCACTGTGTTTTCTGAGCTCCAAGGTCAACGCAGCCGTATACCAGGAAGTTTTAGAGCACTTCATGCTCCCTGCTGCTGACCAACTTTATGGAGATGCAGATTTCATTTTCCAACAGGACTTGGCACCTGCAGTGCCAAAGCTACCAGTACCTGGTTTAAGGACCATGGTATTCCTGTTCTTAATTGGCCAGCAAACTCGCCTGACCTTAACCCCATAGAAAATCGATGGGGTATTGTGAAGAGGAAGATGCGATATGCCAGACCCAACAATGCAGAAGAGCTGACAGTGCTAACACCTGAGCAGTGCCACAGACTGATCGACTCCATGCCACGCCGCATTGCTGCAGTAATTCAGGCAAAAGGATCCCCAACTAAGTATTGAGTGCTGTACATGCTCATACTTTTCATGTTCATACTTTTCAGTTGGCCAAGATTTCTAAAAATCCTTTCTTTGTATTGGTCTTAAGTAATATTCTAATTTTCTGAGATACTGAATTTGGGATTTTCCTTAGTTGTCAGTTATAATCATCAAAATTAAAAGAAATAAACATTTGAAATATATCAGTCTGTGTGTAATGAATGAATATAATATACAAGTTTCACTTTTTGAATGGAATTAGTGAAATAAATCAACTTTTTGATGATATTCTAATTACATGACCAGCACCTGTATATAAATATATATGTATGTGTGTGTACTTATACATAATAAAAATACACAGTACACACACATTATGTAAACACAAACTTTTATTTTGGTTATTAAAGGTGCAACATTTTCTGTCCGCTAGAGGCCTATTCAAAACAAAGGCATAGCTTGATGACGCCAAGTTTGAGAGCAGAATCTTGGGACATGTGGTCTTCACCTCACAACCGGTGGAAAATAATCGGAATAGGACCCGGGAAGAAATCACGTTCATGGATGCGATTATTAACGTTACTGTAGTATGAAGCAGAGCGGGGCCGAGTATTGTGGGAGCTGAACGAGGCCACTGGAGCGATTGTTAACGAGAGACGAATGCAACATACGCGGAACTTTTATTATGCCACAGTCGCCAGTGCGGCTTCTGCTTTTCCGGTCGTGAGTATGAGGTAACACAGCTCTGTTTATCATATTAGATATATTTGAGTGTGTTGAAAATGTTATAACGTTACTCTGTGCATTCGCTCGGAGGCTGCTGTAAGACACTTGTTGCACACTGCAGTAAGCTAGATCGATTTTAGAACATCATATTAAATGCTGGATGGCTTGTGTTGATAAATGCATGGAATTCATTTTAAAACATATTGTATGATGGTAAAAATTATGTATTACTGTTGCTAAAAATAAAGCCGCATCTGATAGCTACTTCACAAAATATTGTTTTTCTCTGAGGCATGGTAAAGCATGGTACAATGCATGGTTTAAAAAAAAAGAAAATTGGATTAAGCAATAAGACTAAATGTGTTATATATACAACAATAATTAGTTTTCTGTCTATAAATATATCAAAACAGTTGTTCCCTTGTCTATTAAAACATGTAATATTGTAAAGCGTGTTTGGTGTTTCCATGGTTTCTACAAAATAAAACCAGAAACCGAGGGTAACGTGGGTATGACGCAATTGACAGGCGACTCCTCACACGTCTCGGAGACTTGGTTAAAATTGCAATTTTCTCACTATTTACAAATAGTAGGAAACATTTGGGATATTGTAAGTACTCAAGTGAACAAAATATATAACACTGGCCTAGTGTTTTTTGGATATTTTACTGCAAAATTCTTACATATTGCACCTTTAATTGACCCTTTCAGCAGGAGTTTGATTGACAAGCGATCTAACCAATCATAACACCGAATCCGACATTTTGTCGACAAAGCAGTCAGGAGTTAGTAGATTAACCTCGGTGGAGTTGAACTTGAAAAATGGTGTGTACTGATGTCTTTCCGTGTTTGAAACAACATTCCTTCTAATGTTCATTCATGTTTATTTGATGCTATAAATGAACTAGTAGGAAAAGATGATCGGTTCACCAGCCACTTGAGCTGAGGCACTACAGCAATCTGTCACGACACATTAAAGTTTTTATTGTTCGAATTTCTTACAAAAAAAAAAATCACAGTTTTAAAGCTGTTTGTTTAATATCATAAGTAACCTGCTCTGTCTTGTCTGTCTAATTGTCAGTGTCCTCTTAGCTCTGCATTGTATTTTTCGTTTGACAGCCCTAAAAATAATATATATACGCACCAGTGCGTATGCCCTAAATGTACAAGTTTTGCATATTTTTTCAGACAGTGTATGCATCTCTCTAGATAATCATAGGGCTAAATGTAAAATAAATTTGTGTTCAGTTCAGAACGTAATCACAACATTGACAACCATTTTCACAAACAAGTTGTGCAGACCTTTTAATCTAACTAGTAATTACAGAATTGCAAGGGAGAAGCATCGTGTAAAGTAAATGCATACTGTGAGAGATCTGATATGTGCCTGGGACACTCGGATTACTGATGGATGTTTCGCTTGAACAGGAGCAGGAACACTGCTGAACTGCGTGCACGGGGGGGGCTGGGGGGGCTTGAACCCCTGCCCCTTTGATCGCGAAAGTGAAAGTGCCCTTTGCGGTCGCATCGCGGTGCCCCCGCGTTCCCATTTCTCCTCACCGGAATGCGATTTCTACCGAGGGAGAAACTGCCCCAACACAAAGAAAAACAAAGAGAATTAAATGTGATATGAGCACTCAAAAGAGTTTATGAATGTGGCGGGCTACTGTCTCATGGAGGCCCTCTTTCTGCAACACCCACGCCAGGCCTCTAGAGACTGTAAGATGAGAGGGTGAGAAGTTCAGTCAAACAAACGCAATGAAATGCGACTTTCACCTATCACCTTGCTGCAAACATTATCTCAAAGAAAGAGAAAACTATGGGAAAACAGGAATGGCTCATGTGTCTTTCCCAGCAGACTCTGCTTCGAGATGTTGTCATGGAATGGGAATACCAGTTCTGGATCAGGGATCTCTGTTAGATTTAGATCTCCATTGTTTAGCCATGCTTCTAATATCACAACATGCCGACATAGGTAAAACAATCATGTTGCTTTTGATAGTTCAATAATGTCCATTCAGTTTTCACACAGTATTAGTTGTTTTCATGCATTTTGCATAATATTTGCACTATTTCATGCTTTTCATCTTCAGAATGATCTTTATTCCTGTGACTTGCTTAATAATGTCGAACAAGTTCTTTAAGTAGGGTTTCCATTTATCTAAAAAGACCTGGAAAACTATTTAACAAACATGTCTGAGATATCAGTTATCTAAAAAAAGATATAAGAAAACAAACAGACATTTTCTTTGAAAAACTAAAATCTGAATGTTTATTGTACTGAAATCCTACTGATGTCACTTGCATAATAATTTGGAACACAGTGTGAAGAACATTTTAATAATCTAAAGAACCTTTTTTCTCTATACACTAAGAAAAATTGTTCTTTCAAGAAATAATCACTGAATGTTTCTTTTGGGGAACCCAAAATGATTCGTTGGTATAGTTAATGCATACAGACAACGCACAATATGCATGTTGTTCAATCCAAATCTGCTTAACAAAAAAATCATAAAACCAGTTTAAAAACAGAAAGATACTTTTCTGTATACATGGGTGTGAAAACCACATTCACCAAATATATTAAATCCCCTTCTGTCTTTCTAAACCTCCATAAAAAGGCATATTATTCCTCCATGGACAGGGCACCTATAATCCTCTGCTTATGATATTGCATAAGTGTGTTAAAATATTTTTTTCCCCTCAAAATCTGACAAGGTTCACAATCCAGGAGTTCAGACTTCCAGAAAAGGAGACAGAGCTTGTGCGCCATTACAGTAGGAATGTGCGGATTGAAGCTGAAACTCAAGACCTGAGTAACTAACCACCAAAGTAGAGAGACAGAGTCTTAATTAGAGCAGATACTTATCTGTGATTGTATAAGCAACACTCAGATCAGTGTTTGCACTAGAAGAGGAAAGAGAAGTGTGCATTCATGAGAGGAAGAAGAACCATTTGTGTTTGCAGATGATATGTAGAGATATTAGTCACACAGGCTGTGACTTAAAGAGAGTTCACCCACAAATTAAGCCATCCTAGGTGTATGACTGTCTTCTTTCAGACAAACACAATCGGAGATGTATTTAAAAATATCCTGGCTCTCCCAAATGGTAGTGAACAGGGGGCCTGTTTTGAAGCCCAATAAAATGCATTAATCCATAATAAATATAATCCATACGTCTCCAAGGGGTTAATAAATTCCTTCTGAAGCGAAGTGATAGATTTTTGTAAGAAAAATATTCATATTTAAAACTTAATAAACTAAAATAACCGGCAGACAACCGTACGCATACTGCGCAAGTCGACTTGCGCCAAATGAGTGACCCATGAAGCGATATATGACACAGGATGTAGGAGTATCGTAAGCTTAGATGCCTCTTACAGTTTAAACAGATAGGTTAGATTAGACAAATAGATTATCTTTTTTTTTTTTTTTTTTTTCTTCAAAACAGGCCTCCCGTTCACTGCCATTATAAAGTTTGGTAGTGCCAGGACATTTTTTATTAAATCTCTGATTTTGTTCGTCCGAAAGAAGATAGTCATATACACCTAGGATGGCTTGAGCATGAGTAAATCATGGGATAATACTCATTTTTGGGTGAACTATCACTTTAAACAAAAAGGCAGGACATCCAGTGAGGTCCACGCCTTCTGAAGGAACTTCTCTGAAAATAAGATCAGTCAGTCAGAGGG